>CM024537.1:27341716-27981373 GCA_014182365.1 Eucalyptus tenuipes | reverse complement strand
CTGAAAAGGATTGTTTTAGATGGAGTCAGATTCTTGAGCTTTTCTGTTTCTTTAGAAACATAGGTTGCAGTGAGGAGCAGTTGAGTGAGTTAATTAGACACCATCCGGGAATTTTCTTTGAAGGTTCAGGGGACAAGACATTTTCCCTCATTGGTTATCTGTTAAAATTTGGGTCGTCTGTATGTGAAATACGGTCAATGTTTTTGCAGTTTCCAAATGTCCAAGTTGGAAAGTTTTTGTCAAATTTGAGAAGGTGTTTTATGTTCCTCACTGAGATTGACATGCCGACTGAAGACATTAGCAAAATTTTACGCTCTCATTCCCCATGGTTGGGTGCATGTACTCTGAAGAAACCTAACACCGTATTTGCTAGGTTAAATACTGGAAAAAAGCGGCTTTGTAAAATCATCAAGGATGACCCAACAGAAATGAAGAATTGGGTTCTTGGATCACGAATTGAGCAACTACCTGATGTGAGTAAGAAATTGCTGAAGGTTAAGTTTTTGTTGGGATTGGGATTTACTGATGATTTAACAAAGATAAGCGAGGCCATCAAGTTATTCAGAGGCAAAGCTGAAGATCTTCAGGAGAGGTTTGATTGCCTTGTGAGCGCTGGTTTGGATCGGAAGGATGTCATTAAAATGCTGACAGTATGTCCCAAAATTCTTAACATGTCAAGGGATGTGATTGAGATGAAAGTGGATTTTCTCATGAATGATTTGGGTTGCCCCGTGTCAACTTTAGTTAAATTTCCAGCTTTTATCGGTTATAAAATTCAGAGAATCAAACTTAGATATTCCATGTATGATTGGCTGAAAGACCAAGGAGCAGCTGATCCTGAGTTGGCCTTAAGTACTTTCATTGGATGCTCAGATAGGAAATTTGTTAGTCAGTATGTAAATCGACATCCTAGTGGCCCGAAAGTCTGGCAAAAGTTGAAGGAGGAATTTGTCCATGCAGAGTGTCTAGTGCATGCTTCTTGAATGAGTTTAGCAAATGGGTAAGCGAGGTGTATGTTTATCTTGTATTCTAGACTAAAGCTAATTTATACATTTCTTCATTAGTGGCATGAAGAATAAGATGCCATCTTTTAGGGGCCTTGGCCTCCTCTTCCCATAAAATCCTCTGTTGATTCGAAAAACTACTCACAATTCGTCGGCGATGTTTGAATTCAAAAGGACTTTGCACTTGGAAAACCTGTTCAAAAATTCTCTGGGTGTCATCATTTACATGAAGTGGTATTATCTAGCTTCATGAGGGATACTTCGTTTTCAGCAGAGAAAAAACAAAAAAGAAGAAGCATGGAAAAGCTGAATCACAGAAACATCGTTGATGGGAAAACTTGATCAATTGCATTACTGTGTTTGTTAGTTCTTTATCAGTAGAGGCCTTACCACTAGTATGCTGCAGAAATAGTTTTGGTTGAAAAATGTGGTCTGTTTGGTTGTATCTGTAAGAGGGACCTCCACTTTAACACAAATGGTGTTGGACTAACAACCCACTGCGCTCTGATTGAGGTTGAAATGCTATGCTGCTGATTCATGAGAACTTCACATGACGTTACTTGTCCTGGTTCACGTCGAGTGCAGATGTCAGGCAGTCATTGTTTAGAGTATTGATAATTCGATTGCTTTATGTTGCAATTCTTGCAATGACCCATCATCACCTTTGTTTATCGCTTTTTTATAATCATTCACATCTGGAGTTGACTAGGGAAACCTTGGTATGTCCCCATGAAAATATGTTCTTGTTAAGTTTTACGGTACAGAGTTAAGCCCGCATTAGCCATATTGACCTTCCAGGATTATATGATGGGCTTAGCAGGCAAATTGCCCCTATGTGTAAGCTCCTGATAACGTATGGAAACCCCTTCATAGCATGGTGTGATCCAGATTTAAGCATTCTCGAACGGAAAATGATCAGGTATGGCGGATGATATGTGTGGATTAAATGGTTGTTTTTGCTAAATCAACACTGGCAAGTACGGCACTGTGACTAACTATAACCTTCACGACTTTCTGGTGATGTCTCGAGAAAATGAACGATTCTCCTGAAGCGATTCATTTCTGCCGAAGTTTGCTCCTAGAAATATACCCATCCCCTGGAACCCCGAACACATGAATTTCACCGAGTCTATTGCACCGTGACTGGATAAATTAACACACCTATCTTTAGTGCCTCATGATAAGGGCTAGCGATATGATCGGGCCTTGAGTAATTTGCTTTGCCGGTAGCAGTATGTACATGCATGCTCAGGCCAAGTGTCTGGAGGAGTACCGTTGTCGTGCGGTCAGTCGTTAGAATCAGTGGCGCGGTCGGTTGTTAGAATCACAGATGTGAGAAGCGGACGTGATCGAACAGAAGGAATGCGGACCTTGGAGAAACCTAGACGTGATCGAGCAAGACGGTGGGCCTAGGAAGGACCATGCTTCAGCCCTGTAGCTGGGGAAGAGGGATGCGTGAGCATGGCGCCATGGTCACTGTGGCTACACCAACAAGGTAGTGGAGCCAAGACAGACAGGTGCAACATTATTAAAACGTAACTGGGAATCGTGCTTGCAAAAGAATGAACCTTTCAAAAGCTTTTGGGTTTGTGGTTGAACGCTGATCTGTGGTGCAACAACCGATCCACGAACCGCTGATGAAATTTGACTAAGATGGCATCACTGGGCAATAAACTTTCTGAAAAATCAGGATTCCCTATGTTTCTAGATGCAAGATTTTCCCTTACTTCAGATGCTTATTGGCTCAGGCACACACCCAAGGACATAGCTGAAGAGCAGACCTGTTAATCGGGCGTGGCGGGACGGGGCGGTTGGGCTGGGTGATAAATGATCCGACCTAACACCCAACCCAAATAAACTCATTTAATCTATTTTGACAATTTTTTACACAATGTAATTCTAGCGACCCATCCTAATTCATACCCGATCTGAGAGGCTGAGACCCATATTACTAATGAATCGTTCTTTACTCGTTCAAAGTCGTGCTCTTTACTCGTTCTGAATAGGTTGAAGTCCCTTAATTCCTTTGGTCCAAATTGAAAATGGACCAAACCCACTCATTGTGCTATACTACCCCTAAACCTAAAAAAGCAATACGAGAATCATAGCTTTAAACTCGGACGGACGGTTTTGCAAATGGAAATATGGCATCCTACAGTTCCAACTTTGGTCCCCCTCGAACTTCTAGGGAAAAGAATAATTCATCGAAATTCCTCTCGCTAACTACCATATGTTTCGAATCCACATCTTTATAGAAAAGGAGTCTGCAGAATCTCCACACGCGCTCCATGAGCACGTCCCATGTCGATGTCGAGGAAAAGCGAACACCTTTTTCCACGTCTCTCATTTGTTTTCTGGGTTTCCCCCCCGTCCAAAAGCTGCTTTTCCTTCATTTTCAATTCGGACCCGAAAAGATCAAATGTATATTGCCACGGTCGGTAAGTTTCTATTCACGCCTCTGCTGCACGGCCTTGGAAAACACATCCTGAACAAACGACGTGAGATTATTGACATCGCATTCTCAAAATCTACGTTGGATTCGGCGCGAGGTCATGAGGTCAGGTTGGGAAAAGTGTAGTAAACAGAGTTCTTCCAGGCCAGAGCCCCCTTGGGAATTTGAATATTACGGTAAAAGGCGTCGGTTCCTGTACTCACACCTCTCTATTCTTGGAATTTGTTTATTGTTGCTCCTACTAAATGACACTCGCTTGTCCCCTCGTGACACACATACCGCTGTAGAGTGTAGACCCTTCTTTTTCCTCCTTTTCGGGTGCGCATAATTAGATCGATCAGGCCCTGTTGTGAACAGTTCATTAAATTTGACCGGATCGACCATCCTAAGGACCAAACCTATCGTGGTGATTTTTCTGTACTGCAGTGGCACCTCCTGCTGATATACATTATTGTATCCTAGTCTCGGAGTGATTTTTGCGATTCTCTAGGTAAGAAGTTGACTGCTAGTATTTTGTGCGAGTTGGTTACTGACATGCCTAAGTCTCTTGTTAAAATAAGGTGGATGTTATTCACATGACACGGTGACGAGTAAGTGTACCAACGATTCTTCATGAACTGTAAACATAATATCTACAACAATAAGACTGGGACGGTGCAAGATAACCATGGAGAAGCTGTATGCAAGATTAAAAGAAATTACGCGACATGCATTGCACCGAAAGGTTGCCTACTACCAAGTGGGCTTTCCTCTCTATGAGATTTCTTCGACCATCATTAAACTTAAATCGTTGAATCGGTTCAAGCCTAACATGATCTAGGATGTAACTAAAGACATGGCGTAATTTATCTATCCATATAAAGATTTGCACTTTCCTTTTTAAATTTTTTGGACGGAGCACTTCCCTATTTTAAATGAGGTGGATAAACCCTACAATTACAATACGATTGAAGTTATAAGTTGAAGCCTCGGTACCCTAAAAGCCAATTCGGGTTTTTCTTTTTCTTTTTTTTCACTTGCCACCCCACCTAGATTGAGTGAAGACTAGATATGACACTCGTGGAGTTGACAGATGGGGCTATCACATTGGTGGAGGATAGGTCAGCTAGCAATTAGCATCATACATCATCAACGATACAGTGGATTAACTCTTTAGGACTGACATTGTTAGCTATGGTGTCAAGAGATTGCCGTGGATTAGAGTCACTAGCACAAGTCAAAGCCTCGATTTTACTGGTTTGTTAGACTAGCAAGGTAATCCGAAGTCCTTTAGATAGTCGAATATTCATGCTATTGGGGGTTAGTACGTTCCTTTAGTATCTATGAAGCAACGCAACTTGTCATTTTTTCGAGTTCCTGAGTACAAAATCGTGCGGATGAAAGTAGCTCCTCTGCTTTCAAGAACGACAGCAACGGTCATCCTAGCAAAGGTTCCACGACAACTCGAGTTCTGGTAGACTCATATCATTTCTCCACGCGTTTTATATGCGAGTCGATAGATGGAGCTAGCTAGGCGCGGACATCTAGCAGACATCACGTTCCTAAACACAGGGCTAAGCGGACACTAGATTCTACTGTTCTTTCGTGTATGTTAAGGTAACGACAGAAGTAGAGACCAGATAGCCGTTTCTCGAGTTAAACTACTCTCCCATCTCACTCGCAGGAAGAAACTAGCCGACAAGTGGTCAACGCTAGGTCAAAGTCCTCGCGTCGCCACATGCGCAAGTGCTCGCCAAGTGACTGCAAGCCATAAATCCCCTACGACGAGCATTCATGCGACTGCCAACGACCCGTCCTCGCGCGCCTCCCATCTCATTGACGCCGGGGCTGCCGATTCCTGTGCTGCACCTTCTTCTTCCGTTTCTCGCGAAACGCGAAGACGGTGAGACGAAGACCCAGTAGACCTTGCTGCTATCATTACTTTTACCCATCGTCGTGATGAGCGTTGTCGTCGGCAGGACCGTCCGGCCCAAATCGAGGAGCCTGTCTGCAAATGCATGTTACTTTGGCTTCCGCAGGACTGCTTCCTTGCGGCCATAACTGCGGGGAATTGTCATGACTGATGTCATTAGATTCATCGCTAGATTTTATCAAGACTTGTACATGCGCGATGCGGACAATGCTGTCCGGACGGTCCTGCATCATACGCTGCCGGTACTGTTTTGTTTGTGTTTCCACATGTCGTGTTACACGATCAGATTGAATTCTTAATTCAGCGGTGGTGTGCGTATCTTTGTGCCATTTTTTTGTGTATGGATCCTGAAAAAAAAAAAAAGTTAATAATAGTAACATGCTCGTTCCGCTATCGAGCGTAGTAGTCCAGAACTAGACCGTTCAAGCCGCGTCTGGAGCAAACCTTGAGGAATGTTTGCTATTGCCTCGTATGGAAAGACTTTCTAGTTCCCGCCTTCAGCTATGCCGGTGAGAGCACGATGATGGATTTGTGAATTTATCAAACATCTATATTATGATGGTCGTCCCTCCTCACCCTTCTATATATTATGTACACAAAAATGCCAATTATAAAGATAAAAATAAGAAATCAAATCTTACAAGATTGTCAAAGCCATTCCCTCTCGATTTCTTATTAGCTTTTGGAATGAGGGACAGTGTCTCATTTGTATATTACCGTTGTGTTTGTTCGTTTAGAATGCGTTTCTTCCTGTCTTTTTTCAAGTACGTGTTGCTTCCTAAAAATCAAAATAGAAAACATCGGAGATTCTTATAATCATGAAAATAGTATAAAATAGCACCAACACTACTAAAAATCCCACACTAGTATACCCATACCACATTTACTCAAAATTAATTTTTTGTGTCACAAAAAATCTCAAATTGATACAACCGTGCCACATTTATTCCAAACTCATTTTGTGTCACAAAAAATCTCATACCGGTACACTCGTACCATATTTATCCCAAACTAATATATCTATGTCACGTTTACCCAAATTTTTTATATATCTAGGATCGTTTTTGGTAATTATACGGGTGCATCATTTGGAGTAAATGTGGCACGGTTGTACTAGTTTGAAATAAAAGTTAGTTTAGAAAAAATGTGGCACGAGTGGACCGGTTTGAGGTACATGCGGCATGGGTGTGTACCAGTTCGGAAGTTTTCGTAACACAAAAATTAATTTGACATAAATGTGGCTCGAGACTAGTCTGAGATTTTTTGTGATATTAATCATTTTAAATTATTATATTTTTTTTTAGGTTCTTATGTTTCAAGAGATTTTAAATGTTGGATACTCTGAGGGAAAAAAAGGGATAAGAATTCGAAACAAAATCTATCAAAAGAGCCAATAACTTATTTATTCATAACGTGTCTCGACAAACTTTTAGTTTTTAATCTTCATCTCAATCTTGCTATGCAAGTACTCGTTTTTAATCCTAAACATTTGAAACTTTCACGGCATAACGTTAGATACTTTGGTAAAAGAAAAGGTAAGAATTCGACAGAAAATCTATCAAAAGAGCCAAAAACTTATTTATTCATGACGTGTCTCGATCGATTTTTAATTTTTACTCTATTTCTCAATCTTGCTATGCATGTGCTCTTTTTTAATTTTAAACATTTGAAAATTTCACACCGTAATGTTAGATACCATGAGGGAAAAAAAAGGTAACAATTCAAAACTTTCACAGTGTAACGTTAGACACTCTAAAGTAGGAGTGAGCAAGATGGATCGATCGGACCGAATCGAATAGGCCCGTAAGTCCAATTCTCAGGAGTGCTGGTTCGTTTTCCTATTCCTAAAAGTGGAACCAGTGTCCAAGCAATCCAATTCTCAATTCTAGAGGGAACTGGACCGACATAATATATATTACTGCTCAAAAAATGAAGGGAAGAGAGCGGTGTGAATGGCCTTACTAATTTGCTTCGCTCCCAATAGTGCTTAAATCCCTTGCCCTCTTTCTTATTATTCATATTTTTCCTTTTATTCCTCCCATGTTGACCGACCCTTTCCCATTATCTTTCAAAGACAATATCCTTTGTATGCTTTCCCTCACGACCAAATTCCCTTGCCAATTTGTTGCCAGAACAAAATGGAGAGAATCTCTTTTGCTTCCCCTACGTTTATTGTCCATTTTTATGTAGTTTGGAGGAATTAATTTCTTTGATCATGCTAGCCGAAATTTGCCAAAGAAAAGCATGGAAGATTTCTTTGATCAATCGGTTGGATCTATTTCTTTTTGACAAAGAAAAGCCAAAATCTCGCCCTTTTTTTCTATTTTAATGTTTTCTTCATGTTAAATAAATGATTGATTCCCATTTACTTGTTCCTAGGTGGAATCAGATTGGACTGGAAGCCGATCGCCCCTATTATGAGGGAAAAAAAGGGTAAGAAGTTGAAACAAAATCTATCAAAAGACCCAATAACTATTTTATTCATGTCGTGTTTCAATAGACTTTTAAGGTGCACATGACAATCATTTTATTTCTATTTCAGAATAATTTTCATGTTTTAGACCTTTTTTGGAACAAAAATTCGTTTAGTGACGCAATTTCATTTTTCTATTTCTGAAGTAAATTTTTATTCTAGAAATAGGTTTGTAATAGAAATGATAAGTAATTTTTTTTACTTCTTTAATTCTAGAACATAAATGAAAAAAATAAAAATTGATTTCACATTCTCCCTACTAATCGGCCACCCACTCGCCACGGTCATCGACCACTATCTGCTGCTGCCATCTGCTACCCCTTGGGAAGAAGAAATTTGTTGTCATTATCAAAAGAAATTCTATTCCAATAACAAAAATTTTGCATTGTTATCAAATAGAAATTTTTACTTATAAACTCATCTAGAAATAGAAATAGAAAAATATATTTCACATTTAGAAATCAATTTCTAGCGAACGATTATTATTTTCATCCTTAGTTTTTACGTTTTATCTCAATCTTGCTATGGTGCATACTCTTTTTTAATCCTAAACACATGAGACTTTCACAACGTGCGAATCTTTTTTGTTTGTTTTACTCTAACTAAGTCACTTTAAAATATTTGCTCTATATTTTTGTAGAGCGTGTAAGTTGAACTCCAAAACATCTCCACTTCCGACGCTCTAAAAAGGTAAGTAATCGAACCTTCCACCTTTTCTTTTCCAATGGTAGTCATCCAGGCAAATATTGACATGTAGATTTACATATACTTTTTTTTAGATTTTAGAAAAAATTTAAATTAAGAAAAGAAAAGAAAAGGTTTTTTTGGGCCAAAGGAGGACTTCGACCTTTTTTTTTCTTCCACCCAGCAACAATTATGTCGAAAATGGACAACAATGATGAAGGGCCCACTGAAGTCTGCACTAGGACCCCTAACTAATCAATACTGATGTCATTTTGGAGCTTTCTCAACAGTACTTCCATAAATGTGGAATGGACCCAGCGGTATCAATTGCAGTCAGATCCCTCTTGTTTGCATCTAAATTTGTAAATGCAGTGACTTGGGAAAACGAAAGTAGATGCTGCCACCCATTTTTCTGTGGCACATTTATTTTAAATTAATTTATATATTATAAAAATTCTCAAATTAGTATATTCATACCATGTTTACTTCAAATTGATATTCCGCATTACATTTACTTCAAATTATAATAAATTTGAGATTTTTTTGGAACGAATGGACCTTAGAATAAATGTAGCATGAGTATATTAGAAAATAAATATAAAATGAATATATTAATCTAAATTTCTTAATGTCATTAACTTTTTCCTCGATTTCTGCACAATTTTGAATAAATAATCAATGTCAAAGTCACACATGGACTGGTGCGTAACCATGAGATGTTGGTAGTTAGCTTCTGATGTATCTCTCCTAAACGTGACTGAAAGAAACTGCTAGTTTTCACTTTGATTTGACTGCTTTGATTTTGACAGCTAGTTAGTAGTCCTAGCTTTGCATCCGAAAATTGGGGAATGCTCCTCCTGTCTTTCCTTTTCACGTGCCCATTTTCATGGTTTGTCCTCGGTCTACGCGAGCGTGATCATGTAAATAATGAGAGACAGGGTGGCAAATAAATAGGTCCTCTATTTATAGACCCGACGATAAATTTAACAATTGACAAACTAACCTAAACAAAATTAGACCAGCCAAATTAGTGATTACGTTTTAAGTGGGCCTAAGAACTCAGGCCCGATCATTCTATAAATAAAGCGCGATATGTTCCGGAACACCTTCGGCATAGACTTTTAGACTTAGTGAGACATACGCGTACCGATCTAGTGAGTACGGCAATATGGTCCACATGACGATCGGACAGGACTACCTTAATTGAATCGATATGTTAGTATGAAGTGTGATCGATGGTTTTTTTTTTTCAGTGCCTAAGTAGGGAAGATGAAGGGGAGTCCATGTTGTTCTGGCGAAAAATTTCAATGGCTTACTTTTAACGGGGTTAGGAAGTTAGTAAATTTACCGTCGATCCAACTACCTTGAAAAGGCACTATCCACTTTCCGGCCGGTCATTTAACAAACGATGCAGATCACTTTAGTTTAGTCTGCGTCCCCCGGGAGAAGGGAGAGAATCTTACTCAGTAAACAAAGAGGAAAAAGAGAGAGAGGAGGACAGGAATCTAAAAAAAACATGTTAACGGTGGCAACATAACTAGTAACAATAGGGAAAGAACGTACGAATTCTCTTCCGAACGAAAAATGGGTTTCGGCGGTGCGTTCGTACCAAGCAGGGGCCTCCCCCCGCCCCAAAGAAAAGACCGGACTTGATGCGTATGGATCACCAAGAAGGAATCAATCAACGCACTGTTTCGCTAATTATGAAAAGGAAAGGGGAGGGAAAAAGAGAAGAAATCCGTCCCTGGAAAATATAGATCGCGAGTCAATTTTAGGAAACAAGGAAGGGAGATGCTTCCTCGAAGGAGGCATAGTGACGATGGCAGATGGCGTGCGTGCTTTCATCGATCAGTCCGACCGTGACGTGTGGGGGAGAGAGGTCCATCCGGAGGTTCCACATGAATTGCTGAGAAAATTCTCTTCGCCGAACTGAAAGTACTGATGATGTCTCGATTTGGATCGAGTTCGATGCGCCGTAAATCGAAATGGGGCGCGCCGGGTTAGATGGAGGGCGACCTGCGCCTTCTGTTGATTTAGCCATTAGTGGGAATCTTTTAACTGAAACAGGACCCCGCTTCTGCTTTTGACCGAAAGCCCACCTCTGGTTGAACCCTCTTTTAGAGCTCCCTCTCTTTCTCTCTCTTTCCCTCTTTCTCTCTTTCTGTCTTGTCTAGGGCACAGGCTCTGTTCTTAGGCTTCCCGATTTTTCCCCGCTTCGATAGGGCAAAAGAATATGGTTCGTTTACCAAGAAAACTAGAAAAGAGTTCTTGGTTGGAGGGTGGGGAAGAAAGGAGCCTTTTGCCTTCCCCCCTTCTTCCCTTTGTACGTAGCTAAGTACATGAGCAAAAAGGTGACCCTGTACCATAGGGTTAGATTGCTTAGTGAGATGGCCAAACCCATCGAGTCAGGTCGATGTACTGCGACGTTCATAAAGGGTGTGGATCGAGTATGCAGAACGTATTCTTCTGTATAGAAAAGAAAATTTGAGTCTTGAGTTCGAATACGAGAATATTGGATAACGATGATAGTCATTCGTAAATATGGGCTTTCGAGTGCACCGATGAGCATTGAGAGGACTCCATTATACATCAACCTTGACCACCAAATCTTAAAGCTCGAATTCTTTTGAGAAGCTTTCTTTATTTTGCAAAAATTTCAAAATATGAGAATAATTGTAACTTTACGATTTGTCTCGACATTAAAGTTCTCTTTGTGCTTGTGTGTGAGAGAGAGAGAGAGAGGGGGGATGGGTAATCAAGAAGTGTATAAGATAGGCATTTGACATTAGAAATGTATGGACTTTCATTAAAAAAAAAATGGGACCTTTTGCAATTGGAGAACTTTTATAAAAAATGGGATCATTATTACTTTAATGGTCCCAATTTTGGTAAACTTTCATTAAAAGAAAAAGTGACCATTATCACTTTAATAGTCCTATTTGGGTAAACCTCCATAAAAAAAGGGACCAATATTACTTTAATGGTCCTATATTGTTAAACTCTCAACAACACGCATGGGGCTTTTCATATAATTTTTTATGAAGTTTGAGATTGAATTCGAATATTTTATTGGGTTGCTTCACCATCATTCTCATGGTACTGTTTATTTAATTTTTTAATCCAAATGTTCATATATATATATGATAAATGGTTTTATTTTCTTGGTAAGAATACTAGTATTTTATTGTTTAGATACGTTTGCATGTAAAAAATTTAATTATTCCAATGGCTAGGGCGATGCCTGCCTTTTTACTAGCTTTACAATAAAGGAGAGATATGTTCACAAAATAAAAAATTATTACCAAGATACGCCCCACCAAATTTCGTGTTAAACATCTTTCGAGATATGGTGTGGCTCTCATAAAATATGGAATTGAGATGATTTTAATATTGTGATTGATTGTGCCGATCATATAAAGTGTGGAATGGGCTTATTCAGCACTCTCTCTTTAACAAAAATCACAAAATTGTATAAGCCTCCTTTGAATGGGAAAATTATCAATTATTAACCTGCTTTATACAAAGCCGTTAGATTGGTCGGACGGAGTTCTCTTTGGACAGCAGGTTTTCTTTAAGGCACGCCTTGATGGTAGTTGGAGTCGGTTAATTTGGAGTTGAAGTATCTTAACTATTCCTCAAAGTTTTCTTTTTCTTTTGCAAGCTGACTTTGCGAAACTTAAAGTAGCTGGAGATGGAGAGAGAGAGAGAGAGTTAGGGTAAATATGAATGCAACTTAATTAAAGTTTGGCAACCACTTCACTTGGAAAAAATGCCCCCCTAGCCGTAAAACACGAGCCCCACTTCTGTGCCATGTGAGAGGTTTTACTTTTTCTTTTTCTGTAAAAAAAAAAGAGTTAAAACCGAGCGCCAAATTAACATTGAAATTTGACCATCCTCATTTTATCATCTAATGAAATATGAAATAATTCTTTAAGAGACCACGATTGGAACTTTGTGTGAAAGGCATTTATTGATTTCAAAATTAACAAGTCAGTCATTTAAGTGATTTTTTTCTCAGAAGTTATTTTGCAATTTATATACAAAAAGAGAGCTCGACGGTTTTTTGATATTTTTAAGCAAAGCAGAGTGAATACTATCATGCATTAGGTTAGGATTAGTTGACAGAGATTGATGAAGAAAGAACTAGAACTGAAAAAGAATCTGACATGGTGGCAATCTTTCTTTTGCTTGATAGGGCAAAAAACCAAAAATAAGTCTGAGAAAGCCACGGGTATTTGTCTAGAAATAGGGCAAACTCCTAATCTGTGTTCGGTAGAAAAAGTTTACTGAGAAGATGAGCTATTTCTTTTAGGTTTTTCCCCCTCTCCTTCTCAAATTGTCTCATTACCCTTTTTTCTACTCTCCAACCACATGTTCAATACCCTAACTTTCCTTCCTTTTCCAAACATAGCAAAGGCAGCCTAGGAGTAGAATTAGGAAACGCCAAAGAAAGTTGAGAAATTGCTAAATTTAGTCATTCCATCAATCTCGTAAGTCAATTTAATGGATAGAAAAGTCTTTCTCGAGATGTATTTCGAAATCACGAAATTACATAGCAAACCAAACTTTCCATGCACGCTTGATGCGATGGACACATTTAGTCCGAGGCCTAAGCCTATGATTTCTTTCGTCGAGAGAAGAAACTCACATGTAGTAAATAGGATTACCGACTGACCAGCGGAGGTGGATCTTGTCGATATATTGAGAGACACGGGCTATCAAATATTTCAATTTTTAAGGCGGCTGAGACATCGAAATATTCACCTAAAGAAATGATCGAAACATTCATTAGAGAAACGGGGCGTGTCATGATCAATCGATGATATTGGTCCACATGACAACGTGCATGAACAAAATGAAATTTTTTTGGGGTGAATTTCCTATTGGCTTCTTCCCCAGCTCTGAACCATCCTCCAAGAAAACCCCAAAAAACTCTCCCACCACAGTGATGAAGTACGTTACATCAGGTCCCTCTCCTTCTCCCCCTCTCTCTCTCTCCTCTGGGAGCTCTGAGAGACTGGTGCCCCTTTTTGCCTCTCTCTCTTTTCTCTCTCTATCTTTCTACTCTCCAACTCCCCCAATAATTTTTGTTTTTTCAGCTCTCCCCTTCTTTTTCTGCATACTTTCTTTTGTAATTGTACCACCTCCACCATTTAAACAAGATGGCTGGCATGGGCCACTGCCGTCTCCCCACTTTTCACTCTTAAAAACCCCCCTCCTCCTCCCTCCCTCCCCCCCCAGCCCTCCCATTTCCTCTCTCTCTCTCTCTATTTCTTTCTCTCTCTAGCACAGGCACAGAGGCGCGCAGAGGGCACTGATGATGACGACTGGGGTAGCTCCAATGAATGGGCTCTAGAGAACCTCGCTCATGGACGTGGGTTCGGGCTCGTGGACGACGGAGTCCGGGTCCTCTTCTCCTCCCCCTCTCGAGTCCCTCAACGGCCTCAAGTTCGGCCAGAAAATCTACTTCCAGAATAATAACAGTAGTAATAATGCCGCCGCACCCAAGCACGGCTCCGGCTCCGGCTCCGGCTCCTCCTCCGCTGCCGGGCCGGCGCCCGGGTCGGGCACGCCCCCGAAGAAGGTGAGGGCCTCCGCCGGCGGCGGCGGCTGCGGGGCGATCCAGGGCGGGCAGCCCCCGAGGTGCCAGGTGGAAGGCTGCCGGGTGGATCTGAGCGATGCCAAGGCTTACTATTCCAGGCACAAGGTGTGCGGCATGCACTCCAAGTCCGCCACCGTCATCGTCGCCGGCATCGAGCAGAGGTTCTGCCAGCAGTGCAGCAGGTCAAAGGCGATACTTTGATTTCTTTTTCGTCTGCCCTTTTGCTTCTTCTATTTTGGGTTCCCTCTATTTCCCCAAATTTGAGGGTCTTTGCGCTTGTTGGAACCTAAACCTCCTTATTGGGTGGGTGTTTTTTGTTCGTTCCAGTGTATATCATGTTGGGTTTGCTCCTTCTTGTGGCTTCTTGAAGTTGGCGTGTCGGGAGTTAGATGGGCTGCTCGATTGATGGTTCAGTTTTAGTGGAGAGCAATGATTGATTTCGCTGTCTCTGGTTCTTGTCCTGTTCCCAAGTTAGCAGCTTGCTTAATGTTTCGGTTCAGTCCAGAGTGGTGATCGGTTTTCTTTTTTTGGTCTTCGTTTCTGCTGACAAGCTATCTGCTTGATTAGGGGGCTTGCGTGTTCTTAGACTTTGGCAATGGGTTTGGCTCTGGGCAATTTTTACTCGGGGTGTTGGTCTTGACATTGCAGCTCCCTATCTTCGGTTTGAGTGTTTGTTGGTCATGATTGGAGGTTGCGATGGACTTTCCTTTTAGCGCAAAGGTGCTATCTTGTTCATCATCAAAGGAAGCACGGTGCTTTCCGTGTCTCCACTTAATTTTTTTCCTTTTCAAATTTGGCAGCTATGAGGCCCTTGGGCTTCGGCGGTTTTCTTTTTCTTGAATGGAAAACGATGCTATCGCGACTTTTGTATTCCTATAAGGGAGGCTGATAAAGAAAAGGAGGAACTCGTCAGTACCTTTTGTTTGTCTGCTTGTTCTCATTACATCTGCTTCGGTAGTGTCCGGTGGTACTGCCCAAATGGTCTGGTCATTTTCAAGCCTCTTTAGACACCTTTTGTGAATCTTTTGGTGATGTAAACCGTCCTCGTCTGATTATTGGACGGCTCAAAAAGGTGAGCACGAGCATTAAGATTCCACTAGTCCTTGGAACCTTTTTGTCGCTAATGAGAAACACTTCGAACGGTCTAGAACCAATCTGATGAGCATGATGAAATCTTGAATCATTTAGACCGAGAATTAATTTGTTTACGACATGTGGTGACCCTCCTTCTTAGCCAGAACCTCTAAACAGCCTTAGTTGGGGTGTTTAGGCTATGGTAACTTTTTTCGTTGATGCTCCTCCTCCTTAGACATTGCCTTGTCCATTACTAGTGGCCGTTTTCCCTGCTCTTTTGCAACTTCACCTCTTGGAAATTTTATTTTCATGAAATGTCACCATCGTATTTAGAGCAGAAAATGCTGAATTCACTTCGCTCCTCCTCTGATGGGATTGTAGGAGTCATTATTTCCTTACTAACCTTAGTTCTGTTGTTTTCCTAAACATCTTTGAAGTATCTTCTTCCATATTAATGAAGTGGGTAGCAAGGATTAACATCAGAATTAGAGCAGAAAATGCTGAATTCACTTCGCCGCTCCTCTGATGGGATTGTGGGAGTCATTGTTTCGTTACTAACCTCGATTCTGTTGTTTTGCTAAACATCTTTGGAGTCTCTTCTTCCATATTAATGAAGTGTGTAGCAAGGAATAACGTAGGCATTTTCGGCTATTTTCTTGAGGTGAATTTGATTCATGGTCTTGATGTGTTGTGGAGCTCCATATAGTTCCTTAATATTTTGGACTTCTTTTGTTATAAGTGTGGATTAAAAGCTGGTCTTAACAAGCAGCTCTTTTTTCTTTCATCATTAGTGTGGATTTGAAAGCTCATCTCAATAAGCAGCTCCCTCACTATACTGAGTGTTACTTCTGTCATTAACAGAATCAGTGAAGAAAATTGAAATGCATTTGATAGTATATACCTTAAGGATTCTCTGTCGACATGAGTATTATCCATTTAGTTAATCGGATTCCAGCAGAATGCTTTTTGGCTTACCATATCTTAGTTGGCTGCGCTGACTAGAATGGCATCCAATATCCAGGAATGGTGTTATGCATTGTTAAATTCACTGCTAGATGCTACATAAATTTCAAACAATGCATTCCCATGTGAAGATAGAATGTCCAACAAATTCTTATGAGTATGCTTCTGTTGAAATAGCAGCAAACAATTGACTGATTGAACTCATTGTTTCTGTGGATACTACTGTTGTATTGTCTCCTATAATTTGTCAGTTTGCTTGTGTATGAAATGCATTTTTTGTGCTTTCTTCTTTTGAGCAGCAATCTGTTGTGATGAAATGCCCACACTAGTTACAACATCCTTTTCTTTTTTTCCTTAATAAGAAAATTACAGCAAAGAAAAGGGGAGGTGGTATTGTATATATATTAAGAGGCTTTGATGCAAGATTGTGAGTGAAAGCTTCTGCATGTTGATTCATTAAGCGAAGATAAATAAACTCTCGCATTGGTGAAAAACTCAAGTGTTGCTTGATTATGAATGAACAAGCCATAAGTTTGTTGCAAGAAGTGCTAAATTGGAAAATTCCCTGGGAGGCTGTGGATAATGTTAGACCAGAGACTTTGGCTCGTACTATCAGTTTAATGCAACCAACAAGGGGCTCAGATCAGCCGCACTCTATACCTGGTGCATTATGGCCCGTCTTTTTGAGATTCATGTGCTGATATGGCATTTTTCAGTAGAAATTGCATTTACATTTTCTTGTTGTGATTCACTTGCTTTGTGAAAGTGAAAGCAACTTGAGTAGCGGTGAGATAAAAAAATAAATTCATATATAGGAATGTCAAACTGGGAAACTATTGGCACCCTTAACAATAATAAATAGGTGAATCCTCATTGTTGTTTTATATTTGGTGCCAAAAGCATCTCTCCAATGGGTTGAAGTCTTGGTTCCTCCGCTGGCTATGCTATGGGCATTTTTGGAGTGAGTTATGTATGATGAGAATCAATTAGAAAAGCTAATGCTGCAAAGTTCATGTTTTCAGTTTTTCTGATGGAGTACAGGTTCGTGTGCTTACAAAGCATTTGGCTTTGTCAGAGTGCTTTGGTGTTAAAAGTTAAAATTCAATTTTATGTTAAGCCTGCAGTATCTAGGTTACTGTCTTGATCACATGTATCATATTTAAACCTTGATTAAACTTTGGATTGGCTATGGTAGGTTCTTAGCAAGTTTTTTCTGAGCTAGTACTCTGCTATGTATGTCCTCTAAAGTTGATGGGTTGTGCCTGTTTTGTAGTGAGCTGTTTCTACTGCTCGGTTGCACTTGCTTTGAACTTTTTAGTCAGCAACATGTGCCTGGTTGAATGCTTAACACTTTCTCTGTCTAGAAGATTCTCTCCCGGGGCAGCATAATTAAGTGCTTAAGTTAAGAAATCCAGCTTTTCCTTTGCTATAAGCAAGCCTTGACTTAATTTAACTGCTAGTGTGACCAGTGTTTGTAGATTCTGCTGTAACCTATTGAGAAGTGGGATAGAAAATTCAGCATGCTTTTGTCTTGCTTTCGTTCTACTTGATGTTTGGCTTATCGAAGACAATTACATACTGCTTTCCATGTTTTATGTATTAACATCTCCTCTACTAGTCTCTTCACAGATTCCATCAGCTTACTGAATTTGACCAAGGAAAACGAAGCTGTCGTAGACGTTTGGCTGGTCACAATGAGCGCCGGAGGAAGCCCCCACCTGGGTCGCTACTATCCTCTCGCTATGGGCGACTGCAATCCTCTATATTTGGTTAGCCATCATCCCCTTCACGACCCTCTCTTTCTTTCTTTGGTGCACATTTGTCACAAATAGGAAGACTTCTGTATTTAAATGGCTGTGTTGGTGATGTGAGTACAAATTTCTGACACTTGCTTGGACAGAGAACACCACCAGAGTGGGTAGTTTTCTGATGGATTTCACGGCATACCCGAAGCATGCATGGTCAGCGCCACGTTTTTCTGAGCGCACAACACCTGGAGATCTAGTCCCCGGACCAGGAAAGGTCTATCCTCATCCATGGCAAAGCAGTCCTGAGAACCCTCCCTCTGACCTTTTCCTGCAGTGCTCATCCGGTGGCACGACAGCTTTCCCTGCTCCTGGAATTCCTCCTGGCGAATGCTTCACTGGAGTAGCTGACTCAAGCTGTGCTCTCTCTCTTCTGTCAAATCAACCCTGGGGCTCCACGAACCAGCCGTCACCTCTCGGGACGAACCACATGGTGCACCCCCAGGGCTCGACCCTGGCTCAGTCGATGCCTCCTCATAGTTCGGGCATTCACTTCACTGGTCCTGGCTCTGCATGGGCCTTCAAGGGCAATGAAGCCGGTGGGAGCTCCATTGGGCTAGCTGCTGACCTGGGCTTGGGCCAGTTCTCACAGCCACTGAACAATCAGTTCTCTGGTGACATGGAATTGTCTCAACAGAGCAGGAGGCAATTCATGGAGCTTGATCCCTCCAGGGCATATGATTCCACCCACCAGACGCACTGGTCACTCTAGGTGACCCCATCATGTTTATGTTGGGTTCTCTTGCATTGCTGCATTCGAATATTTTTTGCGCATAAGACTGCATGCCCTTTTAGTTTTGATGAACACCTGATGTGATTTCGGTGTCTATCATTCGCTGGACGTGTACTTTGTTAAGGCAATATGCCCTAACTTGAACTAGGACTTCGCTTTTGTCTTGAACACTTTTGCTGTCGGATGTGGATTAGACTCCCAGTTGTGTATTAATATGCAGTCACGAACTGTTGTGATTATCTTGTAGTTCCGCTCTCCATGTGGGGGGAAATCGTTTTGTCATGGCAGCATTAGTACATGCTGTGTGGTGCAAGTTTGTGCCGGGAGTGGATTTATCCTTGGGCATGGGTAGTGATGTGTCCACGTTGCTTGTTGTGCTTACTGTATGATTTCACCGCCGGCCAGCAGTTCTTTTTATCATTCCAGGTCCAGGAAATCTGGAGTTGTGATTGATCTGTTTCGACTTTGGCCCTTCAGGAGGCACAGCAATCGGCTTGAACTGTTGAGCTTGAATGTTCAGTGACTTCCGCCTCGGCTTCTTGATTTAAATGTGCTTGGTACAGCTCATTGGAGAAGGGCGAGCGTGTGTTTGTGCTCGTGCAAATTGAATCCGCACATAATTAAATGCGGTCTGTGGGGATGAACAGCAAATGGATTTAACCTTGTGTGATCTCATCCATGTATCGTGCGAGAGATTTCACGTACATGCTGAAGTTGAGGAGACGCCTGGTTTGCTCTTCATCGGTCACCTGATCAGCCTGAATAGAACATGGTGGCATTGGTTTCTTGAAAGGCAGAGAAATGGGAATTGGATGGCAAGAGATGATATCGATGACGATGACGGCGTTCACAAATGATGAGCGATCATTTACACTAGGATGTACGGCGATGGAGGAGATGCCATGAATTGGGCCCTCGGGCTGGGCGGTACCAGCTTTTACAATAAGTAGAGTTGGATGTGACTCGACTCGAACTTGCTTTTAAGAATGTGTTGGTTAGGTGGTGAGCTAGTATCTTGCTAAGATTGTAGTGACAGACTCGTCAAGACCCCCTTGTTATTTCTTTTCTTCTCTCTTTCTTTTTATTTTCCCAGTAACAATTTTCTCTCCCACAAATCTTTTAAAAATATGAATAAAAAAAATTGTGGATGTACGGGTGAGGTCCGTGCGAGGCTTCGCACCGGAAACAAACCCCGCCGCCTTGGCGCGCAACTGCTAAAACCGAACTCCTTAACCGTTTTAAGCAAAGCGAGTCAGCGCAGGCGAGAAACAACTGAGAAGTGACTTCAAAACTCCCTCCTTTTCTCCAAAACCGAACTCTCCCATCTTCATCTTCTCTCTCTCTCTCCATCCTTGACGACCCACAGAGCTTTTAGCTTCTTCGATCACGGTACGCGTGAGACCCTTCTCTTTCGTCATCTTCTTCCTCCACTTCTTTTCGCAGCTTCTCGCGGATCACCCGGTTCGAGTTCTTCCGGGTTATGTTTGAGCTGTTCATTGCAGCATCTCGCACTCCCATCTTCAAGCGTCTCTCTTGAACAAGAATTTGATAGTGAGACTTAATGCGATTTTTGCCGCTGTGTGTCTGTGTGGCAGAGCGACTTATCTTGTTTTTCATCGAGTTGGTCGTGTGTGCATTTGAAGGTCCTGATCGCTCGAAAGATTGCTGGAATTTCCAAGAAACGAACAAAGAACGACGCTCCTGCTGCGTATTGGCTCGAGAGGACTTGATTTTTGGAAGGAATGGCGATGCGTCACCTGATTACGTTTCTTGTCTCGGCTGTGTTTTCGGCGTCGCTGGATTTGCAGGCTTTTGCATTCACAGATCCTCTTGATGGTACTTACTATTCGATGATCCATCTTGAACTGTTTATAGCATTGTGTGGTTATCTTGCTTTAGCATCGATTGGCGTTATCCTTCCGTCTGGTTGCAAAGGTATGAGCTAAGAGGCGTCAAATTTTTGTTTCGTTAATCTTACAAGAAGAACAGACCAGTAACGTTTGCGCCCTGAGGGACGCAGACTTTTGAGGGCGAGGTGCATATTTTAAAGTCACGGGTCTTTTATGGATATGCCCTTTGATCAGCATGAATTTTGGGTTATCTTTCCCTATTTTTCGGTGGACTTTATCGCATTTTGAGACTGTTCAAGTCCACTGCAAAATGATCATATGGCCCTCATTGAATCGAATCAAATTATGGGTTGGATCTTTCTGCCTTGATAGCAATCATCACCTTCTGTCATACGACCTAAGCTTCCCAAGTAGTTGCTGTTCAGCAAATTATGAGCCTGCTGGGGACATCTGATGCTATTCGAGACTGAAGATGACTGGGTGTCTTGTGTTCGGAGATATGAGTGATGAGAATTACAGATTGTCTGATTGCTTGCCTAATAGTCTCGGTTATTTCTTTGATTCATTATGCTTTCAACTCTTTGCATGGAATTTCAGTTAACTTTGTCTTTGGGTTGCTTGTTCCTTCTCTGTTGTCTATGCAGCTACGACGCTTCATGGGCTATATGCAGCCTTGAACTACCCTGCACAGCTGAGGGGCTGGAGATCGGATGGTGGGGATCCATGTGAGGAATCATGGACGGGAGTGGCATGCTCCGGGTCGTCTGTGATTTACCTGTAACGCAGCTCTACTCTATAGTTGATACAATTTCTTTCTGGCTCGTGTGGATCATATAAACATTATCTTGTCTTTAGAAAGTGCTTTTGATTTCACATTGGTTACTCCTTCGTGTAGTAAACTTGATGGACTAAACCTGAGCGGTTCTCTGGGAGACCAGCTTCATAATTTCCACAATTTGAAGCAACTGTAAGCAGCCTTTGCAAAATAAAAGTCAGGTTTTACTACAGAAGCCATGATAAAAGATGTTTGTCTGCTATTTTGCCAGGGATATGAGCTCCAACAACATTCAGGGTGATATTCCCTATGGTTTACCTCCTAACGTTACTCATCTGTAAGATTACAGTTTCTTCTCCCATTAAATTTGGTATGATTGATTGGCCATTGGCCTCACTAGAAATGGAACAGCTGCTTTCTTAATTCCTGCACTGATGTCTGTCCTTGCAAGTGCAGCAACTTAGCATGCAACAAGTTGACCCAGAGCATTCCACATTCATTACATTCCTTAAAAAATCTACGGCACCTGTATGATCTTATTTAAACTGGCAGCTTAGAACAAGCTTTCTTTCATGCTTGCATAATCCTTATTTCAAAGTCCGTCCTTGCAGGAATCTGAGCCACAATTTGTTATCTGGACCTATTGGCAATGTTTTCATTGGACTGCTGAATCTAAAAGAAATGTAGGTTTTTCAATAATTCAGATTCGAATTGCCTATTAATCCTGAATTCCTGATTTTCTTGTCTCTGCGTTGTCCTTTTTAACCAATTTTCTCCGTGTTGTTTGGAACACAAGTAATTAGGTTATCCCTGACAGTATTTGGCACAACGGATTATCTTATTCAAAAATTCCATATTGGGGCCATTCATCTTTCTGCTAATTTGTTAATAAATCTTTGATTGCTCCTTGTGTTTCTGGTTGCATGATCCCCTGCCATGAGCAACAAAGATTCAATGCTCACTAATGATTGAAATTTTTATCGACCCTTTTGTATTTAATGGAAGTAATTTGTACAATCACAGGGATCTCTCAGACAATAACTTCACTGGGGATCTGCCTAGTTCGTTCCAGTCTCTGTCAAATCTTACTGGACTGTGAGAATTATCATTCCATACAATGTTTTCAGCTGATGCATGCCTCACCATTTATCAGTTTGTATTCATATGATATTATGGTTTAATTCACAGGTTCCTGCAGAATAACAGATTTACTGGAGCAGTGATCTTACTGGCTAACCTTCCTCTAATCAACCTGTAGGTTCCTCCCAGCCTTCACTTGATGTCTTTTCTGCCTTGCACTGCCATTTCCTTGATTTCTTGTTCCCGCTTCTGTTGTCAGAGATATACAAGACAATCACTTCAGTGGTGTCATTCCTAAGAGTTTCCAGAACATACCAAATCTATGGTGGGTCATCAAACTTTAAGTTCAGTCATCATTCTCTTTATTCACCAGTGGCATGTGAGAGACAAAATTAATCGATTTTTTCCATATGCATTTGTAAGGATTGGCGGAAATAACTTCCATGGAGCTGAATCTCCACCTTGGAACTTTCCTTTTCAAAATATGTCTCTCCAAAGTAACATCAGTAGTCCTCCAACAACACAGTCAAGTGCTGTTGAGAACCATCCCTCTCTTTACGCACGCTTGCACAAGAAGGGAAAATTGGGCCCTGGTGGAATTGCATGCATGGTTGGCGGAGGCACTCTAGTAGTAAGCTGTGCAGCTCTTATAATTGCAATCCATATCCATCGGGCTCGTGCTCAGAAAGATAAATTCCTACACAGATCCAATAGCTCGTTTCATTCTATGTCCGTCAGAACTGTCAGAGGTGAACTTCTGTTAAACTTTCAAGAATATACTAGTGAAGTTCAGAAATTTTTTAACGTTTTGAAATCTCTGCTATGTATGGATGAATTCCTGAAAATTCACATCAATTTTCTATTTCCTATTGATAATGAACTGTTCCATGACAGAAGAGAGCCCACCAAACTTGCCTCGTATCCCACCATCAACTGTTAGTGCAAGGCCTGTACCTCTTGCTCTCCTTGCGGGTCGAGGAAATAGAAAAAGCTTTTCCAGGAAATGTGAAGCCCTTGAATGTGTGAAGATTTACAATGCTGCAGAACTTCAATTCGCCACAAAAGGCTTCAGCGAAGAGAACATTATCTGCGAAGGATCCCTTGGCCCTGTTTATGAGGCTAAGCTACCTGATGACCAGGTCAAACCACCCATAAATTCACATGATTGTAGTAGCCAAATCGCACCAATGGAAGTTTGAATATAATTTCTTTTCTTTTGTCAGATATTGGCTGTGGAGAATGTCAACATGGCATCACTGTCTCTCCACGAAGAAGAACAATTCCTGGATGTGATCTGCACTGTCTGTAGGTTGAGGCACCCAAACATCATTCCGCTTCTAGGTTATTGCACAGGACTTGGACTGCATTTGCTGGTCTATGAGTATGTGAGATATGTGACCCTTGAAGATGCTCTGCATAGCGGAAAGTACAAGCCTCTATCATGGAGTTCACGTGTTTGGATTGCCCTTGGAGTCGCTCAGGCATTAGAGTGAGTATTTCTTATGGCCTTAAAAGATTTCCAACCTGCAAGCTCAAAGTTTTGACTGCTGCACAGAAAGCATGAGTTGTAAACAACTAGTCCATGCCCGTGAGGATTGTTCAGTAGTCATGCAGCTGATTAATCAATGATGTGAAGAGTGCTTCAGGATTCTGTGATGTCTAGGACATTAACATCCGCTTGGCCTTGTACATCTCATTCTAAATAGTGTTCTCTCTCTTGTGGTCTACGGTTTTTCAGCTACATGCACTCCACATTTGCACCTCCTGTTTGTCATGGCAATCTAAAGGCTCGCAATATTTTGCTTGACGAGGAACTCAAGCCACGTATATGTGATTGCGGAATTTCTGTTCTGAGGCCTCTTACAAGCAGTTCAGTCAAGCTTAAGGTACATGCATAACTGATATGACATTGCATCCAATGAATACTTTCATAGCAAAGGATGGGATTCAGTGGTTTTGATAGATATTACTTGTGCTTGACATAATTTGAGAAGTTAGGGATTCAATGGGAATCTTCTTCATTTACTGCAAATGCATTGACCAGAATTGCAATCAGAGTACTGGAATAGAAATTAAATTCTCTTTATTAACTGGAAGATAATGCAACTAGGCTTTGGAAATTGCTATTGGAGACACTGGTTATATTGCACCTGAACACGGTCAACCAGGCATTGATAACACTAAGTGTGACATCTATGCCTTTGGGGTGCTGCTTCTGGAGCTGTTAACTGGGAGGAGACCTTTCGACAGGTGAAGGGGGTGAATTTTCTTTTTCTTTTTGGGAGGGGGGCCAAAACGGATCTTTACTCCTAGTTCTCAGTTGTCTCATCTCTTTTCACACAGTTCAAGACCAAGGGAAGAAAAATATCTGGTGAAATGGGCTTCATCCCAGCTTCATGACCGTGATTGCTTGGAGCAGATGGTCGATAAAAGCGTTGAAGGAACACTCAGTTTTCGGGCTCTATCCCGATTGGCTGATATCATATCCGTCTCCACCCGGGTAGGTGTCATGCTTCTAACTCAAGCAGTTGGAAATCTATAGAACAATGCGAAATCTGTCCCCGTAAAAATTAATTTGCACTAGATATATAGTTCAAGAGCCAGTTTCTCTGTATTCTAAATGAAGGAAAGAACCAAGAAGATGGTGCTCTGACCTCAATTCTTACGTAGTTCAAGTAGTGAATAACTTTCTTTTTGCTTTTGTGTATCTTCTGAACAGCATGAGAAGGAATTCCGGCCAGCAATGCACGAAGTAGTGGAATCTCTGTTGTATATGCTGGAAAGGATCAACATCACAGAAGGCAATGCCACATACAGCAGTGACCTTGAACCTCATGAAAGATCCTTCCGCTCAACCCGCACGCGCTTCTTGGCCTCACCTACAACAAGTAGCTGGTCATCTGATCGTGCTTCTCAATGAGCTGACAAAAACCGCTCTTGTGTTCTCATTTTGGTCCATCATGTGTCAAGACCACTTGGAATGAATTTCCCTTGGCGAAACACAAAAAAAAAAAAAAAAAAAAAAAAAAAAAAAAAAAGACCGGGCGAGCTCTGCATAGGTTTTCACAGTTAATATTTCTCGTACAGAATCGCACGATGGATAATGGGATTGCTTCCCCAAGATTGTATTGGCACCAGTGTCATCATCGATAGGATCAAGATTCATTTGGACGGTTGATAACTGCTAATGACCAAAGGACAGCCTGGAGATGTACATCTCAGACATTTCTTGAATATGGAATGAACCTCCCTTTCATCTTCCCTTCATGTAGACACCGCCTAACCGGTTTAACAAGATGCTAAGTGAGAGCAGGATCATCTTCATGAGCAAAAGATGTACTTTCTTTGCTTCGACTAACTACCAGCACAAAAGACTCCAGAAAGCCAGTACTGATCCCAACTCGTGCAAAGTGCATGAGCTCAATGAAACAACAAAGGGCCCTTTTTTTTTTGGCTATAATGAACACATACATGTATGCAAACAGAAGGATAGAGAGAGAGGGATAGAGAGAGGTGAAGTGGTTTCTCTTATTCAATAACCGCAAATGGTATGCAATTAAGATCTCAACTAATGTTTTCATCCGGGTTAATGGAGGAATCACCGTGGACAAATTTCCATCATCGATAACTGTTCACGGTTCTTTCCATAGGAAGAGTAAATAATGTCCTGCTAGGTCAGTATTCTTCAGAAACTACGTCGTTTTAGGGGCTGTTTGCCCAAAGCAAATTGCCTGGATGTTTGCTTCCATTTTCAAAATGGATGGGGTAAATTTATCTACGCTAACACGTGTATAAATCTAATTTTTCACAATATATTTGATTGAGTCATAAAAATAACTATTCTTCCTTTAGAGTTAGTAATTTAATATAATGACCGTATATATTATTTAGATCATCCGCCACCATCCTTTCCAAAATAAAGTCTAAGAAACATTTTTCATGCTCAATTTTCTCCGATCAGATCTATTTGATGGACGCCCTCACAATAAGAATTTTTTTTTTTCTGAAAAACTACATTTTCACAAAAATAAAAATTTACGAGTTTCTTTATCACGACCTAGAGAAAATATTTTTACCATGACAGGTTCACTTTCTGCTTCATAAATATTTTTATCCGCAATATTTATTCAAAAGGAAAAAAATAAAAAAAAGAGAGGAGGGCATAATTGTCATTAGGCACGATGCTCAGGCTCCTGAGCGAGAGTGTGAAATTGAGTCCTCGAAAGATTTCATGAGCTGCTGCTGCTGTTCCTCCTGTTCCTCCGTCTTCTTCGCAGTGCCCCGCGCGTGCTCTGCTCTCTCCGGGTTCCGATCGAGCAGGTACGCTCCCCTCCACTGCCTATTCGATCCGTGCCCAATTCGCCGCTCCCGTCTTAGCTTCGAAATCGACCCTTCGGATTTTATTTTATTTTATTTTTCCTAATGGCATTTCTAGGTTAGATTGGCTTGAATTTTGGGTTCAATTCGATCGTTCCGCGGTTGATTTACTTGTCGCCGTCCCTTGTTTCGCCGGTTCCTAGCAAAAGCGAACGGAACCCTTTGAAGCCCAGCATCCCGATCGACATTCCCAGTTTCGGTTTTGTAAAAATTTGGTTGCTTGCCTGGGGACATTCGTCATTCGAACTGTGCGATCACTGGTCTGTTGATTTTGGAGAAGAAATCGTTCGTTGTTGCGACAAAATGGAGATGGGGATTGTAGTGTTCGCTAAAGATTTAACCTTTTATTGGTCTTTGCCATTAGGTCAAAGGTGATAGAATGGTTTCTTCATATGACCATTTTTTTTTTTTTTTTAATCTTCTGTGAGGATCGTTGGTTTTGGCCTTGTTTCCTTTATAGTTCGGTTCTCTGGTTGTGCTTACCATGTGCCGAATGGATGTGCAGTTGAAAGAAAATCATGGACCCCGCGGAACGTAGGTACTTGGAGGATGAGGACACTCCTATGATGAAAGTGATCAAGGGCGTGACCACGGGTTTCGCCACCGGTACTATCTGGGGGACCATTGTCGCCACTTGGCACGACGTGCCTCGTGTTGAGAGGAATGTTGCTCTTCCTGGGCTGTTGAGGACGTTGAGGATGATGGGCAATTATGGAATGACGTTTGCTGCTATTGGTGGAGTTTACATCGGGGTAGAACAGTTGCTGGAGAATCAGAGGATGAAAAGGGACTTCATCAATGGAGCTGTCGGCGGTTTCGTTGCTGGGGCTACTATCCTTGGTTATAAAGGTAAGTGTGTTCGTCACATTGGCATATTATCTGTTTCAGTCACTTCTGCTTCCAATACATGTGGAGTCTTGAAGCAACATTGGGATTGTATTCACTTACATAATCAGGGACCATTTTTCATGTCAGCATGTGTAGATTATGCATTTTTCGCTCTGTTGATGGTATGATTGAGCCATTCCTTCTAAAATAATGATCAATGAGATTGTTGAACTGACCTTAGTGCTCTTATATATTGTCACCTGCACAAACTCTCTCATGCCAGGGCTCTGACTGATGAGCCTTTTGTGCTGCTTTCCAAGCAATGCTTTCTCAGTTTTTAACTGTCTATGCTGAAGTTTACATACTGTGACTTTTTAGGTTTGTCGACTTATACTTTCCCCTTTATATGGTTGGTCAATGAATTGAAATGCTGACTTAATTCTCCTCCTAAACGATTTAGTTCCTCCTCTTTGTGCGTGTAATGTATGACAGAAGGATGTGAACGTATTCATGGGTGGCAAGATTTAATGTTCTTGCAGTGGGCTTGCACTTATGCTTTTAAGCTGGTGAATTTGATAAGCAACGTCTTTGGCAACAAAGCGAGGCTCGTTATGCGGTCTGTGCAATTCTCATGACCTTTGGTTCCCAATAGCTGTTGGGCAGATGGTTGCTGAGTATTTCTAGAGCAGAAATGTTTGGCCTGAGTAAATTTCTCGTGATATAGAGCTAGAAAGAATAGTATCAACTGGACAGTTCTGACTTCTAAACTAAGCCTAGATGACTTGTTCCAGTCCCAGTTAGTATCTCACTAGGTGGGGAGGAAAACTGTGAAGGGTGAATGTTAGTGGGTCATCTACTGATAAAGAAAGTCTTTGCTCTTTGTGGCTTGAATTTGCGACACTTCCTTCACCCTTTGTCTGTATATGCTTGGTCATCAGCTTTTAAGATCTTACCTAGGAGCAAGTTCCTTATTGGGTTTGACTCCAACATTCCAGTTAAGCTCCTTGGTATCCTAGTTTCATAACACAAGCATTAGTTTGATGTTGTGTACTTCTTGTTGACAAAAACAACTTCTTAAGTAAGTGGAAGTAGCTTTGTTCTGTTCACTCGCATGCTAAAGTTCTATTCTTTAAAAGCTTTTGGTTTTAGGGCTATTTTGTCTTCTGCATAGAGGTAGAACTGATACTTGAAACTTGGAGAGAGAGAGAGAGAGACAGACAGAGAGAGAGAGAGAAACTTGGAGAGAGAGAGAGAGAGAGAGAGAGAGAGGCTTGTGAATGAGAAGGCGAGTTCAAAAAGAACACTCATCATTGTTTAAGCCAAAAACAACCACTTGTCTTCTTCATTTTTCAATACTGCTCTTTCCTTCAGCCTAAATTCTACTTATGCAAGGTCGTTAGCGGAATAAGGAAGTAGATGACTCTATTTTATGGATGGACCGTTACGATTATATGGACACCCTCATATGGAGTTAACTTACTTTTGTACGCCAAAACTTAAACTGTCTCTGTATATGATGTCAGAGCATCTTATTCTGGCCATCAGTAATGCATGTACTCTGTGGTACTTACTGAGAGAGAAACAAGCAAAGCTATGTTACACCGATTATAATCTCATGGCAGTTGCTTTTGTTCCTTAAACTCAGAATTGTTTTTCTGAATTTTATGCATGAGGTAGCACTTACAGTGATCGATGGAGGGTTGATTACTTTCCTGCATTTATGGTGCTATGCAACTTTCTTGTTGGCAGGATTACAGTCAGCTGCATGATATAGTAACTTCATTTGTTGATTGTGAAAATGAAATGTAGATTATTATTGCTGTCCTTGTGGTGACCATCTTATACTTGTGAGTTCTGACTCTATCCTGTTAATTGGAAAAACTTGGAGGTCTTACGCTTATACCTGCATTTGCAGGAAAGAGCATTTCCTCGGCCATTTCTGCTGGAACCGCTTTGGCAGTCACATCTGCTGTACTAGACGTTGGTGGCCAGACCACAAGAGTAGATACTGGCAAGGAGTACTACCCGTACACCACCAAGAAGAAATCAACTGTTGATTCATGACTTTGTTGATTGATTCTGCCGTTGGAGAGGAGACTATAGCTGGTCGGTGGAAATTTACTCGATCACATCTTTGCTTTGAGAGATGTAATGTCGTACTCTTTAGCCATCTTTATTTTTTGTGTCGCCAAGTCTGTATGAATGTTTTCCAATAAATGTGCTCCTTTTCTTCTGAGAGTTGTTTAACCTTGATAAGTTGGAGACATTTGGCGCAGCTTCAATGCCTACTTTGGATCTAATAGTGTCATATTTCAGCATGTTCTTGAAAATCTCATTCTAGAAGCTTTCTATATAATCTATGCCTTGAAGACTTAAACCTCCTGATATTGCGATCATTAGACCATTGGGCTTCGGTACCACCTAGAATCGGTGGAGTGGGAAGCATGTTACCAAATGCGATTCGTTGCGGGGCTACACTTCCGACTTTGTATATGAGTGTCGGCAGATGGACTACTCTTATAAATTGATGGGTGTACTAATCGGGGGTTTTTGGAAAATTTGATGGACAAGAGAAATCTTAGTTGGGTCTATCTCCTCTTTACTAGGATACATTTATCCGGTTTATATCCGATTTTATCCCGTTTTAAACAGTTACTAAATACCGGATATAGTAAGCATTTCATATCTTGGCTTTTATTCGAATGACCAAATGCAATTTTAGGAGTTTCTTTAATCATTTGATCAAGAAATGGAGCTGCAGTGCAGTATTAGTGTTCCGAAACAAAGGAGATGCAGCATCAGTGTTACGAAACAAAGGAGAGTGAAATGACTGAAAGCGGACCCCTGGATTCCTTTGATCAATTGCAATTCACAAGGAAGTTCAAAAGCTCGATACCCTCATATTAGTTAGAATCATCGAGTCATGTGATCATGCCATGACATTTCAATCATCATTCGCTTGAAAATAACGGACTAACATTTCGATCATCACAAGTGCAAGTCGCATCGCATGAGCATTACATGGACCTATAGGCAAAGCAGCCAGAGAAAAATCGGTGAATTTCGTAGCTACCAATGGGAAATAGGCTCGATTCCATGAAATGAACTAGTAGATGAGGAGCGGAAAAGAAAAGCCAAGAAAAGCATCCCAGCATGAGATAATATCAACAAATAGTTTCAAATTAACATATCCTCCTACCGAACCTATTCCGAATTGGAACAAAGGGTAAAATCGAAGAAATCAAGGCATCTGAGAGGCAGATGCCTCGTCGTCTCCGACATCGACTACAGGCGAGAGAAATTCATCTTGGTGGGGAAGTGAGGAACAAGTATGGTCGCTCGGCTTTCGTTCTTCAGGAAACAGGTTCTCAGGGGCTCCGTCTCGGAGTCGTCTACATCGCTGGAGACGCGAACAGGATCGTAGAAGCAGCAGCAGAACGACGACCAAAATCCCATGTACTCTCTCTCTGTCTCTGTCTCTCTCTCTCTGACAAGAAGGGTATGAGTAGAATTGAGGGCATCCAAAATGGTTCGAACGTAAGACTAGGTCCGAAGAAACATGAAGTCGCTCAAGACCCGAGTTGGTTGGTCTTTCGTCTTTCTTTCATTGAGGATGAATGGACTTTGCTGCAATGGCGTTTCTTATTCAAAGCACGTGATATTGACTAATGGAGTAACAGTCATCATCACCACCGGTGCATAGTTAGCGTTCCCTCATATCTCTCTCTCTCTCTCTCTCTCTCTCTCTCTCTCTCTATCTCTATCTTTTGATCATGGTGGGCTCTTGTCTGGCCGCAGTGGAATCCCAGAATCCGAATGCCATTAGTGGGTTTTGTCAAATTGGCTGATGCTGGTATTGAATCCGACATATAACTGGAGGTCAACCGAAAATTAGTGAGGCGATTACGTGAGTTCACTTCATCGACATCTTTAATAGTAGAAAATGCATGATTTAAAATTTATTTTTCTAAAATTAATTACTTGTGTGGCTTCAAATAGTCGGTTTATGAAAAAAAGTTTCATTGTCGATAACAATTTATGTCTGAATATTTTTGTGACGATTAAAATATTTTTCGTTCGTTCATTTTCATAAGTGATATGAAAGACTACTTTTTCGAAATTATCTTTTGAACAACTCATTTTTACGAAACAAACAGAGCCCTAATGTGGTATTTGGTGTCTTCTAGTCTCTAGCTTGTGGAACTTAGGAAAAGTGTTAGATTGACGGGAGAATCACAAGCACATATATGGATGAGACTGGGGACTGATCTCCTTCTTTTTACTTAGACATGGACTAATGTTTTCTACCATCAATTACTATGCTAGGAATACTAGAGTCGGGGCAAGTGGACCACATGAAATCACATTATGGAGATAATCCAACGAGAGGAGCTGTAGCATTATGGTTATGAGGACTTTCACACCAACCTGGTAGCAATATTGAAATAGAACTTACTAATATAGATCATGCTAATTTCAATAATTTCCTAAGCAGTGGATGTTCTAATTTCCTCTAGATAAAAACTCAAAAAAGCAATGTCCTAATTCTCAAAAAATGCTTGGACTTTAGTTATTGTCCTCTCATCATCAGGAAAGAAAAGGAAATTTGTCAATCGGTAGCCTCGATCCAAGATATATATAGATGCCTTTGAATCTGAAACAGAGTTGTCCACGCACTGCTTTTGATGAGTGTCAAGTCAACCGATTGGGGATGCTTTGGACAAACCGTGTATGCCACTAAAATTTCTGGGGTGCTGGAGTTATGGAGAGGATGCCTGGCCTTGATTTTGTAACAACATACGATGGAAACTGATATGGGCCGAGTCCAGAATCACGTAAAAGTCTAATTCAAAGGATTTCGATTTATATCTCCCAGGCCCAGGACCAAGTTAATCAAGCTAGAAGCCCAGAGATGGACCATCATACATCCGTCGCTGTACAAAGCGATTGGTCATGTGTGTCCAATATGGAATCCACAAGATCAGGTACTTTCGGTGATTTGAAATTGATTGGATCACAAAATCCACTTACAAAACTCGGTGGTTACGAATGAAAATCGACGGTAGCCTTTTTCATTGAAATGCGATCCGCTTTCAAGCCAACGACCACTTGACAATCCTCGAGTTTTTATCCTTTCTACGCCAGGACAACGCTACTAAACTACGAAAACGGCATTGGTGAAATGGACGGTGTGACTACTCACGCCGTGCGGAAAAATCAATAATGGACTGAATGACTTTTTTCTCTTTTGCTATGCGATACAACTTTTTGCTAATTATCCACCCCGCGCCTAACACTCACTCCCACCCATTGCCCCTTTTGAAAATTGAAAGAGAAGTTTCTCGTTGATAGCAGAGATTCGCCTTGTCAGACCTTATTTATCGTCTATCTACGGACGACCAACTTTTGATTAACGTGGACAAATGATAAATTTAGTTGGTGACAGCAAAGTTTAATGAACAGGTAAATGGTATTGATGAAAAGAATAGTCGACAATTTGATAAGTTGCAATATTTTCTAAACTCTTTTAAATAAATGTCAACAACTTGAAGAGCATCAACAACCAATGAAGTTAGCAACAACACACGTTAGTTATCTAAAATGAAGTCATCGATATCGAGACGTAACTGCCTAGTAGTGATATTTTCAAATATTTAAGTTTCTTGTGAACTAAGTGTTTGTTGTAACTTCTTATAATTGCAGATGTGATTAGGATGTTGTTCACTTATGTGAATTTAGTAACCATTCGGAGGTGAAAAGTTTGTGGCGACGTGAAGATATGGAACCAAAAGTAATTGCTGGAGAGCTGCATGTAGGTAGTTATGTAGTGCACACTATAAGTAATAGTGTTTTTGTACTGTTGAACCTCACAAAACATTATCATTGCATTGTAGTTTTAGCTATAGTTTTTAGATTTTGATGTCAATTATGTTTCGCCGCATATCTTTGCTATAGTTTTTGGAAACTTCATCATTGGTTAAATTATGACATGTATTTTTGTTGTAGGTTTATGAATACTTCGTCATCAATTAAATTCCAACATTGTATCTATATCTTGTATACTTTAACATTAATTAAATTCCGTTGAAGTACATCTACCGGTTTCCTTGTGCATCCGCGATATTTCTGGTCCGAAATCGCCACAAAAACTGTATTCTCTTATAAAGCCAAAAAAATGACTTTCGATGAAAGGTATTTCGCCATTGAGGCAAATTCCGACAAAACATTATCGCATCATGCGTTTGCGTAATGACCTCAACCCACCTAGTCCATGGCGGACCAAAGGTACATGCCATCCCCCTGACCAACACAGTGCGGCAGTCACGATTCTGTTTGTCCCCCTTCACGGCTCTTGTCCCCTCTATCTTCGTGGATTTTTTTGTTGCAACACAAACCAAAGCGATCCACTATGGCGGCAGTTGCAATCGTCAATAAAGACCATCAGGGCAACGGCGGTCATTCCAAACTTCCAATAATATTTCCTTTTTATACCAAAATTTGTTAGATAGCTGTCAATTATTTTGAAAACTTAATTTATTAGATAACGTCACAGCTCGTCATTTAAATTCCTTATCGCTTTTTCAAATAATTTATTCAAAACTCTTATCCATTCTTTACATGATCCCACTCTAGATTCACCAAACATGCCATTTTATTGGATTTCACTATGCATCTATCGCTATTATGTTCAGTAATTAACCGAACAAAGACATTTGATAGTTTCCTTCCACATGCGGAGAATTTCATATCTTACTAAATATTCCAATCTAGTCCAAGCTCGGGCGGGTCTCACACGCAGGCTAGGCAACCGGGCCTTCGGATCTAGGTATTCGGGTGGCGATTCCGAGTGCGTTCCAACTCAGGATTTTTTCTTTTTTTCCTTTTGGGAGAGACCCAAAACGGAGAAAATATTTTCAAACCTAGCACGCTCTACTCTCACTCTCTATATTTACTCATCTCAGCACTTCAACCATCTCCAACGACAGCGTCATCCTTACTCTGAACCATTGACACATCGACACGTGTCCTCGAGGCCCTCCACATCAACCAATTTCAAACCTAGCGCGCTCTACTCTCTCTTCTCTCTATATTTACTCATCTCAGCGCTTCATTTCTCTCTCCTCTCTCTTCTCAATCTCTCCCCTCTTTCCTCACCCAACGACTTTCTCTCCAACGATAGCGATGCTCCCTCCCGATGACGGCCTCTCTCTCTACTCCATGGCCTCTTCATCCCGACCTCTCTCTTCCTTAATTGCACTCTCTCTTGACGCTCATCTTTCTCCTTCCATCCCGACTCGCGACTGAGAAGCAATCACTCTACTCTCTCGTCTAATCTTCCATCGACGTCTCGCTTTCTTGCTTTGCTTTGCCCAAAGCCATCTCTCCTGAGAAGCCCTAGATCTACAACGACAATCCCTACTTTTCAGGTTCAGTTTTTTTCTTTTCATTGGATTTTTATGTCCGCATCTTTTTTTTGGGTGAAGCTCGCACGTTGATTGTCAAAATTTCTTGTCTTCCCACAATGTGTGTAGGAGTGGTTCTTGCAGAACGTAGAAATAGTCGCTTTGCTCTGTTGTCCAATCTTCAATCAATCACTTCCACACTCAGCTCAACTCAAAGCCGTCCCTCCCGAGAAGCCCTAAATTTGTGGCGCATCGCAATCCGATCAGGCCTCATCATTTCACTTCGGGTTGTCTTCACTGGTCTCTGGTCTCTGTTGGATTCTCTCAGCTCAACATGCAAGTACCTCCTCTTCGTTCTTTTATTTCTTTTTCTATTTTGTTATATCTCTTCTTTAGCTTCTCTCACCATTCGAATTCTTTAATATTTTCCATACTCTTTCGCGGGTCCTCACTGGTTTTCGCTTTGTTGGTTTTTAAATTGCGTGCCTGAGAGTTTTGCTTGGTGGAGTTTAAAACAAAGTCCGATCTCGATGATCTTGTTAAATCGGAACTGGGAGTGAGGGATGGGTTAGAAGCATTAGTTGGCCTTTCTATTATGTATTATAAAGAGAAAAAAAAAAGCGCAATCTTTTGATAAGATTTAATACTGCAGATGGAGAGTTCCAGATCGCAAATGCATGAACCCAATCATTCTTAATCACCTTTGATTAGTTTACTGAGATGGGTCGTTAAGCCTCGAATTAAGAAGTGTTTGTACTTTGTCTGTTTCACTCTTGAGAATGTTAAAACCGATCTTCAAATCATTTTGGAGTGGTCTACATGGTGTATGGTGATGCTTGTTGCTAGCAAAATATGATTGAAGGAGCAATTCATAGAGTTGCAACCTTGAAATTTCTTTGACTCGTGTGGTACAATATGGATGTAATAATTAGAAACAATGTCATTGGGACAAATGTATTAGTATATGTTGCAGCTGATGCTCAATGCAGAATTTGTCGCGGCTGCAACTTTTATGCAAAGATCTTATGGCATAAGCTAAGGTGTGCACTAGTTATTATCTTCATCTCCTTTAGAAAACAGATCTCCAATGCATCAGTATGCAAAATGTGCAAATGTACACAAGTCGCTTTGTTTGAGGTCATGATCGCATCACTTAGGTATTCCTTTAGATTGATGTGTGATCTAAGCAGTCTGGTAATAGATATTTTACTGGTGCAATAAAGAGGGATGCGAATGCTCAACCATAGGTTCATATCTTATCGGTGTTGTTCTTGATTATTGGCTTTTCGTTCAGGGGATTCAGCGAAAAATATATGTGGATCGTCGGTGTTTTTTTGATTGCCAAGAACTAATAAACCAATATTGCATGACAACACAATGACTTCTTTGGCAGCAACCGAAGTCTGCAACTCAAATGCGTCAGTCGTGGCAAACGGCGACCTACACATGCTGCATCAAATTCGGGGTGTTAAAGAAGTTTGAGGGGCCTCCCTCCGCAAAATTTGCAGCCCATCTACTAAAGAATGTGACTCAAACGAGAGAATGAATGCATGTAATTTGAAAGAGATGGCGAGTATTCTAAAGCACAAAAATACAAAACGCGAAGGAGGAGGAGGAGCCGGAGCCACCGGCCCCTTCGTTTTTGGCCTTTTGTCCAATTGCGGGGGTCCCAGGTATGCGCCTTTCTGGGGTGCCACGTAACGCTTGGAGATGGTGGAACTCGGAACCTGACCCGGCGGTCGACACGTGCCGGTCGGATTGGACGATCTATGGCATCCGTCATCGACCCCTGCCTAAATTTGCGATGGCGAAGGGACGAAACGAGGCCAGAGTTTATCAAGAAAAGGGCATCGATTAGAGCTGAAAATCTCATTTCGCTCCCGAGGCAGCAGCCTTTTTGGACCCGAAACCCTTCGTTCTCCGGGGAGGGCAAAAGTGGACTTACGGCTCGGTGCTTGTGCTACTGATTGAATGGGTATAAGAAAGAGCCATTCCTTCTCCTTAAGTAAGTCCATCTTTCCGACCATGTCAAAGGACATAAGTACTAGGATTTAGGGTACAATCACAATAAAATTGACAGTAAAAATAAGAGAGAGAAGTCGAGAGACAATATTTTATCTTAGATCACTATTAAACTAGGGTTACATTCGATAGAATATTTCACTATAATGAATATTCCAAACATTATTTTTGCAACTCTCAATTACAAGAGAAAGAAAGCATCTATATATATACTTGGTAGTTATTCATGAGTTCAAGCTTAAACTACCGCTAAAATATAGCTTCAATTATAAGGCCGGTATTTCAAAATCACCCTGGCCTACATCCAAGAAAACCACTTACAGGGACGCCCATTTTAAGTGTGTTAACATATTTGGTTTACCTTATTAACATATTTGGTTTACCCATTTTTACTCAAAAACTTAAGTCAAAGAGTTATGAGTCTACTACAATATATAAATTATTTCACACTATACCAATTATTTGGTGTGGAGCTTTTTTAAGCATCTCAACAAAACCAGCTAAAATGCCGTATTGAAAAATTGGACAAGCTGCTAGTCTTATCGATCAAATTGGTCGATCCAGTTTGGCTTTAGAAGCATCGCTGCAGGCCAAGGCAGCTAGGTGGCCAGGAAACTTCATGCCTGATCGTAACATGCCACATATCGAGGACTTCCGCGTTCCCCGTTTCACCCGTTTCATGCGATTTCATTTTGCGATACATTTTGACGAGAAAGGCCTTGAACATTCGTCGTCATCACGATCCTAAGCAAAGTGAATTTAGTGCGCACGCATACTTCTTGACCGAAGACGGAACACAGCTTCGAGCGTCGAACTTCCTCGAACTCGAGGCGCGACCTAAAGCTTGAAAGTCTGCAACCAGGTGACCTCCATCAAGCGACACTTATTCCATTGGGTTAAAAGAATGGTGGCTCTTTACCGTGCACCTGCGATTTTGACCAGTACAAAGCTCCAAACCATTTCGACATCGTTGTAGTTTGAGATTTGACAGTTATTCAAATGTTAGTTCGCAGTCTCTATCAATTCACATATCTCTCAGATGACCAATTACGACACTGGTACCTCATCGACAGAGATCGAACTCAATAAAGAAATCCGAACCCATTGAGCCGAACTCTCTTGACAGGAGGTCAACATCGTTGAAAACTCCAAACTCGCTAAGCCGATCGATTCTCAAGTTTCAGAATTCTCACAGCCAGGCGGTGCGAAGGACGAGCACAGTTAGAACAGAGAGCATCGTTCTTGTTGGGGAGAACGCTTCTCTTCCTTTATTTTTATACTCTTTTGCTCTCCCGAATAGAAAAAGAACGTCAATTAATTATTACCTTTCTTGAAATATAAAAGTAATCGGGGAATAAATTTGAAACATAAATAAAAAATTTAAAAAAATGTAGCTTTTTGTTCTCGATGGGCAATACCTTGGACAGAGCGTAAATCCCACTGAAATTTCTGTAGTGTTAGGAGTTATCGAGAAGATGCCTGGTTTTGATTTTGTAACAACATAGAATGGAAACTGATGTGGGCTAAGTCCAGAACCATGCAATAGTCTAGTTCAAAGACAATCCAATTTATATGTCCTAGGCCCAGGCCCAAGTAGACCTAGCTAGAAGCCCGAAGATGGACCCACCATACATTCATCGCCGTATGAGGAGGCGATCGGCCATGTGGGTCCCACGTGGGGTCCCACGATATCGATCCCACCGATCTTGTGCATGCTGGGCTTACGTATCCAAGCGCACCTAATGGTTCCCTGGGAAAACCAGCCGGTAGCTTGCCGAAGATGTACTGAGACTCCATTTAAAACATGCAGATTGCAAAAGAAGGGTAAAAAATCTAGTACTTTCGGTGATTTGAAATCAATTAGACCACGCAATTCACTTACGAATTCGGAGGATACGGATTAATATCAACGGTAGCATTTTTAGCTGAAATATGATTCCCTCTCGATCCAAAGGCCACTTGACAATCTTGAGTTCTACCAAACTACGAAAACAGCATCGGATGAAACGGACAGCTTAACTACTCGCGCCGTGCGGAATAATCAATAATGGACCGAATGACTTCTTTTCACTTTTGCTATGCTGTACACCTCTTTGCTAATTACAACATCCACCCCCGCCTAACGCTAGCACTTCTACCCATTTTCCCCTTTCGAAAAAAAGAAAAGAGAAGTTCCTCGTTGACAGCAAAGATTCCTTTCGTCAGAACTTATTTATGGTCTGTTCACGAGTGACCAATTTTTGATTAAGTATGGACAAATTGATAAATTTAGTCAATGAGATTAGAGTTCGGTAAACAGTAGAAGGCGTCGATGAAAAAAGGATAGCTGGAAACCCAATGGGTAGCGATATTTTTGGATATATAACCTCTTTTTGGATAAATATTGGCAACTTAGAGGGTTTTGACATCTAAGATGAAATCATTAACATCGACATTATGGTATGACTGTTCAATTAGACATTTTTCGATATTTCCGCTTTATGTGGATTAAGTGTTGTTGTAACTCATTGTAATCGCATATATAATTAGGATGTCATTCATTTATATGAATTTAATAATTACCTGGAGATGATAAGTTCGTGGTGATATGAAGATATTAAATTAAAAGAAACTGCTGAAAAGCTACGTATAAGTAGTTATGTTGTGAAAGCTATAAATATTAGTATTCATGTACTGTTGAACCCCACTTAAACAAACAAAATATGTATCTTTCAATTCATGCATCATAATTTTAGTTGTTATTTTAAGATATTTCATAATTGATTAAATTATGGTGTATGTGTTTACTAAAGTTTCCGGATACTTCATCATTAGTTAAATTCCGACATATATCTTTGTTGCAGTTCATGGGTGCTTCGTTGTTGATTTAATTTTAATATTGTATCTCTATCTTGTATACTTTAATATCGATTAAATTCCGTTGAAGTATGTTAATTACTTTCTTTGTGCACCTGTGATAGGGGCTATCTCCTCTTAATATAGCAAAAAAAACTTTTGGTAAAAGGTATTTCGCGGTTGAGACGAATTCCAGCAAAACATCATCGCAAGTGAGGACCTCAAACCAACTAGTCCTTGGTGGACATTGAACATAAAGTACATGTCATTGCTCAATAACTCAACCAATCACCACGCAGTGGTCACGATTCTCTTTGTTTCCCCTTCTCGGCTCTTGCCCCGTCCATCTCCGTGGTTTTTTGGTTGTGACGTGACTGCTAGAATAAAGGTGATTTACTGTGGCGGTAGTTGCAATCGTTAATAGAGACCATCACGGTGGCAGCAATCCTTCCACATTTTCAATATATATATTTTATGCCAAGAATCCGGCCTCACTCACCTTATGGGACAAAGACTGACTATACTTCCTCTTACGGAGAAAATTTCAAAGAACTCGGATATCTCGGGAAGATTAACCAAGCAACCCACCAGTTAGGACTCCTCGCTTAAGTCACGGAACTCTGAGAGTTGTGACGGACTCTGGGAATCAAACCCCTGATCTTGTAGTCAAGAGGTCAGGCCTTAACCAGCACAGCCATGCGTGGGTGGATTTCCACACTTCCAATACTATTCTCTTTTTCTACAAAAATTTGTCAAACAACCCTTAATTATTTTAAAAACTCGACTTATTACATAAAGCAGCAGCTCGTCATTTAAATTCTCTATTTTTCGAGTAATTTATTCAAAATTCTTATCCCTTCCTTGACATAATCCCACTCCAGATTCACTAGACACGCCATGGGATTGGATTTCGCTGTCCATCCATCGCTATTCTGTTCGGTAATTAACCGAACAAAGACATTCCGTAGCTTTCTTCCGTATGTGGAGGATTTCACATCTTATTGAAAATTCCGATCCAATCCAATCCAAACCCGGGCGGGTCCCACGTGGGCGGGCTAAGCAACCGGGCCTTCGGATCCGGGTATTCGGATGGCGATTACGAGTGCGTTCCAGCTCAGGATTTCTTTATTTTTTATTTTTCTCTTTGTGGGGAAAGCCAAAACAACAGTACGTGAAAAGCACAAAAATACAAAATGCCGAGGAGGAGGAGGAAACGGAACAACCACCCCCTTCTTCACCTTTTTGGCCTTTTGCCCCGTCGCTGGGGTCCCACGTACGAGCCCTTCCGGGGTGCCACGTAACGTTTGGAGGTGGCGGAGCCCGTCACCGAACCCGACCCGGTCGACACGTGCCGGTCGGATTGGATGATCCATCCGTCACCGACCCCCTACCTAAATTTGCGATCGAGAAGGGACGACAAAACGAGGCCAGAGTTTATTAAGAAGGGCGCATCGATTACAGCAATAAAATCTCATTTCGCTCCCGAGGCACAGCCCTTTTGGACCCGAACCCTTCGTTCTTCCCCGGGAAGGACAAAAATGGTATTATAGTCCTGTGCTTGTACTGCCAATTCAATGGCTATATGAAGGGCTTTTCCTTCTCCTTAAGGAAGTCCATCTTGGTGTCCTGTTCAAGGACATAAGTGTCAGGATTCCACGCATAATTATAAAAAAAATAGAGTAATTTTTTTTTAAAAAAAAATGAGACAAAATATTTTTATCTTGGATCACTTTTAAATTAAAGATATATAAATTAGCATCCCGCACGTATCTATTATAACTTTCGGTACTCAAATAAGGTCAATATTTTGAAATCACCCTAGAGATCAAGATTGATTTCTAAGGGGTACGCGATCGAACCTGATTGAATGAGCCTTTATCCGAGGATATCGCTAGAGGGAAGCCAAGTTCGAGCTCATTAATATATTTATTTAAATCCACCTTTACTTAAAAGCCTAAATCAGTAAATTACAAGTTAAAATGATATATTAACTACTTTATACCACAAAATTTTTTGGACGTGAAACTTTTTTAACACAATTCCACAAGAACCAACAGAGACTATCATATTGAAAAATTGGACGAGCCGCTAGTCCTATTGGTTGAATCGGTCGATCTAGTTTGGCTTTCGCAGCACCGAAGCAAGCCAATGCTGCTATGCAGAAGCCAGGAAACTTCGTACCTAATCGTGACGTGATATATCGAGGAATGTTCCACTTTCCCCGTTTCATACGACCTGCATGCGATTGCATTCCGCAAGAGCTCTTGAAGAGAGGAGATGCCTCGCACATTCGACGTCATTACGACCCTAAGCGAAGTGAATTTAGTGCGCACGCCTACTTCTTGACCGAAGACGGACCACAGCTTCGAGCGTAGAATTTCCTCGAACACGAGGCACGACCTAAAGCTACAAAGTCTGCAGGAGGCGGCCTCCATCAGAGCGACACTTATTCCATGGGGGTAAAAGGAAGATGGCTCTTTACCGCGCAAGACTGTGCTCCCTCTGCGTTTGCTAAAGTCGCGCGATCTTGACCGGTGCAGGGCTCCAAAAGCATTTCGACAATGTCGTCCATCCGGACTCGATAGCTAGTCAAATGTTAGTTTGCAGCCTCCCTCAATCCACATACATCGTTAACCAATGACATGGTTCGAACTCGATAAAGAAACCCGAACCTGTCGAGCCGAACTCTCTCGACGAGAGGTTGACATCACTGAAAACATCAAACTCGCTAAGACGATCAATTCTCGAGTTCCAGAATTCTCAGGCCCACCAGGTAGGGCGAAAGATAAGTACGGTTAGAACAGAGAGCATCGTCTCGCTTGGGAAAATGTCGTGTGCGGTGGGACAGAAAAACAAAAGCAAAAGGCAGGGGAATCGAGATTCCCAGCAACGGAGGAATGGGCAATTTGGGGATTCCGGTGCAAAAGGCAAGAGCAGATATTCTCCTCGTCGCTTCTCTCTCTCTCTCTCTCTCTATCTTTCTCTCTCCACTGTGTACAGTTCCTTCGTTCAATAATTTTTTGCTTTTTCGGCAACCAAAGGGCGCACCGATACAGGGGGCTCGCACGTGCCGAGGCCCGACCGTGGTCCTACGCACGCTCGAGGCGGGACCCACCTCCCCCGTTCCTCAACAGAGGCAAGATACCAGAAAAGGGAAGAAGGTAGAGAGAGAGAAGGAGAAGGAGAGAGGAAGGGGGGAGAGAGACAGAGAGAGAGAGTCCGTGTGTTATTCCCGCAGATCCCTCAGATCCCACCTCCACCAACACCAAAAGCAAAAGAGCCCCTCTATCCCTTCAGAGCTCTTCACTTTCTCTCTCTAGCATTTCGTTTTTATCTCCCTAAAGGGAGAAAAAAAAGTAAAAAAGAAAAAAGGAGAGAAGAAGAAGAAGAAGAAGAAGAAGACGGGAACCACTTTCATTGCAGCAGTTCCTGCGTTGCGTAACTCGGGCCGGGAGTCTTCGGCTCTCCGTCTGCGGCTTCTGGGTACTTCCGTTTTCCTCTGCCTCTGTTTGTTTGGACGAGATTCATCTTCTCGCTTTTCCTTTTCGTGGGCTTAAGCTGAACGGTTCTGGTCCCTTTTCATTTTAAATTATTTTTCGTTGCGTGATAGTGGCCGTACCTTTTTTAAGTTCGGCAAATTCTGGAATGTGCCTGCATATTCTTGAAGTGCTTAAAAAAATACTACACATGTGCAGAGAGACCTGAGCAAAGCTCTGGTTTTTCTGCTTGGTTTCCGAGAAAACGTTCGTGGGTTTTTTTTCGCTCTTCATTATTTTGTGACCCGGAAGTTGTATGGTTTTTTCCAGCTTCGGAGAGAGAGAGAGAGAGAGAGAGAAACCCTTTTGACTGCACCCCCAGACAGTCATTCAAAGCACATTTAAAGTGCTTGATTTTACTTTCTCGTGAAGGCCGTGACCGTGGGGTTTCATCGGTTTCGGGGTTCGTCTTTCCCCCCTCCTCCTTTCTTTTGGGTTATTTCCGGTCGTCCGACGTCGGTGAACGATGCGTTGCGTAAGCTGAAAATGGAAGGGTACTACATGTTCTGTTCAGCTACATTTGCTTATGTTCGAAAAGGGTTTGCTCTTTCAGATCTGAAGGTAAATGGAGCGATTTTTTTCGCATTCTTGGAATTTATTGTCGATGACTTTCGAATTTCTGCATTTAATGGAGACGTTTTAGCTGTTGGTCTGGTGCCTTCTTTATCCTGGTTTATGTCTTTTTATTGAGTTCTTAGAATATTGACCTCTCTCTCTCTCTCTCTCTCTCTCTCTCTCTCTCTCTCTCTGATACTGATGATATCCTGATTTTGCTCTCATTTTGAGTTCGCCGACGATTTAGGTAACATATTGTTTTGCTTACTGTTAACGGCTAAAAAATCTGCAGCCATATTTTCAGGTTTTTGGGAGCTTTTCGAATTCGAACTCGGTCATTGCTCACTGACTGCCGTCTGGCTACCTTATAAGTTCACGCTGTCCGGCTGACTGTGTTTTCCCCCATTTGAGCCAAAATGATGCACAGGCCTCCTCCTCATGAAGACTTCTCTCTGAGGGAGACCAAGCCCCATCTCGGTGGTGGGAAGGTCTCCGGCGACAAGCTCACGAGCACCTATGACCTCGTTGAGCAAATGCAGTACCTCTATGTCCGCGTTGTTAAGGCCAAGGACTTGCCTGGGAAAGACATCACCGGGACTTTGGATCCTTATGTTGAAGTCAAGCTTGGGAACTACAAGGGCACGACCCGGCACTTTGAGAAGAAATCAAATCCCGAGTGGAATCAGGTTTTCGCTTTCTCGAAGGATCGGCTTCAGGCCTCGTCACTGGAGATCACTGTCAAGGATAAGGATTTAGTGAAAGATGATTTCGTGGGTCGAGTTTTGTTTGACTTGAATGAGGTCCCGAAGCGGGTTCCGCCGGATAGTCCTCTAGCGCCGCAGTGGTACAGGCTGGAGGACAGAAAGGGGGATAAGGTGAGGGGAGAGGTAATGTTGGCTGTTTGGATGGGCACTCAAGCTGATGAAGCGTTCCCAGAAGCGTGGCATTCTGATGCAGCTACAGTTAGCGGGACCGATGCCCTTGCAAATATCCGTTCAAAGGTATATCTTTCTCCTAAGCTTTGGTATTTGAGGGTTAATGTTATCGAAGCTCAGGATCTCCAGCCTAGCGACAAGGGTCGATTCCCGGAGGTTTATGTCAGGGCTAAGCTTGGAAATCAGGTTTTGAGAACTAAAATTTCTCTGAGCAGGAGTATTAACCCAATGTGGAATGAGGATTTGATGTTTGTTGCGGCCGAACCGTTCGAGGAACATCTGATTTTGAGTGTGGAAGATCGAGTTGCTCAAAACAAGGATGAGGTGTTGGGATTATGTGCAATCCCGCTGCAGTATGTGGACCGGAGATTGGATCACAAACCTGTGAACTCAAGGTGGTATAATCTCGAGAAGTATGTCATTGTAGAGGGAGAGCAGAAAAAGAAAGACACTAAGTTTGCAAGCAGGATTCACATGAGGATATGCTTGGAGGGTGGTTATCATGTTTTGGATGAGTCGACACATTACAGTAGCGATCTTCGACCCACTGCGAAACAGCTGTGGAAGTCGAGCATTGGGATATTGGAGCTAGGAATTCTGAGTGCTCAGGGGCTGTTGCCGATGAAGACCAAAGATGGACGGGGAACGACTGATGCTTATTGTGTGGCAAAATACGGGCAGAAGTGGGTCAGGACGAGGACCATCATAGACAGCTTTATGCCTAGGTGGAATGAGCAATACACTTGGGAAGTTTTTGATCCCTGCACTGTCATCACAATTGGCGTATTTGATAACTACCATTTGCATGGAGGGGATAAGAATGGGCCTGCAAGGGATTTGAAGATTGGCAAGGTGAGGATTCGTCTCTCTACCCTTGAAACTGATAGAGTCTATACCCATTCGTATCCGCTCCTTGTTCTACACCCAAATGGAGTGAAGAAGATGGGCGAAATCCATCTAGCCGTGAGGTTCACTTGCTCTTCTTTGCTCAACATGATGCACATGTATTCACATCCACTGTTGCCCAAAATGCACTATATTTATCCATTAACTGTGAGTCAGCTAGATAGCTTGAGGCACCAGGCCACTCAGATCGTGTCAATGAGGCTGAGTCGGGCGGAGCCGCCACTGAGGAGGGAGGTCGTGGAATACATGCTTGATGTGGGTTCGCACATGTGGAGCATGAGGCGAAGCAAGGCCAACTTTTTCAGAATCATGGGGGTCTTGAGCGGTGTAATTGCTGTGGGAAAATGGTTTGATCAGATATGCAATTGGAAAAACCCCATAACAACCGTGCTGATTCACATCCTGTTCATCATACTGGTTATATATCCTGAGCTCATCCTGCCCACGATTTTCCTCTATCTTTTCATGATTGGAGTGTGGTACTACAGATGGAGGCCGAGGAATCCACCTCACATGGACACCCGCCTCTCGCATGCGGATTCTGCACATCCCGATGAGCTTGATGAAGAATTTGACACTTTCCCCACTTCCCGACCAACTGACATTGTGAGGATGAGATATGATCGCCTGAGGAGCATTGCTGGGAGGATCCAGACGGTTGTTGGGGACTTGGCTACTCAGGGGGAGAGGCTCCAATCCTTGCTCAGTTGGCGCGACCCAAGGGCGACTGCTCTGTTTGTCATATTCTGTTTGGTCGCTGCCATCGTTCTGTATGTCACTCCTTTCCAAGTTGTGGCGCTCCTCACAGGATTCTACGTGTTGAGGCACCCGAGGTTCCGGCACAAGCTTCCTTCCGTGCCACTCAACTTCTTCAGGAGGCTACCGGCGAGAACCGACTGTATGTTGTGAGGACACTTTCTCTGGGTGGCCGACCTTCTCGTGATGCGGCAGGAGGAGTTTCGACTCGCGGGTTAAAGCTTTCTTGCTTTCCTTCTTTGGCAGCTGAATGTGGTAATGTCATAAATGGGTGACCTGGTGGTTAGATTTTGCGGATTTTTCTTTCTAAATTTATGTTATTTTCATGGAAAGAACCGACTGTCCCGTTGATAAATTTCATGTTCTCTCGTGTGTAATTTAGTAGGTTTCCTGGTTGTTAAATCTCTTAGATCGTTTTGGTTCGAAATCTCTTCCATTTTGGTACAGGAGGCCCCACCGACCCAATTCCCAAACGCATGTTATGTTAAAGATAGAGGTGGGGTGGCCTGAAATGAACTGATGAATCCCGTTGACCTGAAACCTCAAATTCTCCGAAACATTTGTGTCCCTCGCACTTTAATTCTCATTTAGTAATTCATTGATGTGTCTATGCATGTGGAGGGTAGTATACTACGTCATATGCCAGGTATTTACCGAATGAATGAATAGACGTAACAAGGAATGCTTAGGTTGCATTTGGAATTGCAATGTTTGAAGCCTCAGGTTTTTACCATTCTCTAGTGGTGATTGATAATGTCATTGGCACGACTACGAGATTAGCCAGTCGTCAATCCGGGCTGGAAATGCTGACGTTTCCCCTTGAAGTAAGGAGGAAAGTGACAGATGCTGGAGTTCATCAATGTCAGGGTGATCCTTGTAGGGCATTTTTTTAGCATTTATGAATACTAGATAGTGTAGTTTCCGTTGCGTGTGGTGGATGGTCATAAGGGGATCTCCGCGACAGTGTTTTATATGGTCGGCTAGCAGTGACTTGATGAAGGGAAAATATGTGTAGGGTCTTTGCTAATTTATCTTGTACCAAGGTCCCGAGGACAAATGACGGCACCCGCTTTAAGCAAATCTATGGAGTCCTTTTCTCAATCGACCTTGCTTTGTGTGGGATCTAATCTCTTAAATTATAAACTGCAAAATGCATAGAGAGGTGGCGCGAGTCGATATTTAAATTGGTGGGTCATATCCAATGTTTGTCACTTAGAGGTAGTATAGTGGCTGTATGAATTAATCTTAGTATGGTCAAGAGAATTTTAATTTTGTTTAGAGAGAAAAAGGGTTGTGATGGAGCGGGACACGGAGGGTGTGGAATTGTTGTCGTTGTCGTCCGTCCCATGTGAGCTCAATGGGGACATGATTCCAAGTAAATTTTCAATTTTTCTTTATGAGGATGGGGTCTTCTTTGCTTGAAGGTGAAGGGTCGTTTCGCTTTCACATGTGCGTTTTTTGGTTTGGTGCTATCTTTTGAAATCCGCGCCCTTATTGAAAAGAATAAAACGGCGAGATAAGCGGAGGGGGTTGGAATTGGATAATGGTACGCGACTTATCTTAATTGACATATTAGATTGAGGATCGGCATAACACTATAGACTGCGTCTTCGATGGTTTGAGATTCGTTCTCGTGTTTTCTTGTTTCCCTACCTGTATCTCTTATCTTTCTTCCCTTTCTCCTGCTGTCCATAGGCACGGATAGGGCCGTGGCTGTTTGCCCAGAATCGGCGGGGTTAGCTAACTTGTAAGAGATAACGCTGCAAATGATCCATGAATTTTGGTTCAATGTGCAATGTGATCCCTAAACTTTTAACTTATTTAATGTGATTTCTAAAGTTTAACTTAATGTGCAGTATGATTATTGAATTTTGAATTTGTTCAATATGAATTTTGAACGTTGGATATATATTTAATTTAGTTCTTGAATTATATAAAAATGCCTAATGTATTCTTAGAGACAACATTGAACATTTCTATAGAGTTTATGGATCAAATTGAACATGTACCAAAAGTCTAGGAATCACATTTAATAAATTTAAAATTCATGAACCACATTCACGTTGAGCTAAAGTTTAGATATTGTATTGAATAAATAAAATATTCGTGAACCACATCGTACATTGATCATGTGTGTCATCTTCCCAATCTGTAAAAGGGGGTCATTGTGTTATGAGTTCCGTGGGCCTAGGAAATGGAATCATGAATCTCAATCACGCCCACCGGTCCTCGTCGAACAACCCGCAATCCCCAGATCCAATGCGGGACGGGACAATAATTTCTGGCAATTATCAGCAGTATAACGTGAATTGGACAGGCGGAAATCGTACTCCAAACGTGCCGTGTTTTTGCACCCATTATTCCATATACAACCATAGAACCTCTGGCATTGCATGTCTGGGGCCACTGGGGCCGTGGATGAATGGGAAAGCGACTCGCTCCGAAGGAAAGAGACGGAGACGGAGACGGAGAGATGATGTGGGGGAATGGACAAAGCGCAACAGCCATCTGTGGCGGAACTTGTCCGGTAAATTTCAGCTGCGGCTGCTGTCGGTTCTCGACCGGCTGATGAAACTAACCCAACTGCGTGCGTTGGAGCGTTGCGGGGACACGACCTGAGCCTCAAATAATTCGCCTAGGATCCTATGTATCGATTTCTTGTGTGCATGTATGTGGCGTAATCGGATCGGAGAGATGGTGTGGGGGACCTCTCCGCTTTACAGCTCCTCTCGACTTTTTCTATTCCCTCTTCTTTTGTCGTTTCACTCTTTGGGAGGGGAGGGAGAGAGCGAACGGTAGAAACTACAAAGTATGTTCTCTTGTGTTTGTAAGAGAAAAAGTCTTAAGAGTTTGTCTCCTTGCCACCTGAAGTGACCTGACTCGACTCGACCCGGCTTCAACATGGTCGCCTGACGTTGTTGTTTGATATAATCGATGACACTGTCTATCCACCCAAGTTTAATTCTATAGCTAGATATGTCTTTTGCTCGGGGCGACGTTTCAATTTTTAACTTCATATTTGATAATTTTTTTCAACTCTTGATTTTTTCATAACCCGAAAACACCTCTTAACCTTATGAAATCTGGAACGAGTCGATCTTGAACAAAATCTAAATACCGAAATCACCTCCGCCAAAACATCAAAAGCACCCTCTTTTGGTGAGGCCCCCACCATTGACCCTTTTTAAGGATTGTGGCGTCGTCTTCTACACATTTTTTCCTATCCTCCTTTACGTGCGTTTTTTCTATTGATTAATGTCGATGAAATTAGCACTTTTTGGTTTTCCCATGTACATTAAATCAGTCACGACCATATATACATATAATATAGGGTTTTCCGACCTTTTGGATCGGGATTTAGGTCAGCCTTTTGGACTAAACGAGTCGCCCCCGAGGAAATGCCTCGAACCTGCTTTGACAGTTTGATGTCTTTAACTAGAGATGGAGCTTTAACTTTTACTTCCTGTTCCTGACCCGAAAAGGAACTAAAGCGTTCACTTAAGTGTACGTCAAATCCGCCCACTGTGTACCATCGCGTCCATTGTGGGTTGACTTCCGCATATTGCACGACGAAAAAGTTACATTCCTTGAAGAAAGGGCAAATTACTTATCGGCCCCCAATGTGCTACTTTTTGCTATTTGCCCCCTTAAATTTTGGAAATCAGTTGCGTGTCCCATGGGTTGACTCCAATCAAATGTCACTTGGGGTTTCAACCGCGTAACAACATGTGAGTTACAAAGTGCAACCATATATAAAGTAGAAGAATAATTCATAAATATTATACATGTGAGAGCCTGAGATTAAAGTTCTGTTGACAAATCAATTTGAGATGAGACTATATGCACATAGATATTTGGAGTACATCTTTCAATATCCCCCCCCTTTTTTTTTGTATACAAGAGAAAAAATATAGGAAAATGACATAAGTGGTTATTTAACTTTAGCCATATATGTAATATAGTCCTATTTGAATATTTTCAATAATTTAGGGACTAAATTAAATATGTATTAAAAGTATAATGACTGCATTGAACAATATAAAGTTTAGGAATAATGATTCATAATGGATCAAAGTTTATAGATCATTTATATTTATATAATTATCCAGAAAAATATATGACCAATTTGCCGTCCCCGACTAATAACACAATCACATGATCATATACGTGAAAATTTTGGTTGGAGTCAATGCTAGGTGGCACATTGCCGTCAGTTTAAAAAAGTCAAGGGGCAAGTTGCAATAATTGAAATGTTGAGGGGTAAACTTGCAACAACCCCGAAAACACAGAGGGCGAAATGTAATTCCACTCGAAGAAACATAGGATGTAACTAGAGGAAAATGTGGGCTCATTGTTGGGCTCTTAAGTCGAGATGCACGAGTCATGATGGGCCAACCCCATCACCATGCACAACCATATGCTAATTGACAAGCCCATAATTTTCATTCACGAGTCAAATTATCAGAAGATAGTCCTAACTCCTAAATATCTAAATTAGAAAAGATTAAAAAATTTCTACAAGAAGTTGGAATGTCAACATTATAATAGATACTTTCACTGATTATGAGCGTCATTCAGGCTATTGCATTTGAAAAAGTTTAAAAACAAAATACATCGATATATTGTTAGTTGGATTGACGTCAATACGATGGCAAGAGATTTTTTAACATATTTATTGATTTATAATGATATGATGCACATATTTTTCTTTTGTAGTTAAATTAAATCATTTATAAGATGTTACACAAATACTTAGTTGATGAGACTCGAGAATCGAAAGCATCAAATTATAATCATTTTCAACTTTAGCAAGTTGTCATTTCCACCTCTCGGAAATTTGGGCACGACAACATTCGGGGACATTCTACCTTTGAAGAATTCTTGTTAAACGGTCAATACTGGATTAATCTAACAAGGCGAAGAAGAAAACATTTTGGAAACAAAAATGGTCTGAAAAGGAGGAGGAGCTACAACATTGCCATGGTGAATGCAAGTCTAAACTAATCAGAACCAAAACAAACTACTTTGTTTCTGTTTGATGCTGCTTCCGACAGGAACGGCCCTATCTTCCTTGGCAACCGAGGCCAAGTCAAAGGAGAAATCATTATCATGGAAGAATTTGATAGATCTATGATAACCGATCATTTCTTGCTAGAAAAGCGTCTTGAGTAATCCGGTTCCGCAGACAAAGCACTTGAAATTTTGTGCTATGTGATTGACTTGTTTCTATGGTAGCATAAGTGGCTGGTGGGAGTAATCATTCGAAAGAACTATCATCTAGAGTGGAGATCTATAGTTGCGATGAGAGGCTTGTGAAACAAAGGAGAGTTACTTCTTAACAAGATAAATTATTTAGATTTAGTAAATGGACGTTGAAATGTGGCTCGAGATGTATAACTTACTTGATTTGAATGTCTTGAGCAAGATGAAAATTACTTTGGAGCGCGCGAGGACAAGTTTCAGACATCCTTAATTATGTGGCGAATGTCTGGATTGAATCACAAAAAATGAATAGCTACTGTCCCGAACTGGCATTTTCAGAGCGGAGGAGGATTGAACGTCAGGCTTTGGACTAGGGACGTGTGACGCCTAATTTGCACATAACATCAAAGTAGTCAAGATGTGTGAGTATATGAGGTAAACTTTTATTATTTTTTTGATCCGAATTCATGAGACTTTTTGAGTTATGATCTAGGAAACACATGAGCATCATGCGTTTCAAACGATTGTAATCTCCTCTTATTGAGTTAGTGGAATGTCTTGTTGATCTCTCTTCACAATATAACCGTGCCTTATTGAATTACATGAATCTTGTGAATCAAATTTACTTTCTGCCTTTATTCCTCACTTGGATTGTTTGATTTTGTCTACGCTTTCCCGTTTTGCATTACAATGGAACTTCATGGCAAAAGATTTTGACACTTGCATCCAATTAATGCATGCCAACCAATACATCCCACCACGTACAACTCGCGCGACCAAAGACGCACGTTTACATGCATTTGCCTATGATTCTCCCGGTCGGATCAGTCCATGGAGCTTTTAGCCCGATTAGCAGACTTAGCTTGCCCATTGTTTCGACCAACTCGTTCCTATCCGGCCCGTCGAGCCCGACAAGCACTTGGACAGGTTTGGGAAACAATTTCTCTAGAAGGGAGCCCGCATTAGCTTGACTAAGCCGGCCAAGCCCGACTCCATCCCACCCAAACTTTTTCTCCCCCTTTTCTTTTGTAGTTGCTTTTAATGAAACGAACCAGCTTGAACAATACATTGTTAGCTTGCAATCGAGGCTTGGAGATAAACCCATTATGAAGAAAAAATCTCTTCAGAAATTTGACTAGATCTGTCCATTGATCACCTCTATTTTCCATGACCCTCTTTTGGACCTGCTATTTTCTCCTTTCTAGCTGTAAGATCATGGAGATTGGAGACCTATCCAAATAGGGTCCCCACCCCACTAAAAAAATAAATAAACATATTTTGAGCGCCCATTCTGCGAAAAGAAAAGGGCCATTGCCAAACACAAGATAGAAATCTCATCTCCATCCCGACCAAAGAAATTTAATGCACGCAACAAGGATCACTTTCAATGCCCGCTTTCATGAGTTTCACCCCCAATCTCTCTCTCCCTCCCGATTTGGCAACCATGGAAAACCGGGTTCATACTGATCATAAATGATAAGGGATGAAGATGTGATGTTTGTCTAATCAGTCCCCATCGTCCAATAGGCTCCTTCTCTAGCCTTTTGCTTTTAATTCTCAAGTCATTTGGCACGACCAAAACATGCCCGTTGAGGGCATAAAGATAGCCTACCTGAACTAGCCAGCAACTTGGCAAGAAATGGAGCATCAGAAAATAGAAACTCTCTCTCTCTCTCTCTCTCTCTCTCTCATTCCCTAGTTTTCCTTGGGGAGATTTCGCAGTTCACCCATGAAGGGGATGGGCTCTGGTCCTTTTCACAGAGAAGTGGAAATTGTGCCAACCTCATGTCATGAAGATTATGTTCGATTAAAGTCAAAGACAACTACATGTCGAGCTAAAAAGCATGGATCAGAGGGATGTGTGGTGGTTCATTCGAGTCATTGTCAGGTTATGATTTTCATGCCATTGCTCTAACATTGACATATTTCAAATAGCAGGTGACTAGAGTCATTTTTTCTTAACCACATAACTTGTCCTTAGGTGCAGCTCGAGTTCTCGTCAAGAGTTTTGTTACGTAGTATGTTGTCAGTTTATCTGATTCGAGGGAATTTCCAATGATTAGATCGATGTTCATACCTCTCTCTCTCTCTCTCTCACACACACACACACACACTTGATACTAGAGCTGGCTTTTCTTAATATGTAAACAAACATGTTTCTCGTTTACTTCTCCAATGAAATAAACTGTGAACTTGTGGAGGATTCATGAAGTCCGATTTGCTAATTTCATTTTTTTCTTGTTTCTTGTCCAAATAAACGCATAATGCATTTTACTTAACGAGCATAAATCCTTCAGTTAGATTCATAATCTCTTAAATATGCCAAAAAAAAAAAAAAAAAAAAGAAGAAGAAGAAGCAGAAACGATGTGTTTTCATGCCCGATAGATTTCACAGACATATTACAACATTGAAGAGTCCAACCGTCCATAGGATGTCTGACTCTCCACCAATTCTATTCGTCCAAATGAATGCACGTACAAGATCCTGGTTCTGCAAATTTCTGGGAATATTCCGGTTGAGATCGGTTTATAATATTGCGATAAACTATGAATAACTATGAATAGAGTTTGCAAAATTTTCTATTTTTAGCAACTGATATCAACAATCCCAACCCCGAAGCACAAACTAATTAATCAACGAGTCAGCTGAGGGAGAGGGCCCACCAAGTGCTCTCGAAATTTAAAGTCAACTAAATAAATAAAGTAAAACAACGAGGGGTTGGATCAAAAGGAAATAAGTGATAAAAAAGAAAAGTCAGGAGCAGAGCAAGGTCTGTACGTTGAACCTGACTGTTTCGTTTGTTGCACGGTCAATTTCTTGCGAGAAATCTAAATGGACAGGGCATAAATCAAATCCCTCGTTTCTAATTATATGCAGCGAGGGTGGTTATACGACCACGTATTGTGTGGATGATGAGACACTTACTCTACTCCCACATCATAAGTTCAACCTATCGACGCGAATATTCGCCTTCTGATTTCTCTCTCAAGATGACTCGATGATGTCGTTAACGAGAGAGAGAGAGAGAGAGAGAGAGAGAGAGAGAGAGAGAGAAGTAAAGTAAAGATGTGGCTTGCGTTCCTATGAGAATTGCAGCTAAGTAGCACAATTAGGACGTTGTCATTGATTTGGATAATCGTAGTATACAACTATCGGCCTTTGTTTTTTGCCTTCTATTGTTTTGAGAGAACTCGAAAATCAAATGCTCTCGTAATTTTGATCTCAATATCAGTTTTTTGGTAGTGGAAAAATGATATAACTTTATGGCAATATTGATAAGGGTGATTAGGATAAAAAGTGACATTAGAAACGTGCATTAGATGTTCCTATCAACTGCTTGCATTTTTGAACAACATTTAATGCATCGTATTGAGTTTTATTGCCTATGCTCTTTCTTTAACCAAACGATTCGACCTCTAGAACATTTGGGCAAGAATTGGCTGACCTAATCTGTCAATTTAGGCATCACTTCCCTTACTCACCCAAATAGAAAAATGAGAGAGAGAGAGAGAGATCTATAATCTAGCAGACCGGTTCATATAAAATATGAAATAGATGGCAACAATTTCCCTCTTTCTTAGACAACGTTTTTATTTCAGACGATTCTAAGTGTACTTCGTAAGTACGAAGTAATATGAAGTATTCTACCAATATCATGGATCAGATAAAATACAGACCAAAACTCAAGTAAGGTTCCCCAAGAGATTTTTCGTAATAAATTATCTAGCAAAAATGCGAGTGGCTGATGACCAAAACCATAAAAAAGATTGTTGAATTATTTGTGGCATATAAAAACCGGTCGACAGAGTTAATGAGGAAATGCATATTGATTCTGATTAGTCCCATGTTTACCGATTGAAATCTTAAAAGCCATCGGCAAGAAGTGTCTAAAATATATATTTTTGGCCGCCACAATAACTAATAACCTATATGTATTGTTGAATTATTGTCCAAAGTCAACGCATGCTATGTCCCGCGCCGCATGTGAAATTCATTTTTCGGATGCGTAAAAATATAAATACATGGGTCGGCCATCATCGGATCAGGGCAATCGCTTCTGAATCTGAAATTGTTAGGGTTTTTCATTCCGCCATCGTTATCTCTGTCAGGTTTCGAATAGTCCGCTCGGCCAATAGGAGTTGGTGGAAAAACCCTAGCTGCTGCTTGAATGGCATTAAGAAAACCTTAGTTAATCACCCAATAATCAAATAATATTACCTTAGCAGACGTGTTCTGATGTACCTAATCCAAATTCATTTGTTTTCTAGCCATTATTTTATCATGCGCAATTGTCCTTCGGAAAAAGGAAAAGGGCTGAAGTGGGATTCGGGAAGAAGGCAACTCGACTTCTATATTGAACTCAAATCCAGCTTCTATATATTATATGCAAGAGGACCTTCTCTTTTATTGCTTAATAAAGTATTATCTTATACCGAAAAAACTCCTTTGACAGGGAGTTGCTACATATAAAAGTACTTCCGAAGACAAATATACTAATACGTAAAATTGCGTGGCAAGTTTTCTTGAGCGTTTAGTGTTCATTGATTTGACAAACACCAGTAGCCATATTAAAGGGAGAAATCTGTACACATGAATATACAATTATTAAGTAAAGCTCCAGTTCTCATTAATGCGCACATCTGGTTAATTGGATTATAATGTTCTTTTCCCCCCTGATATCTGCATTAGTGATTTAGTCCTTCATCAAAGTTTAGATGTCGTCTCAGTCTTGCAGAGTTGTTGTGTCATTATATGGGGAAACTTTCATAATCGAGCTTGAGTCTTTGAGATTCCATTTTCACCTATATCGAGTATGTCCTCCTACCAATTTGCTGACCCAAGTTAAATTAAATTGGGAAAGATATGGTGCGGCGAATATATATATAAATCCAGGCAGTGCAAGGTCAGAGAGAAAGAGAGAGCGACATAATCTATCGGTACGTCAAGACAAGTACGCATGATGATTGGTGAACGACATATCTGAATGCATTGAACATGTCTTAGACATGAGGTTGTCAGAGAGTCTTCTGCACACCTGATGGGGAAGGTTTTTCAGCTTGTTTATCGATGGCAATCGGCATGAGGGACGCCGAATAGATGGCAAAGGTAATTTTATATATCCTCTACAAGATTTAATGTGGTGCATATGCACAATCTGTGAATCTCAATAATCATAATGTCCAAACTCGTGACACGAGTCTCAGTTAATTTCTTTATGTTGTAATCTGAAAACGTTGCATGAATAATTTGGAAACAAAAAGCGAATTCTAATGGAATAAAAGTAATCTTGCGTTATTTCAAGTGCAAAGGTTAGATGAAACGGCATTAATTTCACTTGAGTGTAATAGCCTCATGTAAACTAATAGCACCGATTCACCCGAAATCAACTTGTATATATGTTTTGGACAAGGAATCATTTCAAGTGCAGAAAAACGACACAAATGATCCATGAACTTTGATTCAATATGCAATATCGTCCCCAAATTCTTAATTTGTTCAATATTGATCTTGAACTTTAGTAACAGTTCGATTTAGTCTCTACATTATGTGAGAATGAAGCAAACAAAAGGATTTTGTTAAATATTTACCATTAGTTCATAAACTAAATTAAATATTTATCAATAATTTAAGGACCACATTAATCAAATAGAAAGTTCATGGATGACATTGCATGTGAGACGTAAATTCAAGGATCACATTGTACAAATTAAAAATCTAGGGATAATATTGTGAATTGACCAAATTTTATGGGCTAGCTACATAAGGCTCCATTTATTTCATAAAAAAAACGAGCGAGTTAGGAAACCATTTCTTAAAAGTGATTGCTCATCTTATTTGTGAAAATGAACAAACGGAAAATATTTTCATCATCACGATTATATTCAAACATAAATTATTATCCATAATAAAATATTCTTCATTGATTAATTATTGTAAGTGATATAAGTGTTCTCTTTTGAAAATTTATATATATTTTCAAATCGCTTATTTTTCGTCAAAAAAACGGAGCCTTATTATTCATTTTTTTTTTAGTGTTGTTGGGAGGACTAAAGTAAACAGAGGAGCAAAACAATAAAGAAATCGCGAGGATGGTGGGGGCTGGTTGAGGGGGTGGGACCCAGGGGCCCCGGCTTAGTCGAATATCTTCTCACGATTCGACCGAACGACTTTAGTTTTATAATTACAAAATTAGATTAAACTATGCTCCGTGTGGGGTGGGGCCCACACGTGGCAACTTCCCTGACCAATTCTGGAAGGCAATAGCGACACGTGTTCCGTATGGTCAACGTTCTAACCCAATAGCTAACCCTGGCGTTCCATTTTCTTCATGAAAAATGTTCTCAATCAGGGAAAACTATGGTTTGCTTTCAACTGCCAGCACGCACTCTTTTAAATCCAAACCGTTAACATCTTCAGTTTACGGGAATTTTTTTTTTCCAAACCCTAATCCCATTTTTAAGTCCTCTTAATCGATTAGATTCGATGGTTCGGATGTATTTGACCATGAACGAGTAATGGTATTAAATATTGTAACAATTAATTTAGTTTTTTTCCCCTAAAGTTATCTAGTTAGGGAGAGGCTTGCGCATGGCTTGGATTTTTCATTTAGTGCATGATAGATTATGATAAATACTCATCTATTGGTCCTTTCAATCCCCGGATTATTTTATTTAAGTAATATCCAGGGGCTTCGTCCCTGATTTTATATACATTAGTGTGGAGGAAGCGTGTAATTTTCCTGATACGTTTTTTTGTTCCTTTTCTTTCAATTTTTTTTTTTATTAATTGACCTAAAACAATGCCTAAGGAATTTTTTTTGGGAAAGTGCAATTACGACTTTTGGGGGGTAGACTAGACCTCGTCATCAACTCATTTTAAGCTATTGGAGGGAAAAGCGCAATTATGACTTTTGATCCGACGACCATTTACATATATCTATCTCCATCTTTGTTAATACCAATTCACACGCCTCTAAGTAAAATCCCACATTTAAAAGATCAAATTAGAACACATTTTAATATCTTACATGGAGTTGGGGTGATTTTATCTCAAATTCATTTCAAATTTTTTGGATCGAAAATTCGAGATTTGAGAGGTACTTTTGAAAAGAAAATAACATCCTTGTAAATAGGGATATAAGGATTTGTTCTTTTTTTTTAATATGAAGGAGTGCAAAGTGATTTGCAAGTAAATAACTCAGCTATATAATAGAGATATGAAAGTGGTCATCAAGTGAAAATTAAGGTATAAGTATCGTCTAATTTTCACTCTTTCAAAAAACTTTCGATAAATCAACTTTATGATCCAAAAGTCGTCCGCACTGAAATTTGCTCCTAAAGACATGCGGGGATTGTAAGAACTTGTCCCCATGCCTTGTTGAAGTACATATAAAGCATGAAATCAATTGGACATGAAGAGGGGAAAAAATCGATGTCATCCCGATGTGTCCTCCTGACGAGGTCACGAAACTCATCATGTTCTTTCATGTCGCAAGTGAGAAATCAAGCCTAAGCATTGGGTCCGAGGAGCTCATCATGTTATTTCACGTCCGAGAAGCACCGAGTGATTAGCTCTTTCTCCCCCCTAAATCCTGTCCTAACACGCCAAGAAACAAACCCAAAATTCCTCATGGAACACACAGCATCACTTCATCTTCAGCTCAGACTCCACCTGTTGAAAACAAATAGGCATATGCATCCTATTTTTCACGCTGACAACGATATCATGACGGGTCCGGTATAGTAGGTAAAAACCCTTGGGGGCTGGCTCTTTGGCCTGCATGAGCGCGTGCCGATGGCAATTATCTGCATCCACCGGGCCCTTTTCGGTAATTCCGGGTGGTGGCATGATGAGAAGCTCGGACAAGGAACCAGGAGCGATTTGAAAGGGAAGGGAAACCCTGCTTTTTACAAGGTGCTTTTCCTCTTGTTTGACGAGGAAGCGTGGTTTCTCTCGGTCGTCTGTTGTATCTATTTTAGAGAGAGAGAGAGAGAGAGAGAGAGAGAGAGAACAAAAAGATAACCTCATCGACCGCCTTGTCTGAAAATTTTGTTTAAACAGAAGCTCCCTTCTGGAGAGAGTGTGAGAACGCTTCAAAATAAAGACTTTTGTCTTTTGTTTCTCTGCATTCAATTCCTCCTCCTCCTTCTTCCTCTCTCTCTTTCTCTCTCTTCTCGCCTACAGATTATAACCGACTCTTGATTACAGAGGCCGAAAAGGGAGGAGAAAATGATATTCAAAAGGAGTGAGAGAGAGGGAGGGATTAGCTCTCTTCGCCATTAATGGGTTTCTCTCGGGAAAGTTATCGTCACGGGGTCTTGGCGATGGAGAAAGATGATGTTACTGAGTTAGAGAGAGACAGCTAGTCGCAGAAAGAGCTCAGTTCGCATCCGAAAAGGAGCAAGTCCCTATACTTTTCTTGGCCATGGATGCCAATAAAGCCATCATCACCGGCCAGCACGCAAGTCAACTGGAGTATCCGCACCAGCATCAGCAGCACCTCATACAGGATCACCGCCATCACCACTATCCTCATCATCAGCAGCAGCAGCAAGTTCCTCACGGGATGATGCAATCATCACCATCGTCCTCCATCACCGTGAATAATTGCTTGTAATTTTACTTGTCACTACCCCGCGAAGCATTTTCTCGCCCCGAGTGTCCTTTTATATCCACCCTTGCATCAAGAAAGCTGAGATTTTTTGCGTTCTTGGTTCTGCGCAAGCGGTTTCATCGTTTTGGAGGTGAATATGTTTTTTTTGTTGGCAGAAGCAAGGACGGGGGTGGAGGAGCTTATGACTTGGGCGAGCTGGATCAAGCCCTTTTTCTCTATCTCGATGGGCATGACCAAAATGTTCAAGATCAAAAACGTGAGCTCTCTCTCTCTCTCTATCTGACAGAAACAGAAATTTTGAATGGGTATCTTTATTTTGCTTTCAATCATCTCATTCGGCGTCGCAGAATTTCATGATCGTATTCCCTTTTGGTTCACAAGAAAAGCATGCCATGCCCAAACGGATTGAATCTGATGGTACTTTTCCTTTGACCGAATCGTTACCAAAAAGAAGATCGAGAAAAGATCTCAACTCCACAAGAAAAAGAAAAGAAAAGAAAATCAAAACCATTTCTTTTTCTTTAAAGGAAAAAAGCCCGTCTTGATTGCCAAATGGTTCGTGTTATTTTGTGAGTTGGGGTCCATCACCCGTAACAAATCCAAGATCATGAGTCAAGGGGTGACAAAGAACGGGCATGGGTTGTTGTGCTTTTCCGTGCTGTGATACTCCTGCTTCTTTTTCTGTTTGGATTATCAGAGAGCTACCGAATGCATGAGGTCTCTCACTTTCTGGGTCCTCCTTCAATGATTGTGTCCCTCTCTCTCTCTCTCTCTCTCTCTCTCACGAGTTACCAAGATATAAGGGGTAATGCTCGTCATCCTTGTCTGTGTAATTACATCTGTGCGCTTGTGTGTGCAGAGAATTCTGGGATGAGACCTCCAACTCTCAACATTTTCCCGTCTCAGCCGATGCACGTCGACCCATTGCCAAAGGTAAACAGAAACCCACATATCGTATCTCATCAGAATACCACCTTGTCACCACTGCCACTGCCTACATCATCTTCTTGTCGAGCTGTTGATTTATAGATGGCATTTTGTTGAGACAGGTTAACATGGGACTGGCCTTGCCGCAGGCAAGCGGTTCGAAGAGGCCGCCGGAGCCATCCATGGAGTTAGCCAACGCAAGAACCGAAGTTGCATCTGCTCCTACTGAACCACCTAAAACCAAGGTAGGACATGTATTCCATTCATAACGACCTTACACATACATAACCTCGCCCAATTCCTTGAATATACAAAGAGACTATACTATTGATTATAATCGAGGAAAAAATAGTACAGTTATTTGGGCTTAGTCAGAAATGAGGATAAATTATTCCTAATTCCGAATTATATATTAGTAATCGACTTGTTTTGTTAAAAAAATGGCGTAATGTGATCTTTGTTGTGGGGGTAGCGTGAAGGGAACCGCAAAGGTGCATCGTCCGCTTCAGAGCAGCAAGAAGGTCCTAGAACTCCTGACCCTAAGGCATGTAAAACGATTTTACTTTTTTGTAGCAGTAACATATTAATCTCCCTCTTATTTTAGATTCCTCGTATTCATAATTTTTGTCCCCCATTTGTTCATGGGTCTGACACGTATGTTGTACGTGGATGAATAATTTCATGAAGCCGTGTTTTGCATGCAGACGTTGAGGAGGCTCGCGCAGAATAGAGAAGCAGCGAGGAAGAGCAGGCTAAGGAAGAAGGTGATACACGAACGAGTACTTTGAGTTAGAGAATCGAACAAAAGCTGTTGCTCAAGTTTGTTTCGTCTTTTGTTTATTTTTTGTCCAAATCTCAGGCGTACATTCAGCAACTGGAGACAAGTAGGATGAAGCTCTCACAGCTGGAACAAGAACTGCAAAGAGCTCGATCCCAAGTGAGATTTCTCATCACACAAACGATCTTCCCCAGAAAAAGCACCTCATTTTTGTTCTTCCTTTTTAACTCAGAGTGAAATATATAACGCCCATGATAAAAGAATGGGGGGAAAAGAAGAAAGAAAAAAGAGACTGAGACTAATTGAGGAGCTTCCTTTTTGGTTATTAGGGCATATATGTCGGAGGAGGATCAGTATTAGGAGGAGAACAAGGCCTCCCAGTGGGCATTAGCAACATCAGCACCGGTATTACGCTTGACCGCTTTCGCCGATCTTACACCTAAGATAATGACCGAATTGTATTTTACTGGGCGTAGCTTGCGGTGTCTATACAAAATAAGTTTGCCTTGCAATTGTACTTCACTATATCATTTAGGCGTGCTGTTAAAAAATTTCGATGCAGATGCTGCGGTGTTCGACATGGAGTATGCAAGGTGGCTCGAGGAACACCACCGTCTCCTGTGCGAGCTCCGAGCGGCGGTGCAGGAGCATCTGCCGGAGAATGAGCTGCGGCTGTTCGTGGACAACACGCTGGCTCACCACAACGAGATGATCAACCTCAGGAGCATGGTGGCAAAATCGGACGTGTTTCATCTCGTCTCGGGAATGTGGAGGACTCCAGCTGAGCGATGCTTCATGTGGATGGGCGATTTCCGTCCTTCCGAGCTCATCAAGGTACATTAATTTTTTCCTCACTATGATTTAAGACTGGCGGGTCTGTTGCTATGGGCTTATGAGAAAATTACACAATCATGATTAGAATTTTCAAATCCCAAAATGTTCATCTCATCTGAAATAGGTCCTTTAGGGTTTTTACCATCAGAGGTCATTCAAAGTTTTAACAGCTTTTCACTTTGATTACCGACCTTCAGCTCGTATATATATATGTGTGTGTGTGTAATAGGCAAGTTTCTGGTCGATTTGATAAAATCTCAAACGATATTTACTGTTTCTTGGTTGGAAAATAGAGTGGGTGTATAGTATAAAGTGTGGAGCTATTTATAGGAAGGTATGGGGAACATCGATGCGTAGGGGGACATTTCATTTTGGGGGCAAAATTTTGGTGATCGCTAGAAAAAGATGCCCCTATATGAAGATAAGATAAATGACGAAAGGGGCTCGTGAAGCTTTTTCTACCAAATGGCCAAGTTAGGTTTCTATACTCGTAAAGCGATGTCTCTTCCTACTAAGTAAGACTCGTTACCTTTCGAAAGGGAAAGACAGAGAGCTGCAAATCTTGATCTCCGATATTGTCCGTCTATTCTCTAGTCTTCTCTTTGATGTCTACAAGGATTTTGTTCTCTTGTTCATCTTTTCCTTTGTCTTCAAGTACGTAACCCCCCGAGAAAGAAGTGGAAAAACCTAGATGCCGATGCTGATGAATTTCTAAAACGTTTGAAGAAACACCCAAAGAATTTAAATAGATGCTCGGAGGATCTAAAAATGACATTTCTCACTGAAATTCCGGATGAGTCGATCAAGCATGTAGAGATGTGACTATAGTCCTAGAGTGATTTCATGTACCTACCTAATCGACTGCAGGTTATACTAAACCACATCGAGCCCTTGACGGAGCAACAGATTCTAGGGATATGCGGGTTGCAACAGTCGACACAGGAGGCGGAGGAGGCTCTGTCGCAAGGGCTCGAAGCCCTCAACCACTCGCTTTCGGAGACCATCGCTTCCGATTCACTGATCTCTCCTCCTAACATGGCCAACTACATGGGCCAAATGGCCGTCGCCATGAACAAGCTCTCTACCCTCGAAGGTTTTGTTAGACAGGTATGCCCTAATCGCGGTCCACCTTAATTAATTTGTCTGCACTTTGGTCGCTTCCATGTTCTCCCCATGCATCTAATTAAAAAACGGTTGTCTAGCTAGGTTTTGCCCGATCCATCTTTCCTACCGACATATACTAAACTCTATTTTGAGAAAATGGATCTGATGCATTTCTCAATCGTGATTTTTTCCGCCCACCACATTAGGGAAAGAAAGAAAGTATTGAGTCTAGAGATTCATATTTCGAGTCATGTCATGCATTTCCATGGTGGTCCCTAGGGCAATAAGCATCGGAAAAGATATGGCTTCTGTTTTGGGATAGGAAACCAACCCCCAACTCTTTGAACCACTCCATGACCATCCCCTCTCCGGATGCTGGTTGGTTACAGCGTATCTTCCGCACTTTATATTTCCCTGCCTCTGCTCTAACGCATCAGATATCTGCCATATAATTCGACAGTGCGCAAGCCTCAAGAATCTTCTGCGAAATTAAAATATGCACGGCCTTTTGGTTGAGTCAATTATAGGAATAAGTTGTTGACAATCATTAGGTTTCATCAGTTCGGTGCGACGGGTATAGTCCTCCGCAAGGTCGTGTCGAAAGTCTCTCTCTTCTCCTAGTTCCTTCTTCTCATCATTCTACTCGAGGACAACGTGGAAGAGAAGTTTTAACCCCATACAAAATCCACACGAAATCATTTAAATGGACCGACTAAACGACCATCCAGACCGACGGGTCAAGCGCATGACAGGTGCTCTTTGAGGGTAGAAAAAAATAAAGTCGTATCTATTCTAGAAAGATCTAGATAAGTATATAATTCTTTGTGTGATGTCCCTAACTTTTGAATTTGAAAACACATGCATTTCATTCGAGGAATACAAATCAGTAAATGATAAGATAATATCGTCTTAAAGTGATGAAAATAGTATAATCCAATGTCTAAGAAATGAAATACCCTGCATGTCTAGCATAAGAAAGTATTTTATACAAGAACTATACTGTATATGATCGCGTATATCATCTATATCTTCTTCAAAGTGGTAGTTACCGATGCACGTGACGCTCCGTGTATTACTGAGGGTGGGCCACGTGCATCCATGATCCGTGTCCCACGATTTCACCCATGTCCATGCCCTCCATCCCCCGACATGATGTCACGGTCGTAACCGTTTGACCCTGAAGACACAGAGACGACCAAATTTGCATTAACTGCCCTTTTTGACCCTTCTTCTCGAGACCACCTTTGTCCACCTTCCTGCCCTAATTTTTCCAAACGAAGACGAAGATCCGAAGGCGCATACATATTTTATGTAGTTTAATGTCCCTTTCCCCCACCTTTATTTTCAATTTCTTTTAATCGTGGCCGTGTCTGGCTTCTGCGCATAAGGGTCAATCACTCAGCCGTAAAAAAAGATTTACATGATCTTCTCTTTTTTTCTTTGCCACACAAAATTTCTTCGAGCCGCAAATCATAAGAAGGATACACGAGATATCCATCAACTTGCTCGTCGACTTGAATTTCACGTGCAAACAGAGAGGGCAATTGCTTTGGACAACGGACGGAAGCCGTTGCCCCCTTTAATTTGCAGGGTGTAAGTTGGGATTCTCATGTAAATCAAAGACAATATTTTCAACGAGATAAATGTTGATGTGATTTAGATCTTACCCCCCTTAACTTAGGATTCAGCCAAACTTTCAATTCATGGTTAAGTCAGAATTTCTTCTCTAGTGACGATTTCTCACTCGATTAGGGGATTGTTGTGCTTTTTTTCCACCTCTTTGACTGAGCTCTTCGTGGGTGTCGTTGTCCTCGAGCCCTTTTGATGCTGTAACTCGTGGATGAAGTAGGGTTTTCTTTTAGAGATGCACGTTTCCACAGTTTGAATTTTTAGGAAGACTATGGTAAAGAAACTCGATTACTATAGGAAGAACGATAATCATGGTTTTAGGGAAGAACTCATGGACGTGGATGTGCTTTGTCCTTTTTCATTAGTTGACCATTTTGTGGTTTAAACGGGGCCTAGAACTGACCCACTGGGCACACATCTTTCTTGAAGTCAAGCTGCATCATTCTATTGCTGTCATTCCAGCCATTATGATCTAAATTCTTTTCTGTTTTCTGTTCAAATTTTGACTAAAATGGTGGTGGTTTGCATGTCCTACAAGAATAATACTCCCGCACAATATTCCAACTCACCACCAACCGCTCTCTTGAGACTTCTTCTTACTTTGATGCATATGGCAATTAATATTCTAATCCTCCATTTGGATGGTAAGATCCATATTGTCAAAAATAAAGGGAAAAGGCGATCCTTAAAGGTTGGTCATGAACAGCGGAGATATGCAATTCGACCCAACTGGCCTATCATCTACAATGTTCATATCTTGTTTATCTTTTCATCTATTCAATTTATTTAGATCGGATGCATAATACAGCACGGATAGATACTTTTCATCATTAATTCCTTTTCAATACAAAAAATGATACTTACAGGCAGATCACTTGAGGCACCAGACACTTCACCGGATGCATCAAATTCTTACGACTCGCCAAGCCGCGAGGTGTTTGCTCGCGATGTCTGAGTACTTCCATCGCCTCCGAGCTCTCAGCTCCCTATGGTTGTCACGTCCGCGGCAAGAATGATGAAGACCTTTCACTAGCCATATTTTAGTAGAGTCCCCCTTTTTCTCTCATGCCACCAACCTCACCAAGTTATGCCTAGTCAGTAGTTACAACGATGTTTAAATACTTCCATTTGCGAAATAGATGTATACATAGAAGGTAGATAAATAGATTTGACTCTAAGGAAAGGGAAATCAGCTTCATCCTCTGCATTTGCCCTATCGCTATTTGAGGAAGGAAATTTGATGTGGCAATGATGTCGCTGCCATTACTGACTAAAAGTGAAAAATCTAATAGAAAAGAGGTAGAAATTATAGGACATTGGTGGTAGTAGAAGAAATTGAATTTTGGCTAATTTTCTCGTTGCTTTGTCTGTTCTATTTGTTTTGTGTGAGCTAGAAAGATACTCCTTGGCATTGAGGAAGAATGCATGCAAGATTAAAAGCATGTGGTCATATCGTGTTTGTGCGTTGTGACAATGCGCATGCTTGATGCTTCCTCATGGTGATTATATAAGAAACAGCACAAAATTCCCTAAAAATTGATTTAGTAAATGATACAATATGACTTCTTTGGATATTCATACAAATTCCTTTGTCCTACCAACTCTGAGTTATGCCATCGGTTACGAAAATTGGACTAAGTCATCACCATGGATTTTAGAGGTCTAGGTACAAAATTCTTTTGTGGCATGTCTAATTGGCCTTAAAGATATTATTTGGCCATGAATAATGCAGGCAGAGTCAACAGCTTCCATCTAAAACCATTATTCTCTTTGACCCACTAAATTATATCCATATAGGATCAAGGAGATACATCATTCAAAATTAGTCCCTTTAAAACTATCTTGTTTAAGTAAGGAAAACAATATATCTCTCAAAGAAGAAGAGATTGACTAACGAGGCTTCCTGAGGGGAATTCAAACCAGCCTTTTCTCCAGGATTTGGTAAAATTAGATCTCAAGAAGATGCATTATTCTACAGGATAAATTCAAACATCGCGCCAGACATCGAGGAAAACTTAGAATCGATGATTAGGTGATCTCAGCAAGCCGCTGGCAACTTAAAATGGACTGGTTCGGACAAATCATGCAACCAAAGATTCCATCATTAGGTGATGCAGCTGGTAGAGAAAAGGGCAGTTATCTACATACAATATTTAGGTGTAATATTCAGATACTACATAGAAAGTCAAATGGACACTCATGGAAACGTGACAGCTCTACCTCTCCATTAATTTTCAATGGTCAATTCATACAAGAGATGAAAGTTAATTTCCCTTTTTTTAGTAATTTTTCGCTTGCTTGTGGGGTTTTCCTTGTCAAATATGACTTTAGAAAGGGCAAACCGAAAATTCAAACTAATAGGAAGAGTGAGATTGCATAAATATAAGATCCATCGATGTGTAAACCAGATTGAGACACGTAGAATGGACGGATGGAAAGCTTTACGCGTGAAGTAAATTTATGGCAGAATACCATTTTAAAATATCCAATCCAAAATTTCAAGTTGATTGGTGGAGGGATATTACATGAATACAAGATCTACTGAAATTCCACAGACAAGTGATATTAAATTCTTTACCAGTGACATTCCTTGAGTGCTATATGTTTTGTGGACTCTAAGGATCTCTCTCTATTGCTCATTTGGTTCAATATGCTTTCTTCTTCTTCTTTTTTTAAAGTTTGAAAAAGAACAAAAAATTAGTCTAAAAAATTTAAATATTAGAAAAAATATTTATCATTGTTGATATATTTTGAAAGATTATAGGTGTTAGTTATTAGGAATTATACAAAAGACAAGTTTCAAATGCTATAAGAGAGGAAAAGAAATTGACAATTAGGTAATAGAAAGCCCATCTACATCTAGTAGCAGTAAAGGCTGACTACAGTAGATCATCTCCCAGCAGCATCCTAGGAAAACTTATGGATCCGTGGTCGGCCCGTTAACACACGGTCCTTTGTCTAAGCCCAAGAGTCGACACCGTCCCTCGAGTCCGTCCGTATGCCGCCTCGCCAAGACGAAAACGTCGAAGTTTCACCGGAAACGAACGATGAAAGACGGCGACGACGACGGCGACGAAGGGTTACCGTTAAATGAGATGACGACGGAGGCCAGCTCGAACATTGACTTGGATGCTGGAGCTTTGGACTGTTGCGTTCACTGTATGATTTACAAGCAGCTGGAAACACTGGGGAAGAAGAATCTGTATTTTGTTACATATGGGATTTCTGGAAGACAAATGTCTTCCTGCTTAAACATATGGTTTTCTTCACAAGAAATTGCATTGCATGTCAAAAAGAGATTAATGAAATTCCGCAAGTAGGGAGTCGAGTACCGAAACGATGAAGTTCACTGCCATCAACACGGGTAGGTGCATTTGATTTTCTCACATGAAGTTGCAACCTCAAGTCATACGTATCACACCCCGCATTCATCCTTTCTTGATGGCAATGAATTTCATGGTAAGAGAGATTACTGAAGGGTGCAAACATACTTTTGAGCTAATGCGTTTGTTTCTAAAGCACTGAAGAGTGACGAGCAGTATATGATGAAAACATTATGTTACTGAACTGGACTAGTACGACTCAGAAGTAGAATTTGGAGTGGACATCAAATGTGGACTACTGGCCCTGATTGTTTGTCAGTGATCTCCTCAGCTCAGAGCATGCTGTCGGCCCGAGACGGCAACCTCTTGAAGAAGTTGCTCGGGATCGAGGGAAGCTTGCTCCTGAATCTCGGATGCCGAAGCCAGACTATGCCCGCGGCCAGGGCCACCATCTTAAACGGAGTTATGTAAAGAACCACAGCTGCAATGAGGCAGAAAAATATGAAGAGACTGGTAGCTCTCGTGTCTCTCCAGCTGAGAAGGGCCTGAAATCTTTCCCCTTGCGTGGCCATGTCGCCCACCACGGTCTGGATCCTCCCAGCCACGCTCCTGAGCCTGTCGTACCTCATCCGCACCACATCCTGAGGCTTGGATGTAGGAAATGTATCGAATTCTTCATCTAGCTCGTCTGGATGGACCGCTTCCGCCCATGATAGCTTTGGATCCATGTGAGGCGGGTGCCTCGACCGGAACCTATAGTTCCATATCCCGATCAGGAACATGTACAAGAAAATCGTGGGAAGTATTAGTTCCGGGTAGCATATCAATATGAAAAACAGGACGTGGACCAGGACCGTCGTGGCGGGGTTCTTCCAGTGGCGGACTTCGCCTAGCCACCTGCCCATAGATATGACGCCTGAGAAGAGCGAGACAATGCGGAAGAAGTTAGCCTTGCTTCTTCTCATGCTCCACATGTGGGAATCCACGTCCAGCATGTACTCCACCACCTCCTTCCTGAGCGGCGGCTCTGCCCTGCCGAGCCTCACTGCTACGATGTTCATGGCCTGGTACCGCAAACTGTCGAGCTGATTCACTGTGAATGGATGCAGGTAGTGCATCTTGGGCAACAAAGGTTGCATGTAGAGGTAGATCATGTTCGCGAGCGAAAGAGAGGTGAATCGAACCGCCAATTGGAGCTCTCCCATTTTCTTCAACCCCGACGAGTGGAGGACGAGCAGCGGATAGGAGTGAGTGTATATTCGGTCTGTTTCGAGGGTCGATAGCCGAATCCTTACCTTCCCAATTCTTGAATCAGCTTTTGCCCCACCACCACCTGCCGATTTCTCATTCCCACCCAAGTGGCAGTTGTCGAAAACTCCCATCGTGATTACAGTGCAGGCGTCATAGACCTCCCATGTGTACTGCTCATTCCATTTTGGGCTCAAGCTCTCGAGGATAGTTCTTGTTCTCACCCACTTCTGTCCATACTTGGCGACGCAGTAGGCGTCGGTGGTTCCTCGGCCATCCTTTGTCTTCATGGGAAGAAGCCCTTGAGCGCTTAGAATACCCACTTCAAGTATGCCGATAGGATGCTTCCACAGCTCTCGTGCTGTTGGCCGCTGGTCGCTGAGGTACATGGTGGACTCGTCCAACACATGGTAAGCACCTTCAAGACAAACTCTCAGATGGATCCTGCTCGAAAACTTGAGTTCGTGCCTTTTATCTGCTTCCAGGGCACCGAAACCGAATTTCTCGAGGTTGAACCAGCGCGAATGAATTGGCCGGTGATCCAGGCGCCTCTCGAAGACGGTTAGCGGCAATATCAATCTGCCCATGATTTCATCCTTTGCAGGGGTCACTTTATTTTCGACTGTTATCACCAACTGCTCTTCAAAAGGCTCTGCTGCTACAAATAGCAGGTCCTCGTTCCAGAATGGATTTGTCGTTCGGGTAGGACAGAGCTTGGTTTTGAGTACCTGGTTTCCAACTTGTGCTTTCACAAAAGCTTGCGGCACCTGGCTCCGGTCAAGGGGCTCAGCATCCTGAGCTTCAATCACGTTCACCCTGAGATACCATAGTTTAGGGGAAACATAAACCTTGGACCGGATATTATATACCCCCTCTCCTTGGACTGATGCTGCGTCCGAATGCCAGGCCTCAGGGAAGGCTTCGTCGGCTTGCGTTCCCATCCAAACCGCAAGCATAACTTCTCCTTTCACCCTGGTCTCTCCTCGCCGGTCTGTCAACCTGTACCACTGGGGTGCCAGAGGACTGTCTGGTGGAACTCTAGTCGGCACTTCATGCATGTCGAACACCACCTTGCCCAAGTACTCATCTCGCCCGACCATTTCTCTGTCTCGGACAAATACTTCAAGAACCGAGGACTGGATCTTTTCTTTGGAGAAGGCGAAAACCTGTTTCCATTCAGGGTTTGTCTTCTTTTCGAAGTGCCGCGTCTTGCCTTTGTAATTTCCGAGCTTCACTTCGACATACGGGTCACAGTTTCCTGTGATAGGATTCAGGGGAAGATCCTTGGCTTTCACGACCCGCACGTAGAGATAGTACATCTGTTCGACAAGGTCGTAGGTGCTTGCTGCTCTTTCGCTCGTGATCCATCCGCCCCCACCTCGGACACCTCCATGGGGCCATCGTTCCCCGAGCTGAGGTTTCGTGTGCTTCAACTTATAATCTTCTTGGGTGTGTGGAGGGGCTGGCGAAGTCATCGTGCTGTTATATTTTTCCTCAGAACCACTGCCAGTTTAGAGCTCTCGGTGATGCTGTAGGCGTGTTTAGCTGAAGTTAGGCAACTACAATAGCACTAAATATTCATCAGCTTCCTTACCATGCGAACTCTGAAGTAGACAACATTAACATAATCGTAAACAAGAGGGTGAAAACGTACCAACAAGCAATAGAACGAGCGCTCTACTAGTGGGTAAGTGTTTGTTACCTTCATATGCAGATGTTACGCTTGCAAGTCTAAAGGTCTTTCGAGGTTTCGATGTCGGGAAATTGCTGGCTTCCAGGGGTTTGGATACTTATCGGATTAGGCTCTCCAATTCCGGGAGTTAAGCTTGAATACTTTGTCTTTAGGCCAAAGATGCTGAGCATCTATCACCTGCACTACCAGCTCAATGTCACCTTTCCAAGTTGCTTTAGCATTCTTTTGAGAAAGACAGCCGCATGATCAACCTCTCATTTAAGAACCCAAAGCTCTTGTTTGTTTAGGGCCAATGAACACGGCATAAGCGCGTAACTTTGCACTAATAATTTGCCTTAGCTGAATACGTGGCTGTGATTACCAGGAAGAATCGAATCTAACTGATTTGATTAACCTGTGTGAGCCCACTTTCTCACAGAAATCAAGCAAAAGCGGCAGGACTCCCCGCCCTAAGAAAACGAAGATGATCTTTCTGGGAATATGGTGCAGAGCAACTAGGCAACACAAGCTTTTGTAGATGCCATTCCGTGCTTTACGAGACAATATTCTCTAAGAAATTGCTTTTTATTTTAAGGGCTCCTCCATCTTTAGCACCTCCCCATTCCTTTTGCCTTTGGCTAAGCAAAAAAGAAAAGAGATTCTCGGGAAGGAAGGGGACACATGGGTGCTTTTAGAAACTTGCAGTGGGACAGTGCTTGCGAAAGTGGCTTTTGCTCTCACCTTCTTTTGTTTCAGACCTCAGCTAGAAGCCCGTAGGGAAAGGAAAGAAAGTGCTGGCGAGCTCAAGGGAAAAAGCAAGGGCCTAGGGTAACAGAGAAAAAGCTTAAGATGTGCATATGACCTTAACAAGAAAGATGCTTTGTTCCTCCTCAATGATGATGTTAGGTTGTTGCTTCTTGGGCCTTTGAGACAGAAATGACAATGCTTCAAGGCCAGAGCCCTGCTATAAACGGCCTTATTTTTTGGGCTCTGCCTTAGCTGATGAACAGAAAAAATCTTTCGACTTTCAATAGAGATGGAAAATGTATATAGCTCATGAAGTTTTGAAAGTTTCAAGGTGTTTCGCAGTAAATAAAAGTCAAATTACGTGCTCCGTAGCATCTCCAGAAGGTAAAACATATTGTGAATTTCCCATTAGGAGCATACTTCATATGTAAAGTTAAACGTTTACTATACTAGTCAAAATTTAAACAGAGCTTTGTTTTATGTAGATCATACTATTTTAACGGATGGTTGAGTATATCTAGGCGAATCACTCGACTTTATATAGATATTGAAAATACTTGAGCGTTGCTATAGCTATGAATTGGTACGGCTTTCTTGTAGCAACTCCGGCTCCCGAGCACCTCCAAATAAATTATAGTTCGATTAGGGCAAATGCAAAATTGGATGCTTTAGTTGGATTTATGTTTCCATAGGAATGCAATGTGGCGAGAAGTCCGAAGAATTCATGCTTTTTGAGTCCTTTTATGTGAATGTGTTGGGATTATGAATATGATGATGCACCGCTGAGATGGTCAACGAAATCAGTCGTATCTGAGTCATTATTGCTGCGTGAAACAAAGTGTCGATGAGCGAAGACTTCGCTCTCGTTACTCTAAAAATCAAATTATGATGTAATTGCTTGTTTGAGCCAATTACAGAGACCGAGTATCTTACTTGGCTGACATAATTACAAAGATTTGACAATGTAACGAGTCTTCAACACTAACGAATGATGACGTATATAAAGAATACATAAAATTTATTGCCGAGCACTGTATAATATTTCAATATCCTCTTTCAAGTGCATGCCAGATTAGGAATGACCCTTGAAAAATTGACTAGTTGGGGCGGTTGCACACATAAAAGGGCTAGAACCTAGGTCTGAAACAACATTCGAAAGTTTAATTAACAAATGGAAGCTCTTCTTTGTTTAGATAATAAATTAATTGAAAGAAATGACGATAAGAATTGTAAGTCCAAGGTAAACGGTTCCTGGGTTGGTTTATTTGTGCTTGGAACCTAAAAATATCCCGTTGGAATATGTTTCATATTTTTTGGAACCTAGAATTCATTATGTGTACCCTAAAAATGAAATGTGGAACCTACCCAATCCATTTGTTCTAAGGTTTACTCGGTAACCAATTTCTTTCCTTTTTTCTTCCTTTTTTTGTTTGATCTTTTTGTTGAGCAAAATAAAAGTGAACGCACTAATAAAATTTTCCATTTCTCGATAACAATAATTTATAAAAGATGAACACGTAAAATAAAATATAAAATAAAAAGTTCAGAATACGTAATCACGGTTCATCAGTTCTCAATCCGATTCTTCGGTTTTCTGTTCAATTATTACCTAAGAATAGTATCGATTCCACTTTGTTTTTTAACTGAGAACTGGACCCATTTTTATGGCTAGTTTAGTCTTTCCGATTTTTGGCTGAACTCATGCTTACCTCTACTTTCACGAGTTACATGGATGTGAGAAATTCTCGTTCCTAAGCCAATTATGAGTACTGCTACTTTTAATGTGGATCCCACGTTACGTAGGTTTGACATGCATGCGCGCACCATTTTAGCCCCCTGATAAATACGGAGAACAAGCACGTCTCTTTCAAGTCAAAGAATTTCCCAAAACAAGAACTTCGTGCTTCATTTCAGTAACTAGTAAACATAAGAAATATGCGGAACAAAGGAATCTGAAATTTGTGCATATTTCGATTTATTGATAAAGAGTAGATTAGCCTCTTTATAAGCTTCATCAGATGATTATTTATGGTAATAAAACACCATTAAAAAATGCGTCGATAAGAGCGTGTGCTTGGACACGCTCCACCCGCAACACAGCTAAAACAAACTCTACAAGGTTGATTAAATTCCTCTCAACTCCTTCGGCAACAATTTCCAGCATACTAGGCGCATATATGTTTTGATAAATCATAGACCGAGGGACCTTGTCGATTTTAACGATGAGATCAGAAAGTCGAGATCGATTGTGGAGCCCAGCTCTTCATGCAACGCTAACTCATTAACAAATTTCACACCACAAGTTGAAAATGTCAAAGTCAAATCTTCTCAAATTTGACTTCCCCCAAACGTTTTTGATCCTCTCACCGACCTCGCTCTCCTCCTTCAAGCTTCAAACATCCCTATAGGTACAACCCCAAGCTAAGCCACAATTTTCAGGTCCAACAAGTACAACGCATCCAAGAGAAAAAAAATGGCGAGTCCGAATCTCTCGTCAGCATTCTCGCTCTCGCTTCTCCCCCGCAGCCTCCTGGTGTCGCCTCCTGGCGTCGCCATTTTTTTCCGATCTCTGTAACCCTGCGGACAAGAATGTCCTCTTGGCCATCAAGAAGGCCCTCAACGACCCTTACATCTTGGCCTCGTCTACCGCCAACACCGATTGCTGCGACTGGTACAACGTCGCCTGCGACGACACCACGCATCATCCAGCTCACCATCTTCGACGACACCCTCTCAGGCCAAATCCCGGCTGCTGTCGGCGACCTCCCTTACCTGCAGATGATTGACCTGAACCTCCTCCCCCACATCGCCGGCGTGATCCCCTCTTCCCTTGGCAAGCTCGAGAACCTCACCTTCCTCCGCCTCAGCTACCTCAACCTCACAGGCGTCATCTCACCATCCCTCGGCAACCTCTCCAAGCTCACTTTACTGGACCTCTCTCACAATGTACTCTCCGGATTGATACCGAGTTCGCTCACTTCACTCAATAACCTCGACACCTTCCACTTGAACGACAACCAGCTGTGAAGTAAGATTCCTGTCGGCAGCAAGCTTCAGAGTTTCGATGCATCATCGTACTCGAACAACGAGTGTTTGTGTGGAGCTCCGCTTCCAAGCTGTTAAATTGATGAAATGGTGGACGCATGACAGATAATTTTCAAGTCAAAGACACTGGCGAGAGAATAAATGTAATGATGCCACAGTCTAATGACGCCACAGTCTATATTCATGTAATGGAGTTCCATATGAACGGCAAGTCGGATTGCTTGTTCTTTCTTTTCTTAGATGATGTTCGATTGTGTTCACGCAGGACAATAAGAGAGTAAAAGCATTCTTACAATGCGAAGTAGAGTGCTCTGGCATGAAATAGAATTGCAGTTGATTACAACACTTCTCTCTTTAAAAGCTATTCGAGGCTAGGTTGGATCCAAGAGCTACCGGTTGTCAACAAAAATACCAAAATATGCACAGGTCTAATGCCACTTTACGAGCCACCATTCAAGTTTGTGTCTTAATAACCTTTGTGAAACAAGCAAAAGATTTTCCCTAAAGTGGTCCTAGAATGCAAGATCAACCTAATTTATATAACAAGACATGTTGAACTGGCTAAAAGTCAACGCCGTTTCACTTCCATCCCTTAACTTCAACAAAACCTCGGAGTCATAATGCTCGCCAATGGGAAAGCTGGTGTTTGTTTGGCTGTCTATTGGATATATTTTGATCCTTGATTAATAAAGGAAGATCGGACCTGAGTATTCCTAAAACTGCTTCATTTGAACTCTGGGATGTAAAATATCGGGGGCATTCAGGAAAAATTACACTTGGGAAGTAGGGGGCCCTTCAGGTGGGGAGAGTAGACTCCACTGCACCTTGTAAGGGGTGTTTAAGGAACTGGTAAGTCAGTATAGTAGCTGCCTGCGCCAGCAAAGGTGGAGGGGTAGGTGAAACACTCACTGCAAGGTGATTTGTGCTTTGTACAGTGTCTCTTAACCTACTTGTTGGCCTTGTACCCCGGTTGAGAGACACTGTACTCGCCACTGGGAAAGCTGGTGTTTGTTTGGCTGTCCATCGGATATATTTTTTATCAGCGATTATTAAAGGAAGATGGCATTATTGAATATTTACCTCATGTGTTATATCTTTAAAGAGCAATAAGAGAAATAAACGGTAATTGGCTTTTGTCACGCTTTTATCCAATATTTTTATAGTGTCTTTTGCTTTTCTCAACTTTATCTTTTGGCTTTGGTTTTTACTAAAATTACTTTAAGGCCTGTTTAGTTCAAGTTGGTAAATGGGTTAATTACTCAAGAAATAAAAATCCTGACCCTAGAACTTACGTGTTTCTAAGATCCATTTGCAAGATAACGTTTTCTACAATAACATTAAAGTTTTTGGTATAATAAGATGTTCATTTTTGTAATTAACCAATTTCTCTTTTTTGTACGTATATTATCATTTTGTTCAAAAACTCAGGGGCAAACCTCAGCAACCGTAGCCATCATAAGGCTTTCCCAACCAGAAATAACAAGAACAGAAAATTCAGGACTCCCGAACATGCCAACCCACACAAGACAACGGGCCCTGCTATAAACGGCCTTATTTTTTGGGCCCTGGGTTAGTTGATGAACAAAAAGATCATTTGACCGTCAATAGAGATAGAAAATGTGTAGAAGTTTTGCAAAATTTTGAAGTGTTTCGCAGAAAATAAAAGTCAAATTACGTGCTCCGTGACATCTCAGGAAGGTAAAACGTATCGTGAATTTCCCATTAGGAGTGTACTTCATCCATAAAGTTAAATGTTTACTATATTGGTCGAAATTTAAATGACGCTTTGTATTACGTAGATTATACAATTTTGACGGATGGTGAAGTGTATCTAAGCGAATCACTCGACTATATATAAGTGCCGAGAACACATGAATGCTGCTATGGATATGAACCGATATGGTTTTTTAGCAGCAACTTCAGCTCTCGAGCACCTCCTAATAAATTATAATTCGATTAGGGAAAATGCTGAATCGAACGCTTCGTTGGATTTGTTTCTATAGAAACGCAAATGTGGCAAGAAGTCTGGAGAATTCATGCTTGTGAGTCCTCTTATGTGAATGTGTTGGGATTATGATGATGCGCGGTCGAGATAGTCAACGAAATCGGGTCGTATCTTAATTATCGTTGCGTGAACAATAGTGTCAAGGAGCGAAGACTTCGCTCACATTATTCTAAAGATCATATTATAATGTAATTGCTTGTTTGGGGGCAATTACGGAGACCGAGTATTTTATTTCGCTGACGCAATTTCAAAGGTTTGACGATGTAACAAGTCTTCGCTGCAACTATTGACGACGCATACGAAGAGCACATAAAATCCATTACCGAGCAATGTATAATATTTTGACATCCTCTTTCATATGCAGGCTAGATTAGGAGTGACCCATGAAAGTTTGACTAGTTGGGGCAGACGCACACGCAAAAGGGACAAAACCTAGCTCTAAAACCACATTCGAAAGTTCAATAAAAAATTGGAAACTATTCTTTATTTAGATAATCAATTAACTGAAAGAAATGACAATGGGAATTGTAATTCCACGTAATGTGAACAGTTGCAGGGTTGGTCCAAGTTATAATTGAAACCTGAATTTATCTTGTCAGAATCAATTTTTTAATTTTTGAAACCTAGAACCTATTTTGCGTATCCTAAAAATAGAATGTAAAACCTATCTTATCAATCTAGTCTAGGGTTTACTTGGTAAACCAACCAATTTTTTCTTCTTTTTTTGTTTTATTTTTAGTAAAAGTGAACGCAATCATAAAAATTTTCATTTGTCAATAATAATAATTTAAAAAGATGAACATGCACAAAATAAACAAAAAGTTTAAAACATATAATCACAGTTCATTAGTTTGCGCGATCCGATTCTTCGATTCCATGTTCGATTATTATCCAGGAACAATATCGGTTTGATTTTTTTAAATTGGGAGTTGGACCAGTTTTCATGATTGCTTTCCAATTTTACCTCGAACCCATTCTCCCTCCTTAATTTCGACGAGTCACGCACGAGGGAAATTCTCGTTACTGAGCCTACGAGTACTCCTACTTTTGATGTTGATCCCAGGTCACGTGGGTTTGACATGCATGCGCACACCATTTTAGCCCCTGATAAATACAAAGGACGGGCACGTCTCTTTAAAGTCAAAGAATCTCCCAAAACAAGAACACGCACGTCGTTCTTGTAACTAGCAAAGATAAAAAATACGCAGAACAAAGAAATCTAAAATTTACGTATATTTCATTTATTAATAAATAGTACATGAGCATATAATTATTCAAGGTAATAAGATAAATATAGTATAAATTATAATTAATAAGAGATATGTACAATCAAATAAGATATCTGCTTAATTCTAAGGTAGGTAAACATCTTAATATTGCTATAATAAATAATAGGGAAAATCTCAAATAAGGATATGAAGTGGAGCCATTTTCTCAAAAAAAAAAAAAAAACCCAAAGTGGACACTGCTCAAATAAGGACCCGAGTGGTTAACTTACTCTCAATTAAGGACCTGAACTTCTAATTTTATTCACAACCGGGGTACTTTTGTCCAAGAACATTGTTGTTTATTTTTTGTCTCTTTCTTTTTTTTTCTTTCTTCATCTTTCTCACTTTTTACATCACCTCCATTATCAGCCCCTCCATGGCTCTCTGTGTCATCTCGTTGTATGACTAAGATTGGGTTTTCTTTAACATGAGCCATTATAACGTAGTCTAACTCATTGAAAATTTTAAATTTCGCTCCTTAAAATGGTTTGTAGACTATTCCACGAAACCAAAATGAGCTTTAAAAAATAAGTTCTTTTTATTCCAACATTCATTGCAAATTATGATCTCAAAGCCATAATATGAATCTGCTTTTGCTAAGACTCAACTTCTTGTCCAACTCCCAAGCTATGCAACTAATCCCTTTGGCAACGTATTTCTCTCACCTCGAGAGTGCATCAAACTCCACTTATTCCGGGCCTTCCACTAACCAAGCAACTGCAATTTTTTTATGTTGTTTTCGTTCCTGCTTGCTAACAACAGAGTAGCAATATCTAAGCATCGCCAGATCGTATTGTTTGACTAACTTATGCCTCTATTCAATTAACACTTGGTGATCAATAATTTCACGCCAAAAAACAAATTTGTTGCAGCTGGCGACTATTTCAACATGGGCAAGAGTTTGCCTCATCAATTTCAAATTTGGGTTTGCCTCTCTTGCGTAAATTCAATCTTTCAAAGATCCCCCTTCCCCTTTGCAATGCCAATGGCTTCTTTCAATAATCCATAGTTTGGAGACACCCACTCACACTCTTGCCATTCTCATTGACACAGCTCTTCTCCTCAATCGATACCCCATCTTGAGATTGATCATTAGCTGTATTTGACATCATTAACTGTAGAAACTGTTGTACTTCGTTGCCCCATTGCCGCCATTGACAAGTCCTATTTAAGCTCTCGACCTCATCGACCACTGCCCCTGATAGAAAATCCAGCATTGTCGTCGTCAGATTGAGGTCAATCCAAGCTTTCGGTTGAGCACAAGCGAGCCGAGATTTGATGCATCTTGAGGAACTGAGGATTTTAGCATCCGAGAAGGTGACCAGTAGCAAATAACTCCAACCTGACTTCTTGTCACTAGGACCAACTACATGATGACGTGAAGCTCACGAGGTCGCTGGTAGGGGCCCTGATTATGGTGTTGAAGAAGGAGGCAATGTAGAGTGAAGAAGGAGGTGTGAGGAAGATGAAGAAAGAAAAAAAAATAAAAGAAAAAATGTTCTTGGACAAAACTACCCCAAGCTGTAAATAAGATTGAAAGTTTGAGTCTTTATTTGAGACAAAATTAGCCATTTTGGGTCCTTATTTGATACAGTGTCCACTTTGGGTCTTTTTTTAGAAAATGAACCGACTTCAAGCCTCTATTTGAGATTTTTCCTAAATAATATGCACTCGATTTTTCAAATGAGTGCAAATGATTTTTATTTTTGTATTCGGTGCCTGTCAATATCAATTAGTCGTTTACAAATGTATCCAGTCGATTGATCTGGTGCAGCTTTTACATGCGGAGAATTCGAGATGGCGATCGACCTGTCTTTGTCGGGGGAATGATGCTTTCAGGATCATCTTAGATGCCAAGACCCATCACAAAGATAAGATTTAATGTAATTTAAGGAGCCCCTCGATCTTGACCAGATTTTTAAATTCGAGGGTGCACTGCGTAAAGCGGCGGAGGGACAGGAAAACTCTTATCCATTTCGTTTGCTTTCTCTCTTTGCCATGTCCAAAGAAGTAAGACATCATTGTCCATATGAGGGGAGAAGTGTCGTGACGAGCTTTTCCTTTTTCGGGATATTGAGAAAGGGATTAGGATCCTTTATATTTAAAATGATAAATTTATATTTTAAATTTATTCACTCATAAATTATGATTCACTTTATTTTTAAACTCATCGTATGATTAAGGTTTCATCGATTCCCCGCTCAAGTCCCGAGTCTCCACCCTCTAAGCCTAAACCCGATGATAGCACAAGTGACTTTCATGAGCTACACGGCCTCTTGTACTTTTGAGATGCTGCAACTTTTGAACTTTCTAAAAATTAAATTTTAAGAAAAAAATACCCATACAAAAAACCCTACATTTTTCTTGTCATCAAATACGTTCCTAATTGCCTTCCTTTTCTTTTCCTTTTTTCAGCTCCTCAATCATCACTTCCGATCTTTTATATTCCAATGTTTGTAATAGCAATTATAAGATCAGAACATGTAATGTCGTTTTTGTTGTTATTGTTATAATAATAATTCTTATTATTATAATACGATGAAAATTATTATCATAAAAGTTTAAATAATACTTACGCAGACAATGATAACAACTAAACCAATTCCATATGTCTTTTCTACACATAAATATTAATAACAACTCTATAACAATATTAGAAATCTTTATTGTTATTTTGATTACTTAGCAACCTTGCATCAGTGTTTGCCAAACGCATTAACTATATAGAGCTACAGTACAACACCATTCAAAGATGTGTCGGCAAAAGCATGTGTTTCGACACGACACAACACAACCAAGCCACAATTAACTCTTAAGTTGATTGAAATACCTCTCGACTCCTCCAGCGACAATTTCAAACACACAAGCGCATATATGTTTAAATAAATCATAGACGGGGAGACCTTGTTGATCTCAAAGATCAGATGAGATAGACGAGATCGAAGACTGCAAAATTCCATCATGGACTATGGAACCCAGCTGTTCATGGGACACCTACTCATTAACAAATCAAACACCACCAAGTTGAAAATGTCAAATTCAAATCTTCTTATATTTGACTTTCCCCAAATTTTTCTTTTACCCCAAAAGAATAAACGTTTTTGAAGAAATGACCCAAACACATAAAGAGAAATTATAGTACTCAAAATGCCTTAACAAGACTTAATATGGAGTACACACAATATTCTTACTTCAAGCTTTTATCAAAAACATCCCTATAACATGTATTTCATGTGAGGACAAAGGTTCCATTATCTCTTTCAACCCAAAAATCAATTTTACTTATTTACTAACACCTACAAGCTTCAAACATCCCTATAAATACAGTCCCCACTAAACCACAATTTTCACGTCCGGCAAGTACATTACATCCAAGAGAAAAAATGGCAAGTCCAATTCTCTCGTCAGCTTTCTTGCTCTCGCTTCTCCTTTGCAACCTCCTGGTGTCGCCATCCTTTTCCGAGCTCTGTAACCCTGCGGACAAGAAGGTCCTCTTGGCCATCAAGACAGCTCTCAACGACCCTTACATCCTGGCCTCGTGGACTGCCGACACCGACTGCTGCGACTGGTACAACGTCGCCTGCGACGACACCACCCACCGCATCATCCAGCTCACCATCTTCGACGGCACCCTCTCAGGCCAAATCCCCGCCGCCGTCGGCGACCTCCCTTACCTGCAGATGATCGACCTGAACCGCCTCTCCCACGTCACCGGCCCGATCCCCTCTTCCCTCGGCAAGCTCAAGAACCTCACCTTCCTCCGCCTCAGCTACCTCAACCTCACGGCCCCCATCCCCACCTCCCTCGGCAAGCTCTCCAAGCTCACTTTACTGGACCTCTCTCACAATGACCTCAACGGATCAATACCCAGTTCGCTTACTTCACTCGATAACCTCGACACCTTCCGCTTGAATGACAACCAGCTGTGCGGTAAGATTCCTGTCGGTGGCAAGCTGCAGAGCTTTGATGCATCTTCATACTCGAACAACAAGTGTTTGTGTGGAGCTCCGCTTCCAAGCTGTTAAATTGATAAAACAATGGACATGTTACTAAAGGTTTGCTAGGCAAAGACACCGGCGAGAGAATAAATGTAATAACGCCAGAGTCTATATTCATGTAATGGAGTTCCATAAGAACAAGAAGTTATTTCCTTAGATGATGTTCAGTTGCGTTCACCCATGACAAAAAGAGAATAAAAGCATTCTTACGATGCAAAAAGGTGTATTTTGGCATGAAATAAAAATTGCAGTTGATTACAACACTTCTCTCTTTTAAAGCTATTCGAGGCCAAACCCAGCATTCAGGTTTGTGCCTTAAAAACCTTTGTGAAACAAGCAAAAAATTTAGCCTAAAATAGTCCTAGAATGCAAGATCTACTTAATCAATTTTACGAGACATCTTGAACTGGCTGAAAGTCAACGCCATTTCAATTCCTTCCGTTAGGTTAACTTCAACAAAGCTCAGAGTCGCAATGCTCGCTACCGTGAAAGCTGGTGGTGTTTGGCTGTCTATAGGATATATCTTTTCTTTTTTCTTTTCAATTTTTCGGTTGAGTATCGGACTTATCTTGATTGGCAATTAATAAAGAAAGATGGGATTCTTGAATATTTACCTCCTGTTTTATATCTTTAAAGAGCAATAAGAGAAATAAACAGTAATTGGCTTTCGTCACGATTTTGTCCAATAGTTTTTTAGTATCATTAGCCTTTCTCAACTTTATCTATCGGCTTTGCTTTTTACTAAATTTACTTTAAGGCCCGTTTAGTTCAAGTTGGTAAATGGATTAATTCCTCAAGAAATAAAAATCCTAACACTAGAACTGGCATGTTTATAAATCCATTTGCAAGATAAAGTTTTCTACATAAACATGAAATTTTTTGGCATAATAAGACGTTCATTTTTGCAATTATCTTTTTTGTAAGTATATTATAATTTTGTTCAAAACTCAAGAGCAAACCTCAGCAACAGTAGCCATCATAAGGCTTTCCCAAGCGGAAACAACAAGAGCAGATAATTCAGAACTCCCGAACATGCCAACCCACACAAGACAACTGACAAAACCTTGCGATGCTAATCGGTCAGCTGCGATATTCCAAGCTCGAGAAAGACAATTTAAAATCAATTGCAATTATCCAATTTCAATGTAAAGCAAACGTTTCGCCAAAGTTAAGGAGCCTAGTCAAGCTATGTGATAGGCAAAATAAAATTAGAATGTGCGTAAAATGAAAGATTCGTGGCTTCTTTTTCATGAATTTCATTTACACTACTATTTCTTGAAATGATACTGATGACTTCAAGAAAGTTTTTGACGTAACTAAAATGATATATGCTCCTTTATCTTGCAAGAAACAATGAGATCCTTGATCTAATTGGAAAGAAAGAAAAATAGAAAAAGTAACATCTCCTTATTAGCCATGCCATACACGGTCTGATCTCCTCCTACGCTTTCACACCTGTGAGCAGCTTCACATTATTGGAAGTAAAAAAACGAAAAAAGAATAACGAAATGAACAGAGACAACGACATTATTTAGCATGCGTCACGTTTAACAAGGATCACCACTACACAGGCACACCCACACACAATCACATCCATGGCCAAACTTTCTTGATGATCATCATTGTCATCACTTGCAGCTATCAAGAGGAGTGCCGCACAAGCACCGGTTATGGAAATACGCGGTGGAGTCGAACCTCTGCAGCCTCCCCCCGACTGGGATCTCCCCACAAAGCCGGTTGTAGCTCACGTTGAAGATCTGAAGATATGTGACCCCGGTCATTGCTGCCGGAATTCCACCGAAGATCTTGTTGTGGTTCAGGTCCAGAGCAATCAGGCTTTCCTGTGGCGGCTCCATCTCCGACATGTTGAACTCGAACATGTTCCTCGCCAGGTAGATCTGCTGAGCGCTCTTGTTCATGCCAAAGAGCGCCGAGGGGTTACCAGAAAGCTGGTTCCACGAGAGGTCAATGTATGTGAAGTCGACGTCCCCAAGTGCTGCGGGGACCTCACCGGTGAGCTGGTTGTGGGACAGGTACAGGTAAGGGCTGCTGCCCTGTATGTGGCTGAGCGAGGTGGGGATTGAGCCGGTGAGGGCGTTGCGGTCGAGCCGAAGGGACCGGAGGTTTGGGGGGTTGGAGAGGGAGCTTGGGATCGGGCCTGAGAAACGGTTGTAGGATAGGTCGAGGAAGATGAGGTTGGTGAGGTCGCCGAGGAATCCCGGGATGGAGCCGGAGAGGTTATTGTAACTGAGGGTCAAGTACTGGAGGTTCTTGAGCTTGAGGAGGGAACGGGGGATGTTTCCAGTGAGGTTGGGCTGCTTGTGGAGGTAGATGGTCTCGAGGTAAGGGAGGTCGCCCACATCAGAGGGGATGGAGCCAGAGAGGCCGCCGCGGAGGACATTGAGGGTGACGATGCGGTGGGTGGTGCCATCGCACTCGACGTTGTTCCACTCGCAGCAGTCGGTGGCCGCGTCCCAGGAGGAGAGGACGTAGGCATCGTTGAAGGCTTTCTTGATCCGGAGGAGGGCCCTCTTGTCGTCGGCATTGCAGAGCTCGGCAGCGGCGGAGAAGGAGGGGAGGACGGCGGAGGAGGCGAGGAGGGAGAAGAGAATTAAGTGGAAGTGGAAGCTCGACATTGCTTTGGTGCTTCGGTGCTTTCTGTGTGTGTATGTGTGGCTTGATGATGTTTCTGATCGAGTTTGATATTCTTTTCTTTGTGAGGGAATTCGGTTTCTATTTATAGGAAATCGAGGGTTCAGACAAAACAAGACTAGCCCAAAAATGGAGAAGAGAATCAGAGGTCATAAGGCTTCGTCTTTAAAAAAAGAAAAAGAAAAAAAGTTCACACTTTCTCTGGGGTGGTTCAAAGATGGTCAAAATAATACAAATTTTGCGCTCTAAATAGAAGAAATAAAACTCTAAAGATATATAATACAAAATCACATTTGGTCTACAATCAAAGCGGAGTCCAACGCGATGGCTGATCTCCTCATTCACTACCTTGCGGGGAGGCATAGCTGTGTTTGACGTTTAGCTGCAACTTGTTAAAGTGAGTCTTCTGAGATGGGCTGACATTAACTTCGAACTTGGATGCCGTGCTGTCATTGACTGAATTGATGCCACTGGAGTTTTTCGGAATGTATGTGTTCGACACTTTGATTTATTTTTTATATTTTGCTAAGCAAGTAATATAATATCGATAAACTTGATTTTGGAAAGTATATGGATTAAACGTTCCCAAAATAAACTGTGTTAACAATTGATAATTGAGGAAATTTCAGAGTGATCGCATTTTCTTAAAAATGGAGTTGTCCAATCTTGTCCATGCAAGTGCAATCCCATCCACCACCCTCCACAAGTCCTCCAACAACAGTTGAACCACCCCGTCTCCTCCTTCCCTTTCTCCTGAGTCCTCTCCCTCTCCATTTCCGCCGTCCTCCGCCCCGCCTCCTCCGAGCTCTGCCATCCGGACGGCAAAGCCGCCCTCCTCCGTATCAAGACCTCCCTCAACGACCTTCCCTTGCTCTCCTTCTGGAGACCCAACACCGACTGCTGCAACTGGTCCTCCATCTACTGCGACCTCACCACCCACCGCATCTTCTCCCTCTTCATCACCGACGGTGGCTTCGCCCCCGCCGCCCGCATCCCAACCGCCATCGGCGACCTCGCCGCCCTCGAGGACCTCGCCCTCCAGAACCTAACGGGCCTTTCCGGCCCCATCCCGCCCGCCATTGTCAACCTCAAGAACCTCAAGTTCGCCATCAACCTCGCCGGGACCATCCCCTCTTATCTCAGCCTCCTCAAGAACCTGACGTACCTGAACCTATCCTCCAACAAACTCACCGGGTCGATCCCGAGCTCGGTCTCGCGGATCCCGAAGCTCCGGTACCTCGACCTCGACGGCAACCAGCTCACCGGGACGATCCCGAGTCGCTGAAGCTGCTGGACGGGAACCTATCGTACCTGGTCCTGTCGGACAACCGGCTCTCCAGCGAGGTCCCCGCTTCATTCCGAGGGTTCAACTTCGGGTATGTGAATCTGGCCCGAAACATGCTTCGGGGGGAGGGGTCGGTGTTCTTCGGGGCAAACAAGACCACGGAGAAGATCAACCTCTCGGGGAACGCGTTCGAGTTCGACCTATCGAGGGTCGAGTCGCAAGAGAGCCTGACTGGACTGGACCTGAGCCACAACAGGATCTCCGCTGAGCTCGAGTCTTTGGGCCTGAGCTACAACGCGCTGTGCGGGAAGATTCCGGCCGGAGGGCAAATGCAGAGCTTCGGCCACGAGTCCTACTTCCACAACCGGTGCTTGTGCGGTGCTCCTCTTGAGAGCTGCAAGTGAAATCGGTCGCGTGCGTGGTGGTGGTGGGCGGTTTCGAGACCGACGGTGACCACCATTAATATGAGTGGACTCTCTTTCTCTTGGAGTCAAATAGAGATTGAAGGCTACGAGTGATGCTCCATTCTTCTCACGAAAAAGAAAAAAAGACGAGAGAAATGTTTGCGTAATAGTCTTTAATATAATGTAAGAATAACAGTTAATTTTATAACATAAAAATTCAAATCACAAATAATTATAAATTACCGTGGGACTCACTTTTTTCAAGAATTTATAGTTCACAATATACTGTTATTTTCACAGTACCTCTAGACTGTTATACTAGCAAATTCCAATGCTAAAATCAAATGTGAATAAAGTTGTTCGCATCAAATTTCCTTTTGCAATATATGCACTATTTTTTTCCAAAAAAATAAAATAAAACAAACACATTGAACTCTCTATGTGCAAATGGCCTTTTTTTCTTTTTTCTTTTTATGTAGTTATTAATCTGTTTTAATTGTATAATTATTGTTATTGTTTGTTGGAGCGTATTATAGGTCATACAAATTCTTAGAATGTGATTGTTTTACAGGCATTTAATTGTGATCGATTTAATTTTTTTTGGTCGAAATCAATTTAATTTAATAGCCTGAATTTATGCACTACTTGTTCTCGTGGGTAACGTTGCATTACCATTTTTAAAGTGCACCGGACAAGAAGCTGATTGGGAGCAGTAATTACGCGGATGGATTGACTACTAGGAATTATCAATCACTGAATTTTAGGAAAAAGGACAATTCGAGAAGACAAATCAAATTTTCTCTGTCATAACTAATTGAAGTTGTCTACCCGAGCTGAGTAAATGAAGCATTTACTTTAGAGGCGGGACATCATGTCGTCAAATCATATTTACTAACTTACACTTCATTTATTTCGTAAAAAATAAATAATTTAAAAAATATTTTCTCAAAAACGATTAATTGTACCATTTGAAATAATTAATCAACATAAAATATTTCTATTATCGATAAATATTTACGTTTAAACATTTTTGAGAACGACAAAATTGAATTTCATGTATTTTTGTGAGCAAACCACTCAATTATTTTAAAAAAAATGTTTTTCAAACTATTCACTTTTCACGAAGTAATATTTTAGGGGACATATCCTTTATTGGTAAAAACCTTACTCGATACACGTAAGCAAAGTAATTTACATGTATGATTTACATCATGTGGTCCCGATGGACTTCGTCAGCATCGAATTTGGGAAGCTTGACTTGTCCCGAAACATGCTGCAGGGAGACGCGTCGCTGCTAGGGGTGTCAAAAACCGAACAGAAAACCGAACCGAACCGAAAAATTTGATTTTTTTGGTTCGATTCTCATTAAAAACCGAATTTTTTTTTATCGGTTCGATTTTTATCGGTTAACCGAACCAACAAACGGATAAGACCTTATTTCTTAGAAATAAAACAGAAAAAAATAAAAAAAAACAAATGCAAAAACTGAAAATTAAAAGTTGAAAACCAAAAACCGAAAAACCGAAAAATCGAACCGAACCGAACCGAACTGAAATTTCGGTTCGGTTCGTATTCGGTTCAGGTCTCATTCAGTTCAGTTCAGTTCAGAAGTTTTTCCTAAAGGTTCGGTTCGGTTTTTCAAAAAAATCGAACCGAACCGAACCAAACCGTTGACATCCCTAGACTTGCTGCTGCTCGTGGCGAACAAGACGAACGACCACATCGACATCTCGAGGAACCTGTTCGAGTTCAACCTTTCAAGGGGAGGGTGGAGCTCAGCTAGAGCATTACATGGCTGGACATTAACAATAACAAGATTTACGGGGCGATGCGGCGGTGATGACGGGTCTGTTGCCGCAGTTCTTGAACGTGAGCTACATTAAATGTTTCGATATAAATTTATCAATAATAAAAATATTTTTTATTAGCTAATTCTTTCAAACAATAAAATAGGCATTTTTGAAGAAGATATTTTTTTAATTATTTATTTATTTAACAAAACAAACGAACCTTAACATTTAATAATTTCTCGCTATCTACATTTCGTGGGCAGAAGATAGTTTTCACGTGTTAATGGATATACATTCTATTATTACTTCCATTTGGTAGGGTGACGTGGCATTAATATTTTTAATACGGGGGGGATTAGAAAGCTACGTGATTGAAGGCAATGATGTGCAAAACTTATGAGGGTTGGACTGAAGAAATTAAGCTCATTGAAAACTTACCAAGCAAGTAAATTAGATGGAGAATACATATTTTTTAGACATGGAATTCAAGTCTTCGTAACAATTTGCCCATTACTACTCATTAAGCGAGCTTGTGATCTTTACCCCACCATGATAAGAGAGAGAATCCAAGATAGACGATACATCTAAATATATATCCGTCATCACAAGTCAACCAAGGTTTCTTGAGATTGAGAATAAATTGAAGGATGGAACCTATTATTTTCAATATACAAATCAAATCTTGAGCCATTCAACTGATCACCATAACGATGTCATGTTTGATTAATTTAAGTGATTGACTTTGTAGCTGTAGCAAATATATATATATATCAGAAGTTGCACATTCGAGTTGACACGGAGAAAGAAAAAAAATTCGATCTTCAGATCCATTAATGTGAGTGCGAACGAGGCAACGACTTTATTCTATTCTAACATGATGGCTGCCCCTTTCGACAATCAATCATGGACAATTCTTTATATGATCGTTGGCTGACTTTGTCGTTATGCCATATCCCGAATCCTTTGTCCTTTTTTTTTTTTTTTTTTTTTAAAAAGAAGAAAAAATTAGATATCAAATCAAACTTCTCATTCGGTGACAGAAGACCTCCTTTCCTCGACGGAAATGATAAAACTTTCATGTCCTTACCGTCCATCGCGATCGTTAACATCGCGCGAACGGACAAAAGAGAAACAACTATGAGAGAGTCAAAATTAACGTTGAGTGTTAAAAAAATCATGAATTCAATGTTGACATGAACTGTCAATTAGAGATAATATAAGAATTCAGGTCAATCTAATTCCTATTTTGTCTCATAATTAGGTGAATTATTAAGAGTAACTTTCTTCTTTATGTGTGTATATACACTCAAAAGCATTGTAAAACAAACGATGTACAAAATATGAAGAATATAAAAACTTTTTCCAAAAAGTCATATGCATTTTTTCATGATATTAGAGCAACTCGACCCTAAGACTTGATCTCACCATAGCTAACACATTGATTTACAATCAATCGATGAGGGCTCTTTGACCATCGCGATCCTTGAAGATCTGACAACGACGATGAAGCAACTTCTAACCCAGCATCATATACCACCTTCCTAAGTTGGGGCATCAGCTCCACTTATTGCTATCAAGTGGGATGGCAACAACTATGGCCTTTGGTCCCAAGTTGTCGAGATGTACATCTCAGGCAAAGACAAGTTTGAATATATTAATGGGGATCTTTCCCAATCTCATTTGACCGATACTAGCTTTTGGAAGTGGAAAACCGAGGAGTCCATAGTAATAGGATGGATATTCAACTCCATGGACAGGGCGTTGATTGGCAATTTTATCTAATTCCAACCGCAAAAGCAGTTTGGGATTCAATGGCTATCACGTTTTTTGATAGCAACGATGTCTCCCAGGTACATGATTTTTTGATATCATTTTGTTCACGCAGGACAATAAGAGAGTAAAAGCATTATCACAATGCGAAGTAGAGTACTCTGGCATGAAATAGAATTGCAGTTGATTACAACACTTCTCTCTTTTAAAGCCATTCGAGGCTAGGTTGGATCCAAGAGCTACCGGTTGTCAACAAAAATACCAAAATATACACAGGTCTAATGCCAAGTTCAAGGCAACAGCAATGAGCATGGAACATGAGCGATCACTTAAGTATATGGAAGTCAGGGAAACTTTACTTAACTCAATAGCTTGTAATAGCAGTTCAGCTCCTGGACAGACCATATATGATATCAAACAAACAGCCAGACACCCCCAAAAAACCAGAATAGAGTTAATTCGTAGGCTAAAAAACAAAGCCAAGAAAATCTGTAGCATCTAACAAAATTGAAACATAAGAGTATTTTGAAAACTCTGAGGCTCTATGTTTTTCTCTCTCCCGTTTCCTCCTTGCTTGCTTATTATTTCATCGAATCCTAGCTTCGGCGCCTACTGTAGCAAACATAGGCCACAGCGGCTGCCACAACAATGGCTCCCGTGGACCCTGCTGCCACGACTGGCCATTGCAGTTTCGGCCCTTTGTCTTCAATCGCGTCGAGGATCTCTCTCCTCCCATTGATGGTCTCAGCCGCCTTGTCTTTCAATCCACTGATCACCTTCTCTGCCTGTTCCAACTGCCTCTGCAATTCAACCAGCTTCGACTCCATCTCCTTTGCCTTCTCCTCGGATTTCTTCAATGCATCCTCCACACCCATCTTCTCCGCGTCAAGAGCCCCGAGCTCAGGCTTCGCCGCGTCAACTTCAAGTCCCTCGACTACTCCACAGCGGCCTCCTTCTCAGCTCCCTCGACCGCGTCACCGGTTGGGGAGGCCGTCCTCCGGAACACCAACTTCGGGGTTCCAGTTCTCAAACGGAACAGCAGCACGGGGCGGGGGAAGATCGAAGGAGGGAGAACGGGAGTGAGGGAGAGGTCGAGAGTGACGGTGAAGATTGAGGTGAGGTCGAGCAAGCTTGCGGTGGACGTCGACGGGAGCAGGAGCCTGGCCAGCGCCGGAGAGAGCGAAGACGAGGGGACGTGCGGGCAAGGAAAAGCCTCCCCCAATATTTTCTCAAAAGGAAAAGCCTCCCCGAGTTGCCACGCACAACATCCTCCTATTATATACAACTCTCCGCGCCTCCTCCTTCCTCACTCATCCAAAACTCATCCCCCGCCGCCACCACCTTCAACAATGTCTCCGGCCCGTCTCCTCCTCTTCCTCCTGCCCCTCCTCTCCTTCTTCCTCCTCCGCCCTGCCTCCGCCGTCCTCTGCCACCCGGAGGACAAGGAGGTCCTCCTCCGCATAAAGTCCTCCCTCAACAACCCCTACCTCCTCGCCTCCTGGAACCCGGACGTCGACTGCTGCACCTGGTATTGCCTCGAGTGCCACTACAAGACCCACCGCGTCATCTCCCTCTTCTTCCTAAAATCCAACCTCCCCGGCCAAATCCCGTCCGCCATCGGCGACCTCACCTACCTCCAATCCCTCACCCTCCACAAGCTCTCCAACTTCACCGGCCCGATCCCAGAGTCCTTTACCAAGCTCAAGTACCTGAATTTACTGACTCTCAGCTGGCTCAATCTCACCGGCCCAATCCCTTCCTTCCTCGGCCAGCTCAAGAACCTCACCTACCTCAACCTCTCCTTCAACAAGCTCACTGGCAGCATCCCCGACTCCCTCTCCACCATCCCTGGCCTCGGCTACATCGGCCTCGACCGTAACCAGCTCACTGGGAAGATACCGGCTTCCCTCGCCAACCTCAAGGGTAACAGCCTCTACCTCATCCTCTCCCACAACAACCTCTCTGGCGAGCTCCCGGCAACCTTCGCCGGCGTCGACTTCGGGAAGCTCGACCTTTCCCGGAACAGGCTCAAGGGGGACGCATCGCTGGTGTTCGGGAGGAACAAGACCACGTTCTACATCGACATCTCGAGGAACCAGTTCGAGTTCGATCTGTCGAAGGTGGATTTTAACGGGAGCCTGCAGACCCTGGACATGAACCATAATAAGATTTACGGGTCCATTCCAACCGCCATGGAGAGTCTCCAGTTCCTGAACGTGAGCTACAACCGGCTGTGCGGGCCGATTCCGGTGGGCGGGCGGTTGCAGAGCTTCGATTACACGGTGTACTTCCACAACCGGTGCTTGTGCGGTGCTCCTCTTGCTAGCTGCAAGTGAAAAGCAAAGCTGAGCTTCGCTGATGCTTTAAGATTTGAACAAACCAGTTCGTAAACTTTTGTTATTTCAATAATCATGCTTTGATCAGAAAAAGAAAGGACTGCCTTTCGTATCCTGATGCTTCTTTCAAGTCTTTGGTGCATTTAACTCCATGTGAGCGGTTGTCACGCTTCAAGCTGACGATTTGGTTGTTCTTTTATTGAATTCTGCGATCTGAAACTAACAACCTTGTCCATAATATCAATATGATAATGTTCTATTTCCGTTAAAAGATTTAGCAAGTAGAAAAACCTATAAAAGAAAAAATTCTTTCCACCCGAAGCATTTGCTCATGCTCGTGGGTTTAGGGTCATCAGACATTATTGTAATACTTGATACAAATCGAGAAAATATTGCATACCTTAATAGTGCCACGTCAATTTTGCTCTAAATCATTCACACACCTGTCCTCCGGCCCGCCACGTCTGCTCTCTCTTCTCTCCATCTTCTGCTCCTCAACTCAGCGCTTCTTTCTCTCTCCTCACTCTATCCCCTACTTGTTTCCTGACCCGACGACTCTCTCCCAAATAACGCTTGGTCTCCGACGATGGCCGTGCTCTCTCTGACAACAGCGATGCTCAAGAAAGTACAAAAAGTGAGCTGGTAATCACCGGATAATCAGATCCAAAGCCGATTCTGCGCGTGGCGAGGGCCGCCTCGTGATTATCAGCGGACGCATTCGAATCGGAGCCACAGGGGCCCGAGGAATTCGTCGAGAGGTTCGCATCGAGGCCGAGTAGGAGCCGGTGCTTCTTCTCGGCGCGCTCCTCGTCGTCGTCGCCTCGAAGACCCAATCGGAGGGCAGGTAGGGGCTGTCGCGGCGGGGGTTCCGGCGGGCGAAGCGCCGGCTAGGGTTTGGAGCGGGTGTCGCTGGGACCCTCCTGGCGGTGGGCCGGAGACGGCAGGGCCGCCTACAACTTCTGCTGCTTGAGGAGGCTTTTTTGAATGTCGAGCAGGGAGGGGCGCCCCTTTTTCTTCTTCTTGACAATGCTTTCCCCATTTTCTTCCTCTCTCTCTCCTCTCTTCTTTTTCTCTCTGCGCCCCTCTCTCTCTCTCTCTCTCAGAAGGTGGAGAGAAGGAGAGAGGAGAGAAGAGAGAAGACGTGGCGAGCCTCGATCACAGGTGTCCAAGCGTGAATGGATTAGAGTAAAATTGATTTAGGGTAGACAATATTTTCTCGATACAAATCTAGGCTGTGTTTGATAGTCAGGATAAAATTTGGGATATGATATGATTTATCCTATCTTACATTTGGTGCTTGCTTAGGATATAATAAAATCGGATATAAGGGGAATGTAAGCCGGATAAAATTATCCCATGGGGGAGGTGGGATAAAGGTAGATAGGATTTCTAATGTCCATAATAGAAAATTTATTTTTCTCAAATAACAAATTTATTAAATTAACAAAATTAAAATTATATTTCAATATACATAATATTTGAATTCTAATTTAAGAAATTTAAAAAATAAAAAAATATATTTTTTTATTTATACATTCAACTTTAATTCTATCTTATAATAAACATTCAATTTATAAATTATATATTTATATTTATTATATATTTTAGGTATTTTGTATTTTAGGTATGTTAGTACAGTTTACTATTTGATAAAAATTTATTAAAGAATGATAAAGGGGAAAAAAATAATAATAAAGAAAATAATTTAAAAAAAGAGGAAAAATAAAATAAAAAAATACAAATAAATTAAGGAATAGCGTCATGGAGATTTTCACCATCTCTGTTTATAAACTTTTAGGTTCATTTACAATGATATGCTATTTATATTAAAAATATATATATAATATGATGTGAATATATCCGACTCTAATACTGCGTTTTACCAAACAGTGGATAGGATATAGAAAATCGCAGGATTTCATATCCTATCCTATCCAGTCCTATCCTGGTTAGAAATCCGGACGACCAAACGTAGCCCTAGTGTTTTATGAGAAAAAAAGGATTCAGACAACCATTATGTTCCAAAAATAGTTTCTGGAACAGAAATAGATTTTTCTATTTCTATTTCTAGAAGAGTTTCTAAGCAAAAATAACCATTTGATAACGATAAAAAATTTCTACTCTAAAATAGAAATTCGTTTGATAACGACAGAAAATTTCTTCCTTTCGGACGGCGGGGATCGGATAGCGGTGACGGATGGCGTGGCGGCTGACGACCGGCGATCGGCGGCGACGACGACCTGCGATCGGTGGCGGCGGCAACTGGCTGGGGTCGGCGGGCAACCGGCGGGGGCCGGCGAGCTGCCGGCGACCGACGGACGGTGGTCGACAGCGACAGATGAAGGACCGGTTGACGAACGATGAGGAAAATTTTTATTTCTTATTTCTGTTCCAGAAATAGAGAAGTAGAAAATTTCTATTTCTGATTTCTATTACAAACCGGTCCTTATTTCTAAATTTTTATTTCTTATTTCTATTCCAGAAATAGAGAAGTAGAAAAACGGAATAAGTTTATCAAATGGATTTCTATTCCAAAAACAGGTCTGGAATAGAAAAATTGTTTTTGGAATAGAAATAGGCAGTTGTCATGCATCCCCTAAACCTATTAAAAAGAAGGATTCATTGATTTCCTTGTTCTATAGCTTAACTCATTAACTAGTCACTGAATTCCCAGCACGTTGCTTCAAGCTTCACCTATATATATACAAAAGCGACTTTTCTTCGAGATTTGGACTCCACTGCTCGCTGTCAGTGGGGCCTGTAGACAATATAATAAGGGTGCTTAGGGTCGAAGTCGAACTAATAAGGCAAGGAGAGTCCCTGGTCAAACGTGTGCTCATCTTTCTCATCGGGCAAAGAACGCTTTGAGAAGATATTGGGTGGTCCTCGACTGCCAAGTCCGAGAAAATATTAGGTGGGCCGGGCGCGCCACGTCGCTGTGCGTCCGTCCAATCGGGATGCGACACGTGTCGCCACGTGGCTTCACTTAGAGCCCAAGTCCCGCTTTTTTTTTTTTTTTTTTTAGCTAAAATTTTGCCTTCTCCTTCTCTCTCTTCATTAATCGCTGCGTCCTTTTTTATCTTCTCCTGCCGTTCACATTTGAAGTGCCCTTTCTCTTCTGTCTTCTCCATCAAGCCACACGAAGTCACTCTCTCTCTCTCACAAAAATCTCTCGATCACATCCGGCACGACACCTCCGCTATCCTTGAGACACTCCGTCAGGCTGCAACAAGCCCTCTTTTGAATATCTCTCGGGAGCTCGCCCGTCGCATCCCGAGCTTCGGTCCGCCGCCTCTGGCACGTCGCCTGCATCTCTTTCTTTGCCATTGCCACTCCCTTAAGCCGTACAAAGCCCTCTTTAAAAAATCTCTCCCTCCTAGAAGCCCGCTCGTCGCATCTGAGCTCAGATTCGCCGCCTTTGGCACGTTGCCTCCGTCTCCGCCTCCGCCTCCGCCGTCGCCACTCCCTCAAGCTGCATGAAGCCCTCTTTTGAAAATCTTCCCTCCCAAGAGCCCGCTCGTCGCAGCCGAGCTCAGATCCGCCGCCTCTGGCACATCGCCGGTGCTTTTGGTGCTTCCTCATCCCGCCCCGCATTCATCGTTGGTGCTTTTGTGTTGGGGCTAATGTACTTATCCGACACTATGGCTGTGAGCAAATGGGTTGTGCTCACACATGGTAATTTCATCGCCATGTGTAAGCTCTTTGCAAGGTTTGAAGCCTCTCAGTATGAGTACCCGAACTCCGAGAATGTGTATTTGGTTGTCCTTCCAATTTTTCACATATATGGCCCGTTACTCTGTCTTGGGACCATTGTCGTTAGGGTGTACACTATGGTTGTGATGAGGAATTTTTATCCCAACATGGTGGCCAAGGCCATCGATAGGTATGGAGTCACCCATTTCCCCGTGGTTGTGATGAGGAGGTTTGATCCCAATGAGGTTGCGTCCTCATTTTATTATTATCTCTGGAATATCAAGTATCTTAGCAAATTCAAGTGGGATGAACCTGCAAAGTTGAGCTTGCATTTTTTAGCAATTCAAACCCGTCGTTTGTGGTCTATATTTAGATTTATCATGGTAGGACATATGGCATTGTGGGAAACTCAATCCTAGTTTAGGGACATGATGTACCTTTTCCTTGCAGTCAATAAGAAAACTTTGAACTTCATTGATGTAACATGTGCCATTAAGCATGTCAAAGACAAAGAGATGTAGAGATAAGCCAGTGACACCTACTCCCTCTCCATTTTAGCTAGCAGAGAGTGCTTGAGATGGAACCATTTCTCCACATTTCTAGTTATTTACTTTTATATGTATGGAGTTTGTGAAAGAATTCAGAAACGCTTGACTTTGAGATAATGCACTGTATAAATGTCAGTATGGTTACACAAGCATTGCTCATAACTCGTTTGAATGTTTTTTTCATTACAGGCAGGACAAGAATTCTTTCAGATCCATCATTAGATCTTACTATAGAGGAGCTGCTGGAGCTCTTATAGTTTATGACATCACCTGGTATGTAAAATTCGAAATGAGAGTCTGTCTATTTTATCTGGGAGGGATAGAGAATGGGTAGAATGATCACCTTACAATCTCGTGTCCAGGTTAAATAACTTCCTTAGACATTGAGTAACTTCATAATATGGATGCTGCCACGCGGCAGTGAAAGCTATGCAAAAAACTAAAATGGGGAGAAAATGTGATCAACAGATTATGAGGCCATGCAACCTATGATAAGAGAATATTTACATTGGAATATGACGTTATCATCCTTCATTTGTTTTTCCTTATCTACATCGACCAATTCACTATACTTTACGTGCTTTGATTCATGAATATTGTTTTTTTTTCTCTCTTTGGTGATGATGGGTTTAATGCTCCCCAGGGGCCGCCAGGAGGGGGGGAAGCATGTCCGCTTATGAGTTTTTGCCACCATTGTTACTGCAAATGAAAGCAAACCAAGCATGATGCTCTGTTCTAAAAGAGCTGCTAGTTAATTTGCTTTGTGTTCTTGTTTGAAGGTTTGAAAGGATCATGACTCTAAGCCAAGGGCAAGCGGCATTGCTGACATTTTGCTGCTGCATTGGCCTTGCTATTGTTGGCCTGGTTCCTATGATTACTGTTTTGGACATTCGTAAAAATTGGTTTTGGATCACTGTATTGAGGCCCTTAGCATAATTGAAGATTGTTTTCCATTGAAGAGTTTGAGTTTTAGTGTTCCTCATCTCCGAAGAGCGGATATCATGTGTGAATATGCTAAACCCTTGATATGGAGGTGAGCAATGAGGAAGGAGCTTTTAGCTTAGTGAGAAGGGCATGGTTTATTTAAAAGGCATATTCAAGAGATGACCAACACCCCAGCACTTCTGATGGGGTGTTGGTCATCCAAGACTTGCAGCAATACTTACTGCAGGGCCATGCTGTTACTAGGAAGCTTAATTCTAATGGTAAGGTGGATACCATGCAAACTCTGCACAACCTAAACGAAGTTATTGATTTTCTTATTGTTGGATGCCGGATTCCTAAAAAAGTTCATACGTATAGCTCATATATGTAACGTCGTGACTATTTAGATGAGCAGCCTCAATTTGAACAAGCCTGAAGGAAAAGTGCTAGAAAGCATTTCCCTACTTGGATTGAGCATTTTCATGGCCATGATAGACGGGGTGAGTATAGCTGTGAGATTTTTTTTTTTTTTTTTTTCGGTTGCATCTTTTGTGTTAATGACAAGCAAAGAATCGATGTCTCAATTTCTTACTACTTATGAGGTGGACTAAGGTTAGATGATGTTTTCACTTATTGTCATTTTTTTTTTTTGGTTGGTGTTTTGCTTGATTGTTGATGGGGCACCAAACAAGTTCCCATTGTCTAAACGCATTAATTATCTGGTTGAATATGACAATATGCTGTTTTAAGAAGCTTCTTTGTATGTTTTCTTCGTTCTACAATAAGCATGTGGCAAGTTTTAATGCAAACTCAAGTCACTCATGTTCATTCACATGCAGGATGGTGCTGTTGCTTTTGATTGGCGTAGGTTTTACTGTTGTTACTAGTTTTAAAGAAGCAGCATACCATGCTTCGCTTTGGCTACTATAACTCGATCAGGAGATTGGAAGGGACAAAACAACACTTGTGGAGCTAGCCAACCGCTTCCGCGAGTCCATTGGGTTGAAAAATCCTCCCGTGCTATTCCGAAAGGTAGCACTGAAAATGGGTTTAAAGGATAGATGGCTAGTTGTTTGCTGTGAGATAGATGATGACCACTTTTCAGATGGAAAATGGTCATGCTTTTGGTAAAGTACTTGCGCCCTATCCTGTATAATGTTATTTTGGCTGGTGAACATATATGTTGAGTGTGTAGTAGTTGGCAGATCTGAGCTCTATAATCTCTTCTCGGTTATTTATTGTGGTGTTCTTTTGTAAGGAAAAAAAATCATATGACTAGCATGTTGAGGATAGTTGATTGTTTATTCTCCAGTCTCCTTGAGGGCTTAGGACAGTCAATGCCCATTATTAGATTTTGAGAAAGTTTCTATTTATAAATAGTTCTTAAGACAAGTTATTACCACGGAAGATTTTGTGGAGACTCATGCCCAGGTATGTTGCGGTGTTCTGCTGAACGTTGATCATCATGAGTAGTCTAAGACATCTAAATTTCTCTTCGGGTCTTCTCTCAAGCTGATAAGTTTGCTATGGTCACTCTAACTATCACCATGAGCGGGCATATTGGTATGTAGTATTTTAAAGTGACAAAATATGGAACTGAGTGAATCAAGATTGCCCTTTATTCATAGTCATGTATTATATTTTAAATGTGGGAGGGGGTTAAAAAAAGCATGTTTATTAATAATGACCTAATTTACTGCCATATTTATTTCATTTTCCACTCTTTTACTATTTTCAACTATCCATAGTTCCTTTTTGTGTGTAATTATTTGCACACATATTTTACTTGTTGTTGCAAGTTAAGCAAGCCAATGTAGTTGCTCCTCATGACATGCATTTTCAAGTTGTTCATTATCTTCTCAAGGAGCATATTTGGGAGGCACCTGATTACAAGGTGTCAATGAGACTACTCTTATTTTAATGATGTCATTTTGTACATGTTTAACAATATCACTCTGCCCAGCTCATCATATTTGGTACAACGGGGTTGGTAACATCTCTCCTATATGTACTTCTTCGCAAAATGAGGATATGTGTTAGAGAGATGCATTCTAGGAAGCCTTTACTTTACCGAACTTGCATATATGTCGAGCTTTTAGAATTAAAACATTGATGCCGCTCACTTCTTTGTGCAAATTTGACTTTTTCCCTGAGTGAAAGATGGGTAAATTGTGAGAACAACATACGACAGCAATTGACTCTTCAAATTGCACTTTGAGTTTATAATTTGTTCTCTTGAACTATTGAATTCTCGTCGCCATGAAAAGTCTTCATGGAGATACCACTTTAATGAATCAAATATCAAAATTCTCCTCATATTGCAATTGACAAATGTGTCACACCCCAAAACCATAATGAATGGGGGGATGACACGGCCGTCCTTCTACTCAAAGGACGCAGCCTCGATACTCCCAAAATCCAACTCCTATAAGTCCCCACATCTATATCGCTCACGTACCTACTCATCATTAGTCGAGGAACCTGAAAAATATTGGAAAATAGAGGGGTGAGCAACCACAGCTTAGTAAGTAGTGCATCTCTTCTAAGCGGATCGAGCACCCATTATGCATATTTACAAAATCAAACTACAACTCTTTTAACTCAAATCTAGGATATAACAAACATACAGTAAAATAATAAGTACATACGTTTCAACACAGCTATATTTATAGCAGAAATAATCATTTCACAATAATATCAAAAATATCAATAGTCTAATCCATTGATCAATCTCATTAATTCACACGCCAATGGTCTATTCCATTGGTTAATCTCATACCACATATCAATGGTATAATGAAATTATACGTCGATGGTCCATTCCAACAACTAATCTCAAATTACTCATCGATAGCCCATTCTATCGACCAAACTCATATTACATGTCAATGGTCTATTCCATTGACCAATCTGTTGCTCAATATCAAACCATGGTCACGATACAACTCCTGGTGACGAGGCGACCAAGATTCCCTCCTTGGCAAAGTCTCCACTTATTATTAGCCGGTGGCTCGGCCCACAAGGACATACTAGAATAGTATGCACATACCCACAAGCCTCTCGCTGGGTTCACAGCGATATTGAGCATCCACATCAATCCATAACAACACCATCCATAATTCTCAAACCAAATCCATAAAACATTTCATATATCATCAAAAGATTTTGCAACTCAACTTATCCACCAGAAATACTTTTCAGAAAACATTCTCAAATAATTTCAAGACCCATCTCATAAATCAATTTCAAATCAATACATTTCAAAAAGTTTATTACAAATCAATAACTATATAACCTTCCATGAATCATCTCAGAGTTGAGCTTTTCGTGAAATGGTTTCACAAACCCAAAACATGTAATATTTCTCAACTTCATTAATCAAACAGAACATATATTCATAAAAAAGTTCTCACACTATTTTCAAATATCAAAACGCAGTAAATGTCCAATCCAAATTTTATGCAACAAATATGCTTTTTCATATCTCGTAAAATATCAAATATTTGTCATTTTGAAGACATGAGTTTCTAAATTCTTAGAAGAGATAACACCACTCACCTTGGAATACTTATGATCAAATAACAAGCGTCATTCGAATCGCCGTTCGAATCGCCGAACTCGTGATCCTATCAAATAAATGAGAAGCAACGTTACAATCGAGTAAAACTCTACCTCAACTCTGACTTGATTAAACTAAGCATGAGCACTTAGAAAAAGACCCCCATGCGCCAATAAATCGCTAAACCAAAGCAATTACTTGAAGCTGTCCATAGCGCGAAGCTTGAGCACGAAACTTTATTATGCCATAATTTTCTCCACTGAACTCCGTTTAAAGCGTACTTATAATCAATGGAAAGCCCATCCAACATACTACAAGAACCCCAATTTAGCCAACCCGAAATCAAGCCGAAAGTCAACAAAATATGGCGCCTAAGTCCTGGTCGTGCACTCTTCATCACGCGCGATAAACTTCAAAATTTTGTTTAGGGTAAACCGTAAGCTCAAATCACGACCTGTAAAATCCTATAGCCCCACAACACCCTGAACTGTAATTTCTACAAAAATACGTGGCTTAACGACTCAAAAATCATACTTCGCCGCTTGATTTTCCCAAAGTTCCGAATTTCAACCCTTTAAGTCCGAAACTACTGAATGAAGGGGGAGCACGAGTGCTTACCGGGAGTTGCGTTATGTAGTTAAGGTGGCTTGGCGAGGCTTCCATGATGAAAACGCACGAAACCCCCTTTCTTCTTTTCTCTTCCTCTTCTTCTTCTTCTTCTTCTTTCTCTCTTTCTTTTTCTTTCTTTGTGTTCGAGCTCTTTGCTATCCCTCTCTCTCCCCTTCTTTCCTTCTCTCTTTCCCTTTTATCTCCTTCTCTTTTTTTTTCTTCCTTTTCTTTTCCCTCTCTCCCGAAAACTCTCGATTCCCCTCTCTCCGCTAAAGCTTCTACCTTTTTCCTCTACCTTTGACTTTTCAACCCCTTATTTTACAAAATGAGTATCTCTCATTAGACAAAGTAAGTGAAGAAACCAAGATGAAATTTACTTACATTAACAAATGAACATTTCATCTTTCAAATGTTTAAAATTCATACTTCAACTACTAAGCTAACATGACACATGTTTGCGCACAAAACAAATTCTGATAAAGAAACAAATCAAACATGTTTTATCTTGTGTAGAAGAATGACATTGGCTCGGTCTTGTTTGAAGAGAACTCTCTCAACTTTTGCCAACAGTTAGTCCTCTTTTTTGGGATTACAAGCCCGTTTTTTCTCAAGTTTTAGAGCAGTTCCAAGCAGCATCCTGCCTCGCACAGCATTTGATGAAATATATCACTGGCTGGAGAAGTGCAATTAGAAGAAAATTAGAAAAGAACACCAACTGAAACGTCTAGATAAGAATATGGAATAACCCTTTATCTTCTTATTCAGATTGCCTTAGCAAGACAACGAACATGATAACATTGGAATTTGCAACCACTCTTCACTCGGTCTTCATGTACTAAGCAACTCCAGCCCTAGGACAACAAGTTACAATCAGACTAACAGCAAGAGAAATAAGAAAAGCAAGTATCAAAGCAACGACATTTACTTGCATGAATCACAATTGTAGCACTTCACAGCTTGGTAGTTCATATGGAGCTTATGGTCCTTGTTGGAGCACAAAAGACAAATGAATTCCCAGAAAAGTATAGCCCTCGCAATCTAGAAGTCAACAACTTCTTGAGTTCCCTTCAGATAATCTTTCCAGCAGCTGATTTTGGAATTGAATTGGTAAAAACTACTTTCCTCACTTTCTTATAGGGAGCAACCTATAAGCACAAAGATGCGTACACTGAAAAGCTTAGCTCATTTGATCATAAAAAAAGACGGATGAAGCCTGGTCAAGCGTGTTTAACACAATAAAAATCATTGACATACTGCTATTATATTTTATAAGTGACATAACTTGGGAAATGGAAATGTCTAGTTTGTGGATGTGTGCATGTGGGATGACATCTAATTCACTTGATGGGAAACCTGTGCAGCTAAGTAGTCCATGACAGATTCCTCAGAAAGATCGCTTCCACTGTATGTTACAAAGAAAATAAGTAACAGTCTATCACTAGATCAACATTGCAAGAAAAATAAGCCATTAAAAGAAATTTGACTAAAAAATCATATGTTCAAACTTTGTTCCAGTCATGAACATATTTCACAGTAAAGATGAATTGGTTCTTTCACCTTTTTCAACTATATTAATTCATAGAAACAAAAAATGAAGATAATTCAACTGCGAGATAATAGAGATGATTTGAGTATGCATTTTCTCGCTCTCAAAATCTACATCACAGGAAATGAATTTACTCTACTCTCGATTTTCTTGTCCAAACTAGCAAGGCTTGTTTTTTTTTTTTTTCTTTCTTACCATGTTGTTGCAACATCAACATTGTCGGGAGGGGTACTTAATATGGCCTCTAGATCCACAGGAGCTATCTATTGGCAGCACAAGATGTCACGTTAAGTTAAATAGTTTTATAAGAAAAAATGAGTTTGTTAAAGAGCATGTGAGAGCTTGTTACGATTGATAATCTCTTAGGAACTCATGTTTGGTAATAATCTCCTTTTGATATATTCAAAAGAAGTGAAGATATAAACCATAGTACCATATTCACTTTTTAGCATAAAGCAAAGAACTAACTCATCTCTAAAAGCCACTTGAAATAGCAACATTTTGGCAAATCTACGACAACAATTAACATGAACCATAAAGCTCTTACTTGAAAGCCGCCAGCACATAAGACAAAATAATTGTCAGGGCTGTATTTTTGAAAACTTTGTTTACCTATCCTTCGCCTCCCAACACATTATGGTGCAACCATGCTTTGTTTATGCCTTAAGAATTGTTCAATACATTCATTTTAGGATGTTGAAATGAATTTGTTGACCCATGTACAAAGGTATAAATAATACATTCAAAAAATGCATAGTTTGTTAAACAATATGACTGCATAAATAGTATCTCAAATAATCTCATGTCAAAAGAAGTGATGCAACTTGTACCTGACTCAAAATGGTTTCAGGGGACCTATTATGGCACTCCAACATCTATCGTCAAGAAACCGTTATCAATAAGCATTAGAATATTTTACTAAAAACATTAAACCACACTAAGATCTAAAATGATTTTCATAATAGGTACTTGATTAGTGAATGAAGAAAATCCATTTATAATCCCCTGTAGCATGATGTATAGTGTTTACATTTATATGAAAAAACAATCTCATTAGTAGAATGTAATAAAATGCTTCCATGGGATCTATTATGCTACTCCAACATTTATTAATGATAAACCATTAAAAATAAACATTAGAATTTATAACAAATTTCAACAAAACATTATAATAGTAATGCGGACTTCTAAATACCTGACTTGTGAATGGGGAAAATCCATCCATATTCGCAGGCGACATGATATATGGTGGTTGCATCTATATAAGAAAACAACATCATTAGTAAAATGTAACAAAATGCTTCCAAGGAGTCTATTTTGCTATTCCAATATCTATAAACGATAACCACTAAATATTAAGATTAGAATTTGCAACATATTTCAGCCAATTATAATAGTAACTCAAACTTTTAAATACCTGACCAATGAATGATGAAAAACCATTTATAATTCCTAGTGGCAAGATGTATTGTGGTTGCATCCATATGAAAAAAAAAATTGAACCAATTAGTAGAATATAAATATAAAATGTTGAACTCAGAAAGACACACCTGATTATAGAAATTTATACTAACTATAGGACCACCAATGTTGCTAGGACAAAAGACATTTCGAATCTGATTTGAATTTCTTAAATAATTTGGCGCATGAATCTCATCAGGCATTGCTTGGATTGCCAGCTCTACATTACAAAATAAAAAAATATATTAATTAGAATCATGTAGCATGAGCATAAAAATAAATTGATTCTATGTCACTCAGCTAACTGTTCGTAAAATTCTAAACGCAAGTGAACGTGTCGAACAAGTTATATAATGATAAGAAAGAGTATCGTTCCACGGAGATCGATGATTAATAAACTAATTAAATACTAAAATAGATTAATTCTAAAATTTATCTAACAGATCAAAATATAATTGAGAATAAATTAAAAACAAAATTTGCAAACTAAATGTAGTAAATCGATCAGATAAATATGTTAGAGTATCCGATTTCACCACAACCACTAGATATGAATTTCAGATTGTTGTGGGTATAAGAACGATATCAAACATGTGATAGCGGAATTTCCTAATATATTTAGTATACTATCTCTAGGTACAGTAAACCTACTCAATTTATTAATCCACTATATCTCTATGTGAATTAAGATAAACATAAGTGCATTAAAAATTATGAATATTCCTGGTTTACAATAAGTCTTTTGGATCACCTTATCACCGAAAGCTACACAAATAACGCAGTATATTTCTATTCACGTTTAATTCATGGTTATATATTATAATGAGCAATTGCATATTATCACTTCTCAATCTCAAACATGCACATCATATTATTCAAGTGATGGCCAATCACTCAAAAGCATTATAAACAATAATACATAACTCACATAAATGAAATCAATTGCAAAACATAAAAATCATGAAATTCACATCATTATGGTTAGGCTACATCGTAGCCCTAACAAAAGAAAATTAAAACATAGTAGAATAAGAAATAAAAATATAAATCAAACTAGGGGTGAGCGATTTCCGATTCCAGTTCGGTTCCGCCTGGAACCTGGAACTTACCCTCGGGTACAGGTTCCTCATTTTTTGGAACTTGGAACCTACTCGTCAGAACCAAGAACCTGGAACCCCTGGAACCTACCCTGTCACGGGTTCCAGGGTCGGTTCTAGGTTCTAACAGGTTCTTTTTTTCCTTTTTTCTTTTTTCAGATTTGAACTATAACGAAGAAGGAAAGAAACAAACCAAAGCTTCTATGTTCATAAATTACCAAAAATAGTTCCTTGGGAGTAGAAGCATCAAAAGAGCAAGAAAGTCATGCTTACCACAGAACCAAGCTCATCACAACATATCTTCATGATACAAATGTAGCCCAAGGCCAAAACGCGCACAAGCTCGACGAAAAGCCATAGCTTGTGCGTTTTGCATAGGATCTTCATAACCAGCACTGTCCATTGAAGCAATGCCAATTGACTCCCTGTAAATCTGTTGTTACACAAGAAAAAGGAAAGACAAAGAAAGAAGATTAAAGTCAGCTTCTTTCCTCTATACCCTATCAAATCAAAATCCCATTCAAATTATACTGCATTTTGCCATGGAAAAGGCGTGCTCTCCCTACCAACATAACCTCCCATGTACCATTTCCATAAAACAAAAGATTGCCACAGATCCTTACTGCACTTTGTTATTAAATTCATACAGTTCATAAACCAGCATTCCTCCCAATTCACAATTTTAGAAAATGACCTTTTATTCCAGCATCAATGAGAACTCTGTAAAATGGTTCAACGGAAAAGGTAAAGATAATAATCAAAGTTCCAAAGACAAACAAAAATCCCATTAACCAACAATATACAAGGAAAAAAAAGAGCAAGGCTTGCCCAATCACCAACTACCCACCCACCAACAACACTGTTTGGGCTTGAAACTTCCTGTTTCTCTTCCCAGTTTCCTGGTTCAGACTCAGATATACGTTCAATTCACAACAAAATTATCGAGAAGAAACTTCAGCAAAGGAAACTAGCGCAAGTGGCCTCTTTAGCTCTTTTCGAAGATTTCGAAAACAGAACAGAAAAGATAACTGCCACCGAAACCATGCAATGAAACTGTCTCAGAACAGGTCAGGAGAGAGGCAGAGACTCCATTAGGATTAAAAGGCCAACAAAAAAAAAAATCAGAAAACTTAAGAGGAAAAGAAGAACAACGAAGAATCCGCTATCAATTGTAATAATTTAAAGGTGCCCATGGCTCCATACTCGCACCACATCATCCCACTCATCATCCATATAAAAAATCAACCTTTTTCTCACACAGGGCCGATCAAAAACCACCTCAAGTATAATCAGTTCGATCAGCTCTCTCACGGGTTATCGTGGAAATTTTCGAATAATTTGGGGCAATCCTTGCACTTCATGACTGCCTCATTTGCCCCTCTTTCAGTGGCTTATTCCTACGAATCCACCCCGACTGAATACAAAACCACCATGAACATCATTACCCACGAAGCATCCTCATCACCTACTCCTAAAGAACCGTTCTTTTGTCTCCCACACACGCATAAACCAGACCCACCGCCGGCTTCAAATCCCACACTAGAGTACAACTACCGCAAGATCAAGCACCGAGGAGTAAAAAAGAAGACTGTACACACCTACACCTCACCTTCGCTTCACTTGAGGACTCGCGAGGCGATCAAGATCCGATCTTGGCTGGGTTAGAGTCGCAAAGAATGGAAATTCCTGTCCTGGCAAATGGACGGTCAACGACGAAGTACCGGCCGGAGACTCGCAGTCGAGGAAGTGGAACTCGACACGCTTAAGAAGGGCCAAGAAGAGTTGAAGCTTTGACTGGCGTCGAGTGGCGAGGGTTAGGGCGAGCGGCATCAGCAACTAGCGTCCAGCGGTGTTCGGCGAGGGCGAGCAGCGTCCGACAGCGACGTCCAGGGTGAGCGGCATCAGTGAAAGTGTGAAATTGTGAGGGAAATTGTGAGTGAAAATGTGAAAGTCTCGAGAGATTTTGGGGCTTTTGGACTTTGGAGCCCTAAGTCTAACCGGTTCCGTGACCGATTCCGGTTCCGGTTCCCAGAAAAAAGGAACCAGTCCCTTTAGAATCGGGAACCGCGCTCACCCCTAAATCAAACTCAACATCTTGAATTAAAGAACGAGAATTCTGTCACCACTTTTGTCTTCTCTTCAAAATACTTGAAAAACTCTCAGAACAATAAAAAACAATTTAACAAAAACCTAGTTGCTCTCTCTCAGGCTCTCAATGTTCTCCTCTTCATAGGATATATCCAAGATATATATCTCCCAACGCTTGCAGATTTGTTCAAAGATTTCCTGATTTGATATCCATCTTCCACTGCTTTTTTATTTGAATTCTTAATTTTTGCCATTTTTTTCTTTATCTTCTCCATATCTCATTATTCTGTATAAACAAGGAAAATTCAAATAATCAGAAGAAAATCCAAATATTTTTTCATAGATATTGCATTATTTGTTGCCTAAAATAGGTAAAATAATTTTATTTTTATAGAGTTATCAAACCTCCAAACTTAACATTTTGCTAGTCCTCGAGCAAAATCAAGACATAACACATACTTAAGCTATGAAATCTTTCCATAATTGCTCAAATTCACAATTCAAAGAAAAACACAAATTTCATCCAAATATTGAAATTGATTTATAAGTTAAGACCAATTGTAACTATGTGATCCAAGTGTGTGTGTGAGTCCTCATCTTTTTCGAATTATATGCAATCCAGATAAATTTACATTGATATGCAGCCTCTCAAAAATTCTCAATAATTATGACCAAATCTCATAGGTTTGCTTTTCATTCCTCTCTCCACTAATGTAAGCTAATTATCCAACCAAAAATCAATAGGACTTTTCTCGGTTTGTAATGTAAGGCCGAGCTAAAGGTGAGATAACGGTAATTTTAAGCTCAAATCACCCATCAACACGTTGATTTCTAGGATCTAATTAGAGCCAATGTCACTGTCCAATTTCACTTCTTCAATATAATTTTTCTGCCACCATATATCATCATTCCTTCTCTTTTTTTTCCTTTTTTTTTTTCCTTTTGAATTGCTTTATGATGGAGTTTCTCCCAAAGTCCCTCCTAATATAACATGAAAACTTGCAACCCATTGAGTATCCAAAGGCTCACTCAATTGAAAGTTAGATAGGGAACCATAAAAACAATTTTTTTAATACACCCCAAACAATCATAGCAATCACTTTTTTTTTTTTTTTTTTTATACTCCATCCTTTCAAATTTCTATTAAGGTCAAATAATTTTTTATCTAAAAAAAAAATCAACGTATTCATAGGGCATGGGACAATGATATAATTTGATAATGGCTAGGCTAAACATATATGGGTGTCAATGAAAAATTGGGTAATAATTAAGGCTCAATGGGGTGACCAAGGATAAATAAACAAGGTTAGCTTGAAATGCTCATTCGATCCAAAAATTGCCTAAATCATTTTCTCAGTTAGATTTAGTTTAGGATTTCGCCTCAAGAGAAAATCAAACAAATTCTAAGATTTGGGTGAAATTTAAGAAAATCACATACTTCACATGAATGTTCTCTAGATTTACACACAATTCAAAAATTAAGGACTTTTAGTGCTCAGTAAGTGGATCAACATAATCAGAATTAAAATTAACTCACACATCAATTGCAAATTTAAATAAAATTTAAATTTTCCTAAGAATCGTAAAAATTCACAATCAGGAATGCAATCATGATAAAAAAAAAAAACAGATTTAACCAAAATTTTTGTCTCCCCCCCAAACTTGAATGAAGCAAAGTGTCCTCAATGCAAAAAATAGAAATAGGAAGAAGAAAACTCCCCTGGTTGTAGGATAAGTTCATAGATGACATTGATAATTAAACTCTTGAAAGGTGATCTCTAAAAAATTAACTTGGATAAAATATAGAAAAATTATTATTTTTTTGCAAAAAATAAACTTGAAAAAATGAAAAAAATAATTAAAAATGCTTGGGTTGCCTCCCAAGAAGCGCTTGCTTTATAGTTTCAGCCAAACTATCTCAGATGTCGCTATTCTGGAGGATGAAATTCAATGGTAGTCTTCTGCTTGTTGTAACCACCTTCAAAGTAGGGCTTCAACAGAAAAATTAAAATGTTTGTTGACATTAACTTCTCATTTAAAGTGTTAAAAGCTTACATGCATTCAACAGAAAAATTAAAAAGAGCATCTTTTTCCAAAAGATTAGAAAGAGGTTTAGCAATTTTTAAAAAATCTTTTATAAATCGCTTGTAAAATCCTGCATGTTCCAAAAATCCTCTGACAAGTTTCACAGATATTGGCGGAGGCAATTTTGCAATGACCTCTACTTTGGCTCGATCGACTTCTATTCTGTTATGAGAAATTTTATACCCGAGCACTAATCCTTCCTGCACCATAAAGTGACACTTCTCCCAATTCAAAACAAGTTTAGCCTCCTCACATCTATGTAAGACCAAAGCCAAATTATTTAAACAAGAATCAAATGATAAGCCAAAAACGGAAAAATCATCCATGAAAATCTCAATATGTTTTTCAACCATATCAGAAAAAATAGCCATCATGCATCTCTGCAAAATAGCTGGTGCATTACAAAAACTAAAGGGCATTCTTCTAAAAGCAAAAATACCATAGGGACAAGTGAAAGTAGTTTTCTCTTGATCTTCTGGTGTAATAGGAATCTAATTATACCCCGAATATCCATCAAGAAAGCAATAAAACTCATGCCCTGCAAGTCTTTCTAATATCTTATCAATAAATGGTAAAGGAAAGTGATCTCTTTTAGTGGCATCATTCAATTTTCTATAATCCAGACACACATGTCACCCAATAATTGTTCTAGTTGGAATCAATTCATTATTGTCGTTTTTTCTGAACAGTCATACCGCCTTTCTTTGGCACAACTTGTATAGGACTTACCCAAGAATTATCGGAGATAGGATAGATGATACCTGCATTAAGTAGCTTAATTACCTCAGCTTTCACTACTTCTTGCATCTTCGGGTTCAAACGTCTCTGAGGTTGGATAGTGGGTTTATATTGTTCCTCCATCAAAATTTTGTGCATGCAAATTTAAGGACTAATTCCATTGATATCAACTATTAAATCTGTCAAAGAAGAAAATATAATTACCGGTAAAGAAGAAACTCCATCTAAATAAGCATATTTCAAATGAGAAGGTAAGGGTTTGAGTTCAAGAATTGGATGCTCTTCAATTGATGGTTTAGGCTTTGTAATGTGTTGTCCTAACTCCTCAAATTTAATTGCCTTTTGCCTTGAATATGGTGGAATTGTCTCCATGGAATTTGCGTACTCCTTTATTTCTTCATTCTGAATATTTTTGTCCCTTGATTGAATCAGACATGCTTCAAGTGAATTTTTAAAAATATTTTCCTAAAAAACTTTATTAACTAACTTGTCAACTGTCTCAACTCTAAAACAAAAATTATCATCATATGGATATTTCAATGCTTTAAAAACATTAAATGAAACAAGATCATCTTGAACTCTAAGAATTAACTTCCCTTGTTATACATCAATAAGAGCTCTTCATGTTGCTAGAAAAGGTCGACCTAAGATAAGTGGTACCTCAAAATCTTCCTCCATGTCAAGAACTATGAAATCTGCAGGAAAGATAAATTTGTCAACTTTTACAAAAACATCTTCCACAATACCTCTCGGATATTTAATTGATCGATCGCCCGCTTGATGTGACACTGTGATTGCTTTTACCTCGCCCAATCCTAATTTCTTGAAAACTGAATAAGGCATCAAATTAATACTTGCACCTAAATCACATAATGCTTTTTCAAAGTAAGAATCCCCAATAGTGCAAGGAATAGTAAAACTCCCTGGATCTTTTAATTTCGGAGGCAATTTATTTTGTAGGATGGCTGAACACTCCTCATTTAACTTCACAGTTTCATAATCTTCCAGTTTCCTTTTGTTTGCCAAAATCTCATTCAAAAATTTAAGGCATCTACAAAAGGAATGTTAATGTGCAATTTTTTAAATACATCAAGAAATTTAGAAAATTGCTTATCTATTTTGTGCTGCTGGAGTCGCTGAGGGAATGGAATTGATAGCACATCTGGCTTGGGATTATCTGGAAAAAGTTTAATCTTGCTTGTCTCCTTTGGTTGTTTATTGATCACCTCTTCCTTGTCTCGGACAATCTCTTGTTTGACATCTTCTTCTCTCACTTGTTTACCACTTCTCAGGGTAATAGCCTTTATGTTTTCAATTGGATTTTTCTCTATGTTGCTCGGCAAAGAACATTGTTGTCTCCCTGACGTCATGCTTGCTAACTGACCCACTTGCATCTCTAAATTTCTGATTGAAGCCTATTGGTTTTGAAATCTCACATCCATGCTTTTGATGAAGTCATGAGTCGTATTAGCAAGTTTGGTGACTATATCTTCCAAATTTGACTTTGTCTCTTTTGATTGTTTGAATCTCAGTGGTCTCGTCACATTCTGATTATTCCATGAAATATTTAGATGATTGCGTCACCTAGATTATACGTGTTTGAGTAGGGATTATTCTGTGACCTATTAAATTTCCTAACAAAGTTAGAATTTTCAGTAGATTGTTTAAAAGTACTACCTACCTAACACGCTATGCTAACATGTCCTTCACCACAAAAATCACATGTCAAATTCTGAATTTTCATGACTGAAACACTCATATTATCTAGCTTTTTATTGAGTGCTTCAAATTGTGCAGCAATTGCAGCAAAAGCATCCACTTTGTGAACTCCACTAGCTTTTCGCATTGATAGTCTCTCAGTAGGCCACTGATAACTATTTGACGCCATCTCCTCTAATAAATTGTAGGCTTCTTCTGGTGTTTTATTATTTAGAGTTTCCCCTGCAGCTTCATCAATCATAGAACGAAGATTTGTATTAGAGCAATTATAAAATTTGTACCTGCATCCATACGGGTAGTCCGTGATGTGGGCATCTCCTAAGAAATTCTTTGAATCTTTCCCATGCTTCATATAATGATTCATTATTCATATGCATAAAATTAATAATATTGTTACACATCTTCGCAGACTTTGCAGGTGGAAAGAACTTACCAGGAAATTTCTGAGCCATATCATTCTATGTAGTGATTGATCCTGCAGAAAGAGAAGAAAGCCAACTCTTAACTTTGTCTCTAAGAGAGAATGGAAATAATCTCAATCTAATAACATAATCTATAACTCCATTATATTTAATGGTGTCACAGATCTCAAGAAAAGCATCGATGTGAGCGTTTGGATCATCGCTCTGTTGCCCACTGAATTGCACTGATTGTTGAAGTATCTGAATGAGTGACGGTTTGATCTCAAAGTTGTTTGCTTGAATTATAGGTTTTTTGATACTTGATGTGGTGCCTTCAACTGTTGGTGCAGCATAATCTCTTAAGAGTCTACGTGGATTTTCATTATCACCATCCGCTATCTTCTTAGCATGATTTCTCTGTTCTCTCAGTCTCCTTTTGAATGTACGCTCGATTTTTTAGATCAAGTTCAACAAGTTTCCCTTGTTGGCTACGTGTCATAAACCGATGTACACCCCGAAAAATAAAACAAAACGAAAGCTAGATTAAACTTAGAATTATCTAGTATCAATATTAATTAGTATTAAACAAACGATCCCCAGCAATGGCGCCAAAAACTTATTCGTAAAATTCTAAATGCAAGTGAACGTGTCGAACAAGTAATATAATGATAAGAATAAATTAAAAACAAAATTTGTAGACTAAATTTAGTAAATCGATCGGATAAATATGTTAAAGCATCCGATTTCACCATAACCACTAGATATGAATTTCATATTGTTGTAGGTACAAGAATAATATCAAACATGTGACAACGGAATTTCCTAATCTATTTACTATCATATCTCTAGGTATAGTAAACCTATTTTGTTTATTAATCCACTATATCTCTATGTGAATTAAAATAAACATAAGTGTATTAAAAATTATGAATATTCCCGGTTTACAATGAGTCTTTTGGATCACCTTATCACCGAAAGTTACATAAATAACGCAGTATATTTCTATCCATATTTAATTCATGGTTATATATTATAATGAGTAATTGCATATTATCACTTCTTAGTCTCAAACATGCACATCAGATCATTCAAGTGGTGGCCGGTCACTCAAAAGCATTATGCACAATAATATATAACTCACATGAATGAAATCAATTGCAAAACATAAAAATCATGAAATTCATATCATTATGGTTAGGTTACATCGTAGCCCTAATAAAAGAAAATTAGAACATAGTAGAATAAGAAATAAAAATATAAATCAAACTCAGCATCTTGAATTAAAGAACAATAATTTTGTCACCACTTTTGTCTTCTTTTCAAAATATTTGAAAAACTCTCAGAACAATAAAAAACGATCTAACAAAAACCTAGTTGCTCTCTCTCAAGCTCTCAATGTTCTCCTCTTCATAGGATATATCCAAGATATCTATCTCCCAACGCTTGCAGATAACATTAGGGAACAAAATCGAAGATTCACTAATTTGATATCCGTCTTCCACTACTTTTTTATTTGAACTCCTGATTTTTGCCATTCTTTTACTTATCTTCTCCATATCTCATTATTCTGCATAAACAATGAAAATTCAAATAATAAGAAGGAAATCTAAATATTTTCTCATAGATATTGCATTATCTGTTGCCTAAAATAGGTAAAATTACTCTATTTTTATAGAGTTATCACTAACCTTGATTTTTTATTGGCATCGTGGATGTTTGTTTCTTAGATTTTTTTTCTTCTTTTTCTCACTTGAGCTTTTGAGCCTTCCATAACTCGTTCCCTTTCCTTTCCTTCAAAGGGGATCCAATATCTCACACAAAAAAGCCTTACTGTTATCATCATCACTAGCATCATTTGTCACAGCCACACTTGAGTTGTATGATGAAATTTCAACCGTTGTTGCCTTCAAGTTCTTCTTTGCTAGAAATTTCAACCACTGTTGCCTCCAAGTTTTTCTTTGTTATCCTTATAATATTTTCATCTTGGGCTCCTAAACTCATCACTTCAAAAGCACTTTGCATTAAAGTGAAAAACCGATTAAATTTGGATGGACCTGGTGATATTTCATGAGATTCATCATTCACATACCCTTGCTTCGCACCTTTAGTCCATCTTTTCAATATTTAGGAAGATGGAATGGCTGAAACTGATATTTTTCCATTCAAAATGTGCAAAGCATGGCGACATAACCACCCTTTTAATTCAAATAATTTGCATTCACTAGAGACTGAAAATTCAGTGAGGTTAAATCTAACAACATGTTCACCTTGAATCTCATCACACTTAAGAGTATATTTGTAAATCAACCCATCAAAAGTGGTACTTGAAATTCTTTCGGAGACAACTTGAAAAAAATTCTTCATTAAACCTTCTAAAGTAGCACAAGTATACACCGAAGCGGCATACGTCAATATCCCATTATTCGAAATATGCAATCTAGGCGTCCCACAAGAACTATAATTATCTTGACTTTCAATTTCTCTCATATGTTTCAATTGTTTTTCGTATTGGTGAACGAATTGTATAAGGGTTAATATCTTAGTAAATATTTATTTGAAGACATTGTTAATGCTCTTGCTCCTTTGACTTGATCTTTACCACAGGAAAGAAATATCACGACCAAAAGTAGAACTCCATTTATGTCTCAAGTCGTATAACCTTTGATTTTAGCTGTTATTCTCAGTACCCCACTCATCTTCCATTTTTCTCCAAGTAAATTCAAATTCATCCTCTGATTTGCATTTATGCATGTTTTGAGAAATATTTATCCTTAAATCCTAGGTTGTGGTAAAGATGTGGTACATTTTGATTGGCATTTTTCCCAATGTGCCAAGTGCATAAGCGGTGTTGAGTGTTTGGAAGCACTATTTGAATAGCTTTTGCTATGGCTTGGTCTTGATCAATGAAAATAGTTTTTTAAGCCTTATTTCCTATAGACTTCAAAAACACCTCAAATAACCAGATAAATGAATTTGCAGTCTCATCCAACAAAAATGCACAAACAAACAAAGTGTTCTTCCAATGCTAATTAACTCCAACAAAATGTGCACATATCAAGTTATACCTATTAATACGATATGTGGTATCAAAAACCATCACATTACCAAAACAATTATAATCAAATTTGGACAAACGATTTCTCCAAAACAGATTGGTCAGTCTACCATCTTGATCTACCTGTTGTGCATAGAAAAGCATTGGATTTTGCATTTGCATGCAATGAAAATGATTCAGAAGACTTTGACAATCTCCCCCATCTATATAATTTAATCTTTCACTTTACAAATTTTTTTGACAATCATGCAAGATGAAACCCAAGTTTTGGCTTCCTCCTGCTTCGTTTGCCAAAAACTTATATACCATCGTCCCCTTAATGCCAGCTTTCGCCGTGTCAACTTAAACACCATTGCAAGTGTCAAAAATCATTCTTTCACATCTTATCAAGTGCCTTTAATGTTCCTGTATAAATTCATGATTATACCTGGAACATAATCTATGACTTCATAAACGTCATTCTCAACTTTAAATCTAATAAATGCAAGGCAATCACATCTAACTTCAAGTCTTTCATTTTTTCTTTCTTGATCGGATGAGTTGATAGGATATTCTCACAATTACACACAAAAGTGCACCGAGTTATTTCTCCTTTATCGTTTTTTCTAATCTTAGACCTCCTCACTCCAAATCCTTTACCTATAGCATTTGCTACATATTTATGATATGTTTCAAGTTCACTTGCAAAAACCATTCTTACCGTAAACTCAAAATCTTTTTTCCAAATCACGAATAACATGTGCTAGATGAGTAGTTTCATGCTACAAACAAAGAACAAAAAATGATTAATGCAATATTTTTACAAGTAAAATAACATCACATCCGATTTTTGAAAAAGAAAATATCTTTTACATAGTATGACTTTAGGATTACCTCCGATTCAGCCATCGAATAACCTTACACATGCGAATTAATTGACTAATCACGAGCAAACCTTTGTCCGTTGGAGTTTTTGCTGAATTGAAAAGAGATTGAACTTTGAAATTCAGTGCTGTCCTAGACAAACCAAACCCCAAAAAAATCATAACACCGGACACTCAAGGGCAAAACTACCAACTCAATAGCCAAACTTGTGCAATTACCCATCAATAAAAAAAAATCCACAAAAATAGTAGAAACATAAAAAAAAAAAAAAAAAAAAAAAGAAGCAGAAAAAGTTTAAAAATTAGGGAGCTTTTTGAGATCTTCATGATCCATCATAACATGGTAAATATAGTAAACAAAGTTTTGAGAAGGTCATTCCAAATGAAGATATTATAACAAAAGAAAAACAAAGAATTTAATTGTAGAGCTATAAATACATGTCAACCCAACGAGATTCTAGTAACTTAAAATTTTGACAGATTAGAAAACCTCCCCCTAGTAAGCACAACCGAAAATTTCATATCTAAAAAAATATTCTTGCAGTTCACCCGTTTAATCTAGGAGGAAATGATTCTATGGTGTAAATGTAATCACAAACAATAGAATGTTTTTTACTTTGTTATAGGGATTTCCAATTTTCTAAGATTAAACGAAAGTTTCACAACACGTTCTAAGTAATCAATTGGTGCTAAAGAGGTACACAACAAGCTCAGTTTGGACTTTCTTGATACCTAACAATCCACAAGATGCACTAAATGATACAACATGGAACCAACAACATCATTCAAGAAAAAAGAATAGCAAATGAAGCAAACTAGTTTGGGAGTCATTATGGCACAAGAAAATAAAAATAAAAATGAAAGCGCCTAACATGAATGTCAGTCGCAATGAGCTTAAAATGGTGTCGCGACTTTTGTTGGTGCACCACCTAAAACTAGGTTAATGGACTGTCAAGTTTTTAAACTTAACTCGGGCTCTCCCAAGCCCATACCAATTCGCGACTTAAGGTTTAAATATTTAACATGCAAATGATTATTAACTAGGAGTCGCCACTAATCGGTTTATGGTAGGTCGATTAGACACCTAAGTAAAATAATGGGAGGATTATTTTACTCCTACGAACCAGAGACTAAGGGTACGGGGACTTGGTTACACTAGATTTCTCTAATGCCCTTTCGGTACCATTCTTTTTATTTTCAAAAATGTTTTGCGGCAGTATTGATTAGTTTTAACCTAAGCTACTAACATGCAAATGGTAGTTATGCGGGTGCACAATTAATGAAATAACATTCAATAAATCGAAATGCTAGATTCGTATGAAATTATAAACTACAACTCTATTAAGGTCTATCCTCTAAAAAATTTACAAAAATGCTAATAAAAATGCATGCCCTAAACATGATTTTCTAAACGACATGACACCTAATTTTTATGATTATGCAATCTTAATCTAAATTTAATATGCATGAATTTTGCTTTAATGATATGTGAGATGCAATTCATATGACATAACTTGAACTATCACTATATGTATGTAATCTAATTTTTATAATCCTAAATATGCATGCCTTTCATGATATGTGATGAATGACATAATAATTCTATATGCATGTTCTTTTTTATGATTTTTTTATAATGATTCTTTTTAATGTATGCAACCTACACTAAACAATGATGACATGGGATGGGATTAATTATGAGCTAACCTATTAACTAACCAAATAAATGACCTTTTTTGTGTTTTTTTTTTCTTTTTTTTTTAAATTACTTAATAATTCTTAAAAAAAACAACATAATGATGTATTAAAAAAAAAAAACTACATGATGGAATTACTAAAACATAACAACATGATGCAATCCTAATTTACTAAGCCTAAAAATTAATTTAATAAACCTACGTGTCTAATTTATTAAACCTACATGTCCTATATGCTCATGCAAGATTTTGATTTTTTTATTAAAAAAATTGTTTCTTTTTAATTTTTTTAAAAAGATGCGGAATTATGCAATATTAAATCTAAATAATCAACATAATCAACCAACAAAGGATTAAAATAATCGGAAAAATAACCTGTTGTCTCACAGTCAAATTAACGATTATTCTAACCCTAATTATCACAACAAGGAAAACAAAATAATTAAAAATCTGATCCGAAGTCTTACGGACCAAATTAAATAATTATTGTGATTTAACAATTAAAATTCTACCAAAAGCCCAAAAATTAATATAATTAAAAAATGATCCGATGTCTCTCGGATCAAATTAATAATTACAATAATTTCGGACAAAATCCTTATGGATAATGCCTACAAATGCACAAATATTAACATTGACAAACCATATTCTAACTTAAACAATAATAACAAATTTAAAACGAATAAATAAATGACAATAAAATAAGGAAAAATAAACTACCTAATTTGCTTTTCTCTTTTTCTTTTTTTTTCTTTTTTTTTCCTTTTTCCTTTGGTCCAAAAGAAAAGCTCGGCAGCTCGTGCGGCTGGTCACCGAGGGGACTGATCGTTAGTCTGGCAAAGGGAACTCCGGCGAAGGCGGGCCGGCAGGAACGGGCGACACCCGGCAGCAGGGACAACCGGCGGAACAGGGACGTCGCGGTCGGAGCTGAATCGGCGGTGGCTTCGCAGATAGGGCGTTGCAGGCAGAGGACTCCAACGGTGGGCAAGTCGCGGGCCGGCGCGGGGTCAGCGATTGAACGGAGAAGTCGCGAGCGGTGGCGCGGTGGAGGTGATGGCTGGCGTCAGGATCGTCGCGGCCTCCGGAGGACGAACTACTGGGGTGTTCGTTGACGAGCAGGAGAGGCGACGTCGGCCGGCGCAGGCGGAGTCAGGCGTTGGATCTCGGTCTTCTGTCGTCGGGCTGCAGCGGCGGAAGCCGGGCGGCGGTGAGCAGTGAACAATGGTCTTCGGCTCAGGGCGGCGTCGCTGTGGTGAGACGGCGGCGTCCGGGGGCAGAGGACAGAGCGTGGGCAGACGGCAGCAAGTGCCGGAGAAGAAGAACAGTGTTCTTCTTTTCCTTTTAATTTTTTTTTTCTCTCTCCTTCTGTCTTCTCGCGTCACTTTCCCTGCTGTTTCTCTCTCTTGCCTCTCTCTCTGCAGTTCTCCCTGACACACTTTCAACAGATGCCTAGAGGACTTTTTGACCTTTTCTCCATCGAAGGAGAAATTTCCTTTCTTCCATTTCCTCCCTTCACACTCGAGGAAAAGAAACTTTTTTAAAAGCACGAAAGTGATTTTTCTCCTTTGAAAACCGAGAGAGCCCCCCCTTGCTCGGTTATGAAGCCTCGCATTTTATAGTAAAAAGCTCAACCAAAGTTGTTGAAGATTTGCAAATATTCACTCAACCATCCAACAATAAAAGGCTCCAAAATCAAATAAAAACTGAATTTTGAATTTTAAAATGATATATTTTCAACCAGAAAGATTTTCAAAATCGAATTTTTATTTTATTTTTTATTTTTATTTTCAAAAAAATTAGGTGTCAACAAATGGAATTACTCAACCTCCGCAATATTCCAACAACTAATTACAAGTCCATCTTAATCTGCATTGCAAACCAAACAACATTAAAAACCATAGACACTCAAAATATGAAACTTTAATGAAACAATACTATAAAAGCATCTGAATCAAGGGAACAAGATAAGATATAAGAAACAAACATTAATGTTCAAACATACTATTCTCCTAATTGCCATATAGTCAAGTTGTCCAACAACATCAAGATTTGTCAAAGCTGAAAATCGTTCACAACAGCGGCCACAATGTCGTTGCTACTCACTTTGAGTTCTCCAGCACCTTATAGCAGCATGGAAACACATCATGTGATCATTTTCATTTTTGTCCAAGAAATGGGCAAGAAGAAGCAGTTTGGAGAATATGTTCCTTTCCATTGATCACTTCTTTTGGTTGTATTTTAGTTTGCTGAGAAACACCATAAGCATTCTTAGAAAAGCCTAATCTTTCTCTATTTAGTAGTAAATGGTTGTTTATATAAATATGTCAAGATGCAATTGCAAGCTTGAGCTTTTTTTTTTTTTCCAGTTCTTCTTGATATCAGACTCTTTGTTCATCTGTTTTTTTTATTTGCACCACCCAAAATGTGAAAGTGTTATGACACATAAGTGATGTACAAGGTTTTGCCATAGCTATCTAACATGTCTTGAATCCATGCATACCTCTTGAGGTGCAGATGTGATCAAGCTAAAGAAGCATTGCAATACATGATAGAAAATGTTGCAAGTTTTTTTTTTAAATAAACCACAAGCACAATTGTGTAAACTCGTATATCTGCCTTACAACTTGGAGGCGACCGGTGGGCTTTCGGGTGTCTGTGCTTGCTGAAAAAGGCGAGGCGAAAATTATCATAGCTTGGAACCAAGCCACGACTCACAGGGCTCTTGGGAGCAAGTGGCAACGGTGGAGGCGGCCGAGCTCGGACGCGCCCGGTGAGCTTTTGGGTGTCCGCGATCACTGAGGAGGCAGAGGTGGAGAAGGTTAGAGCGTGGGACACAACCACGATCGGCAGGAGTCTTCGGAGCAAGTAGCACTTGGTGGTGACGGTGGAGGCGGTCGAGCTTGGAGGCAAGCGGCGGACTTTTGGGTGTCCGTGCTCATCGAAGAGGCCAAGGCAAAGATGGTCAGAGTTCGGGACCCAACCACGACCAGTGGGGTTCTTGGGAGCAAGTGGCTCTTAACGGCAATGGCAGATGCGGCCAAGCTTAGAGACGATCGAGCTCGAAGGCGACTAGCTGGCTTTTGGATGTACGCAATCATCGTAGAGGCCGAAGCAGAAATGGTCCAAACTCAAGACCAACCACGACCAGCGGGCCTCTTCGAAGTGAGTGGCTCCTGGCGACGACAGTGGAGGCGGTTGAGCTCGAAGGTAACCGACAGGCTTTCCGATGTCCGTGCTCGCCGAAGAGGCCAAGGCGGAGATGGTTAGAATTTGGGACCCAACCACGACCGGTGAGGTTCTTGGGAGCGAGTGGCTCCTAACGGCGACAGTAAAGGTGGCCAAGCTTGGAGGCGACTGGCAAAGGTGACCGAGCTCGGAGGTGACCAGCCGGCTTTTGGTGTATGCGATCGTCAAAGAGGCCGAGGCAAAAAAAAATTAGAGCTCGAGACCCAACCACAATCGATGGGGCTCTTCGGAGCGAATGGTTGCTAGCGGCGATAGTGGAGGTGGCTGAGCTCGGAGGCAACCGGTGGGCTTTTAGGTGTCTGCGCTCGCCGAAGAGGCCGAGGCGGAGATGGTCAGAGTTCAGGAACTAGTCACGATTGGCAGGGTTCTTGGGAGCAAGTGGCTCCTGACAGCGACAGTAAAGGCAGCCAAGCTTGGAGGCGACCGGCGAGCCTTTGGTTGAGAGAGATTTTTGAAAAACAAAGAGAGAGCAAGAGTTGCAGCTTTCATGGAGAAAGATGCAGAACATAGACAAACAATTTGGGGAAGGGATGCTTGTTTACGTGCAAATGGGAGAAATGACGCAGAGAAGGACGAAGCATTTAATGAGAGAGAGAAGCAGCAAAAATTTGACTATAAAATAATGGTGGGCCTCGGCTCTAGGTTGAGCCACGTGGCAACACATGTTGTATTCTGATTGGGCGAGCGCATGATGACGTGGCGCGCTCGGCCCACCCAATATTTTCATCCTCCCCCCTCTCTCTCCTCTCCCTAGCCTTCTTCCCTCTCTCTCCTAGGTTGCACCGTACCCCTGCCTCCTCTCTCTCTCTCTCTCTCTCTGCAATGCATTTATTACAGCATGGAACTTTTCTCCCTTCTCTCTCCCGCTCGAGAAAATTTCAACTTCCTCTCATTTTCTCAAAAATTGCAAAGAAGGAAGCCCTCTTGCTCTTCCCTCCCATTGCTCTGAGGGCTTCTCTTTATTTGGGGACGGACCATGCCGTCACCCCCCGGAGCCCCATCTGTGCCTCCAATGAGCTCGAGTTGAACTTTGTGCAAACTTCCCTTCTCTCTCTCTCTCTCTCACTTGGGTTTTGGGAAATGAGAAGTGAAGAGTGACGAAGAAGAAATTTCTCCATTTTTTTCTGCTTTTTCTTGGAGACATTTCTTCTTGTTTTCGCCCAACCTGTATCCCTGTTTCGACACCGCCATTTGAAAACCTTCTTTGTCGTTGTTAAGCTCAAAATTCTCTTGTTATTTTATCCTATGTTGAAGTTCATTTCTCTTGACACTATACAAATACTCTGTTTTCTTTCCCATTTTCTTTGCCTGGTTTCGATTTTGAGCTCAAAAACACCTAATTTTCAAACATTTTTTTTCCCTTCATTCAAATACCCACAATGTGCACGTATTTTTTTTTTTTAATGGGCGTGTTTTACTTGTGCATGATCCTAACAAGTATGGGAAGATGCGAGTGTGCATGACGGTGTTGATATTGATCAAGGCCTTGGAGAGTGAAGCTTGCATCTTCATCATGACGTTCAGATAAAGCTCTTTCCTTGGAAATATCTGAAGAAGGGAGGGCTTCGAGATGGCAAGCCTCGGGAGGTCACGGAGGAATGTGTGGAGGAGGGTTTTCATCTTCATGGAGCTGGAAAGAGAAGGTGGAAGCTTCATGGAGAAACTACGAAGACGATGATTTTTTTGCCTTAAATGTTGAACCTAGATTTTGATTTTCTTTTTCTGACCTTATGCAACATTAGATTACTGCCGGGGAGATGAACATAGAAGGCATACTGAATAGTTTTCATTCCGTATACAGCTTGCATGGTGGGCATAGAAAATAAGCTCTTTGATTATATTGGGCATGAACATAACTAATTGAGGAATAACTTTATTGAGATTTATTGTTTTCATTATCTATTATAATCAATTTAAACATATGATTTACTAACTTGGTAATGATAGACATGTAAAAAAATATCATAATATATTACAAGTGAATTACTTAAGGAGAACAACATGTACCTCCTCCTTTCCCGCAACAAACTCCAGCGAGGTCCTGGCGAGCACCCGGCGATGCCGGCGTCGACTTTGGGAAGCTTGACCTGTCCTGGAATACACGGGGCCTTTACTTTTAATAATTTCTCTGTCTACCTCTCTGCATTTCGCAGAAGATGGTTTTCAATGGTCAATGGATATACACACTATTATTACTTCCAATTGGTATGGTAACGTGGCATTAGCATATTTAATGCGCGAGGTATTAGAGGCGGCCGTGACGCGCAAAACTAATTGCGAGGATTGGACTAAAGAAATTATATTCCTTGAAACCTTACGAAGGGAGTCGATTAGATGGAGAATACATAGTAAATTTTTAGAGATAGAATTCAAGGCCTCGTATTAATTTATCCATTACTGTCCATTAAGCGAGCTCATCTTTACCCCCACCATGATGAGAAAGAGAATTGAAAACCGAAGATATACCTAAACCTATGCCCATCCATGCGAACCAACCGACGTTTCTTGAGATCAGGGATAAATTGGATGATTGAACCAATGATGTTCGACATCCAAATTAAATCTCGGATCACCCAACCGACCACCGTGACGGTGTTCTGTTCAGTTAACTTTCAGCGACTGACTTTGTGGTTGCAGCAAAAAAATATTGTCCCGGAAGTTGCACGTTCTAGTTGAAACGAAGGAGAAAAAATAAGGGGAAAAAAATCATCTTTCAGATTGATTAATACGAGTTGAAACGAAGCAATGATTTTATTCTATTCTAATACAAATCTTAAATACCGGCGCAGGCCTCCCTTCATTGGTCCCTTTAGATATGCCGAACCACTAGGAGGAATGAACGTGGCATCCGTGGAATAAGGTTGGAGGAGAGATAGCCTTCGTTCTTGACCGGTCCAAGCGGCACCAACTATCTGTACATACACTTTAGGTTGATTTTGTCATTACGGGTCATAATTTACGGGCGTCTCTTCACTTATAGTAAATCAGTAAACCTCTTTGCCATGTCCCAAACCCTCGTGCTTTTGTATTCTCAATCTATATATCAAATCAAAGTTCTCTTTCAATGATAGCAAGACCTTTTTCTTTCCTCGTCCCAAATGATAAAACTTTTGCGGTCTTACTGTCTATCAACATCATAACTTAAGATGAACAGAATGAAAAATAAAATAGTGACAGAGTCAAAATTAGCACTTGAATTCAACGTAAGGATGGATTACGTTAGAGGTGAATAGTTCCAGGGTCGGTAGGAACCTACCTTGTTATAACTGATTCCCAGTTATATGTCCTGGAATTGGTTCTGAAATCTACCCTGTTTGTCCAAGGAGTTGCTGAGCCACAACAGAAAGAGAGAGGCAAAGCTAGGGTTGTCGTGGGTAAAGAGAAAAGAAAGGAGAGAGAGGCGACAATAGAGACGGAGAGAGGATTGACGGGCGATGATGGTGGCTTGAGGTTGAGTTGGGTTGCTACGAGCATGGGTGTAAATGGTAGAGTTGGAGACTGATAAAGGATTGACGAACGACGATGGTGGTGACTAGTGAGGGGTCGCCATGCGAGGAAGAGGAAAGACAACACGAGTAGTGGGCTGAGGACCTAAGGTTAGAAATAGAAACTAGGGCTTTTACTTTTAGTTTATAAAACCAATTTCAAAACTGGTCCAGTTCCCACATGGTTTTTTTACCCAAAATCGGAAGTCCAGCTCCCACTAGTTTTAAGTTTTTGGATCCAAGAGCCAGTTCCCAAACTTTTTTGTCGAGCAATTCGATTCAATATTTGGATAGAACTAGTCCAGTTGCATGCCCTTAGTACTTGTACTATTGATCCACATGGGGTTAACATGACTATGACTTAGTTCGATAGTTAGACTCTCCACGTGATAAAAAAAAAAAAAAAATTTCATGTCCTCATCTTTAGATAATAATAAAAAAGAAAATAAAGAATAGGTGGTGATGTTGAGATTAAGTCTATTCATGGAAAAATGAATCCAAAGGGTTTGAGATGTGACAAGCAGTGGGATTCCTATATTCATAATAGCTCTTACTTCAAAGTTGGGTTTAGCACAGGAAGATTTACTCGTAGACTTTACTAATATAACGGTCTTTGGATTATTGTAAGAATAACAATTTATTATAAATCATAAATTTTAAAAAAATGGCCCAACAATAATTTATAATTATTTATTATTTAATTTTTATGCTCTATAATAAACTATTATTTTAATAATAAATTAAAAATTGTCACACAATCATTTCTCTTTACTCTTATTATTGCTAATAATTTGTATATTAAAACATAGAACAGTAATTCCACTAACAATTCTTCTATAGATGGAAAAAATGGCACATGCTTCTCTTTTTAGAAATTTTTTTTGTAATATCTATATACATAAGAAATTATAAAATAGTTTGTTTCATTTGCCATCGAAATGAATAGGCAATTGGCCTGCTTTAGGCAGATGATTTTCACCCATAATTTAAACTTATAATTTTCACTCTAAAATTTGAAAACAAGATAAGGCATTTTAAGTTTCACAATTTCTACATGTCAAAGGATAAAGTCGCCAGATTTACAAAAGAAAATTAAAAGTACAAATTATCTTAAAATGAGTACAAAACCAAAAACCCCTCCGCCAGTTGCCACGCACAACTTCCTCTTTTAAAATACAACGTTCCATGCCTCCTCCTTGATCACTCATCTAAAACTCATCCCCGCCACCACCACCTTCAATAATATCTCCTGCCCGCCTCCTTCTCCTCCTCCTGCCCCTCCTCTCCTTCTTCCTCCTCCGCCCCGCCTCCGCCGTCCTCTGCCACCCGGAGGACAAGGAGGTCCTCCACGGCATTAAGTCCTCCTTCAAGGACCCGAATGTCCTCGCCGCCTGGGACCCGAACGTCGACTGCTGCCACTGGTGCTGCCTCAAGTGCCACTACAAGACCCACCGCGTCATCTCTCTCTTCTTCCTCAAATCCGACCTCCCCGGCCAAATCCCCTCTGCCATAGGCGACCTCACTTACCTTCAAGACCTCACCCTCCACAAGCTCTCGAACTTCACCGGCCCGATCCCAGAGTCCCTTACCAAGCTCAAGTACCTGAATTTCCCGACTCTCAGCTGGCTCAATCTCACCGGCCCAATCCCTTCCTTCCTCGGCCAGATCAAGAACCTCACCTACCTCAACCTCTCCTTCAACAAGCTCACCGGCAGCATCCCTGACTCCCTCTCCACCATCCCCGGCCTCGGCTACATTGGCCTCGACCTTTCCCGGAACAGGCTTCAAGGGGACGCATCGCTGGTGTTCGGGAGGAACAAGAGCACGTACTACATTGACATCTCGAGGAACCAGTTCGAGTTCGACCTGTCGAAGGTGGATTTTAATGAGAGCTTGACGACCCTGGACATGAACCATAATAAGATTTACGGGTCTATTCCAAAGGCTGTGGAGAGTCTCTGGTTCCTGAACGTGAGCTACAACCAGCTGTGCGGGGAGATTCCGGTGGGCGGGCGGTTGCAGAGCTTCGATCACACGGTGTAGTTCCACAACCGGTGCTTGTGCGGTGCTCCTCTTGATAGCTGCAAGTGAAAAACAGAACTGAGCCTAGCCGATCTTTAAGATCTGAGCGGACCAGTTTGTAAACTTGCGTTATTTCAATAACCATGCTTTTATCATAAAAGAAAAGGGACTGCCCATAGAATCCCGATATTTCTTTCAAGTCTTTAGGGAAGCTGGGATCTTCCCGTGAACTGGTAACGGTCGAGGCCAATGTAGCGGAGGCCGGGGATGGTGGAGAGAGAGTCAGGATGCTGCCGGTGAGCTTGTTGAAGGAGAGGTTGAGGTAGGTGAGGTTCTTGAGCTGGCCGAGGAAGGAAGGGATTGGGCCGGTGAGATTGAACCAACTGAGAGTCAGGAAATTCAGGTACTTGAGCTTGGTAAAGGACTTTGGGATCGGGCCGGTGAAGTTCGAGAGCTTGTGGAGGGTGAGGTTTCGAAGGTAAGTGAGGTCGCCTATGGCGGAGGGGATTGGCCGGGGAGGTTGGATTTGAGGGAGAAGAGAGAGATGACGCGGTGGGTCTTGTAGTGGCACTTGAGGCAGTACTAGTGGCAGCAGTCGACGTTCGGGTCCCAGGCGGCGAGGACGTTGGGGTCCTTGAAGGAGGACTCAAGCCGAGGAGGACCTCCTTGTCCTCCGGGTGGCAGAGGACGGCGGAGGCGGGGCGGAGGAGGAAGAAGGAGAGGAGGAGAAGGAGGCGGACAGGAGACATTATTGAAGGCGGTGGTGGTGGGGATAAGTTTTAGATGAGTGAGCAAGGAGGAGGCATGGAGAGTTGTTTTTTAAAAGAGGAAGTTGTGCGTGGCAACTGGCGGAGGGTTTTCAGTTTTTGACTCATTTTAAGATAATTTGTACTTTTAATTTTCTTTTGTAAATCTGGCGACTTTATCCTTTGACATGTAGAAATTGTGAAACTTAAAATGCCTTATCTTGTTTTCAAATTTTAGAGTGAAATTTATAAGTTAAATTATTGGTGAAAATCATCTGCCTAAAGCAGGCCAATTGCCTACTCATTTCGATGGCAAATGAAACAAACTATTTTATAATTTCTTATGTATATAGATATTGCAAAAAAAATTCTAAAAAGAGAAGCATGCGCCATTTTTTCCATCTATAGAAGAATTGTCAGTGGAATTATTGTTCCATGTTTTAATATACAAATCATTAGTAATAATAAGATTAAAGAGAAATGATTATGTGACAATCTTTAATTTATTATTAAAATAATAATTTATTATAGAACACAAAAATCAAATAATAATAATTATAAATTATCATAGACCATTATATTAAAAATTTATGATTCACAATAAATTATTATATTTAGTGAGACATCCTCCGGTCTCCATTTTTGCCCTTTTGTCATCTTCTTCTCTCTCTCTTTTTTCCTTTTCCCCACGTTTTCCCCCTTTGCGGATTCTTCCCCCTTTCCCCTTTCTTTCTCTCTCTCTCCTCCTCCCCACACGGTACCCCTCTGCCCTTCACACCCTTTTCTTTTTTATTTTTCCTTTTTCCTCTCCTCTCCTCTCTTCTCTTCTCCCCCACGCTCCCCCCCCCATGCCCTTCTTCTTCTTCTTCTTCTTTTCTTCTTCTTCTTCTTTTTTTCTTGCCGGCTGCTGCTTCACCCACCAGCAGCACCACCGCCGCCCCACACCCTACTCACTACCACCTCTTGGCCACCGAACCACCAACACCCACCGCTCATCCGACGAGCTGTCGCGCCGCCACTCACTTGCCGCCACAAGCCACCGCCCCACCCGTGTCCTTCACTCGTTCGCCATGCCGTCGCCACCACTCGCAAGCTGCCCGCTTGCCGCCGTTCGTGGTTAGATTAATTAATTGAGTTTAGTTTAATTAATTGTAATTTATTTAATTAATTGTAATCTATTTATTTTAATCGTCATTTAATTAATTAATCATAATTATTTAATTAACGTCAATTAATTTTAATTAATTAAAGTTAGGCTAATTAATCGAGTTTAGTTTTAAGTAAGTGTAATTAGTCTAATTAATCATAATTAGCTTAATTAATCGCGATTAGTTAATTAATGACGGATTGGTCGTTAATTAGAATTTTATGCCCGTTTTTTTTTTTTCCGTTGAGATTGTGCGTAATTCCGCTTGTTTGCATGTGCGATGCCATGTTATTGATTGTTCTATGATAAGTTCACTTATTATTATTAAAGAAGGTTTTATAGGCAATTAAATGGCAAAGTTTGAGGTGTTGGGTTTGGACACCGAAGTTTACGTACTAAATAAAACAATGGGGTTTTAAAATAGAAGTATGTAAAGTTTGATGGGTTGATTTTAAATACGTAACCACGTGCGATCATTTTATCAGAATTTTAAATGTAAAAATTTTCCAAGGTTTGTTATTTAAGCACAAACTCTTTTACACTGGGCTAATTGACGCAAGATAAAAATAGACTTGAGTGTTGGCATGTCTGTGTGGTCATTTAATTGAACTTGTCACCCAACGGGAGTTTGGAGGCAATGCCTAATTTTTATCGGATGTCCGGTGAAGGTCCGGATGCCGAGTCGCGGTTAAGACCGGACCGATACTCCTTTATGGAATGTTGTCTATGCGGGGGTTCTAGACGTTGCCGTGCCCGATGAGGCGGAACAATACCCAGTCATACCGGGAGACCGCCAATTTGTGTGTTGGCTATGGCTCGAGGGATCATAATAATCAGAACTTATGTGAATGATTGTGATGTATTGCGCTTGATTATGGGGTAAAATTATTAGGCATGGTATGAGACGTGCCAAAATAGGTTTTACTTTATAATCGAGACTCGTATGGATGCTTGGTGCAAGAGAGTTATGTATTCTGATTATTGTTTATGCTTATTATATTGATAAAGGCATATGTGACGTACTAATATGTAGGGGTGTACCAAGGCGAGATAACATTGTATGCCGTTACATGTTTAGGCTGCCTCTGTACGAATTTGCGTTCTAATCGAGGTTTAGGAAATTGACTCTCTGAGATTTATATGTCATCCTGTTGTTGTTAACCATTTTCAGGACCCTAGAATGGAGATCTGCTAAGTGCGGATGTGGTGGCGCGAGATGCAACACTTTTTGACTGGCCTTGCCGTTAGTGAAGCTAGAATTAACCGTGACCTTTCTGACCCATTTTTGCTCATAGGTCGTGTAAGAGTTGTATTTTATTGTAGGCATGTAAATATTAAACTCCTTGGGTTAACAAATGGATAAATAAATGTACGACTTTTGGAAATTGTTTATTGTGTTTTACTATTCCTATTTTGTTGGTTGACTAAGTGTTTATTTAATTCGCTTCCGCATACGTTTAATCGAAAGATAAAAAGAATGGGTCGGCGACGCGTCCTGGGACGTCGTATTTTTAATCGAATACCAAGGGATATTCGCGCGCTAGGGGTCCAGGGCGTGACACTTACAGTAATCCAAGCACTGTTATACCCATCCTCGGCTACATCGTTGACGCTTTAAGATTTGAGCAAACCTGCTCGTAAACTCGTTTTTTTCCTTCGATGACCATGCTTTGATCAGAAAAGGAAAGGACTGTCTTTTGAATCCCGATGCTTCTTCTAACTCCACGTGAGTCGTCGTCATATTTCAAGCTGATGATTTGGTTGTTCTTTTGTTGAACTCTACGACCTCAAATTAACAGCCTTGTCCATAGAATCAAATATGATTTTGTTATGTTTTCATTAAAAGATAGAGCAAGTAAAAAAACTATAAAAAAAAAAAAGCCTCTTTCCATTTCTAGCATTTGCTCATGCTCTTGGGTTCATGGCCTTCGGACAATATTGAGATTCCTGACACAACTTGAGTGTTTTATCGAAAAAAAAAAAAAGTTCAAATTCTAAACTTATAAAAGAAAAAAATGTTTGAGTAACTTTCCATGTAATATATCTTAACACGTCTCGAGTGTTTTTTTTTTTTTTAAAGAGTTCAAATCCTAAACCTATAGGAAGAAAAATGATTGACTAACTTTTAATGTAATATCTCTTAATACGTTAACTAGTCACTGATCAACTAAACTCGTTAAGCACTCTCTTCCTAGCTAGCTATTGGCCTCTAAATTTCCTAGTATATTCAAAGGCAGAATTAAATCTCCATCTCGTTTAAGCTCATGCACGTCCATCGGTCCCTTTACATAGCCATAATAGGCAGTTCTTTTCGAAGGAGCAGCTATAATTTCAGAAGCCAACACGTTCCTTCGAGCTTTACCTAAATAACAAAACAAAAAACCACGTTTTTTAAAAATTTGTCCTCAGCTGCTCGCTGTCGCTGGGGCTGTAGATATCATATGGGTGGAGGTCAAGGGTGAAAGGGCCCATTTGATTCGGCTTTTGGAGAATGCATTTGCAAAAATACAAATACCTTTGGGTGAATGGGGTTTTCTGAAATGCAAATATCATTTGGTAAAATTTGTATTAAGAAACAAATTTGGCCAAAATACCGTTTGGTAAAATTTGCATTTGTAAATGACTTTTATTAAATTAAAAGAACAAAAAAATATTTGTATATTTTTTTTAAATCTGGCCATCGGACCGCCGAATCTGGCGGCCGGACGGTCGCTGAGGTCTGGCGACCCTAGGTGACGGCCGCCTGGGTTGATGCCTGGGGTCGCCCGACCTCAGGCGGCCGCCTGGGTCACGCGATTTAGGCCATCAGTCGCCTAGGTCGCGTGACCCAGGCATCACCCAAGGTTCGGCGACGGTCGCCGAGGTCAGGCGACCCCATGCGGTGGTCGCCGGCACGTGCGACCCCTTGGCCGGCATTCGTCGGCCTCCGATCGGCTTCTCCACTAGAGAAGATGAATAGTGATAAACGATAACGGAACTTGCATTCCGAAAATGCAAGTTCCCAAAGGATCTTTAGACCTGCTTTGGACTAAGAGCCTTAGAGTCATTTAGAGATGCAATTGCATCTTGCCAAAGTCGTCCAAAAAATCGAACCAAACGAGTTTGTATTTGGCCAAGGGATTTTAGAGTCCCAAAGTCCATTTTCAAAGCCAAACCAAAGTGGGCCAAAGTCAAACTAATAAGGCAAGTTGCGTCCCTGGTCAAACGTGTGCTTATCTTTCTCATTGTGCAAAGAAGGTTTTGGCATACAGCTTGCATGGTGGGCCCCCGTATATACATATCCATATCCATACCGAAGCCTTCTTCTTTTCCATTGTCGGTTAAGAACAGAGGGGCTGCTGGTTCAGCAGTTTCGTTTTGGTGCTTCCTCTGCACAGATCAGACAACGTTCCCGTTGTATCCGGGCCACGCCTCCGGTCGAAATTTTCTCGTTCATTTGGGCCCTCCGCATCCCAACGTTGTACAAAGCACAGGACGATGCGTGATTGTCCTGGAAAGTCTCAGGAATAGATAGCATGACAGCCCATGTGGCGTGTGAGGTAAGGAGCGTGCTTTGCTTGGGTTAATTTGGATGTTCATTGGACCAAGTGAACTCTCAAATTCCCATTGTTGTACCGATGGATCAACCGGCCTAATACCAACCGGCTGGATGATAATAGCTTTTACTTTTAAAATGTCCTTTGAAATTGGATAAGTTCTTTAACCATATTATGTATGAACCGGGCAGTCGAATTTTATGGGAATGACGTTATTATCAATTATGATTTACCCTTTCTTGTATCTATGTAAACATTCTGGACAAAAGATTTACTAACTTGATAATGGTATACCTGTTAAAAAATTTGTGATGCATTACAAGTGAATTACTTATTCTTTTTCTTTCTTTTTCTTTTTCTCACTTTTGACCGGACGTCAGGGCCAAATTGTCCATCTAATTTGGGGAGTTTGCACATACTCCCCCTCCAACCGACGCAAAGGAATTTGCCTCTTTTCAACTATGGATTGAATTGGGGCTTGAATGGGAGCAGTCCGTCCAAGGAAATAGCCCTAGGCCCAAAGTGGATTAAAGCGTCCAGGAAATCCAACTAGAACGTACTGCTTATACAGTGATTCTAATACCCGCTAGACAAAAATTGAAGTTCACACCTACAAATCTCACAAATTGGAAGGAATGAGCATGCAGATTTTATAGGCAACCTTTGAAAGTGGCAAACATAGACTTGAGGGAATATAATGTGCAGAGGCTCTAATAATGAGTTCCAATGCTTTGGGCTGCACCAATGGTTGATTCCTTCGTATTTTCTGAATGAGAAATCTGGGCAAATGGTCTCCAGCAATATGATTTCGCGTAAATTTTGTAAGGACCCATCTTGGAACAGGCTGCAGGGAGACACGTCGCTGCTGTTCGGGGTGAACAAGACGAACGACTACATCGACATCTCAAGGAACCTGTTTGAGCTCAACCTATCGAGGGTGGAGCTGAGCCAGAGCATTATGTGGCTGGACATTAACCATAACAAGATTGATGGGGCGATGCTGGAGGCGATGAAGGATCTGCTGCTGCAGTTCTCGGACTTGAGCTACAACAGGTTGTGTGGGGAGATTCCGGTGGGAGAGCTATCGTAGAGCTTTGGTTACTCGGTGTATTTCCATAACCGTTGCTTGTGCGGTGTTACTCTTGATAGCTGTAAGTGAATGGCGGTGGTGGGAGCGTGGCTTGAACTGTTCACGGCCACTGACTGATAATCACCATCTCATGTCTGCGTTCCATAGTGTTCAGTGCTCTTGAGTGGGAGAAGTTGTGGATTCAAAGGCAAAAGCGACAAGTCGACATTTAAGTCTTCAACCACGTTCGACTCTCCGCAAGCGAATGTTTCTCTTCAATTGTTTTTGTCTTTTGTTTTTGCTTGTATCTTCCAGGCTATTTAGCTTTCAATAATCTCTTCCATTAGGCATAGTGGCGTGGCATTAGCATTTTTTATGCGCGAGGGATTAGAAAGCCACATGATCGAAGGCGGTGATGCTCTAAACTAATTACAAGGATTGGACTAAAGAAATTAAACTCATGGAAATCTTACCAAGAGAGTTGACTAAATGGAGAATGCATAGTAATTTTTTAGACATAGAATTCAAGGCCTTGTATTAATTTACTTATCACTATCCATTAAGTGAGTCCATGATTTTTATCCCATCATGATGAGAAGGAGAATTCATGACTGATATACCTAAATTCATGCCTATTCTTGCAAACTAATCAAGGTTTCTTGAGACTAATGATAAATTGGAGAATTGAATCTATGATCTTCAACATCCAAACCGAATTCAAATCACTCGACTCACTGCAGTAACGGTGTCATGTTTGGTTAACTTTTAGTGACTGACTTTGTAGTTGTGGCAAGAAATATTCTCCCAGAAGTTGCTCGTTCGAGTTGAAAGGAAGGGAGAGAAAAAAAATCGTCTCCAGATTCATTAATGGGAATTCAAACGAAGCAATTATTTTATTCTATTCTAACATGATGGCGGTCCCTTCCGACAGTCAACTATGGACAAATCTTTAAATGCCATGGCCCCTCTTCATTGGCCGCTTAGGATATGCCGAGCCACGTGGAGGAGTGAACATGGCATCCGTAAATAGGTTGAAGGAGAGATAGCTTTCGTTCTTGACCGGCCCAGGTAGCGCCGACTATGGAAAAATTGTTCAATTTAAACATATCAACGATTTGTCAATATAATCCTTTCATCTAATTATCTACATAATAAGTTTAGGACTAAATAGATAAAATTTCATAAGATTTAAGACTTAATTACTACCATAAAAAGATTCAAAATTAAATTAACAAATCATCAAAAGATTTAAGACTAAATTAACAGCCGTATAATAAGTTTAAAACTTTTTGAATAGTTATCTCCATCAACCATTTGTATATACACTTTTAGTTGATTTTGTCATTATGTGTGTGTCTTCACTTATATTAAGTCAGTAAACCCCTTGCTATATCTCGAATTCTTTATACTTTCATCAAATCAAAGTTCTCTTTCAATAATAGAAGACCTTTTCCTTTCCTAGACCGAAATGATAAAACTTTTGTGTTCTTTTTATCTATCGTAAATGTAATTTAGCATGAATGAAAAAAAACAAAACAAATAACCGAAGTGGGAGAGTCAAAATTAACACCATATCTTAGAAAATTGTAAGGATGGTTAGTACCTTTGCTACTAATCCACGTTGGGTTGAGACAATGGGGACTAAGTTTGATAGTAAGATTCTCCACACAATGAAACAAATGAAAATTTTTCACGTAAATTATTTAAAATAAAGATATAAGAATGGGTGATGATATTGAGATGACAAATGGATCCAACGTGTTTTGAGACATGACGAGTGAGATGGGATTCCCATATCCAAAATGGCTCTTACTTCAAAGTCGTGTTAGCGCGTGGACCCACTGATAGAATTTACTCTTAATTATTGCTAAGGATCTGCATGTTAAATTATAGAGCAGTAATTCCACGAGCAATTCTTCAATAGAACGGGAAAAGAGCATATACTTTGCTTTTAGAAAAATTATCTGCGAAGAGATATATAATAATAATATATATATATATATATAAGAAATTATAGAATTAGAAGTAGAAATAGTCTTAAATGAGTCCAAATCCAGCAAACCTTCCCCAAGTTGCCACACACGACCTCCTACTAAAAAATACAACTCTCCACGCCTCCTCCTTCCTCACTTCAACAATGTCTCTGGCCCGCCTCCCCCTCCTCCTCCTGCCCCTCCTCCTCCTGCCCCTCCTCTCCTTCTTCCTCCTCCGCCCCGCCTCCGCCATCCTCTGCCACCCGGAGGACAAGGAGGTCCTCCTCCGCATAAAGTCCTCCTTCAACAGCCCCTACATCCTCCCCTCCTGGGACCCGGACACCGACTGCTGCTACTGGTACGGCCTCAAGTGCCACCGCAAGACCCACCGCGTCATCTCCCTCTTCTTCCTCGCCTCCGACCTCCCCGGCCAAATCCCCTCCGCCATCGGCGACCTCACTTACCTCCAATTCCTCACCCTCCACAAGCTCTCCAACTTCACCGGCCCGATCCCAGAGTCCTTTACCAAGCTCAAGTACCTGAATTTCCTGACTCTCAGCTGGCTCAATCTCACCGGCCCAATCCCTTCCTTCCTCGGCCAGCTCAAGAACCTCACCCACCTCGACCTCTCCTTCAACAAGCTCACCGGCAGCATCCCCGACTCTCTCTCCACCATCCCCGGCCTCGGCTACGTCGGCCTCGACCGTAACCAGCTCACCGGGAAGATACCGGCTTCCCTTGCCAACCTCAAGGGTAACAACCTCTACCTCATCCTCTCCCACAACAGCCTCTCCGGCGAGCTTCCGGCGACCTTCGCCGGCGTCGACTTCGGGAAGCTCGACCTTTCCCGGAAGAGGCTTCAGGGCGACGCGTCGCTGCTGTTCGGGGGGAGCAAGAGAACAAGCTCCATCGACATTTCGAGGAACCAGTTCGAGTTCGATCTGTCGACGGTGGAGTTTAACGAGAGCCTGTGGTGGCTGTACCTGTATATGAACCATAATAAGATATACGGGTCGATTCCGAAAGCCATGGCGGGTCTGGAGCTCCAGTTCCTGAACGTGAGCTACAACCGGCTGTGCGGGGAGATTCCGGTGGGCGGGCGGTTGCAGAGATTCGATTACACGGCGTACTTCCACAACCGGTGCTTGTGCGGTGCTCCTCTTGATAGCTGCAAGTGAAAAACAGAACTGAGCCTAGCCCGATCTTTAAGATTTGAGCGGACCAGTTTGTAAACTTGCGTTATTTCAATAACCATGCTTTTATCAGAAAAGAAAAGGGGCTGCCTATTGAATCCCGATATTTCTTTCAGGTCTTTAGTGCATTAACTCCACTCCACGTGAGTGGTTGTCAGGTTTCAAGCTGATTTATTTTGCAATGCAAACAACGCGACTCACAAACATGGCCTGATGATCTGATTGTTCTTTTTCTTGAACTCTACGACCACAAATTAACAGCTTTGTCCATAAAATCAAAAATGATTTCGTTATATTTTCATTACAAGATGTAGGAAGTAAAGAAACTTCTTCTTTAAAAAAAAACTCTTTCCATCCGTAGCATTTGCACATACTCTTAGGTTCGTGGCCATCGGACATTATTGGGATTCCTGATATGCCTAAGTGTTTTATTAAAAAAGGGAGTTCAAATCTTAAACCTAAAAAACGATGAGAAAATATTAGCCGAAGTTCTGAGGCCAACTCAGCCAAAAACGAGTCCATTTATTTTGCGACACGTGTCGTAAAAAGCCCCACAAGTCAGTCTCCGTCTCCCCTTCTCCCTCCCTCACCCTCTCCTCTCTCTGCACGTCTTTCTCTCTCTCTCTCCCCTCCGCCTAACCCATTTTCCCTTCTTCGACCTGAACCTTAAGCCAGATCTCAAACACACCGCCGTTGCTTCCGACATGTTGCCTCCATCTATGCCTCCATCTATGCCTCCATCTTCGCCCGCTTCTTCTCCGACCTCCAATGCCATCGCCTCCTGTTCAACTTCTCCCGCGTCCTCTACATTTGCATCCGTGTCGACCAGTAGGTCAAGGTCCTATGCGCATTGTCGAACCACACCGTTGCCTTAACCTCGTTGTTGCCTAAGCCGACCTTGGCAACCTTGTGTCACAACCTTGAACCAACCCAGATTTGATGTTGAGTTGAGCTCTAGATCACAAATCTAGGGCTTGCTCGACTTAGATCCAAAATCTGAGGCTCAAGTTCGCCGACTGAGCTCGAGCTTGAGCTCGACGACGGAGGACTGAGACGGTGATGAGGAGGTGGTGGTCGCATTTGTGCTCGTCCCCGTCGGAGTGAAAGGAAGAAGAAAATAATAATAATAATAATAATAATAATAATAATAATAATTAATAAATAAAAGAAAAGGGTTCAAGCTGAGGAGAGAGAGAAAGAGGAAGACGTGCAGAGAGAATAGAGGGTGAGGGAGGGAGAAGGGGAGATGGAGAGAGATGGAGACTGAGTTGTAAGGCCTTTCATGACACGTGTCGTAAAATAAATAAATAAATGGACTCGTTTTTTGGTTGAGATGGCAGCTTCAGCCAATGTTTTCTCAATAAGGCAAGTTGAGTCCTTGGTCAAACGTGTGCTTTCCTTATTTTTCTATTTTGCGAAAGAAGGTTCTGCCATACAACTTGCTCGGTGGGCCCCCGTAATATCCTTATCCATATCAGCCTGAATCTTTTCCTTTTTCGGTTCAGTGATTCTCTTCTGTTTTGGTCCTTCCCCCCGAAAGCTCTTCCTCTCCTGTCGTTTCCGAACCCCGCCTTGGTCGATATTATCATCTCGTTCAGCTGGTCCCTCCGCATCCCAACGTCGTCCAAACACCCACGCGCCGCGCGCGAGGCGCAGTGCGCAGCACAGGACGAAGCGTGACCGTCACAGAAGTCCCGCAATCGCTCGGGAATGGATAGGACAACAACTACCCACATGTGGCATGAGATAAAGAGCATAGGTTTTGCCTTGGGCTCTCTTGGATGTCCATTTGACCAAGTGAACTCCACAATCCCGGCCGTTGTACGGATGGATCGTGCCTGACTTAATCCCAACCCTAATCCCAAGAAATTTTACATCTCCCGAGTTTTAATGTGATTGAATGACAATGTTTTTACTTTTTCCTTGAAAGAGAAGATTACTTTTAAAATGCCCTTAGAAATTAGGTAAGCATTTGAATTATATCGTGCATAAATCGGGCTTATTGAATTTTATGAAAATAATCTTATTATCAATTACAATATACCATTTTCTATATCTATTTTAAATGCTCCAGACAAATCATTTACTAACTTGTGTTGGTAATGGTATGTGGGGTTAAAAATATTTTGATGCATTACAAGTGAATAATTACTTTCGCTTCATTTTTTCTTATTCTCACTTTGGACCCTACATTGATGCCAAATTGCCAATCTAATATAGGGAGTTTACACATACTCCCATTCCTACCGAAGCAAAGTTATTTGCCCCTTTTCAATTTGGATTGAATTGGAGCAATCTGTCCAAGGAAATAGCCCTAGGCCCGAAGTTGGGATGAGTCGTAGTCCAGGAAATCCAACTAGAACGCATTGCTTATATGATGATACTAATACCCACTAGACACAAATTGAAGTTCACACCTACAAATCCCACAAATTGGAAGGAATGAGCATGCACATTTTATAGGCAACCTTTAAAAGTTCCGAACATAGATTTGAGGACATGTGATATATGCAGGTTCTTCATATAAGTACCAATACCCGGGGCTTCACCTATGGTTGATTTCTTTGTGTTCTTTGAATGGGAATCTACACAAATGATGTCCAGTAATTTGATTTCACATAACTTTGACTTCGTTTTTCGAAGGAAAAGATTTTCTTTCCAAATTTTGTGTTTCTTAGTCATGTGCCAAATCTTGGAACACTACACTAGTGGACTTGTCTCACCCATTCCTGCGTCGACAATTTTACTCAACAAGAAATGGAAGTAATTTTATATAACGGAAGTGATCACGATGTCTAGTATTTGAATAATTTGTCAATGCCGTACTCGTAATTTATGATTGACCCAATCTGCTAGAGGTTATCCAGGACATTCCAGAGCAATTGATGTGCAGCATGCAACCCCCAGGGGTGCTGAAAACAGATTCCTAAACCAACAATGTCATGAAAAAACAAGCAATTTCTTGATTCGATCCGAGTAGATCATCAAGACGATGGGAACGGATCGGGCCTAGCCATAGGGACGCAAATCAGGGGATGATCCCTTCAAAGAGTAGTCCCAGGCCCCTCCTCCATGTCCACCTTGCCGGTCACTCGCCACTCGAACACCGAACCATACTAGCCAGAAGTCGTCTGCACGACCTGAAGCGGCAGTTAGGTTCCAGGACACCCTCTCCTCCCACTCCCAAAGGGCGAAAGCTGAACATGCTGACCCCTTACATCCATCCCTGCCTTGTTTTCTCTCACAAAAACCTCCCTGGCCTGAACTAGAGGGGATCCTCCCAGGGTTTACGATCCCGTCCAGGCTGATGGCTGCTGATTTGAGAAAGGCTTGATTTCCAGCTTAGAAATTTCTAACCTAGAATCTGCAGATCAAACTTCATTTTATGGTCAAAGCCAGATCTCCCAACTTGCTTTTAACCCCCACCAACAATTGTCGTGCCCTCTCCCACAGCCTGTACGGTGAGGTCCAGGCGACCTTCGCCGGGACCAACTTCGGGAAGCTCGACCTATCCTAGAGCAGGCTGCAAGGAGATACGTCATGGCTGTTTGGGGTGAGCGAGACCAAACAACTACATCGACATCTTGAGGAACCTGTTTGAGCTCAACCTGTCGAAGGTGGAGCTGAGCCAGAGCAATACGTGGCTGGTTGGACATCAACCGTAACAAAATTTAAGGGGGCGATGCGAGATGCGATGAAGGGTCTGCTGCTGCAGTTCTTGAACGTGAGCTACAAAAGGTTGTGCGGGGATATTCCGGTGGGAGAGCGGTTGTAGAACTTTGGTTACTCGCCATAACCGTTGCTTGTGCGGTGCTACTCTTGATAGCTGTAAGTGAATGGCGGTAGTGTGAGGGTGGCTTGAACTGTTCGCGGCCATTGACTGAGGACCACTATCTCATGTCTGTGCTCCCTAGCTTTCGTTGCTCTTGGGTGGGATAAGGTGTTGGAATCGAAGGGTCTGAAGGCGACAAGACGTTTTAAGTCTTCAACCACATTTGTATGATTAAAGTTGTGGGCACAATGACATTTTTAATTTGCGAGGGACGAGAAAGCTCCATGATAGACGGCAGGGACGAGCTTAGAAAAATTTTAGTACGAAATCTTAGAGCCCAGCCTGATTCCAAGCTGAGGTTGACTTTGTCATTGCGTGTGTAGCTTCTTCAAATAAATTAACTCAGTGCACCTTTTGCCAAATCCTGAATCCTTGCAATTTGAAATTCTCGAACCCTAAAAGCCTCATCAAAGCACTCTTTCAGTGAACAGGAAGAGAGGAAACAACTCTAGGGAGGGAGTCGAGGGATGAGCACCAATGATTGGGTTAGGCCTCTCGTGCGCTTCCTCCATGCGCAAAATTGAATCAAACCAAATTTTGGCAAGACGTTGTTTCAACAATGTGTTAAATATCACAACTCACAAGTACTTATTTCATTTTCCATTAAAAACCCAGTTTAACTCCACACAATATCTTGTTGTTGAACACGGGAACCTTGTTAAAATAATTTCCAACACAGTGAAATTAAGTCTTACAACTTTAAAAATATAAAATCATGGCAAACATAGTAACCGCAGTGCTCACGGATTTGATTTCAAGGAGACCCAAATCGTCCTCCATCCTACATTCTAAACTCTCCTACCTCGGAAATACTATCATATGTATGATCTCAAGAAAAGCAATAGATACAGCATAACTAGAATAGAATAGAAACTAACAAACAATCCCATTGAACCTAGAGGCAAAAGCACCCAGTTCCTAATTATGTCCAGGAATTATCAAATGCGGCCGATGTTATTGCTTGCGAGAACTCCCAGAAACTAATCCTGCCATCGCTGTCCGTGTCAACCTCCTTGATCATTCCCCTCAACTCCTCCATGGGAGCGCGTGGCCGAGCCTCGCCATCAAGTGAGCCAGCTCGGCTGCGATGATGAACCCATTCCCATCTCTGTCGAACATCCGAAAGAGCTGCTTCAGTTGCTCCTTTGTGTACTGCGACTTGGCCAGCAGGAGCTCCGGCAACACGAGGGCCACAAACTCGGAGAACCGCACCCAGGCCGTTGCTATTGGTGTCGGCCTTCCGAATGAGCGCCTCGAGCTGCTCAGGGCTTGGTTTCATGCCGAGCGAGCGGAGGAGTGGAAGATCTCGCGCAGCTCGGCGATCTGCTCGTCATCTAGCTTCATCGACTCCTTGTTGCTCATGCTAGAATGTATGAGCAGGCTCCAAATTTATATCTTTCAATTATATGCTGCTTAGATATATGTATATATGTCGAAATTTCAACTAACACGGAAATGGACGTTCGCAGATTTAGAACTCCGTATCTTGATCAGGACGACGTTTCACTTGGATTCACGCGAAACCCATTTTCTGTCTTCAAGAATCAATCCTGCATGGCGCCACTCCTCCCCTCTTTTCCTCCAATGAAACCAAATACAGACAAACGATCTTTCCTTCTCCCTCTTGGATCTTAGGACGTCTGCTTGAAGGGAAATGCTCCAAACTTGCATCGACCCGCCAAACCAAAACACGGGATGACTCCGAAACGAAGGATACGACCAGCAGAAGCAGCAAGAAGTGTCATCGACTGAGCACAATACTACTAGTGATTTGCTGCTGTAGCACTATAAATCGACGAGTACAGGCATAGTATCGGATTGACTGAAGAACACTCTCGATGCCTCCGAAGATCGGGTGGCGTTTCTGGTTTAGAATGGATCAAGGTTACAATCGCAAAGAAAACAAGAAATGGAAAGAAGGAAAAAGTAAAAGTCAAACAGCAGGGGACAAAGAGAGTTCAAACGAGACCATGCTGACTTGGTAGTCCGGAACCTTCCAATATTTTTTCATTACGGAGCAGTAATTCCACAGGCAATCCTTCAACAGAAACGGAAAAAGGGCGTGTACTCTGCTTTTTAGAAAAATTATTTGTGAAGATACACACACACACGAACATATATATATATATATATATATATATATTATAAAAAAAATAGAAGTAGAAATAGACTTAAATGAGTCCAAAACAAACAAACCGTCCACCACCACCACCTTCAACAATGTCTCCAGCCCGCCTCCTCCTCCTCCTGCCCCTCCTCTCCTTCTTCCTCCTCCGCCCCGCCTCCGCCATCCTCTGCCACCCGGAGGACAAGGAGGTCCTCCTCCGCATAAAGTCCTCCCTCAACAACCCCTACCTCCTCGCCTCCTGGGACCCAGACACCGACTGCTGCTACTGGTACTGCCTCAAGTGCCACTACAAGACCCACCGCGTCATCTCCCTCTTCTTCCTCGCCTCCGACCTTCCCGGCCAAATTCCCTCCGCCATCGGCGACCTCACTTACCTCCGATCCCTCACCCTCCACAAGCTCTCCAACTTCACCGGCCCGATTCCAGAGTCCTTCACCAAGCTCAAGTACCTGAATTTCTTGAGACTCAGCTGGCTCAATCTCACCGGCCCAATCCCCTCCTTCCTCGGCCAGCTCAAGAATCTCACCTACCTCAACCTCTCCTTCAACAAGCTAACCGGCAGCATCCCCGACTCTCTCTCCACCATCCCCGGCCTCGGCTACGTCGGCCTCGACCGTAACCAGCTCACCGGGAAGATACCGGCTTCCCTTGCCAACCTCAAGGGTAACAACCTCTACCTCTTCCTCTCTCACAACAGCCTCTCCGGCGAGGTCCCGGCCACCTTCGCCGGCGTCGACTTCGGGAAGCTCGACGTTTCCCGGAACAGGCTTCAAGGGGACGCATCGCTGGTGCTCGGGAGGAACAAGAGCACGTACTACATCGACATCTCGAGGAACCAGTTCAAGTTCGACCTGTCGAAGGTGGATTTTAATGAGAGCTTGACGACCCTGGACATGAACCATAATAAGATATACGGGTCGATTCCGAAGGCTATGGCGGGTCTGGAGCTCCAGCTCCTGAACGTGAGCTACAACCGGCTGTGCCGGGAGATTCCGGTGGGCGGGCGGTTGCAGAGCTTCGATTACACGGTGTACTTCCACAACCGGTGCTTGTGCGGTGCTCCTCTTGATAGCTGCAAGTGAAAAAAAGAACTGAGCCTAGCCGATCTTTAAGATTTGAGCGGACCAGTTTGTAAACTTGCGTTATTTCAATAACCATGCTTTTATCAGAAAAGAAAAGGGGCTGCCTACTGAATCCCGAAATTTCTTTCAAGTCTTTAGTGCATTAACTCCACGTGAGTGGTCGTCAGGTTTCAAGCTGATTTATTTTGCAATGCGAACAACGCGACTCACAAACATGGCCTGATGATCTGATTGTTCTTTTATTGAACTCTACGACCACCAATTAACAGCTTTGTCCGTAAAATCAAATATGATTTCGTTATATTTTCATTAAAAGATGTAGGAAGTAAAGAAATTATTTAAAAAAAAAAAACTCTTTCCATCCGTAGCTTTTGCTCATACTCTTAAGTTCGTGGCCATCAGACATTATTGGGATTTCTGATATGCCTGAGTGTTTCATTAAAAAAGGGAGTTCAAAAGAAGAAGGCTGAAGTGGATATGGATATGGATATGGATATGGATATACGGGGGCCCCATATATCCTTATCCATATCAGCCTGATTCTTTTCCTTTTTCGGTTCAGGACAAAGGGGCTAGTTCGGTTCTGTTTTGGTGCTTCCCCATATCAGCCTGATTCTTTTCCTTTTTCGGTTCAGGACAAAGGGGCTAGTTCGGTTCTGTTTTGGTGCTTCCCCCTGAAAGCTCCTCCTCTCCGCAGACCAGACAACTTTCTCCCGTCGTTTCCGGACCACGCCATGGGTCGATATTATTATCTCGTTTAGCTGGTCCCTCCACATCCCAACGTCGTCCAAACTCCCACGCGCCGCGCGCGACGCTCAGTGCCCAGCACAGGACGAAGCGTGACCGTCACAGAGGTCCCGCAATCGCTTGGGAATGGACAGTACAACAGCTACCCACATATGACATGTGGCGTGAGGTAAAGAGCATATGCTTTGCCTTGGGTCCACTTGGATGTCCATTTGACCAAGTGAGCTCCACAATCCCGACCGTTGTACCGATGGATCGTGCTCGTGCCTGACCTAATCCCAACCCTAATCCCAAGAAATTTTACATCTCCCGATTTTTAATGTGGCTGGATGACAATGTTTTTACTTTTTCCTTGAAAGAGAATATTACTTTTAAAATACCCTTAAAAATTAGGCAAGCATTTGAACTATCTCGTGCATAAATCGAACTCATTGAATTTTATGGTAATAACCTTATTATCAATTACGATATACCATTTTCCATATCCATTTTAAATAGTCCGGACAAATTATTTACTAACTTGCGTTGGTAATGGTATGTGTGGTTAAAAATATCGTGATACATTACAAGTGAATTACTTATGCTTTATTTTTTCTTATTCTCACTTTGGACCCAACATTGATGCCAAATTGCCAATCTAATATAGGGAGTTTACACATACCACCTCTCCAACCGAAGCAAAGGAATTTGCCCCTTTTCAATTTGGATTGAATTGGAGCAATCTGTCCAAGGATGTAGCCCTAGGCCCGAAGTTGGAATGAGTCGTAGTCCAGGAAATCTAATTAGAACGCATTGGTTGTGTGATGATACTAATACCCACTAGACACAAATTGAAGTTCACACCTACAAATCCCACAAATTGGAAGGAATGAGCATGCATATTTTATAGGCAACCTTTGAAAGTTCCGAACTTAGATTTGAGGACACGTAATATATGCAGGTTCTTCATATGAGTACCAATGCTCGGGGCTTCACCTATGGTTGATTTCTTTGTGTTCTCTACACAAATGATGTCCAGTAATTTGATTTCGCATAACTTTGACTTCATTTTTCGAAGGAAAAGATTTTCTTTCCAAATTCTGTGTTTCTTAGTCACGCGCCAAATCTTGGAACACTACACTTGTGGACTTGTCTCACCATTCCTGTGTCGACAATTTTACTCAACAAGAAATGGAAGTAATTTTATATAACGGAAGTGATCACGACGTCTAGTATTTGAATAACTTGTCAATGCCGTACTTGTAATTTACGATTGACCCAATCTGCTAGAGGTTATCCAGGACATTCCAGAGCATTTGATGTGCAGCATGCAACCCCCAGGGGTGCTGAAAACAGATTCCTAAACCAACAATGTCATGAAAAAAAAAAAAGCAATTTCTTAATTCAATCCGACTAGATCATCAAGACGATGGGAACGGATCGGGCCTAGCCACAGGGACGCAAATCCGGGGGTGATCCCTTGAAAGAGTAGCCCCAGGCCCCTCCTCCATGTCCACCTTGCCGGTCACTCGCCACTCGAACACCGAACCATACAAGCCAGAAGTCGTCTGCACGACCTGAAGCGGCAGTGAGGTTCCAGGACACCCTCTCCTCCCACTCCCAGAGGGCGAAAGATGAACATGCCGACCCCTCACATCCATCCCTGCCTTGTTTTCTCTCACAAAAACCTCTCTGGCCTGAACTAGAGGGGATGCTCCCAGGGTTTAGGATCCCTCCCGATCGCTCACACGTAGATGAAGAGCTGGATCTCCGCTCACACAAATAGAAATTTTCTATTTATGAAGTGGGATTTTTGGATAGTTAAATAAAATTCATGTGATGACCCACATGAAACGATCTCGTCTGGGCTGATGGCTGCTGATTTGAGAAAGGCTTGATTTCCAGCTTAGAAATTTCTAACCTAGAATCTGCAGATCAAACTTCCTTTTAAGGTCAAAGCCAGATCCTCCCAACTTGCTTTTAACCCCGACCAACAAATGTCACACCGTCTCCCACAACCTCTACGGTGAGGTCTGGGCGACCTTCGCCGGGACCAACTCCAGGAAGCTCGATCTGTCCTAGAACAGGCTGCAGGGAGATACAGTGTGGCTGTTTGGGGTGAACAAGACTGAACAACTACATTGACATCTCGAGCAACCTGTTTGAGCTCAACCTGTCGAAGGTGGAGCTGAGCCAGAGCAATACCTGGCTGAATGGACATTAACCGTAACAAGATTTAAGGGGGCGATGAAGGGTCTGCTACTGCTGCTGCAGTTCTTGAACGTGAGCTACAAAAGGTTGTGCGGGGAGATTCCAGTGGGAGAGCGGTTGTAGAACTCTGGTTACTCGCCATAACCGTTGCTTGTGCAGTGCTACTCTTGATAGCTGTACATGAATGGCGGTAGTGAGTGGCTTGAACTGTTCGCGGCCATTGATTGAGGATCACCATCTCATGTTTGTGCTTCCTAGCGTTTCGTTGCTCTTGAGTGGGAGAAGGTGCTGGAGTCGAAGGGTCTGAAGGCGACAAGTTGCCGTTTAAGTCTTCAACCACATTTGTATGATTAAAGTTGTTGGCACAATAGCATTTTTAATGTGCGAGGGATAAGAAAGCTCCGTGATAGACGGCAGGGACGAGCTTAGAAAAATTGTAGTCCGAAATCTTAGACCGAGCATGATTTCAAGCTGAGGTTGACTTTGTCAATGCGCATGTAGCTTCTTCAAATAAATTAACTCAGTGTACCTTCTGCCAAATGCTGAATCCTTGTACTTTGAAATTCTCGAACCCTAAAAGTCTCATCAAAGCGCTCTTTTAGTGAACAGGAAGAGAATAAACAACTCTAGGGAGAGAGTCGGGGGTCGAGATGAACACTGATGATTGGGTTAGGCCTCTCGTGGGCTTTCTCCAAGCACAAAATTGAATCGAACCAAATTTTGGCAAGACACTATTTCAATAATACGTTAGATTTCACAACTCACAAGTACTTAACGACTTAAGAATTGACTATCTTAGAAAGATAAGTTTTACTCATAACTATGATTTTCACTATAGAAATTAAAAATAAAGTTATTTTAAGTTGTGAAAATATCGAAACTAACATATATACTTGTCCATGTATGAATTTTTTTAAAATATGTCGTGTTTTGCATGAGATAATAGTAAAAACATCAATTCAACAAATTTGCAGCCAAAATAAATCAATAAAAAATCAAAAGTGGAAAGATGGTCCAAAAACAAAAACACCCTTCCCGAGTCGCCACACACAACTTCCTCCTATAAATGCTACTCTCCAACGCCTCCCTCCTCGCTCATCCAAGACTCGCCACCACCCCTGCCTTCCACAATGTCTCCCGCCCGCCGCCTCCTCCTCCTCCTCCTCCTGCTCGCCCTCTCCCTTCTCCACCCCGCCTCCGCCACCCTCTGCCACCGGGAGGACAAGGAGGTCCTCCTCCGCATAAAGTCCGCCCTCCACAACCCCTACCACCTCGCCTCCTGGGACCCGGACACCGACTGCTGCTCCTGGTACTGCCTCAAGTGCGACGAGGTGACCCACCGCGTCATCTCCCTCTTCTTTCTCCAAGCCGACCTCCGAGGCCAAATCCCTTCCGCCATTGGCGACCTCCCCTACCTCCAATACCTCAACCTCCATGAGGTCTCGAACTTCTCCGGCCCGATCCCAAAGTCCTTCACCAAGCTCAAGTACCTGAAATTCTTGAGAATCAAGTGGCTCAATCTCTCCGGCCCAATCCCCTCCTTCCTCGGCCAGCTCAAGAGCCTCACCTACCTCGACCTCTCCTTCAACAAGCTCACCGGCGGCATCCCTGACTCCCTCTCCACCATCCCCGCCCTCGGCTACATCAGCCTCGACCGCAACCAGCTCACTGGGAAGATTCCAGCTTCCCTTGCCAACCTCAAGGGGAACGGCCTCTACCTCATCCTCTCCTACAACAAACTCTCCGGCGAGATCCCGGCGACCTTCTCTGGCGTCGACTTCGTGAAGCTTGACCTTTCCCGGAACAGGCTTCAGGGGGACGCGTCGCTGGTGTTCGGGAGGAACAAGAGCACGTACTACATCGACATCTCAAGGAACCAGTTCGAGTTCGACCTGTCGAAGGCGAAGTTTAACAAGAGCCTGACGTACCTCTATATGAACCATAATAAGATTTACGGGTCCATTCCAAAGGCCATGGAAAGTGTTCATTTCCTCAATGTGAGCTACAACCGGCTGTGCGGGGAGATTCCGGTGGGCGGGCGGCTGCAGAGCTTCGATTACACGGTGTACTTCCATAACCGGTGCTTGTGCGGTGCTCCTCTCGATAGCTGCAAGTGAAAAACAGAACTCGGCTTAGCTGATGCTCTAAGGTTTGAGCGAACCATTTTGTCCACTTCGGTCGTGTTAATCACCGTGACTTGATCGGACATTGAAAATAAAATGCCTTTTGAATCGGGATATCTCTTTCAAGTCTATAGTACATTACATCCTCATGATTGGTTCTTAACTCCAGCGTCCCGAATCAGGCGCAAGCTTGCTAGCTTTTTACCTCTAAATTTGCTGGTATGATAGAAGGACGAACTGAAACTCCATCTCATTCGAACTTCAAGATTTGGACTCTGCTGTGATGGTTTGGAGAGCTATGGATAATTTGGGTGGCCAAGACAGGGGTCGCAGTCGAACCAACGGGCAAGTTGAGTCCGTCGTCGAAAGTGAGCAAAACGAAGATGTTGGCATACAGCCTGTGCGGTTGGCCCCTATTTATCCATGTCCAGTCCTTTTGTCGTTCATGTGGTCCATCCACACCCCCACGTCGGAGAAACACACACCCGAGACGCGACGCGACGCACACGCGAGCCCAGGGCGATGCGTAATTGTCACAGAGGTCCTGCAAAGCACTCGGGAATGAATAGAGAGTGAGGGGAAGAGCATGCTTTGCTTGGGTTAACTGGGTTGTCCATTTGACCGAGTGAACTCCACAATCCCCATTGTTGTGCCGATGGATCGGCCCGACCTAAACCCGTTCCCAGTCCCACGAGATTTGACAGCTCCGATATCTAATTTGCATGGATAAAAAACCCATTTACTTTCTCTTTTTTTCTTATAAAAAGATTACTTTTAGAATATCCTTCGAAATTGGACAAGTTCTTTCATGAACCGGGATTGTTGAATTTTATAAGATTGACAGTAATTAACAATTGTGATTAACAGTGTCCGTATTTGTCATAGACAGCTAACCTACGCAGGAAGTGAAATCCATGTTATAAGTTTCGAGTTGCTTAATAATAATAAGTGATTGCCCGTCCTTTTTCTTTTTTCTTCTTTTCTTCTTTTTTTGGCTTAGACATCCTTGCCAGATTGACAATCTAATTCGGAGAGTTTACACAATGGATTGGGGCTCATTTTCGAGCAGCCCAACCAAGGAAATGGGCCTAGGCCCTAAGTGGATTAAGGCGTTGTCCAGAAGTCTAATTAGAATGTAGTGTAGTGCCGATGGTAATACTAAAACTCACTAGACACAAATTGAATTTCCCGCTTACAAACCTCCCAAATCTCCTAAATTGAAGGATTGGTCATGCAGATATTATAGGCAACCTCGACATTTGCAAATATGGACAGGAGGAAATGTGATATATGAAGGTTCTTCTAAAGAATTCCAATGCCTAGGGTTACACCAGTGGTTGATTCCTTTGTGTTCTCTGAATGGGAAATCAATGCAAACGATGTGCGTCAATTTGATTTCCCTAAAACTTTGACTTCATTTTCGAAGGAAAAGATCTTTCCAAATTCTATATTTCTTGCTCGTGGGCTAAATCTCGGAACATTGTACATGTCGACTTCTGTCACTTATTTCTGCATCAACAATTTCACTCAAGAAGCAATGGAAGTGATTCTACACAATTGAAGTGGTCACCATGCCTATTACTTGAATAACTTGTCATTGCCGTAATTGTAATTTAATATTGACGCAATCTGCTAGAGGTTGTTCAGTACATTTAGGAGCATTCCATGTGCAGCATGCAACCCAAGGTATGCTGTAAATAGATTCCTAAACCAACAATCTCATGAGAAAACAAGCAAACATGAAAGGCATTCCAATTTCTTGATTCAATCCGACTAGATCTCAGAACGATGGGAACGGATCGAGCCTAGCCACGGGGACACAAACCAGTTGATGAGCCCTAGGAAGAGTAAGCCCGGGCCCCTCCTCCATGTCCACCTTGCCGGTCACTCGCCACTCGAAACACTGAACCATACAAGCCAAACTCGTCTGCACCACCTGAAGCGCCAGCGAGGTTCCAGGACACCCTCTCCGCCCACTCCCGAAGGGCAACAGCTGAAAATGCTGACCCCTCACGTCCATATGTGCCTTGTTTTCTCTCAGGAACCTCTCCGGCCTGAACTCGAGGGGGTCCTCCCAGTGTTTAGGATCCCTCCCGATTGCATACACATTAACGAAGAGCCGGGTCTTCGCAGGGATCTCGTAGCCTGCAACGGTGCAGGCTTCGGACGATTCGCGCACGATGATTGGCCCTGTGGGGTGGAGCCTCAGCGTCTCTTTCACTATTGCTTGCAAGTAGGGGAGATCGGGTAAGTCCGATTCCTGGACCAGCCGGGCATTCCCGACCACGGTGTGAATCTCTTGCCTTGCTTTCCCAAGCACCTCGGGGTGGTTGATTAGCTCCGCTAGGGCCCATTCCGTGGTGATTGCTGACGTGTCAGTCCCCGCCGCAAATATGTCCTTCAAAAATTGAAAAAGATATATGCAAGTTCGTATTTCATATATTTATGGTCGAATTGATGAGGCTAATCAGTCAATACGGCTTTTATTTCAAAGAAACTAGAGGTGCTAAAGTCAGCTAATTAACTTATTTTTATATTCCATGATTCATGGGAAGGTAGTTTCCATTAAAGAATACTTTATCTGAGCTTGTGGGAATTAAAAAAAGAAATGTTCAACTTACCAGGATGAATGCCTTGATGTTCCCCCTGGTCAACCTCATCTCCGAGCTCTCGTCCTCTGATATATCAAGCAAAATGTCAAGCAAATCTCTGGCCGTTATACTCCCCCTCTCTCTCTCCTGATCTTCCTGGCCTCTTCATGCTCTTCGATGATCCTCTCTGTCATCGCATCAAACCTGTCCCTCACTTTCTTGAGCCTCTTCCCAAACCCCTGCAAATCCAAGTTCTTGCAGAACCAGATGAAGTCCGACAGATTGAACTTCCCAGTGAGCTCAGCCATCTCCTGAACCACCTTCCTCACCTCGCCAGCCTCGTTGTCGTTGTCTGAGTACCGCGTGTTCATGGTCATCCTTGAAATTACATTGTTGGTCACCTTGACGAGCTCTGCTCCCACATCCACTTCTTCTCCTACCTCAGCCTTCTTCAAAATTGACGCAATGAATCGGTTGATCTCTTCACGACGGACTGGGAGGAGGAGGTCCAGCGTCCGACCTCCCAGGAGCTCCGACATGCACAGCTTCTTCATGAACTTCCAGTACGGCCCGTACGGTGCGAATGAAAAGTCCTGCGACCCGTAAGTGAGGTAGTCAACCGCGGCACTATAAGGCCTGTTGGAGAAGCGGGCCTCATGGGTCTTGAGGAACTCCTTGGCCATCTCAGCGGAGGAGACGACGATGCAGGGGACGGAGCCAAGCCAGATGTGGATCAGGGGTCCAAAGCGGTTGGCGAGCTTGTGGAGGGCTTGGTGGGGGATTGGAGCCAGGAGGTGGAGGTGGCCTAGGATTGGTATGGACCAGGGGCTCGGAGGGAGACGAGAGGCGGCTCGGTATCGGTTAAGCATGGCTCGGACTAGGGTGAAAGAGCCTACCCACACTAAGAAGAGGAGGATGTAGCCTTGGAGGTCAGCCATGTGAGGTTGCTTGAGAATCAACAATGGAGATTTGTTAAATTAGGATATATAAACTAGACCTAAAGGTTCAATAATCACAAGGGAGCCCTTATATTTTAGACATAAAATGCCGAAGAGGAAAAGCCTTCTGGTGATAAAAGAACCTTGGAACCTAAGCATCTAGAAGTTCCCCTAAAACTAAATGCAAAGTCAAAGCATAGTTTATCAATCTTCATCTGCAAATTATGATTCTGTTGAGCCATCCTTTTATACTTCACAGGATAACTCAAATCAAAAGGTCTAGCTTGTATCGTTAACATGCAATCTTTAGGTCTTGAAATGGGAGCTTTTACCAAGTCAGAAGCTACTCTGAGACTTAGCTAAGGATGGTATCCTTAGGATCGGCAAGATGTTGTCACTTTTCTGCAGTTTGTCTCTTTGCCCTTTGAGTTTTCGGATGAAAAGAACAGGAAAATTCCACTCGTTGGCCCGTCTCGTGTGGGCCAACGTTGGCGTGTAACCTAGGAATGTGCCAAAGCATAAAAAACACAAAGCAGATGGAGTTTTAAATGTCTTGTTAGTATTGTGGTTCCTTTCAGAGCCTTTCATTGTCGATTGCGAGGGGCGAGACATTTCTTTGTTCAGTTTGGACTTTTTTGCACTAGGACTTGTTCTCCTTCTGGCGCCAAGAAGAGAGGCCGGCCTAGTGCTCCGAACTAATATGGCAATTAATCCTAGGAGTAGGACTTCTTCAAAACATCATGGGAATCAAGTGAGTGATGCTTAGAAAAACAATCAAAAGAAATAAAAATTGGAGGGGTGCTGAAGGTGGTGTGCATTTGCAAGTGATAACTATTTTAAGAGGAGGAAACACCATGCGTCTGACTAGTTTGATAAGCTGTTATGTGTGTTTTTGTTAAGTTATGATCACCAGAAACTCAATGATTTCAATCATTAAAACAAAAATAGCAGATGATCAATGGTCAATGAAAGTACTACATCTAACTTCCGATCAAATCCAAATGGATTCTAATATGCCAACCTCAAGGAACTTTTGTAGAATTCTAAAAACTAAGACAATGCACGGCCAAATAATTGAAAACAAACTATTTGCAGAGGACTTATGTTAAATTAAAACAGATAAGTCACATTCTTGGACGCCATGCCTGCTCAATGACCATATTTAAAGACAAACTTCTCAATAGAAATTAATGAAGTGCGAATAGAAAGTATAAGCTTTTATATTTTAAGATGAGTACAAGAATTAAGAAACCTCATCTAATTTGAATTTCAAATTCAAACTTAAGCGAAATCTAATCCCAATTATCTTATGTATTTTTTGTCATAAATGCATGTTAGAGATATGTGCGTGTCTTTACTTTGATTCCTCTTGCATATTTGATAAGTTATTCTATTGTGCATCATGATTTTCCTTCTCAAGATCTATAACTAGTTCTTGACTTGTGCGCTTCTTTTGGGATAATTTGTAATTGATTCTGATCCTTAGCTAAGTTATCCCTTGGTCGATTGAATTCTACATGATTCAGAACTCGATTTTCTTTCATATCTCAAGTCAATGGATTGTCCTTATATATCATGATCTTCACGTATGTCCATTGGAAACTCACCAGCAATGAGCTCTTCCATTTTATGGGTTTCATGGGCTGGGTGAACTGTTATGACCTTTATGGGCTTATCTAGGCATTCAATCGAGCGGGCCTCATAATTTAAGTGTATTGTCATGGTTGGTTTGGGCCATTAACTTCTTCATGTTTAGGCCCAGATTTACTATCAGGTGCCAACACGAATATAACATTACAAAATACTAAACCATGTTTCAAGCATCGGATAATTCATCAAGTTGGGATTCAGCCAAATTTGTTCATTTACAGTCGTACCAGCTTTGACAAGTTTGGCCATCTACAACAGTCAAGCAAATGCTAAACGACCAAATAACTACTTGCATCGGCTTAAATTTTGAGGGCTGCACACTGAAACGCTCTTAATAGGATTGTCATGGAGGTATGTTCGGCCCAATCACAGAAACATGGCCCAAAATTACCAGTCCAGTCCAATAGTGGCCTCAACGAATTGGTGCACTGCTGCATGAGTTTACATACCGATAATTAAACCTAGTACACTAATATTTGAATTATAATTTAAGAAATTAAAAATAAAAATATTTTTTAATTAATCAATCTTATAAACCGATTTCTTATGAGTAACATTATTCCAGAAAGTTGGACAAAGGCTGATTAGACAAACTAACATGAACTGATGATGAATCAGATTACATTTCAAATAGGGAAATAGACGAAGCAAAGTGAACTCGAAGTTGGACAAATATGTTACAAAAAAAAACAACCAAAATATGCATTCAACCTAAGCCATAATCAACAGAAGTAGAAATGCTTCATGTCACTTCACCGGCACCGGCAATGGATCGATCCTAGCCACGGGCACACACACGATGGGATGAGCCCTGGGCAGCGACAAACCGGGCGCTTCCTCCATGCCAACATACCCGTCGACCTTCCAGTCGAAGCATTGGATCATAGCCCCGAGCACGGTATGAATCAGGTGCAACGCCAGCGAAGCGCCGGGGCAAGTCCGCCTGCCGCTCCCGAAGGGCAACAGCTGAAAGTTCTGGCCCCTCAAATCCAACTGGCGTCCCTTCTCATCCAGCCCTTCTCCATGAATGAACCTCTCGGGCCAGAACTGGAGCGGGTTCTCCCAGTGGGTCGGGTCCCGACCTAGGGCCCACACGTTGATGAGGATCCGGGTGTTCGCCGGAACGTCATAGCCACAAATGACGGTGTCTTCCGTCGAGAGCCTGACGACAAGTGGACCTGTTGGGTGGAGCCTGAGCGTCTCTCTGACTATGGCTTGAAGGTAAGGGAGGTTCGGCACGTCCAGCTCGGACACCAGTCGGGATCTTCCCACGACGGAGTCGATCTCTTGCTTCGCTTTCTCCATGACGTCCGGGTGGTTTATGAGCTCCGACAGTGCCCACTCTATTGTCGTTGAGGATGTATCAGTTCCGGCTCCAAAAACATTCTGTTGAAAAAGAACGGCACTTTTGTCAGGGTGCAACTAAAAAAAGAACAACATTGTTTCCATTCCTCGTGTCTTGTATAGCATGAAGACGAGATTCATATAAAATATCTGAACTGACATGATTAAATGTATGGATCTCACTTTGTTCATAAAACCAATCAGAAAAAATGTTTTAGTATGATGCGAAAAATGTCGATTTACCATGATGAAGGCCTTTATGTTCTCTCTGGTCAACCTAATCTCCAAGCTCTCATCTTCATAGATTTCCAGCAAAATGTCAAGCAGATCTTTCACTCTCTCTCCTTTCTTTCCCCTCGCCTCCTGATGCTCTCTTATGATTCTCTCCATCATCTCATCATACCTCTCTCTCACATCCTTCAACCTCTTCCCAAACCCTTGCAGATCCAGATTCTTACAAAACCAAATCGCTTCCGACAAGTTGAACTTCCCCGCCAGCTCGCACATCTCCTTCACCAACGCCCTGACCTCGTCGGCTTCGTCCTCATCGTCGCAGCACCTCCGGCTCAAGGCCATCCTCGATATCACGTTGTTCGTCAGCTTCATGAGTTCCATCCCGATGTCGACTGCTTGTTTCTTCGCGGCTTTCTTGAACATCGCTTTCAAGAACCGGCCGATCTCCTCGCTCCTCACAGGGAGGAGGTGGTCGAGGGTCGGGCCACCGAGGAGCCGGGTCATGCAGAGCTTCTTGATGAACTTCCAGTAGGGGCCGTACGGGGCGAAGGTGAAGTCGGAGGAGCCGTAGGTGAGGTAGTCGGCATTGGCCATCTTGGGGCGGTTGAGGAAGGATGACTCGTGGGTTTTAAGGATCTGCTGGGCGGTTTCTGGCGAGGAGGCGACCACGCAAGGGTTCGAGCCGATGTAGATGAGGAACAGGGGCCCGAGGGAGATGGAAATCTTGTGCAGGGCTTGGTGGGGGATCGGAGCCAAGAGGTGCATATGGCCTATGACGGGGAGGGACCGCGGGCTCGGTGGGAGGCGACCCCTGGTTCGAGTTTTGGCGCGGAGGGCTCGAATCAAGAGAGGAGGGAGAGCAGACATAGGGCGAGGGGGATGAGGTAGTCTTGGGAGAAGGCCATGTTTCGATTGACTTGTTCAGAACCTTGGAAGCATGTTACTATTTAAGTAGGGCGAGGAAGGATGTGTATCAACATCGATTTTTATATTTTGATCCATTGATTAATGCGATAGAGAGTTTTGTTATAGGAAAATTTGTCCTGCTTGTCCAAATGCTGATTTATAATCTGTCATATTACTTAATATATCAATTTAGCACCCTGATTTTGATATACCTAGGATTACTCTTACTTAGAACACATGGCAAAAGTGGCCAAATGTACATGCAAGAAAGGTGGTGAAATTATAAATCGGCCTGTCGGATGTGGCCCCAGAATCAAGGTGGCAAATGAAGTACAATTTAATTAGATATGTTTATGAATTCAAATTTGAGCTCTCTATTGTTGATTTCTCTGGGATGAGACATCGAGATTCTGTTGTGCATCTCAACAAGATGAGACAATGTTTAAACACGGGATCTCGACCTATTTTGCTTATAAGCTTAATTTGAGAAGCGTTTTGAGTGCTATAAAAAAACCATGTAAGGGTTTATACTTGTTTTTTCTTTGATTTTGTTCTCGTCAGGCTTGTTGGATGTACCGGGGGATTTTGAAATTATTTGAGAATTCATGATTCAGGCATTTGTAATTTCTACTTGGTGGATCATGAACATCCAGTCAGTCTCTTCCTATAGACAGACAAACTGTCAAATTACGTAAATCTCCCATATCAAGTTGGTTCTTCATATCTATTTATCGTTAGAATTTTTGGCATTCGTCCATGTTTCTTCAATTTTTGTGTTCCTAAAGGCTTAAATTTTTGCAAAAAATATATATATTTTTCAATAATACCAAAGGAACATGCATAGCAAATTAATTATGCAATCCTTAACGAAGAGTTTCTCATTTGTACGCGATGGCTGGCCCATTAATCATAGTTCGTAACATCAATTGATTTCGAAGATCACATCTTAAGTCACTTTCAGATTCACATCACTTGTGACCTAGGGTCCAATGAGAGAAAATATAATAAAGGGAAAATCAGAACCAAATGGTCCTGCCGGGGATTATGTCAACAGGAGAATGAAATATCAACGTTATCACCTAATCCTAGGGACCAAAAACGGGACCACTTCCCGCGTGCAATACATAAATCCAACATTTTAGAACTCATGATATCTTTCTTTTCTAGTTTTAATTTCCGACAAATACATTTAAGAATAGGAACCAATCATCTTTTTGTGTTCGGCCATTATTATGCAACCGGATCTATCCTCACTAAGAGCAGCCCCCATAGAGATCATAGAGAGATTTTGGCATTTGGCATCTTTTATTTGGCATTCATGATGTGAATGTTTTTAAGTGATAATTGTGTTTAAATTCTTGTCTAGTGTTAATCAGCGGTCAGCTCGTTTAGGGTGAGACCACCGAAATCTGGACCAGCGAAAAATAAAGATAAGCAAATCTGGACCACCGAAATCTTATTAATTAGGGTGATCTTGAAGTGAAAGGTTCATAATTCTTAAGACATTGTCGAGGCCTCCTATATTCACATCAAAGGCGCACTCATTTTGACTAGGATGTTCATGAATGCGATGAACAATGTGGTCCATGACGTGTAATGCAGCGATCATTATAAGGTTCCAAAACGAATCTAAAGATAGCAAAGTTGTTTAGATTCCTCAGTTTAGATATGATTGATTGTATTTTTCATCCCATAACATGTACAATCCACACACTATTCAATTCACCCAAAGAAAAAATTGTAAATTCTTTCGAATGCTATATGTTCTAAAAGAGATCATGGGTTTCGTAAATGAACAATATCATTGGAAAGTCCAATCTAAAAGCTTAGAATTTGACAAACTGGGGATAAAGCCTAACTTTGATACCATATTAGAAAATGCAATATAAAAGTTTAAAACCATATGTTTAGCCATGTCCCGTTATAACCAAGTTATGGTCATCACCTTATGTAAATAGCATCCCTCAAGATAGTGCGAGGAAACAAATGAACATAATGATTCATCCCCTTCTAATATGAGATACCAGTCTGAACTAATGGCTGACAAGCAGAGATCCAGGCATGATGCAGCGAACATTTTTCAGAACTCCACCACATCAACCGGTCATCGCCTTATGTAAATAGCATCGCTCAGATTAATATGAGGAAACACATTAACACAATGATTCATCCACTTCTAATGTGAGATATCACTCTGCACTAATGGCTGACAAGCAGAGACCCCGGCATGATGCAACAATCATTTTTCAGAAATTCACCACATCAACTCGTGCTGTATTAGGTGGTGCCTTCCGAATCACATTGTCAGAATGAAGATTCAGTTCATCTTATGTCTCTGAGGTGATGGATCAGATGAATTTTGGCCGGGAGCGTAACTTGTGATATTTAAAGATGTTATTGACGAGAAGTGCATGTGCTCTGACAAGCGCAAGATATTGCAGTTTCTTAATCGTGCCAAGGCATATGTTTCATCAATTAATTCTGGGATAGGATATGCTAATTGAAATTATTGGTTTTAGTTTGAAAAGTGCATTATGACATTATATGAATTCCGCATTTTCTTAATGATCTAGCAGAGATCCGGCTGCCTAAGGATCCATGAAACACTGTGCAAACATCATAAGCTAGTTCAATCCAAGATTTTATCCTATGCAGATGGCTTGACACAAAATAGTCTATATGTAACTTGGGGATTGGAACGGATGACTATCGGCTGTTAAGCTAAAAACCCTGATGCCCCAGTCAACTACATCAATCATGGGGTTTGTTAATATCTACATCCAATTTCAACTACATAGAGAAAAGAGAAAATGTTGTGTACGCTCGTTCTAATATATCATCCCATTCACACCTTAACAAATAGTTAGACTTATTGAAGTAACAAATCTAAAGCAAAAAATTGAATGGCTGCATCGTAGAATCTTTTACAAATCAGCATAAACGTAACATATCAAGCATATCCACGAATTGATTATTAGATCTTTTCTGATTTGTTTTTTATTCTATTCCCATGTAAATCAATCTATTATCTTTTATCTTTAAGTTCCCCTATAACTATATCAAGAGGAGTATCCACAAATTGATTATTTGGAGATTTTTTTATTATTATTATATTTCCATTTGAATCAGTTTATTATCTTTTATCTTTAACTTCCTCTATAATTATAGGTGATAATATCTCTATTTTCACCTCTACAAGATATTGATGAAAAGTAATGCTTTATAGACTCTTTTCTTTCTTTTCTTAAGACTCTCACGCTAGACTCCATGTTGAAGATTATTATCGACCTCAAGTTTTGAATTAAGATAGGCTATACCCTATATGCACATCAATATTGTGTAAAAAAAATAATTGGAAAATTTCGAGCATATACTGCCACTCGAAAGAAACTTATAAACTGTCTTATCAACCTTGATTTGAGCGTTTGGATAAAAGTTTCTTTGTCACCACCGATGTATTTTATAATTACTCTAAAAGATCATACGATCATGTTTTCTCGAAGGAAAGGGGCTTCATAAACGACATGTGCCAAGTACAAGTGAGGCATCAACTAGACCCAAGTTAGAAAAATATGAATGCTATAAAATCTACCAGATTGAAGGAAATAAACCACATTGCTTGAGATGAAACTGTTCACACTTCGGGAATAACATAATATAAAATTTATAAGATTGAAGGAAATAAACCACATTGCTTAAGATGAAACTCTTTCACACTCCAGGAACAACATTACATAGACAAACCCTTATTTATCCTCGCAGTACAAAGAGGCATGCAGATGTAGACATATTAATCCTCAGTCCATTGTTCTACTTCACATGCAAGACGGTCGGGTTCAACCGTCCGATCGGATAACACACGAGCGGGTTCGCAATCGCGCCGGAATATCCCGTCACCAGTTTGATATCCACTTTCTCCGCTCCTTTCAAATCAAAGCACTGAATCAGCCCTCCAATCGCCGTGTGCATCACTATCGCGGCATGAGCCACTCCGATGCACGCCCTCCTCCCGCTACCAAACGGAAGGAAATGAAAATCCTGGCCCTTCAGCTCCATATGGTGATTATCTCCGTCGCCCGCCATGAACCTCTCGGGGACGAACTCATCCGGATCTTCCCACGTGCCCGGGTCGTGCATGATGGCGTAGGCATTTATCAAGATGTTGGTCCCGGCCTTTATGTCGTAGCCATTGATCTCGCAGTCGCTGTTGCATTTGCGGCGGAGCAAGGGCCCCGGAGTGTGCAGCCTCAGCGTTTCCTTCACGACGGCCTGTAGGTAAGGCAGGTTCGCAACGTCCGATTCGTTGACAAGCCGGGTCGACCCTACCGCCGTGTCAATCTCCTCCCTCAGCTTCTTGAGCTTGTGAGGGTGTTTCAACAGCTCGATTATGGCCCACTGCATCGATGCCGACGTGGTATCCACGCCTGCTATCAGAAGATCCTTTTGCCAAGACAAAAGATACCGGTTATTACACAAAATGCAGGATATATCTAGTTTGATTAAATGAATAAGAATGTGTCCACCAACTTACTAGGAAGAAATGCTTGATCTGATCTCTGGTCAACCTGATCTCAGCATTTGGATCTCTATACGTCTCCAGCAAGATGTCCATCACATCTTTCTCTTCACTCGCCTCCCCGCAGTCATCCTCGTACTCCTTGATTATCTGCTCGATCAGCGCATCGAACCGCCTCAGCGCTGTCCTCAGCCTCTTCCCGTTCCCAAACAGGTCAACGTGCTTCAACGGCCCGTGCACCTCCGCGAAGCTTAGCCTCGCGCCACACATCATCGTATCCTTCACCATCTCTCTAATTTCATGCGCTTGATCATCGCTCTTCGAACATCTCTTGCTCATTGCCATCCGACACAGCATGTTGTTTGTCAGTGTGGTCAGCTTCGTGCTCAGGTCGCAGGGCTCGCCAAGCTGGTGGCACTTCCATAATGATCTCAAGACCTTCATCGTCTCATCCTCACGTATGTGGAAGAACCGGTCGAGCTGCGGGCCCGCAAAGAGCTTGGTCATGCACAGCCGCTTCATGAACTTCCAGTACGTGCCGTAGGGCGCGTTCACGAACTCGGCCTCCTTGAAGATGTTGTGGTGGGAGGGCGCGAAGACGAACTTGGAGGCGAACTCGACATCATGGGCCCTCAAGACCTGCTGTGCAGTGTCGGCATCAGAGGCGACAAGGAAGCGGGACGAGCCGATTCTGATTTGCATAAGGGGGCCGTAGCGGCGGGCTAGGACCTCGAGGGACTTTGGCAGAGCGGAGCTGAGAAGGTGGAAGTGGCCGAGGATGGGGAGGGCCAGTGGGCTCGGCGGGCTACGCGCGGGCTTCTTCTTGGACAAATGGAAGATGAAGAAGATGAGAGTGGAGAATAGAAAGATGAAGAGCAAGAAGATGGAGTCACCCGCGTCGACGGCCATGGGAAATTTTGTGGTTTGAGGAGTGAATGGTTTAGGTTGATATGTAATGGCTTGGTTAACTATTTATATCGCTTGGAGGAGCTAGGTCGAAGAAACAAAGTAAAAGAGCATAAGAAATCAAAGCGATCGACTCGGTGGATATATATAATCCATGTTGAAGGTGAAAATGGTTGGAATTATTGACATGGAGTGTGAATGTCTTGGATCTCTAAATGTATTGAAATATGCTGACTTTGACGTCCTCTGTCTCCAAAATAAAAGTAAAAGTTGGATCCCTTGGGCAAAGCCAGATAAGGCGCCTTGTTCCAACTCTGATGGCCAAAAGATGTACTCAGTTCACTCGACCCATAGTTAACGAACTGAACCATCAGAAAACGACATTTTCTTTTTTTAATTCAAGAGCGCGATCAGCACGTACTTCGATACCCTCATCACGATCAAGAAGTTACCGAAAAACATCGCTAGCCAGTTATGCCTTGCCATATCCCAGAAAAACATCTAAACTTTTCGTAGGACAAAAACACCAAAATTTTTCAAATCACCCATAAAAATTCACAAACTTTTACCCAAAAGACAAAAACACTACTGTGAATTTGCTTGACCACAACGTCAAGCGTGAAAAATCATAACGGATTGAAGTGAAACATAAGGTATAAAATCACAAACTAGTGGAATTCTTCCTTTCCCTTTCCTCTTGAAATGCAAAACGGACTATTCTAAATTCAGAAGAACTAGAAACGACGACATTTTACATCTTTTGGACTTTTGATGGCATGTTTTTTGTACCCGTCGGGAGTGTTAGTCATGCTACGTGCCACATCAATTTTACTCTCAAAGAAAAATTTGTCGTTATTTTTGGGTCGCTTATAAAGTAAGGATATTCCCATCCTCGAATGAATGCGTGCGTGTGTTTTTTTTTTTCACCTTTTGGGTTTGGCCGTTACTCCCCCATCTCATGAAACGGGTTGACACATATCAGGTTGGATCAAAAATCAAATACCGGAACTAACAAGGGTCAATCAGAAATATATCTTCGCCTATTCAAAACATGATCTATGAAATTTTTCTACTGCAAGTTAAGCCCCGGGCTTATAATGTTACACTAATCGCATTTCTATCACAGTGGAATCTTCTGTTCCTAAGACATGCTTAAGAACGTAGATGCGACGACAAACATCCTATAGCTAGATGGTTGACATCTTCCTTGTCTAATTCAATACGAAAAATTGATGAGCAACTTGAGATTTTCTTTTCCTAACTATACTTCCTAATTTTCGGTGGTCCAACGAGCCAAAAAGGACGACCATCCGTTCATGTGCCTGCATGGGTTATAAGTGAACTAATCGGGGTTGCTCTCACATACCTTTATGTTGTCGATATCAGTGATTCGATCAATTTTTTTATTATGTCCTGGTATTTACTTAGCTTTCATAGCTTAACGTGTCATCATATTCGGAACCTAGACATTTTATGGGTCGCTTTCTCATATTGATTGAAAAAGGACTTGTCAAAATATTTTCGATTTGTATTGAATAAATAGATCATGCAGTGGGTCAGTACACAGATACATTCACGTAGCTAGCGAGATTACACAAAAAAAAAAAAAAAACCAAAAAAAAAAAAAAACAAAAAAACAAGATGGGTCTTTTCCATAGCTTTCGATCTATATTAGAAATCTGAGTTGGTGGTATAAATTGTCATAGCCAATGATTATAGTAAAAAACTAGATATCTGCTAGCTGAACTAGACCATAGCATCATTATTATAAGATCATTACTGTTTCGCTATATGGACAAATTATATTTATGTAATTTAGACAGACGTGATTTATCCTCGAAGCTGAGCACTTGAAATTTGATTGCAATTTGACTTATTTAAGTGGGACCGGCCGCATGAGGCCATTTTCGGTTATTAAGGGCATAGTTATATTCTACCTGCTACGCACGAATTAATTTTTCCATTTAAATTATATATCTAAAGGAAAAATAAACAAAGGATTGATTTAATAGTTATTCGAATAAAAAAGTAACAGAAAAAGGCTAATTGGGGTTTAGAAATTAATTTCGAAATACTAGAGAAGATGATAAAAAAGAAAGGGAACCACAGGGATATATATAAATATATGTAAATAATGTTGAAAATAAGCGACAATGACATAGATGAAGAATCCTACCATTCATGTAAATGAACCTCGCCTTTGGTCCATTTTTCATGTATTCGATGCTCATGCTCCAAAGAAAAATGCTAAGAAAAAATAAAATGCACCCAACCGATACATTTTAACAAGGAGGATGCATTTCCCACCGTATGATAGATAAATACAATAGAAGGGAAGTAAGAATGAACGACATGATAATTACTAAAAACATCATAAATGTATTGACGTATACAAATTTAATCTTAGAATTTTCAATTTAATTAATTACTCATAAATATTTAGACGATTTGCCGATATAATTTTTCTGGCTAATTTTAGCCAACAATTGCTGACACTACCTTATGACTTTTTCAATTTTTTAAAAATTTCTAATTTTGTTTTCAATTTTTCATTTTTATTTTTTCCCAATTCTTCTCTGTTGATCACCAAGCCTCGGGCAAAGGTCGTCGACCACAAGTGAGGACCAGCTAGGGTTGTGATGCCCTCACCAAATCTGACCGAGGGGGCTGCAACCTCTACCGTCCATTGTCTCGGCCCCAGTGGTAGATGGAGAGAAAAAGGAAAAAAAAAATACAAGAAAAGGAAAAAAATAAGAAAAACAATTGAAAAAATTTAGAAAATTAAAAAAATATGAATGCTATAAAATATACAGGATTGAAGGAAAGAGACGACATTGCTTAAGATGGAACTGTTTCACACTCCAGGAACGACGTTTCATATAAACAAACCCTTATTTATCCTCGCAATACATGGAGATATGCAGATGTAGACATATTACTATCCCTGGTCCGTTGTTGTTCTATTTCGCATGCAAGATGGTCGGGTTCAAACGTCCGATCGGATAACACACGAGCGGGTTCGCCATCGCACCGGAATATCCCGTCGCCAGTTTGATATCCACCTTCTCCGCTCCTTTCAGATCAAAGCACTGAATCAGCCCTCCAATCGCCGTGTGCATCACTATCGCGGCATGAGCCGTGCCGATGCACGCCCTCCTCCCGCTACCAAACGGAAGGAAATGAAAATCCTGGCCCTTCAGCTCCATATGATGATCACCTCGATCACCGGCCATGAACCTCTCCGGGACGAACTCATCCGGATCTTCCCACATGCCCGGGTCGTGCATGATGGCATAGGCGTTTATCAAGATGTTGGTCCCAGCCTTAATGTCGTAGCCGTTGATCTCGCAATCGCTGTTGCATTTGCGACGGAGCAAGGGCCCTGGGTTGTGTAGCCTCAGCGTTTCCTTCACGACGGCCTGTAGGTAAGGCAGGTTCGGGACATCCGATTCATTGACAAGCCGGGTCAACCCTACCGCCGTGTCGATCTCCTCCCTGAGCTTCTTGAGCGTGTGAGGGTGTTTCAGTAGCTCGATTATGGCCCACTGCATCGATGCTGATGTGGTATCGACGCCCGCTATTAGAAGATCCTTTTGCAGAGACAAAAGACACTGGTTATCACACCAAACGTAGGATAATATGCAGTTTGATTAAATGAATAAGAGAGTATGTCGATCAACTTACTAGGAAGAAGTGCTTGATCTGATCTCTGGTCAACCTGATCTCAGCATTTGGGTCTCTATACGTCTCCAACAAAATGTCCATCACATCTTCCTCTTCACTCTCCCCACGGTCATCCTCGTACTCCTTAATTATCTGCTCGATCAACACATCGAACCTCCTCAGCGCTGTCCTCAGCCTCTTCCCATTCCCGAACAGGTCAATGTGCTTCAATGGCCCATGTACCTCTGCGAAGCTCAGCCTCCCACCACAGGCCATCATATTGCTGATGATTTCTCTAATCTCATGTGCTTGATCGTCGCTTCTTGAACATCTCTTGCTCATTGCCATCCGACACTGCATGTTGTTCGTCAGCACAGTCAACTTCGTACTCAGGTCGCACAACTCACCGAGCTGGTGGCACTTCCATAAGGACCTCAAGAGCTTCATCGTCTCATCCTCACGTATGTGCAAGAACCGGTTGAGCTGCGGGCCAGCAAAGAGCTTGGTCATGCACAGTCGCTTCATGAACTTCCAGTACGTGCCGTAGGGTGCGTTCACGAATTCGGCCCCCTTGAAGATGTTGTGGTGGGAGGGCGCAAAGACAAACTTGGAGGCAAACTCGACATCGTTGTCCCTCAGCATCTGCTGTGCAGTCGAGGCGTCGGAAGCGACGAGGAAGCGGGATGAGCCGATGCTGATTTGCATTAGGGGGCCATAGCGGCGGGCTAGGGCCTCAAGGGACTTTGGTAGGGCGGAACTGAGGAGGTGGAAGTGGCCAAGGATGGGGAGGGCCGGTGGGCTCGGCGGGCTTCGCGCGGATTTTTCTTGGATGAGAAGATGAAGAAGATGAGAGTGGAGGAGAGGAAGATGAAGAGCAAGAAGATGTAGTCACCGGAGTCAACGGCCATGGGAAATTTTGTGGTTTGTGGAGCAGAGGAGCATTCGAATGGTTTAGGATGATTTGCAATGGAACCTGGTTAACAATTTATATCGCTCGGAGGAGGAAGGTTGAAGAAACAAAATAAAAGAGCATAAAAATTCAAAGCCATCGACTCAGTGGATATAATCCATGTTGAAAGTGAAAATGGCTGGAATTATTGACATGAATATCATAAATCTTAATGCTGAGAGTTTTTCTCCGGAAAAGAAAATGCATGAAAATATATCCGAAAACAAAATACTATGGTAAATTTGCTTGACTCAAACTCCTCACCATCAAGCATAAAAGGTTGTAAAGGATTGAAAAGTGAAACATGTTGGGTTATTTCATATCGATTATGGAAAAAATTGGCAATTGATTTATATGTGTGAGGAAAAGTCTCACTTTTCAAACTAGTTTTTGGGATAAAAGAGACTTAAGACCACTCAACACTATTACCAAAACTAAGTTACCAACAAATTTGAACCCAACAGTCACACGACTTATTACCGCTCAAATGTGTGAGGGGAGATACAGATCAGTCACACAGATTGTTGTGGCCCGAATGTATGAGGGAGAGATTATGTAGGTGTTTAAACTATCTTTTGGGGTGAGAGAGGCATAAGACCACGGAACAAAACATACAAATGGTTGAAATCCTTCCTTTCTCTTTTTTTCTTGATATGGACTAGTCTAAATTCAGAAAAATCATAAACGACCACGCTTTACATCTTTTGGCCTTTTAATGGCGTGTCTTCTGTACACGTCAAGAGTGTTAGCCATGTTTTGTGCACATCAGCTCGCATAGCTGGAAGATCTAATGGTGGATATTTTTTACCCTCGAAGAAAAGTATGTAGAGCTTTTTGGGTAGCGAGGATATTTCTATCCTCAAATAAATGTCTCTGTTTTTTTTTTTCCCTTTTCCGGGTTTGGCCATTATCCCCCCATCTCATGAAACTGGTTAACATGTATTAGGTTGGACCAAAACTCAAATTCTATCCAGAACAAACAAGGGTTGATCAGTAATATATCGTCGCCCAATCAAAACATGATCGATCAAAGTTTTCTACTGCAAATTAAGCCCCGGGTTTACAATGTTACACTAATCGGATTTCTCTCATAGTGGAATCTTCTGTTCTCAAGCCATGCTTAAGAACGTAGATGCGACGACAAACAATCTATAGCTAGATGGTTAACATCTTCCTTGTCTAATTCAGTAGGAAACATCGATGACTAACTTAAGTTTTTCTTAAGTATACTCCCTCATTTTCGGTGGTCCCCATAAAGGACAGCTACCTGTTCATGAGCTTACATGGGTTATGAGTAAACTCATCGGGGTTGCTTTCACATCTTGTATGCTTTCGTAATCACTGATTCAATCAGTATTTTGATTTTGTCCCTGTATTTACTGAGCTTTTGTAGCTTAACATTTTATTATCCTAAAAGACTAGACATTGGATGGATCGCTTTCTCATATCATTTGAAAAAGGACTTGTCACAAAAGAAAATTGGTTTGTGTTGAATAAATAGGTCATGCATTGCGTCGGTCCATGGATAAATTCACATAGCTAGTGAGGTCACGAGAATAAGAAATGGGTCTTTTCCATACCTTTCGATCTATTTTAGAAATCTAAGTTGGTGGTATAAATTGTCATAGCCAATTTTATAGTAAAAAACTAGATATCCGCTATCTGAACTAGAACATAGCATCCTTATTATAAGATCATTATTGTTTTTCCGATATGGACAATTTATATTTATGTGATTTAGATAGACATGATTTATCCTCTAAGCTAAGCACTTGAAATTTGATTGCAATTTGACTTATTTAAGTGGGACGGGCCCCATAAGGTCATTTTCGGTTATTAAGGGCATAGTTATATTCTACTGCTACGCACGGATTAATTTTCCTTTTAAATTATATATATATCTAATATAAAAAATAAACAAAGCATTGGTTCAATAATTATTCGAATGAAACAGTAACGGAAAAAGGCTAATTAAGTTTAGAGATTAATTTAGAAATACTAGAGGAGATGGCAAAAAAGGGGAACCACATAGATATATACAAATATATGTAAATAATGTTGAAAATGAGCAACAATGACATAGTTAAAGAACCCTACCATTCATGTAAATGAACCTCACCCTTGGTCCATTGTCGATGTATTCGATGCTTATGCTCCAACGAAAAATGCTCAGAAAATAATAAAATGCGCCCAACCGATACATGTTAAACAGGTAGGATGTGTTACTATTTTCCAACCACATGATAGATTAATCCAATAGAAGATAAGGATGGTTGATTTCGGGATTGGGTACGTTCTAGAACCTATCTTGTTAGAATTGATTTGCAGTTTTTAGAATCTGGAATCTGTCATGTTTGCTCTGAAATGTACCATGTTTTTCCAGTTTAGTTCTAAGGACTACCTGAAATCCTGTTTTTCTTTTGTTTCTTTTTTTTTATTTCAATTTTTGCAGCAAAATAATATGAGTAACAAAACGGTTCAAAATAAAATATGAATGAGGGCGAGTGAGCAAAGGTGAGTGGGGAACGAGTGAGGGTTGTGAGGTTCTAACGAACGAGGGCAAGTAGCGCACGAGCGAGGAGGAGGGTGAGTCACAAGCGAGAAAGAAAGAGAGTCGTGAAGTGTCTGAGCGAAGTTGGAGAAAACAAAGAAAAAGAGAGATAGAGAAAAGGATATCAAGAATAAAACTAGAGTTTTTAGGTTTTATTTTAGTTCAGTCAGTCCGGTTCCTAAGTGGTGCTTCACTTATAACCAGGAATTAAACTGGTTTCCATTTATTCCAAAATTTTGGAATCAGGAACTTAGAATCGAACCAGTTTTAAAGGCAATCCGGTCCAGTCCAATTTACAAGTAGAACGAGTTTGATTGGACAATCGTCATAGAAGGGAAGCAAGAATGAACAATTAGTTAAGCCCTAAACTTTTTAATTTGGTCAATATGGTCACAAAATTTTTGACAATTTGCTAATATAGTCTTTCTCCAATTTAGCAATCAATTGTTGACATGGATAATTTTAGCATTTTTTAAAAATATTATGAATATTCTTTTTTTTTTCCTTTTTCTTTTCTTTTCTTTTTTATTTTTTCCTACTTTTCTCCGCTGGTCACCGGGCCTTGGCAAGGACATCGACAAGGGCTTGGGAATAAAGAAAAGAAAAGGAAAAATAAACAAAAAATTCATAATATTAAAAAATTGCAAACACGTTAGTATCGTCCATACTGCGTAAAATAGCCAATGTCCACATCAATGATTACTAGTTAAAATTGACTAGAATGATTATATTGGAAAATCATTATAAAGTTTAGAACTAATTTGGCTAAATTAAAAAATTTGAAAATGAATTGGCAATAGATTAGGGACTTTTATCATAATTTTCTATCACCATTTATCTAGCTTTTTTCTTCATTAGAAACCAAGTCAATTATGTTTGTGTATAACTTATTCGTCAATGAAATAGCTTAAGATATGGATATCGCCTTCCTCTGATTTCTTATTCTTCCTTAGCCATTGAACAGATGAGGAAATAAACCCATTAAAAAGGCCGTGATTGACCCTTCATCTTCCAAATAAAATAAATATAAAAATTGCGTAAATATATTCAAATTAACCGATTGCTTGATGTTCAATGTAGCACAATGTTTGCACGGTCGAAATAGTGCATCCTCACTGCCTCAAAAGAAACTTGTATGGTTACATTTTACCCCAGTGCAATACCAACCCGAAAAAGAAAATAATTAAATGAGATTATTGGAGAAGAAAATATTTAATAAGCACATAATGGTATTCGTATAGCCGACCTTGTAAATTAGTAGGATAACACTTGGTTGTCGTTGTCTTTGTTGTCGTCTCTTCAAATTTCAAGACTTATTGATGCATTTCAGGCCTTTTTAGAAGCTTTTCATCACCATTTTCTCCTTCACAAAATTTAATATTCACAAAATCCAGTATATGATTAATTTAACCTATCAAATGACATACTTAACCTTATTTTTGGTTCAAAACCCAATTTTATTCGAAGACAACGCAAAATATCTCTATACATTTCAAGTTATCTTAGGATGATTTTTGTTGGCATTAATGAAAGCACACTCAAGTGTTCAAAAATCAATCGATTATTTATTATAGATATAGATTTGATACTCCTCTAATTAATAAAGTATAAAGTAATTGAGGAGAAGAAATTTTTTAGACCATAGTGTAAGAGTTTTCCTAATGTGAACTATATTAATTGATATTGTAATTTACCGTTTTACGGGGTTGGTCTAAGGTGAGATAGAAGGTTTCTTAATTAGTCTAATATGGGGCTGCCTAGTGTGGGCCGAGTTGAGCCTAGCCCGTAATGAGGGGGTCTGGCTAAAGACTCTATAAATAGTGCTCAAGTCTCTCCTCTAACCCTAATTCTCACATGTATCCTCACATAAGGAGCGTTTACCTAACTCTAAAGGTGAGGGGGCCGCCTCATTGAACCAGTGATACGGAGGGCAATAGAGGAGAAGGACTTGCGCGTGGAACATCAGTTTTCCGCTTCCGCTTCAAGAAAGATGGATCCCAAAATAGGTGCGTTAATCTTTCTACTCGATTATGCATGTTCTTGTTCTAGTTATGGAGATCTTGGGATTGCGCGATTTGCGCCCAACATGTGGTATCAGAGCAACCATAACCCTAGAACTCGAACGAATAAAATTTCTGCCCTAATTTGTGATTTTCGAGATTTTTTGTTCAATAAAAATAAAATTAAATCACAAATTTGGACTAGGCTCGTCGAGACGACCAGAACCATTGGCGGCGCGTCGCCGAAGGATACTGCACGCGCCCCCAAGCGCGGCCACGCGTCGCTGGGCATCGAAGACACGCCCCACGCACGGTCACACGCCTTCATGCGCCACCACGCGTAGGGCGCAGCTCGCGCATGCGACGCACGCGGGTGCTGACATCAACGACCGAGGACCCGACCCTTGCGCATGCGCCACACGTGGGTGATGACGTCACGATGACGTCAACGACCCAGACCCAACCCAATTAGCGGCCGACTCGACCCGACCCGGTCAAATGGGCGGTTTTGACAGGTCTCTTCGCCAGACGCGTGTGCTCCACACGCCGCGCACTCAGGAGGCACGTGCGGGCGCGTGGAGGCTTCGTTCAACGCGTGGCTGGCGGCATTGGATTCGTATGGCCGTCCTCTATCTTGTGGTGAATTTATTTTACATGTTTGATGATTTTATGGATGTGAAAATACATACGAAAGCCTAAATACGTGTATTTTTAGTGTATGTTTGCGTATTTTTCTTGTATTTTCTGTGATTTTGGAAATATAGGTGTTGGGTTACAGGTATGTTATCACATAAATGTTATAAAAGTGTGATTCATTGATAATATATATAAATTTTTATTTTTATTAATGAGTCACACCTTTATAATGAGATACAACCATTATGGAATAGTAATTGAGCTATGTATTGAAGTGATGAGAAACAATAAAGGTTACACAACTTTTGTTGCTCAAGCATACTCCTTTATACGCTGGTAACCTTTGAATGATGGACGTCTTAAGAACTCGTGACCAAACTGATTGTACTAATTATACACATTTGCTGAATGTGGGTAATGCATGTAAATTAAGTTATTGCATATTGTACCTAAACTTATCTGGTCACTTGGTCATGTCTATCAAGTTGAACATTTTTTTTATGGTTATATTTACGCAGAGCAATAGTATCTACTGTTATAATTTAGATATTTGCTTCTGTGGTTTGACTCAATTTATAGGCCACTGGTTGATGCAATGATAATTTTTTACTTAAAATTGGCTAATAAATCAAGACCTTGGAGTCATAGTTTACCTTATGAAACTCATGAGCATCAGCTGTTAGGATTATTGATCTGGGGTACCCTATATTGCTATTGATGTTAACTAGTGATAGATCCTCTGGATCAACATTCTTCTTTATGTTATTCTGGTAATCTGTAATCTGGGTGCACAAGAAACACTTTCTTCTATGTTATGAGAAATTTCTTGTGTTGCTATGATCGGTGATTTTTCTGGATGAATAAAGCAGTGTAATTAGCATGATATGTGATTTTGGTGATTTACTACCCCTGTCACTAAAGTTAAAATCACATATATATGGTGTATGTGAGCAGTAAAGTTTATATCCCTGATATGAGAGAGTTTCAAGGATTCAATTGAGAAGTGACCACCAAAGTGGCACGCTTGATTGGATTTAAGAAATTTCGGTCTCATATATTGATTGGGATGTCTCCTGGTCTAATGCGTAGTCATACTCCCAAAGAAGGTGATTGTGTATTAGTTCATGGAGGGATACATGATGGTATGGCGGAGGAGTGACTGATCCTAATAGTTCATATTCCCAAAGGTGATGAATTCCCGAAAATTGGAATATATTCTCATGACCGCTATCATGTGGGAAGTATACAATTGCATGTCATGTATTCTGCCCAAAGGTGATTATATGATTTTGCATGTAACTCTCTGGATGTGTACTTGTACGTCAAGTTACACAGTGCTCACATGATACTAATTACATACATTGCTTGTTATGTGAGCAATAAGGTTTATATCCCTGGTATGAGAGAGTTTCAAGGATTCAATTGAGTAGTGACCACCAAAGTGGCACACTTGATTGGATTTGAAAAATTTCGGTCTTGTATATTGATTGGGATGTCTCCTAGTCTAATGCGTAGTCATACACCCAAAGGAAGGGATTATGTATTAGTTTATGGAGGGATACATGATGGTTTGGCGAAGGAGTAACTGATCCTAGTAGTTCATATGCCCAAAGGTGATGAATTCACAAAAATTGGAATATATTATCATGACCGCTATCATGTGAGGAGTACACAATTGCATGTCATGTATTCTGCCCAAAGGTAATTATATGATTTTGTATGTAACTCTCTGATGTGTACTTGTACGTCAACTTACACAGTGCTCACATGATGCTAATTACATACATTGCTTGTTTTTCAGTCATCTTTTTTGTAATTAATAACTCAATTATTATTGAGGTTTTTTACTACTACAAATTTTAAGTTGTGGACAAATGATTTGTTGCTTGGAAAAATAGCAATCGAATTTGCTTACTGTCCATGAAACGTTCCATTCAGGAACACTTGAAAAGTGGTTTGTCTGCGGATTGCACTGCTAAAAGATGATGGAAGCCTCAGTGGCTTGAAATTATGTCTTGTCTAATATCGAAATTAGAACATATCTGCAAAGATTGTGTTTAAGATATAATGATATATACGTCTCGTATACGGTTGTCCAAAAGTTTTCTATTTAAGGAAAATGACCGAGATAAAGAATAAAACAATTACAATTAGTCTTAAAGGTTGTCAGGCCTAATAGTGGCGGTGAGTATTTTGGCAAGTATCACAATGCTGAATTGCTTCAAAGGGTCATTTGTTAAATACTTGGTAAATTCTGAGGTGATAACTTAATTTACTATGCTTGAAAATCCTGATAAAGTGATTTCGCCAAAAGGCATAATTGCACCATAATTAACATGGTGATGAGTAAGACTAATTTATCTGGTTTTTTGTGGGTTGATATTTTGAAAGCAACCTTTTTCACATACAAAAGGTGTTTCTGACCTAAGTTGTTCCATAAACTTCTTTTGAGTTATGGACTGGACGTAAATTACTTGAATCATATTAAATTTAGAGGTGTCATGCAGAAGTGAGGTTATCTAATCCAATTTTAAGTGCGTTGCAATTCAGATCCACTCAGAATTATTTTGTATCTTACCCAGATTGTTAAAAGGGGTATCAATTTTATGACCCTAAAGAAGGTACAAGAATTATGGAATCACATACTATAAAGTTCCTACAGTTCGACGTAATTATAGAAGATAGTTGCTCTCAGACTATTAAGGATCATAGTATGATGGAAAATTACCGTGTCTTTGTCTTTGCCTATGCAGACAATTGGAATCTCCTATATCATAGACTAAACTTATTGAGGTTCAAGGTACTATTCTTAATATAGTTTATGATGAAATTTCTCAAACCTCTCAACTGTAGAATGAAGTGGTTGTATTAGGATTATACCATCAGATTATATAGTCTATTTGTGAGAGCATGATTACAATATCAACTACATGGTTGATTTAGCGACATATATATAAATGTCGTTTCTTGTTCTCAGTCAAGTATGTGATTAGATGCCATAAAAGATGATAAAATCTTCATTCTGAAAGAGGGGTGGATAGTTTATAGTGAAGAAATAATTATTTCTTTCTAGTATCTTTTAAAAATTCTTTCAGAGTGAACGTGATATTAATAGTTTGTTTTTTATATGGAATTACGCCAAATAAATACAAAATGTATATAGTGTAACAGGAAGATTTTGCAACACATGTTTTAAGTAAACCTGTGTGTAGACTGAAAAGAATTCATGGTCTTAAGAAAGTTTCCAAATAATATTATTAAAGTTTCATAGCGTTGTTATTTCGTTCAATTGGGAACAAAGTAATTCAATAGATATTATACCGCGAGGTCAGTGGGAGGAAATTTATTTTTCCCATACTCTATGTATATGTTTTTTTTTTTGCTTACAAATAGTGACCTTGAGGCATCTTTTGTTCTTTACACTGAGGTCTGTAAGGATTGTTCTTGTCATATATATTAGATTTATCTTAGAAGACATTTGTTGATCATATTTTGGAAATATTCAATATACATCAATGCAAGCCAGGAATTGGTCATGTCTTTAAGGGTGATGGACCAAATCCATTACATTGTCCTTGTTTAGATATTGAGAAAATCTAGTAAAGGGTGTACCTTGTGTCGGTGCATTTAAAAATATAATGTATGCTCAATTTTGCACTAGACTAAATATTGTCTTTGCGACGGAACTTCTAGGCAGAAATCAATCATATTGGGTTGCTGCCAAGAAGGTTTTAAGGTACTTAAAGATGACAAGAGATTATATGCTAATTTACAGACATGTTCAATTCTTACAGCTAGTAGGGTATTTAGATGTAAACTTTGCTAGCTGTTATGATGACATGAGATTAATAACAGAAAACATATTTATGTTAGCAGGAAGTGTAGTAAATAAAGTTCTATGTCATCTTCTACTATGTAAGCAGCGTTAGTAACATTCTTTTAGGCTATTACTTGGGCTATTAGGCTCCGGAACCTCATTAAGGAGTTGGCCGTTTTTAATTTTATAAATTGACCCATATGGTTGTATTGAGACAATAAATTGGTAGTATTAACAACAGAGGTCTCAAAGGGTCTAAATATATGGTGATCAAATATTTTTTACTCTAAAGAAACGGTACAGAAAGGTGACGTTATAATATAGCATATTTCCACAAATGATATGGTTGTAGATCCACTAACTAAAGAACTTCGTTCTTTTGCTCTTGAATGACATGTCATTGATATGAGCTTAAGAGCATCATGAGATGCTCTTATTTAGTGGGAGCTATTTTGGCTTTACTCTAATAAAGTTCACATCTGTGTTGGTTACACTTAGTAACAATTTGATATGTATCAACTTTTGCATTCAATAAAATATTTTTGAATGTGTTGTTATTATGTTGAATACATATTGATAAAGTCTCAAGGTATTGTATAAACCTTGAGTGAAGGTTAGGGGCATCCGGTTATTAGCCTTGTGTATATGCCTTGTTATATATAAAGAAAGGTTAACCGTAAGGACAAGGCATATGTGGGTTCATTGGAACCATAAAGACATTCTCTAGTGGCACAAGTTTTTTGTGACGCTTAAGGTAAGAGAATGGTGACTAACAAATGGGATCTCTCTATGAGAGATGTTATCCATTTGCCACACTACCATATTGAATCCATATCAATAAAGTTGAAAGCACTCGTGACCATGGAAGGCTCTGTGTGTATACATGCAATTACCGCCATGGTTCGGTGTTTGAGACTTTATGGGATAGGATTGACTATTAAGAATTATCTCTAGACCAATGTGCACACATACAATACGATTTCAATTAATATAGTCCAAGTGAGAGAATGTAAGAGTTTTCCTAATGTGGACTATATTAATTGATATTATAATTTACCGTTTTACGGTTACCGTTTTACGGGGTTGGTCTAAGGTGAGATAGAAAGTTTCTTAATTAGTCTAATATGGGGCTACCTAGTGTGGGCTGAGTTGAGCGTGGCCCGTAATGAGGGGGCCTGGCTGGAAACTCTATAAATAGTGCTCAAGTCTCTCATCTAACCCTAATTCTCACATGTATCCTCACATAAGAAGCGTTTACCTAACATTAAAGTTGAGGGGGCCGCCTCATTGAGCCAGCGATACGGAGGGCAATAGAGGAGAAGGACTTGCGCGTGGAACATCAGTTTTCCGCTTCCGCTTCAAGAATGATGGATCCCAAAACAGGTGCGTTAATCTTTCTACTCGATTATGCATGTTCTTGTTCTGGTTATGGAGATCTTGGGATTGCGCAATTTACGTCCAACACATAGTAGTTCTTCCCCAAATACACATTAAAAAAATACATGATTAAGATTCGTATGATATCATAAAGAAAACATATATAAGTTGGAAATTGATGGGGGAAAATTATTTACATACATGCAACCCAAAGAGCTCAACAAAAAATAAAATATCTAAATATTTTTATTAAATAATTATTTCAATCTATACAGATAATTTAAAAATATATATTTTTCAAATAAAACATTTTCTACAAAACAGACGAAGCATTAATTTGTGGTATTCAAATTAATTTGTGAAACTATTTTCAAAATATCTTTATTTTTCTCAGTGTTCGGCTAAAACCTGAAAAAATATTTTCTTTCCGAGAATCTGCCAAATCGACAAGTATGTGATATTTAATGACCGACCGACGACTAGCCAAGAAAGAAGAAGATGAGAAACAAAGAAAAAAAAAAAAAAAAGAGGAAATTAAAATCATTTGAATAAAAAAGAAAAGAATAAGAAGAAAGGAGAGGAGGAAGTGATGATTTGTAAAGGTGTGAGATAAGAAAGATCCAGTGTGAGGAAAATGTTTTCCACTTTTGAAGACTTTTTCCCTTTCATGAAAAACATTTTCCCTTAAGAATTCATTTTCTGTGAAACGAATGCCGGAAAATTCGGAAAATTTTCCATGGAAAACATTTTCCGCGAAACGAACGGAGCCTACATTTTCTGAGAATCTGAGGTATGTGATATTTAATGTATAGTAATTTTGTTCTTTTTGCCAGACATGTTTGAATTGAATAATTTAATCTTTGAAGACGCACTATTTCTTTTGGTAAGTTGGAGGCTCAAATTAATACTAATTTCTTTATCATCTCGTGCTAATTTTCCCCATTTTCAGAGGAGAATTATATAGTCGTGTTGCGTTTTCATGTATATATTTTAAGTTGCACATTTATATCGATTTGAGATTGTAAAAAATTTTTCCATTTTGTTTTCGTTGTACGTTTCCGTAGTCTTATAAAGTCAAATGCTTCTGATGAATTTATTAGACCAATCAGGAGATGCATATAGAGATCACGCTAATATACAATTATATTTCTACCTCCAATAATTAATTAAACTTCCCACGTGCATTCTTAAAAAAAAAAAAAAATCATTGCATTAGTATTCGAATAACGATGAGTTTAAGAAACATATTCCTACTGAAAAAGAAAAGGCTCATGCGTGTTTAATAAATCCATGCTAGTAATCGTGCCCCTTAAATGCCTTATGTTGATGGGAAACCAGTAAATTTGAAGTATCGTTAAGTTACATAAATAGAAGTTTATAACCAATTACAAAAAATGTTAAATATCAACTAATCCAAAAAAAAGTTGGTGATTTCTTAAAATTGTGAGTAACTTACCAATAATTTACCAGAAACAAAAAAATTAATCATTCTTCACAGTTCTTGACATCGACCAACATTTCTTAATTCTTATCGGCACAGAAAAAGGACCATTTATTTTTTCGTAGACTGCTCCAATTACCAAGACTCAATATTTGAAATAACTTGTTGTGTGAATGACTATGGAAATTTTGGCACTTGTGTTCGATCACAAGACATTTTCTGGGATTCAAACCATATAGTGTAAAATAACAATACTCGTATGATACATCTGAAAAAGCAATACCCATTTTCTTGGAACATCACATAGATGCTTAAAAAAGCTCATATCAATTTATTTTAGTGATATAAAAAATGCCCGCATTATAAAAACTAAATTGAGTTCTTTCAATTACACCCATCACCACTGAAATTCTACACGAATGCGCATGTTATTCCAACATTTATTTGATTATATATTACACACAAGGCTCGAGACTTTCCCACCTTGGAACTAATTTCCTACTTGAAGGGGTCGAGATGCGTAATCGGACGGCACACGAGAGGGCTCGCCATGGCACCCGAGAATCCCGACCCAACGTTTATATCGACCTTCTGCCCATCGTTGACCTCCCAGTCAAAGCACTGTGCCAGAGCCCCAACGACGACTTGCATCACCATCGAAGCATGCGATGCGCCGATGCACCCTCTCCTCCCGCCTCCGAACGGCAGGTAGCTGAAGTCGCGACCCCTTGTCTCGACCTGGTCGAGTTGACCGCCGCCCTCGCCGGGGTTTGCCAGGAACCTCTCCGGCACAAATTCATCGGGGTCGCGCCACGTGTCGGGGTCCCGCATGATGGCGTACACGTTCATCAGCAGCCTGGTCTCGGCCTTGACGTCGTAGCCCATCACATTGCAGTCTTTGTTGCATTCTCTGAAGATCAGAGGGGTCGGGGTGTGGAGCCGCAGGGTTTCCTTCGTTACCGCGTGCAGGTACGGGAGGTTAGAGATGTCCGGCTCTCCGATCAGCTTGGCAGGGCCAACGACGGACTCGATCTCGTTTCTCAGCTTCTCGAAGACTGCACGGTGGTTGATGAGGTTCGCCATGGCCCACTGCAGCCCCGCCGACATCGTGTCGATGCTCGCTGCCAGCATTTCCTATTTCATTAGGTGGGAAAAAAGACTATGAGGAGAGAGACAAAATCGATTCGTTTTTTGCAAGTTGAGAGCATACAAATTTGGTCAAATTTCCAGAGAGACGAAATGCAGTCACACTCTGCCAAAGGGCCTCCATTAGGGCTAAGCAATTTCAGTTTTTGTGCAAGTTCCACCTAGAATTTGGAACTTACTTGTTGGAATAGGTTCTTCATTTTTTGGAACTTAGAATTTACCATGCATATTCTAAAACCTAAAACATACCATGTCACAGGTTCTAAGATCAATTATAGATTCTACCCAAGTTCCACCTATATTAGTAATTGAACGATTACAGTGAATTAAAACATTTAATGGCCACCATTTACTGTTACGATTCACTGACCATAAAGATACACGGAAAATATGATCATTAATAAAGTAAGAATCTCATTCATAAAATAGAAGCTAATATCAGTGCTTCTAGATTATATACCCATCATTGAATGGCGTGGAATATCGCAAGATCGCCCGAAAAGATAAACTAAGAAAAATATTAAAATGTATTTCAAGCTATAGATTATAGGTTCCAGGTTCTAGGTTCCTCCAACTAATAATCTGGAACCTATCTGTCAAAATAGGTTCAAAACAGGTTCCTCATTTTTTAAAATCCGAAACCTACCTTACATAGTTTAGAAAAACCTATAGGTTCTCACCAATTTGGTTCTCAGATACTAGGTTTTGTCATGAAACGATGCTTACCTCTAGTCTCCACTTATCATACTCAAACTTATATAAGATATTTTCAATCAAATTCATAGCAAAAAAATTATGGGCATGCAAGATCATTGTAAATGAAACTGATCGTTTACGTAAATACCATTTTTCTCATTGTAGAGATTTGATCTTCGAAATTAATTTACTCCACATTGATCATGCAATAAATAGTGACCATCATAAACAGAAATTTCCCTCTATCAAATATCAATGACAGGTCTTCGACCAAAAAATATATATATCAATGACAGGTCCAACATAGATTTTGGGTACGTGCATCTACCAATTAAAACCAACTAAGCCAAAAAAAAAAAAAAAAAAAGCGTATTATCATATACATGCTTCTCTTAATTATCAAAGTGCAGTTATATAATCTCCGAAATAATTTGTTCGGTAGAGTCTTCGCATATTAAAATCCAAAGAAGAACTTACAAAGATGAAGTGCTTGATGTGATCCCTAGTCATCTTCACTTCTGCATTACCATCCCCACAACTCTCCAACAGCATTTGCAACAAGTCACTCTCACCACCCTCATCTATATTCTCTTCGTAATCCCTCAGGATCTTCTCCAACACGCTGTCGAACCTCCTCATCGACTCGGTCAGCCTCTTCCCATGCCCGAACATATCATACCTCTTCAAAGGCCCGAACACTTCGCTCACCCCAAGCTTTGCTCCGAGCTCCATGATCTCCACCGCCAACCTCCTCACTTCTCTTGTCTCCTCCACGAACTTGGAGTACCTCTTCCTCATGATCATCCTGAAGATAATGTTGTTGGTTAGCGTCGTCAGCTCCCTCGTCAAGTCGCAGGATCTCCCTTCGCCAGAGCACTCCAACACCGACCTCACGAGCCTCTCAACCTCTTCCTTGAGGATGTGCCTGAACTGGTCAAGCTGCGAGCCTGCAAAGAGCCGGGTCAGGCACAACCTCTTCATGAAGCGGTAGTAGGGACTGTACGGCGCGGTCATGAACCCGGTGTGCCTGTATATGCTGTACTGGACTGGCCCCATCTCGAACCGCGAAGAGAACTCAGCATCGTGGGTCTTGAGGATCTCTTTCGCGACGGCGGCGTCAGAGGCGATGAGATAGGTTGACGAACCCATGCGGATCCGCATGAGGGGGCCATAGCGGCGAGCTAGGGTTTGGAAGGACTTAGGCAGCGAGGAGCCCAAGAGATAGATGTGGCCGATGACAGGGAGCGATATCGGGGGGCTTGGAGGTTGACGGGACGACGAGTTGGCCAGTCTCGCAAAGATCGCGCGGAAGAGGAAGCAAGAGGTGATGAAGATAGTGAGGCAGAAGATGTAGGGCGTGAGATCTAGATTGGTGACCGCCATTGGAGAGCTGAGAGCAGTATCTCCGCCTAGGGCGAGTAGGGGTTGAAACTTGAAGGGAATGTGGGAGGTTTGACCGGGGGATATATAGAAGCAGATGCACCTAGTTCGTGCCTAGGGCTAGGATCGAATTCACCTAGTACGATATTGAAATAGGATATTCATATCTCAGATCGAGAATATGTAGGTTACTTAACGTGGCGTCCGGCGATCATCGGAAGCAATTTAATTAATTCCCTTGCGTTATCGAATTTTCTGTATAGCCTTTACAACTGGTTGACAAAACGGATTCGGATACCTAATATTCCTCGCTCGACGCCTAAGCAATGCGTGAGAAACATGGTCTTGTGTAATGAAAGTCGTGATCTGATTTGCCAGATTCCCTAGGTGATTCCGATTGGTGATCATTCCGAGCTCGATGCCTGAGCAATGCAAGCATGGTTTTGTTTAATGAAAGTCTTGAGTTGACTTGCCAGATTCCCTAGGTGTTGATTTTTGCACGTAATCTTATATCATTTTTCAGCACTGGACGCACCTACATTTGCGGGTAAGCCATTCATGCAATAAGTCGAGCATCGATCGAGGGTGCATGCCGGTTGGGAGCAACACATAAGTACAAGAACAGGCAATAATTGGATTGCCGGTTTCTTTTGTTTTTTCGTTTTATTAGTTGTTCGCGGATTAGTCGGCCACCATTAGATGTACTTCGGAAATTCGAATTTTTATAATTTTTTATTTAAGTGAGTTTATGAAAACGCATCATTCTCTCAATTTGAAAGTATCTTAGGTAGTATTTTTTTTTTTTTTTTTTTTTTTTTGGTAAGGAGTAGATGGTATTATTTTCACTTTCAATTAATGGGAAAATTACCAAAAAAGTCTTAAATTTATTGTAATTATGTCGATTCAATCATAAACTTAATCAATTGAATCCTAAACATTCTGCAATTGTGCCAATTCAGTCCATCCAGCCAAATTTGGCCCACTAGTGCTAACATGGACTTTGTTTTTTTTCAAATTTTTAATTAATTTTTTTTATCTTTTCTTCTCTTTTTTCCCCCTTTTATTTCTTCCCTTCTTTTTCTTTCTCCCGCCTCCTTCCTCCTTCTAATGATTGGCCAAAGGGGAGGGCCGGTCGCCAAACTGAGGCGGCCAACCAATGGCGAGCTAGCCTTGTCGTCCACCGATGAGGTCAAGCTCACTAATCCATTGGCAACGCTTGCCCTCACTAGATCTAGTGAGAGCTCACCTCGCCGGTGGCTAGGGTTTGTCGTCGCGTCTTGCCCAATGACAGCCAATGAGGTCTTCTTTGCTTTGAGCCGAATGAGGTCCTGACCAAGGAGCTTGCCCAGCAACACCCTCTCTCAAACGACATTAGGCTTACTCTCGTCGATGGCTAGGCGAGCTCACCCTCACCCAACAATGGCGAGGCAAGCTCGCCACTAGCTAGTCACCTCAGTCCAATGATGAGCCCTCCCCTCTGATTGGTCGTCAAAATGAGGAGGAAGGAGGAAGGAGGAAGAAAAAAAAAAGAACAAACAAAAAAATAATTACAAAATTCAAAAAATTAAAAATTATTTTAAAAAAAAATTATAGCATCAGCCAACCAAATTTAGTCAAATGGACTAAATTGGCACAATGGCTAAAGATTTATGACTCAATTGATCAAAAAAAATAAACTTAGGACTGCACATTACAATAAATCTATGACTTTTTTGATAATTTTCCCTTTAATTAACTTAATCATTATTCGGAGAATGCTTATGAACAAGACCCATATCCAACAACAAAAGCCGGTCAACTTTTGTAATGTCCAGAGCAATTCATTGCTGCCTAGGATACCCAAGATGTGACCTGAGTTTTAAGATAATTTAATCGAGTCCTTTAACTGCGATTTCCTTAAACTATTGCATCCTCGAGAAGAAAAGGTTTACCTTGAAACAACAAATGGTTCAGATTTATGTAATAGGTATGCTCAATTCTCTGCGTGTCTATGCCAGAGACAGATGCCTAAACTGTAAAATTAAGTTCGGGGCATATAGGAACATGCCATTGCTTCGGTCTGTATGAACAGATCATGGTGTACATACCGTGACAGAGAAAAGGCAGGTTCAAAGACATAAAAACTGAGGAACGTCCATTCATACTGAGGAAGACATTACCACGTATGGAGGGAACGGTCAGAAGAGAAATCTCGTCTGAAGAAAAATGATGCTTGGATTCTATTATGCCAATGCCCAGGAGCACACAGACCGACCTTGAGCAAACAATCAAATGCATGTTGGTTCTCTTATGTACACTGTGTTCCAGAAACATCACCGAAGAGCTCAAAAAGGGCTCCAGAAAATGAAAAGACTGACTCAGGTGCCTACTGATCCTATGCCAAGACCTTCAGCAACTCGTTAATGGGTGAGAAAAATGCCTACTGATCCTATACCAAGATCTTCAGCTAGAGGTTGAAAGGGGTAAAAAATGGGGAACTAGATTGACCAGTTATTGATCTAATGTTCTCAGGCCTGTCTTGTCTTGTGTACTCCAGGATCATCGATGCATCATCGCATCGACATCAGTGTACGAACTCTCTTTTGGCGCTCTGCTTTTTTAGCGGTCGGCGTCCTTTTGAGCCTCTTCAACTCATCCATTACCACTTTTTCAACTGTGTCAATTTGATTCAAAAGCTTCTTCTGGGGTGTGAGGAACTCTGAGTCACCAACAGAAGTCTGGTTGGTAATGTCAAGCAATATCTTCGACACCTTGCCTACAGAAATTGGGCAAGGCTTTTCTGGAACTGCTGGACCAGGGGTATATAGAGAAACATCGTGCTCGAGTGGAGCACGCATCCGTGGTACAGAAGATTCACCGATGGTCAGTTCTGTGGCTACTGGAGTATCCGCTTGTCGTCCTTCAATCTCTGCCAGCCGAGCCCTTCTCCTTTCATATGCCTGAATTTAGGAGAAGATATTTAATCAGCCCCCAGACAAGTGTGCAGCAAATATAGTGACATGCTTCTGCAGAGCAGTCAAGCAAAAATCCTGAAGTGGTACTAATTGCATGATGAGTAATAAACTGTGAAATCAAGATACAGAACAACAAGAAAGGAGACTATTGAAGAGAAATACAAGGACGATAAAATAGCCCAAACAGATGTAGAGTCGTGACCATGATATGCAGATTGTAATTACTTCAAGCAACTGGATAAAAAGAAGGGAACAAAGCCTAAGCATTGGTGGTGAGCAGAGCCAAAAAGTTTACCCCACTGATTGGTAATGGAAATCAAAATAACCATTTCCAAACGCTTCACAACTACCTTCTCAGTTCTCACCAATCTAGCAAGCCGACACAAATACTGTAACACTGAATTACTAATGGCAAAGGCGCTCATAGACGTATATGAAGGCATTCCATTGCCAATTAGCCTAGATTTGCATAATGCTCTGCAGACATGGAGATAAATCATCCAGAGTTTAGATCAGACCAAGCCAACTTTATATGCTCATCCAATACCAATCTAAGCAATTATCCACTCGACTAGCTAGCCGATTGAATTAGTGGTTAGTCTATCAATAGAAAGAAACTAGACGTAAAAAATTAAATGTGAAATGCCACTCAACACCGGAAAACATGAACGAGCCATGCTTAATTCAAGAAACTTAAATCAAACCAAACGCATTAAATGAGCAATTACTACTCTGAAGAGCATCGTTACCCTCACAACAGTTGTAATATCGCGCAGCGGTGTCCTCGGGTACCAAGAAGGCAAAACACCGTCCGGCCGCCCCCGGCCCCTCCTTGCGCTACCGGCCGGCGGCGTGTTCTCTCTTCCCACCAATGGAGTCGCGAACAGATTCCTGCCACCCCCACTCACGTTTCTTGGAGTCCCCAAAACGCCCCTCCTGACCACCGCACCACCGCGGCCCAATCCCACTGGCGCCCGCGCTCCCACGACTCCGGCTGCTCGCCGCACCACCACGGGTTCGAAGAGATTCGAACTCCGCTCCGGCTCGCCCTCGAGCACTCCGAGTATTCCCGCTCGCCTTCGAGCGTAGAACGCGGCCACATCGACTGCCCTCACCAACCTGTCCCTCGATTCCGCCGGCATCTCGAAGCTCCTCCTATGGAGAGACTGAAAACGACACCATCAGAAGACGAAAACATCGCGCAACAGAAACCGAATCTTTAAAAGCGCGCTCGACTCAGCAAGAAACGAGATCCGCCGAAGATCTCAGATGCGAAGTTTTCACGATTCCCCCCGCCGCAAGCTAGACGCAGCTGCTCTTCCCCGGAAACCCACATACGAAAAGAGAAAATACCCAGATGGGCAAGCAGCGAAATCTGCCAAGACGAAGCAGGGAACCGAGCAACGCTGAAGAAGAAGAAGAAGGGGGGAGGTGGCGAATTACCTTGAGAGAGATGGAACTCGAAAAAGGTCGAGGATGGCATTCGAGGAGGGTTTCGGCTGAAGTGGGTCGCGATTTTGAAGGTGAAATCAGCAGAAAGTTTCGCTCTTTTTCAAATCGGAAATGGGCGGCATGAGAGGGGGAGGGGTTGTTTTCCCAGTTTCGAGCTCCATCTTTTTCATTTTTTGGTAATTAAGTTCGAATTTTCAAATTTTCGCATTTGGGCGGTTCGAGCCGTTTGCGAGCCTTTTCAACTACAAGAAAGGTAGTTTCGAGTCTTGAAACCGCATGCGCCCCACATGGAAACTGTGGAAAGAAGTCGCCACGAAGGGATTTGGTTCGTCAAATGAAATTGGCTCAATTGTCCTTTCCTTCCGTAAGAAATACCCAAAAAAAAAAAAAGGTAAATTCCGTATAAGAGTAAATGCGAAAAGGGGACATAATCATTTTTCACCATTGCTCAATCGAGAAGCTTCTTTTGGGTAAAATATTGGGAGCTTAAGGAGTGACATTTTAAATGGATTTGTCGCCCGTGGAATGCTTGACACGTGAAATTCGATGTGGCTTTCGTATACAATACCTTGGTCATTTGTTGAGAGCTGTTTTTGATTCCTAATTTTCACTGATAATGAAGTTGAGATTTGATTAGAGATTCTTTTCCATGTTGGCCTATCTTCCTAGATCAATGGTTAAGACACAAATGCTTCACATGAACTAGCTGCTCAAAGGAAAAAAATTAGAATACTTGACTACTCTATTTTCAGTAGTATGATAGTTGACCGTTCAACACATCACTCAATCTAACGTCCAATGAGATGCAAGAACAAATAAATTCATGAGACTTAGAGTACGTTTAGTAACGTTTCTATTCAAAAATTGTTTCCGAAAATAGAAATAAAAAAAACTATTTCCGTTCCGAAAAACGATTTTTGAACAGAATAATGCGTATGGTAACTGTACAAAATTTATATTCCTGGAATAGAAAAAGAATAGAAACACGTTTTGTAAACTTGTATAATTCTTTTTTTAATTTTTAATATTTTTATTCTTTTTTCTTTTTTCTTTTTCCTTTTTCTTTTTCTCTTTGGCCGGTCGCCGGCCACCGCCGTGGCGAGCGACCGACTACGTGACATCCGGCGAGCTCGCTGGAGCCTCGCCAAGCTAAGGCGAGGCCCGACGAGGCTTGGCCTCGCCCGGGCGGCACGAGGTCGGCCTCGCCCTAGCTTGGCAAGGCCCGGCCTCGCTGGCCGGGAGAGGCCGAGCCTCATCGTGGCTCGGCCTCTCCAGGGGCCGGCGACGCTCCTGAGAGGTCGTTAGCCCTCGTCGGCCAATCGCCGGCGCCGACCATGGCCAAGGCGGGTGACTGGCAAAATAAAGAAGAAGAAGAAGAAGAAAAGAAAGAGAGAAAAAAAAAAGTGTTTCTAGGAAGTATTCCCGAGAACAAGAAACAAATTTTTTCTACTTTTTGTTTATGTTCCAAATTTGTTCTGAGGGACAAAAAAAATAGATCTTTTGTTCGTAGGAACAAAAGTGTAAACAAACGCGTTTCTGTTCAATTTTTGTTCCTTGAAACAAAAGAACAAAAATTTGTGTTCCGAAGAATAGAAACACATTTAAACAAACACGCCCTTAGTTGTTCTCTTTGTCTTTATCAAAAATTGTCTTTACTTGATATACAAATTTATTTCCTAATTCAATTCATATTTTGGCTAATATGGAAAGACAATTTCATTCTTAATTTTGTATAACCATATCTAAAGTATCAATCATTGATATGGTTGGAATTTATCAATATGATAATAAATCAATCAATCAGTTTATTATTCAATCCAAGAGGGTTAGGAATAGATGTCTTACTTCACTTTTAGAAAAAGACTTCAAAATTTTGGTTTTCGGTGGATTGAAATTCAATCTTAAAGAAAAAATTGTAGGCCAAAATTTAATTCCAAATAGCAATGAGATTGTCTAAGGAATTACTTAAAAACAAAGATGGAGGGTCACATGAAGAATTTACACAAAACATGCTTTTTCATGGAAAAATATGAGCTATATGATGAATCTGACTAAGATAAAATTCAATAAGAAAAATTCAAATTTGTCAATGACAATGGGACACATGATGACTCATAATTATCTAATTTAAAAGAATAGACTAATTAACAAATCATTCAATTTTTTTTATAAAATGACCAAATTTTGGTTATTATTAACATGTGATAAATTTAGTTGATGAGAGCAGAGTTTGATCATTTATACGTATAATTATCAATAACTTGAAGAATCGACAACTTGATGATATTAACAAAAAAGTGAAATCAACAATCTCGAATGCAACCGTATACTGGAATAAAGCAAATGCCAATGCAATTGAGTCAACAAATCAAGTAAGGAAGTTAATGTAACTGTCAATATAACCGTTTATAACCTCCCTTTGTAACCATGCTTGTAATCTTTGTTGATAACCGTCAATTGTAGGTTTTAATTAGTCACATCGTACTCTTCAAAGGAACTCCGTGTCCAGACAAACAAATACACTATCTTTCAATTCTGTACTATACTTTTAACTTTCAAACTCCCATTGTTAATTAAATTCCACCATGTTTCTTAACTATAGTTTCCAAATTCAGGTCATCACTTAAATTCTGACATATATCTATCTATTCTAAGTGTCTCGTCATCGGTTTAATTCCAACGTTGCATCTCTATGTTCTCAGTCTTTGTAATCGATTAAATTTAGACATACTTTGTCTACAGGTGGCTGTATTGTCAAGCTTTGTTGTAGATAAAATTTTGATACAGTTTGTATAGGTATAGTTCCGCTTGAAGTAAAGTTACCGATTCTCTTGTCTACCTATGAATATTTCTTATCCGGAATTGTCATAGAACATGTCTCCTCTAGTAAACAAAAGAACGACTTTCGGTGAAAATATCACATTGCTAAATCGAACTCAAGCAAAACACCTTCTCAATTCTCTTCTTTAAATTCGTCAAGCTCTATCTATATCTCCTATTCTCCCATAAGAAAATAATTAGTCCAAAGGTAGGACTACCTAATCATACTACACGATTCTTTAATCCTCTGCCAAAGATGACAGGAGGATGCCGTAAGAAATTAAACTAAAAACGGCAATGAGGAGTGGACGAGGCACAGAAAAACCAGTAGACATTCTTAGTGCCCATGTTAAAGATTTGCATGCTCACATGGGGTACACCGTGAAGAAGGACGTGATCTCCAAGATAAGCCATTAAAAACCATGTACTAAGGATTCAATCAAACTTGATTGTAAAGGAACTTGCGCGATTCAATCATGTTCTGGTACAGGTCATCCGACGCATTTTCAGTGAGACATAATACTACTCAAAAAACCTGGAGTCTCAGTCTCAAGCCTTAATTTCATCAGCTACCCTTTCTCTGCAAAAATCGTCTTGCCGTTACACTAAGCGAAGATGAGAATTACCAATGCTAAATAATACAAGAAGGCTAATACATACAAAGGATGGACTTCTAAAGTAAATGCGATGGTAAGATTATCTTGCCGAAAAGAAATATAATCTGAACGAAGAAGATTAGGAGGACATGCAGCACCCCCCTTTTCCTCTACCGGCATCTGCATCCTGTCCGGGGACTACAATCTTCGTCCCTTTAAGAAGACCAGGATCTGATTCATCGCTTGCATTAAGTGTCTTCTTGGAAATGATCCGGTATATCTCTGTCAAAACTGTCAGGAATGCGGGTTCAACATTGGTTGCCTCAAGAGCCGATGTCTCCATAAAGAATAAGCTCTCTCTCTGGGCAAACTCCTGGGCGTCTTCCGTCGGGACAGCCCGTAGGCTGCCCAAGTCAGACTTGTTGCCAACAAGCATGATGACGATATTCTTGTCAGCATGACCTCTCAGTTCCTCCAGCCACCTAGTCATGTGGTCGAAAGATTGGCGCTTGGTCATGTCATATACCAACATCGCCCCAACAGCACCTCTGTAGTATGCACTGGTCACTGCTCGGTACCTGTGGAAGCATAGATCACCAAAAAGCTATGAACAACGAATGACAAATCACTTAAACTACTTGACTAAAAAAGTGTCAGGCTGGGGTTATTGCTTCAACAGAGTTCATTATGTTCAATTCGGGACCAAAGGAAACCAGTAGATGCTTAGAACGGCTCCCACGCATAACATGCTAATCTAATGCTAACGACAGCACAGAGTATCTAAGTCCTAGATGAACTTCATTGGAGAAGTTCAACAAATGCTACGAAAGGCCTTCGGATTCCGTCAGGCTCCTCTTAAGGGGGATCTACCCCTCAATGATTAATTCTTCAATGAATGGATGTAGTAGTAAGGTTTTATCTCACAAAGGCAGGTTGCGGACTTTGAAGGACTAACTCAATCACATTAATATTCATCCACCAATAAAATAAGCATGTCCTGCTGGAAGAATTCTGAGTCGATCAATCTTCATAGTGGTGTGCTGCCCTGATTTCTCCTGAGCTTGGAATTGGAATGCTTCTTCCCTACCAACTAAAACTAGAAGGGATGGCAGGGCAATGTTAGTAAGTCAGTGCTCACTTTGGAGATCTCTGTCAATGCTTGTCCCTAACTAAAATTGAACTGTAGCGGTAGGAGGTACAGAATTTCTATAGCTTGATTTAGCTGATCCCAAGTTTCAAATGACAGCAGACGAGAAATTGTGATTTAGGGCAAAAGTGACTGCACATCTGCAACTGGACTACGAATCACTTTTTGTTCCATGGACAAGCCAATCCAATATAGGCATTGGCATCCACCGACCATCTACAGGAAGGAATATCGCTTTAAGGATAATGACTAGAGTAGCGGAGGAACATCAAGAGGCAAGTTGATGGATTGTGCTTGGGCAAGTTGGAAGTTTCACGGGACAAAATAAAATTGCAACAAAATGTCAATGAAACTGTCAGCTAAAGAAGAAAATGAGATGCACCACCTATGAAATCTTGTAAAGACAATGGACTCATCATAACGAAACCAAACCAAATGCCTGACTGGCAGCCGGAGGCCCAAATCCAGACTTCCCCAGCAATGCCATAAAACATTCCTCTTAGAGACCAACCCATCTTAATTAAAGGGAAAAAATTTGGACAGAAATTGTAGCACATTTGCCACACCGATGCAGATTGGAGATCACGAGAGTCCTTTCACCGTCCACTCGATCAAAATCTTCCCAGAGGGCCAGATCAACAAGTCCCATCACAATCGAATAGCTAGACAACAGGTCGGCAGACTCCAAGGCCACCAGTTACCACCTATAATATGTGCTCTCTCATGTTTCACCAACCCATCACCAAATCCTTTTTCAGCGAGCATAATTTTTCCTCCTGTTCGCTCGCCAGTTTTTCCCGTTCTTTCGGGGAAATCAGAGCAAGAACAATGTTCGCTATCCCTATTCATCTTCATGGCCTAAACGTCATCCATAGGACTACAAACTAGTGAACATTGCTTCGACCTCGGCCAGCGAAAAAATCAGACACTTTTCCCCGACCCCATCGCCTCCATCTATTCTGGGCTAAAACAATGACCAGCATTTCCAAACAGAATCCATTAGCACAAAGCAGGACACATCACAGATTTGATGTTTCTTCTAAAGAGGTACGCAAAAGAAAAAAGATTCAAATTTTAGACACAGAGAGAGAGAGAGAGAGAGAGAGAGAGAGAGAGGTGATGAGTGAATGGTGAAGGCGTCCTCACCGCTCCTGACCCGCGGTGTCCCATATCTGGGCCTTCACCGTCTTGTGATCGATCACGAGCGTCTTCGTCTGGAACTCGACCCCGATGGTGGCCTTCGACTCGACGCTGAACTCGTTCCTAGCGAACCGAGCCAGGAGCTGGGACTTCCCCACCGCGGAGTCCCCGATCAGCACGATCTTGAACACGTAATCGATCTTCTGGTTGTAATCTCCATAAAGATTAGACATTTCTCACCCCGCCGCCGTCGCCTTCGCCGAGAAGGGAATCCTGTCTATTGTCGGGAGGAGCTACGAGACCCTAGCCGGAGCGAACCGGACCATCGATCAGGTGCTGATGAGGGTGGCAGCGGATCGGATTTGCTTCCGGGAATGCGTCCATCGACCGATTCGATCAGGAATTTTTTCCTGGGTTGATGGGCCTGGGCGAGCTCGCGATGTCGGATGATTCAGAGAGGAGATCGTGGAGGAGGATTGTCTGGTTCGGAATTTGGTCTTGCGATGTGTCGGACATGGGGGAGCTCGAGAGGACACGAAATGGGAGTGCAACGGAGGAAGAGAGAGAGAGAGAGAGAGGACCAACGGCCAATGCGGGTCCCTCTTTAACGGTTTCCCTCGGCCCGAGACATGATCGGGTGTGGTGATGCGTACCTGAGTTTCGGATCGGTCAAGGCAGCTAACGGTGTATGATCGGGGCCAGTTGCATTTCCTTGGGGATTCTGGACTTTATGGGGCTCATATCTATGCTCAGATTGTACATCGTTTTTCTTTATTCTTTTTCCAAACTAGTTTTAGGGAAAATTCTGAATAAAAACATAAAGTGTCTTCATTTTCTTAACTAAAGACCTGAAAATGTATTGAATAAAGCCTCGAAATGATTATAGTTATTCCAAATAAGAGCTTAAAGTGGCAATAATTGTTTCAAATAAGGGTTTGATCTTGTCGATCGCCGGTTGATTAAATATTCCAATCTTTCAAGGACATTTACATCTAATTACAATTTTAATTTTAAATTATTTTTATTCTTTTCTTTTCTTTTTTTCACTTTTGTTTTTGTTTTTTTGCTAGGCAAGGGCCACTGGTCACCGGCAAGCCGAGCCTCACCGACCTTAAACGAGGCCACCCTTGCTAGATCTGGTGATGGTTGGCCTTGCCTGGGGCAAATAAGGGCTCGATGACCCTCCTAGCCGCTAGCGAGGGCAGTCTCACCCAAGGCAAGGGTCGCCTCACTCAAATCTAGCAAGGCAAACCTCATCGATGGACTCAAGGGCAACCTCACCCGGGGAAGGTTGCCTTGCCCAAGCAAAATCATCTCTTGTCACCATTGGCAAGGCGACCCTCGACCAGATTTGGTGAGGACCAACCTCTTCAATGGCCGCAAGGGGGCATCCCCCAAGGTGAAGGTCGCCTCATCCAGGCAAGGCAGTCCCTTGCCAAATCGAGCAAGGGCCTCACCTAGCTCTTTCCGGCATCGTTGGTGGTCAATAGCCACCAACAATGAAGGAAAGAAAATAAAAATAAAAAAAGAAAATAAAATAAAAAGGAATAAAGGAATAAATTTTAAAAAAAAAAAAGGTAAATTACTAAAATGCCCTTGACCAATTGAAAAGTTAAGTCCTTATTTAAAATAAACATAATCATTTCAGACTCTTGTTTGAAGTAAAATCTACTCTAAGCCCTTATTTGAGAAAATGATAGTATTTCAAGCTCTTATTGAGAAAATTAAGACATTTTAGACCCTCATTTAGAATTTTCTCTTGATTTTATGACCGTGATTGAGAATGGTGATTGATTACTGATAAGCGAGATCACTTAAATCAATGGCGATGAAGGTGAGTTGCATAACATATGCTTTATAAACCTATGCAGCAAAGATTGATTATTTTTATGTATCGGATAATATAAACTTGATACGACCTATTTGATGAATCGCATATCAAAAACAAGGTGGGAGAGTTCAAAGCCATATAAACTTAAAAGATTGTCGAAATCTTGATACCATTGATATAGGACCCAAGTTCCCTACCTTACAATAAAGATCATAACAATTTATCACGCTCCGCAATCTCGCTTCCCACGTTGGGCTAGCAACACTGGCATTTTCGGCTAATCCCTAGGCGAAAATCACAATACTTGGCGTTGTCACCCACTTTAGTATGGCTTTGTGCGTGGGCAATGTTATTGCTTTTACTTGAACGTATCCTATCGATTCGGAGTAATAATAGGTTAATTGCAAGGCATGAGACTCGGAGCGTGGTGAGTCGTTCTTGTCCTAATTGCTTTTTTAGTTTTATTTTTGTCCTTACTATCACGGAGCGTGGTAGATTATTGTAATCCTAATTTTAAACAATGGGACTTGGATCCCACATAGGCGGCACGTGACTTATGTATCAGATTAATATGGCATTAAATACTCTTAGGTCGAGAGTTAGTTTTTGGGACATGATTTCCTTCGTATCCATCCCATAAATATAAAATAATAATTTACATAATCAAATATTGGAGGAAAAGTTGCTATATAATTGGACTTCCTATTCATATTTCGGATTTTATCCAGTCTTGTCCCGATCAATATTATGGGGTCCACGGATATAAGGACCGCTAAATTGAGGTCTTTCATGTTCTTCAGCAACCATTCGTTGATAGAATGGAAGTTGCTTGAACCGTTTGCATAGATGATGACAAGAGGCGGAGTCTCGGTCAACTCCTTTCTTTATAAGGCAAGCCGTCACGCCCCCATCGTTGAGAGACGAGACCAACGTGCACCAGGAAATTTTTTGACTTTCTTGGTGCACGCCATGCTTATCCAATATTAAATCCCAACGCCATCCCGGCCTTTGGTTATAGTTAGATCAACAAATGGATCCACTTCAATGGAATGTATCGAATAATGAATCCGAATATTTTTCTTTCAACCGTTCGTCACTCGAAAATAATATTTTTATCAAGATGGCCGTGGATAAATTCAAGAGGATCGAATTGGATATATCGAAATTAACAAGAAAGTCACGTGCTCGAACTTGCCTATCTTGCTCTTCGAGCCACCTAATCAGGCTCATCGGTTTCCAAAATTCAAGTGACACCTTTTCTAAGGTGAAATTCCATCTAAACGGGACTGAAAAAATTATCATGGGGGCAACCTTTTACTTTAGAAATAGCAGACTACCGGTGCATTCAAGTAAATAATCGACAGCATTCAATGGCCTTCTCAGTGAAATACGCAGGCACAGGGCTCATTAAAGAGGAAAGCAAGCTATGCCACAGGCAGATCTTGGCTGACTCTATCAAATGGCTTCCGAGTCCTTATGCTATGTCGGTCGCCCGGATCGGCCCCGCGTACTTCACCGTGCCGAATCCATCATAATGGCTGTGGATTCCCAGTGATTCAGACAGCAGTCAGAAAAGGCTGCATTAGACAACTAGCCTTCCAATGCACTGAGCAAATCTGTAAGAACTTGACATTCAAACAAAACATGATCAAGGGCACAGCTAAGTCGAACCAGAGTTTCCATTACTTAGCTGTAAATCTAAGACAAAGTCCTGCCATCTTCTTATCTTGGAACCTCTAAATCTCTGTTAGCTAACGATATCAAAACATTTAAGTTGGCACTTTGGCAAACATTCTTAGAATACAATAGTAGGAAAAGGAACTTTATTGCGCTCCTTCCTACATTTATGTTTCCAGTACGGTATGAAAAGAGACATCTACTTCCCTACTTTCTCTCTATCTTTACACTATGGAAGAACGTTAAACAATTTGGTTCGACAGCTTCTGCATACTTAAGCATTTGCAATTTGCACGGTTTTCGCTAAGTATCTGCAAAAGGAGATATATGTTCAGGAATCAGTATCAGAGTGCTCTAGAGAAAACGATAAGTCACAGCTTCATGATCAAACTTGTTCTTCATTACCTTAAACTGTTTCTGCAGGTCCTTAATGTACTCCACAGCCAGATCTAGCATGTCCGCTGTGTTAGTTTGCTGCCAAGAAAGATAATAGTTTCATGAGTTCTGCAACAGGATAATTTCCTTCAGTAACCCATTCATAGATAAAATCTACCTTGTCCATATTCGGCACCAGCTCCTGCAATTTTCTCATTCTCTCACTTATCCGTGTCCTTCGCACCTGGACTATTTGAATGTTAACAACCATTGTAATTTACACACCAAGAACTTAGAAAACATATTAAAAACTATAGTAGAGTATGTTCATCAACCGCAGAAATGATGTAAGTTTCAGCATCAAGACACATGCAAATTCAGTCATTAGGTCAAGACTCGAGAGAAACTCAGTTAATAATATATAGAAGGTCCCAGACATTGAACGAAATTTACCCTTTCAGCAATACTTCGAGGATGAGTGGCACAACCTCGCTTTGCTCTGATTTTACATGGGACGGAATCTTGGAATTGCAGGAACTTCTCTACAGTCGCCATCTCTGATGAAGTCTTTGGCAAGCTCATGTGATGGGACAACAGGTGAACCTGATTACCTGGACTCCCATTCTGATTTCAAAATACCAACATTCAGATATGATTTTAGATAAGCAACAAAGGATGAATAAACAATATCCAGTATGTCAAGTCTTGCCTGATCACTAGAAAATTTTTTCAGACCATTTTCTTCATCTCTCCTCAGGCCAATGAAATTCTGCGAGAAATTTGAGGAATCACTCCAAGAATTGAATAGATATCCAGAGCCGTGAAACCGGCTATTCCCACTGCCAATCCCTATTTTTGAATCATCAGAATTCTGTGCTCCAAAGCTTTCACTTCCAAGTTCTGAAATATGTGACAACATCCCCAAGGAACAAGATAACCCAGATGAGAAGCTCATATGACCGTTCAACTTGTTCCTTGGAGGACTTGATTCTCCATCGACTACATTCCCCACTCTATAGTTTGTAGTACCTCTCATCGCAGCAAAGCCTGCAAAGTTTAAGAAACTTTCTACACTCAGTTCCAAGTAGTACTCCTTTTGGAGGAATCTTAATTTAATTCAAAATATTAGTACACAGACTTTCATCACCTACAACATCCTACAAAGAAAAAGATATATTTCATTATATTGACAATTTTCTTAATTTGGACCAGAAAATATCTATCTTAATATAGAATCTGTAAGAAACCAGGCATGACACATATGTTGGTAAAAACCAATAAATTCACCTGCACGAGCTAATTAGTTCTGATTAATGAAGTTAGTACAAACTCTAAACCCCTCATTCCATAATTCCTTTTCCTTTTTCTTTAGATTGATCTTGACCAACATGAATGTGGGGATTGCATATCTTGCTAATTGTTTGGTAATATTGCTTCATGATCAAAAAATTTATAATGTCTTAATCTTAGTACCCCGAGGTTTTTCCCAGTTCGTACTAGAATAATTACAATGACAAGAAATGACATCATGAGGAACTTACGGAAGTAATGACAAAGCATTCTAATACAAAGAAAATAGAATTTAGAAATTACAATCGCATACAATACCACGCTCCTTTCCTCTTAAACTTTCACTCGCAACACTCGATTCAAAAGAATCTTCCTATACCTGGCTAGTCTTCTAAAACATCTAGTAACACATCGTGCCGCCATCAACTCTGTCAAGATGAATAAAAAAGCTGTGTCTAGTAGTCTTAAGTCACCCTCCTAACTCCCTTAGTCAAGAAGAACTACTTCCTAACCCCCGATGAAAGGTAAGCTATTCGACATGAGCTAGAGGAAAGCGTGTACTGGTCATGTCTCTACTTCCTCAGGAACCATTTCGGACACAAGAACGGCCGAGGCACTGGGATAGCATAAGCTAGAATCATCTAATACAAACTAGAGAAGGAGCAAAGGGATTTCCAATGCTCCCAGATCAACATGTTAAAGCTTTAGTACAGCATTCTCCTAAGCTATGTCTAGAACTTGCTGTCACGAAATGTTGGAAAACTTGGTCAATTAATGAACCGTAAGCATCTCTGCCGGAATATGCCCGAAACCTCTAATGCAATTAGAGTTAATGCTATCTCGTCGCGTTGCTTACACTTTTGAGACCTACCATGCTTTCCACGTAACAAAACCTTAACAAAGTTGCCATTAATAGTCAGTTCTCCACTTTGTACAAGGAAAAGGCAAAAAGAAAAAGGGAACCGCACTTTTACCATTCTGAGCAGAGAGATCAGAGAAGAGTCCAGGTGGAGAGCTCGCCTGCCTCGCGATACTGGAATCACCAGATTTCACCTGGGGGTGGCGATCCGCCGCCATTGAGCTCAGCACCCCATACGAGCCGTCCATCGCGGAACTCTGCCTCGGATAATGAGGCGGCAGACCATAACCGCCGCGCGGCGAGCTCGCATAGCTCCCGACCGCCGCCGCCGCCGCCGCCGCCGCCTCCGCCACCGTCGAAGGGGGAGACTTTTCGTCGAAAGCTTGGATAGACGGCGAAACCGACTCGCGGCCGGTGCCGCCGTAGCTCAAGAACCTGGAGCTGAACTTATCGGCCTCATACCCTTCGGACAGGCCGGCCTTACTCGCTCCGCCTTCAGCGAAATTCTCGAGGACCGAGGTCGGAGCCGTGCGGAAACGGAGCAACCCGTAACTGGACGGTTGACTCTGATTGTAGCTCTGGTGGTTACTCGAATCCATGTAGAGACAAACGCCCTTCTCTCTCTCTCTCTCTCTCTCTCTCTGTTTCTTCTTCGGAACTTGTTGCGGACACGGGAGGCAAATATAACAGAGGCGAGATGCTAGGGGAATTATTGTATATACCCTGGTCGCTTCACTGCGAGGCAGAAATTCCCTGAGAATTTTTATCTCGCTATCTCGGGAAAATCTTGGGGGCAGGGGGGATTAATGGTAGCTTGATTTCTAAGCGGGGTGAAGATAAGATCTTCTGGAGGAAGGAACCCAGGAAGACGGGAGCGGGAGCTGGAGCTGCAGCTGGGCGCGTGAGGGCGTGAGCTGATCAGACAGAGACGGTGAAAATCCGTAGAGCAGGAAGTCGAAACGGTGGAGGTCGGAATGAAAATGGAGGGATCGGTGAAAGTTGATAGAGAGATAAGAGAGGAGTTGAAAAGCGCCACGAGCAAGGAAGATCTCGCAGAGGGGAGAGAAGATTTCAGCGAGAGAGACAGTTTTTATGGCGCAGAGAGAGAGAGAGAGAGGGGGGAGGGAGGTGATGGTTATCTCGTTCCTTTCCTTTAATGGCAAGTCCGGTCGGAACCACAGTACTAAAAAATATGAGAGTATCACTATCGACCCTTCGAGATCAATCGAAATTACCATTTTCTCACTTTATTTCTCTTCCTGCTACTTCACCACAGCGGGGGTTGTTCCCGATCAATAGGGGCTGCTGCGCCTTTCCATTCTGCATTATTTATTTTAATGTGTTGCACATTTTATTTTCTTTTATTAATTACTATATTTTTCGAGCCTTGTACCCATCTCACTCTACCTTCTAAGTGATTTGCATTTGAGAGAACATCATGCTAAAGACGAATCTTACAGGTTTTACCCTAGTCACTATATTTATCAAAGCACAAGAGTTACCTCTACCCTCTATGTATTTAACGTTCAAGGATGTTGAGGTCTACGAGAGGCCCAAATGAACATAGTTTAACGACTTGCCCAAATCGATATCACTGTCCACCCCTTGAGATCGATCATAAATACCATTTTTCACTTTATTTCTCTTATCAAAAGAAAATTCTCGCCCATGACATGTTTCGCATGTCACTTCTAGAAAATGGTCCGTCTTATGGATTTAATTCCAAAGGGAATAACTAAGATCCATTTCACTTACGTTGAATTATGGCACGTAAACTCTAATCTTCTTCCTTTCTTTCACCGCATTTTCTTTTCTTTTCTTTTCTTTCCTTCGGGTATCCCGGTTCCCGGTTCCATGGGCGGATCCGCCCACCCGGACCGGACCGGAACCCTTTTAATATTAAAAAAAAAAATTACTAAAAGAAACCCTAGATTAGATTTCCTTTATTTTCTTTTCTTTTCACGCATTTCTCTCCCACTGTTTCTATAACTAGCTATCTGATTTGCAAGTAACACTCCCATCACTACTTTTGCCACCGTTGTCGACAATCTCCACCTTCGATAGTACCAACACCAATGGAGCATTGTTTGAATCTCATATCGGGTCGTGAATCAAGGGAAGGAAGAGGGAAGTGTTAAGGTGTAAGGGTGAGGGTGTTGGGTGAAAAATATCTCCCATTGAGGATGTGGTATGATGGGAGCAATCAATATATCTTAAAGCTCATAAATTATTGGTTTAAATTTGTAAGTGGACGCAAAACTTGAGTAAAAACCCCATTGTAGCCAATTGTGATGGTTGATGGTGGTGATTTGTGTTTTTGGCCTGCGTTTCACCAAAATTGGATCGATAATGAAATACCTTTGGAATATATCCAAAAAAATGTTCCATCAAAATTGAATCGACAATGAAATATTTTTTGAAAATAAATCGATCTATGCGTGAATTGACAAAAGATACGAATGTTCATTTATTGATTTTTTTAAAGAAAAGTAAAATGATGAGGAATTTAAATGTACAAAAACTGGAGGTAAACATGGCTAGTCATTTAAATTGTGAAAAGGTAAATATAAGAAAACAGTTGCAAAAAAAAAAATGTTGAGTTCTATGGTTGATTTTTTTTTTTTTTTTTTTGGGCTATGATTGATTGAAGGGTTCTTTCAAAAAGTACACTAGAGGTATTTATAACCCACAATCGATGAATACAAGCGGTTGTATCAACTCCTCTGCTCAATGATTACATTAACTCCACTACTTGACAATTACTTGATGGTTACATTGACTCCACTACCTTAATGGATACATTGTTGGTTTCATCAACTCTAGTACTAGACGGTTACCTAACAACTACATTGACTCCACTATTCAACGGTTACATCGACTCCTTTGCTCCAATACTTAGCCACTGCACATTGACATTTTCAGAGAAAAAAATTAGGTCTTCCTGTCGACCAACTGCACTTTACCAACTGATTATTCCCAACATTAGGCCATTTTTTGCTTTCATTGTCATTTTAGCAAGCCTCTGTCGACCAAGTTGTCAACTACAACACTCAAGACATTTCTTGGTGTTTAAAAGAATTGAATGATTCATTAGTCATTCGTTTCATTCAAATTAGATAATCAATTGTCATCATATGCCCCATTGTCATTTGCAAATTTGAATTTTCCTCGCCGAAATTCACATAGGTCATATTCATTATTTGACTTGTATCTCTACATTAAAGTCACATTCTATCGAAAGTCTTCATGTGACCTTCTATCTTTTTCTTTGAGAAGGTTATCATACTTAGATGCTCTCGCTGCCAATTAAAATAAATTCACAAAATCTTGGCCCTCAAATTTTTCTTTAAGATCAAATTTGAACCTATTGAAAGCTAAATTTGTGAACTCTTTTTGCTTAGAGTAAAGTAAGGCATCTAGCCTTTCCAATTCGAGCAATGAACTAATTGACCAACTCATTACTTTATTGATAGAGTTTGGTCAAATCAGCAATCGATACCTTAGCTATTATTTTTATAGAACTGAGCATGGAATTATCTTTCCACCTCAGCTTAGTTTGCAACGAAATTGAGTAAAAAGATAGTGTGTTTAGTGGAAGTAGTTTTCGGCAAAAACAAAATAAATAATCTAAGTCTTAAAAACTCGTTTGTCTTTACCTCCACTGTGGGCTATAAATCCACCATGTGTTTCATGATCGATTGTTCATCTTCACCAATAAGAATGGCAAAGTTAGGGTTTTCAAGCTTCTTGGAAAATGGCAATTATTGACACATTCAGAATGTACTTTCCTATATACATGAATGATGGTGATTCTGTCTAATCTCAATTATTATTGAACTTATTCAACGATCTCTTATGAGTTCAATTATGAATTTGGTTGGTCATCTTTCTCCCTTGACAATGATACCGGTCTTGTCGGATTTTCTATGTTAATAAGCACGGTAGGTCTAATTAATTGTACTCGCACCATTGAGTGTCAAGGTACACCTCTTTGTAAATGACAAATGGTCTTCAGAAAAAAAAAGAGGATCTCTCTCTCTCTCTTTCTCAGAGGCTGCCCAGAGGATGATGTCGTGGAATTTTCGCCGCCTCTTTTTCCCTCCCTCGCATCATCTTTAGCAGTTGACCAAGCAAATTGGAAAGATCAAAAGGGGAACGGGGGAAGCGTCAAGCTTATAGGCGGCTAGCCTAGGCTTGAAACTTGAGGCCTCGAGCGGCGTGCGTGCGGTAATGTAAGAAACTGAGAATCGATGCCCGTGGATATGGGCATAAGCTGACAAAAGGAAGGAAAGAAAAAGGGGTACTATTCGCAGCCGATCTATCGCATTATGCCCCGATGACGTCACCCCCGGCCCGCACCCCCAGGTAATCCTGTGAGTACCCGATTCACGCCGCACCCGATTCTCGCCCGTCGTTTTCCCGCTTTTCCAGCGTCGTATTTACAAGATCACGTCCCCGGCGCCTTTTCCCCATACTCCCCCCCTGCTGCTTCCGTCTCGTGAGCCGCTCACGTGCGAAACCTCGGCCATCGGAAGCGGTCGTTTCCCCCATCATCTGCGCATTTCATAATTCGGCCCGAATTTATTACGTGAATTTGCTAAAATTCATGAATCTCGCAAGCTATGGTGGATATGATATTAATCTCTCTCCATTCGAGCGGTTTTATTTTTTTATTTTATTTTATTCTTATTTTTGTTGTATTTATTTCGTGATGTGCTTGCTATATTTTGATGGTTGCAAAGTAGTCCAACATAAATTTTGCATACTCTATGATGCGACAGGGAATGAAATGGATGTACGAATTTGCGAGTACTGTCTATGCATAAGAATCGTCGAATATGCTTGGAATTAATATTCCTTTTTCGCAGCGCATAAATCTTTATGAGCACTTCGCACTGTATCGCATTATTTATATATTCTTTAATAACATAAAATGCTAGCTTTGGGTACTTTACCAAATCTTATGATTCGATTCATAATTTTTTAATGTCTTGATTTATGCTATGTATCTTGATTTTCACGACCATGTGAATGGTATTTTCCTCTTCTTCCGTTTTTTGCCATCTTCATAGAGATCCGAGAATTAGGCTTTTGAAAAATAAATTATGATAAAAAAATTTAATCATATTTAAGTTTTACCAAAAAAAATTACATGTCCAACGCCATCACTGATCTTCTTGGTCTAGAGATTATAGTTGATAATGCCGGCCCTACTTTGCTTAAAATCATCCAAAAAACTATTGCGCTCTCATTTTGAGTTTAAAATACAACATAACATTTGGAATGAAATCGCACTATGAACTGCCTCCTTAATTTCGGAATTGGCAAATGCTTGAATATTAGTTTTTTCATTACATCCTATAAAATTACTTTAGATTTTATTAGGTGATAAAATAGGGATTGTAAATTGACAATGTTATATTTTTATATTCAACTTTAGCCTTTTTCATATCCACCAAAAAAAAAAAAAAAAAGCGATTGAATCTCTGAATGTTGAATTTTTCTTTAAAGAGTTCAACTCAAACCCTATCAAAGTTCAGCTCAACCTCTGCCATGGTGACGATCATCCTCATTTACCTACCTTTGCCATAGGAGCCACGCCTAATGGCCTCAACATTTGAGAGAAACCGACATCACAGCTCTAGAAATCTTACTCGGGACCTTGAATCGATTGGAACACTAACGATCGCACTCGGGTGCCGAGACCCCAAATCCCAAATACATGTTAAATTCTGCCCCAGGTCGGATCAAAGCTCTCCTTCGACATCCTTAATCCGGCGCAATGGCGTCAGTCCTGCCTTCGGGACGCAGCGACCCAACCCCCCAACCTCTCGAGTCCGCGGCGAGGTCCCCGACTCGATTCCTAGGTTCCCTAATCCATTCCGCACGGTTGTAGTTAAAAGCGCATTTTACAAGTGTAGCAACGGCGGCGGCAGCGGTGATTATGTTTTTTCCTACCACTATAATCTGATATTCCTAATGGAAACATAGCAACCGCAGACAAACCCCCTACTTTTTTCCAGATTAAGCGTCGCGATTTCCACCGGACAAAATCTCTGCTTACATCAATTCCGGATCAGGGCAACGAAGAGAAAATTCCTACAGTACCTTAAAAAAAGAAAGAAAAAGGAATCGACTTCCTTCCCTTTTGGTTCCCCTAGCGGACCGGTATAAAGCAACAAACTAGAAGATGCTCCCCATCTCCGAATCTTAGAATCGAATTCCAGATGAAACGAGCATAATAACTAGTCTTCCTAATCAAGCTTTGGATCCCCCATTTAAAAAAAAAAGAATAAAAGAAAAATTGGAAAAATAAAAATAATAAAAACTCATCATTCTGCATCTCAACAGGGAAAGCGAATTACAGTAATCATAATTAAATATTAAATATTAAGAAAGAAGAAAGAAAGAAAGCGATGCGCGTTGACACGAATGAACACTTCCGTTTTGGGGGACCAAACCCCGGATGCAGCCGAGGCCAAAAGTAAATGCTTTCCCCACCCACCCACCACTTCCTTTCTTTGGTAAGGAACAAGACGGCAGTCCTTCTCTCTTACTTCATTTAATTTTTTTTTAAATGCTTCTCGATTGGATTAAACTCGCTTAATTTATGTCGCTGATCATTTAAAATAATGTTAGCCCTTTCTCGATCCGAACTTAATTACGATTAAGATTTACTTTAATTGCCCCCCCAATGGTCCCCTCTCACGATCTTAGATCACTTCGTTGAAGCATCATTTAAAAAAGAAAGAAACCAAGTAAACGGTCTTCGAAGGAATTGGACGAGCACGATAATTGGTGTCAACGCCGATAAAAAAGAGAAATATTATTGTTGAATCTCGTCTAATGATGAAATCTCTTATCTTTTAACGCGCTGCTTACGCATAAAACTCTATAGAATTGAATTTATTATCATTTTCGCTGCGTGGATATTTATTAAAAAATCCATTGAGGAAAAGAGGCGGCAGAGAAAAAGGGGAAATCCCATTTGTATTCGGGAGCCCTACTTAAAGGAAAAGGCCCTTGGGTCTCGGCGGCTGTTGTGTGGATGCAAAGTGGGACACGTGAGGCCTCTTTTCCTGCGGCTTTTCGCATGCTATTTTTAGCGGCGGTCCCCCCCCGTCCTTGCTTCTTTTACAAAGTAAAACAAAAGCGAAAAAAGAAAAGAAAAAAGGGCACAAAAAGGGCCCGTCCCCTTTTCTCTCTCTCCTCCCCGCTGGACTGGCTCCTCTCCTGCCATTTTCTTTTTTTTTTGCCCGCCGGCTCTATCCGGGCCCGCTTCCTGAGGCCCATCCTCCTTCACTGGGCCCGGCCCACTAAGAAAGCCCGCGAAGCCACTCGGCGGCCACAGGCCCAAAGTCAGTCGGGCCGCCTCCGCAGTGGTCGAGAAGAGGAGAGAGGGTTGGGGCTCGGGAGTCAAGCGACAGATTAGATCCATATCAAAATGGTTTATTGACCAATTTCTTAAACACACGTGGGTATTAAATGAGTTAGATATACCAAGTAGATGGGTCATATACCGGTTTACAATTTATTTAGATCCAACATACTTTCCCTTCATTTTTATCGCCTCACTGGATCTTACGCTAACTTCGCACTCTGAACTTAGTTTTTAATATTATGAAATGGGTAAAGATCGAATTAGATACTATATGAAAATAGATCACAACGGGTAAAATGGGTATTTAGATCGACTTTATTTTCAGCTCGGCCCAATTCATCCGTTTGGTTTGACAGGTCTACGACCCATGTGGCATCGTCGTTCTACAGGATTCGGCGTATTCAAAATTCGAAACGGTGAAGAATTGCGAGGACCGCCGCCTGAATTTTGTGGGTCCCAGTATGGTTGAGATGTCATCGTCCGGATGACAAGGCCTTCCACGTGGACATGTTCCGGGGGCGACCAAATTGGTCGAACTATCTTTCTTGAAAATTAATAAGATAGGAGCAAAAACGAGAAAAATTAAATATACAAAAATTATTGATAGCCAACGTTTGCTCAAAGAAAGCAGGAGCCAACAAAAATACTGCTGATTTTATATCTGCCAAAGACCCGCAACAAAAATCACTTCATGGTCAAAGTCAACCTAGGAGGATCGAAATACGCTTCCTCTACAGGTTAAACCCTCCATGAGGAGAAGTCCAGCTACAGATTTTACAAACCATAGGAAGAAGAGCACTTATATGATGATGATTCCTACATCCAGAAAGGATTAAAATGCTTCTTCGGGAGCTTGAGGCTCCACGGCTTCACTTTCGGTCTCCCCGGACCGTCACCGGACCTTGATGCGGTCCAGGCTCTCGTAGACCACCCTCATCCGAGGACGCAGCTCCGGGTCGAGCTCCGTGCAATTCAGCGCGACGTGGAACGCGGCGACCACTTGCTTCTTCGCGTGGACCTCGTGCAGGAGGTCCGGGTCTATTATGTCGGACAAGGGTCGCTCCTCCCGGAACACTTTCCTCACAACGCTCTCCAGGCCCTTCCCGTCATTGTCGGGCCCTTCGTCCAGCACCCGCCCCGTGAGAATCTCCATCAGGACGACGCCAAAGGAGTACACATCGCTCTTCTGGGTGACCTTGGTGCCGGATACCTGGGTCTCAGGCGCCAAGTAAGCAACCGAGGGAGCCGGCATCTTCAGCTCCATTGCGGAGCTTAAGACGGTTTGGTTATTAGAGCCATGCTTCTTGGACGATGAGGCGGTGAATCCCGGAGTCCCTGAGATAAGACGATTGAGACCGAATCCGGATATGTGAGGCTGAAACTCATCGTCAAGGAGGATTTTCGTGGATTTCAGGTTCCCGTGGACGTACTTCCGAGGACTGTGCTCGTGTATGTACGCTAAGCCCCTCGCAGTTCCTTGAGCAATCTTTAGTCTCAATGCCCACGACAACGGCGGTGAACTCTTAGATGGTCCCCCTGCGGAAAAAGATTGTAGCAACCAAGGTTTTATTACAACCTTAAAGACATGTACCAAGAAAATGACTAACAGCGGAAAATCACATGCAACCGCACGACGAAAGGAAACAATGCTCTACATTTCGGCCAAGTTATGTGCAGCGAGTGGGTCATCCGCATTCAACACTCAGCAAGGACAAGCCTTGCTGTTGTGTGCTCCGAAACAATCATGCACGGACAGGAAAGGGACGATTCGCTTAACTCCAGAGAGAGAGAGAGAGAGAGAGAGAGCCAGAAATGTACCATAAAGTGCGCACAATTTAGGTTAGACCCGAAACGACATGATCACAAGTCGGCATCTTTAGCTATTGCCCAAATGAAAGTCAATGGCAGACGACAAATCCATCATCACTTGCAAACAAAATTCGACACTGACATCAAACCATGGTTATTAGAATATCAAGAAAGGTGCTTTAGAGACACAGATGAAGAGAGAGATAAATCATGCATGTGACCTTTTCTCATTGTCGCCACCAGCCAAAAGCCGACCCTACACTGAGGTGAAAAATTGAGTTCCCGTGATTCCAGGTTTTACCAGAAGAGGCTCGAGCTTTTTATGTCTTGAGTGCGACAGAAAACACTCAGAACAAATTAATATTAAAATCATGTTATTTAGGTAGAACAAAAAGTTTAAAGGAAATGGAGGTGAATGGCCTATTGAAATCAGTAAAAGCTTTGTTTAGATGAAAGCAAAAGACTACTGGCGATTCATTCCAAAGATTATCAAATCAATAGGACCTGTTGAGAATATAAGTTTGGATTAACATAGAATGCTTTCACAGATACAAAATTCTCCAACATTATGACACTAAAAAATTGGCCTCTTCTAATGGAACACATATACGTTGAGATTGAGAACCATGGGCAACGCCATTACACACAGATTGTCAAACAACCATCATGGGTTCGACCGAAAAAAAAAAAAAAAAAAAAAACCCATCGTGGGAGACCATAGCAGCAGCAGATGCAATTGAAGGACTGAGGCCATAGCATTCCTACTGATGAAAGGATAAAAAAGAAGCACCTAACTGATAACGCAGTCTTCCAAGGTACGTCCCGATAATTTCTTATTCAAGTTTCCCAAGTGAAATTGTGCGGCAGTGATAACCATTCATCTATTATACGCTTAAGACACCAGGCCCATCAGTAAAAATGCTAATGCCGACACCAAAAGAACTCCCGACATCAGTCGAGGTGGGAACTTACTGTAAAATTGTTTTAAAAGTTTAAGATATCATGTAAATTTTTTGTGAGACTGGCTACCAACTGTACTAAGAGATACGCAATTTGATATTTAAATACTTTAAACAAGCCCACTGCGTCAAAGAGACCATACCAGGTGGGGTCACTCATGCTGTCAAGTCTAACCAATATTCAAACGCGAACCCCTGAGTCGGAATCGAACAGCCAGAGACAAAGCAATTCTGATTCGGTTTAGCTTAAGCAGCATCATGTGTAGAGCCAGATAATCGTCCACAGACTGATGTAATCGTGCATAATATAATGCGAAAAACACGAAGACATCCACGTGAGTCCTGTCCGGACCAAGCAAGAAACGCCATGAAAACGTGGGAGAAACGGGTGGCGGAGAGGAAGGTTACCGTGCAATGCGGCGTACAGGCACCCGTTGCGTATGAAATCGGAGACCAGCAGCTTCTCGTCGCTGGCGTAGTAGTAAGCCCTCAGCCGGACGACGTTCGGGTGGTTGACCCGAGCGATGGCCTCCACCTCGGACTCGAACTCCTTGAGCCGCCACGCCGCGTCGCCCTCGCTCAGCCTCCTCACGGCCACCGCCTCCCCGCCGCGGCCGCCGACCCTCCGCCGCTGCCGCCCCGCCCGACCACCACCTTGTACACGATCCCGCTCCGGCTCTTCCCCACCACGTAAGCCGACGCCCTCAGCAAGTCCTCCAGTTCCAAATCGAACCCCTCGTCCAAGACCACGAACTTACCCTTTTGCCCTTCTAGGTCCGGCGTTTCCTCCACCGCCGCCGCCGCTGCTTTCTCCTTCCCCGACTTGTCTCTCCCGAACCTCGTCTGTTTGCTCCGGACGAACCACACGGACGCAAAAACCACGCCCGCAATCACAGAGAGTCCGGAAAGAACCGGTATCAAGAGCGAATTGCTCTTCTTCTGAGCCATCCCATCGTCACCCGCTAGCGAGCTGTGAATGCGGTTCGATTTCGGGCTCTCGGGGTCCTCCGGCCTCGCAGACGCACTCGGATCCAGCGCCTGCGGGCACGGCGCCGAGAGCGGGAACCCACAGAGCCCCGGGTTCCCGGCGAACGCCGTGGGCCCCTGGTTCAGCAGCGAGCCCACCTGGGGTATCTTGCCGGTGAGGTTGTTGTGCCCGAGGTCCAAGCTCACCATCACCGGAAACCGGCCGTACGACGCCGGGACCTGGCCGGAGAACCCGTTGTACGACAGGTTCAGCGTCCCGGAGAGGCTCCCGAGCTTCGCGAGCGCTTCGGGGAGCGACCCATCGAGCGAGTTGGAGGACAGGTCCAAGTGGGCGAGGTTCCGGAGGTTCTTAATCTGGGGCGGGACCGGGCCGGAGAGCGAGTTCCGGGAGAGGTCGAGGGAGACGAGGGAGGTGGCATTGAAGAGGCGGGAGGGGATGGGCTGGGAGAAGTTGTTGCCGGCGAGGTTGAGCCGCCGGAGCGAGCCGAGGAGGCCGAGCTCGGAGGGGATGTAGCCGGAGAGGTTCTTGCCCGGGAGGAAGAGGGAGGCGACCCGGCCGCCGCGGCCGCAGGCGACGCCGGCCCAGTGGCAGGGGCTAGGGTCGGACTCGGACCAGGAGGAGAGGGCGCGGGCCGGGTCGGAGGCGACGGCGGCCTTGAGGGCGAGGAGGGAGAGGCCGTCGGGGGTGAGCGCGGAGGAGGACGGCGGAGATAGGAGGAAGAAGCAGAGGAGGAGGTGGAGTGGCAATGCGGGCAGCGTGGAGAGCGGCATTCTGTTGCATTTGGTAAAAGGGTGGTGGGAGGGAGACATTAATTTCGTTAATGGTCCAAATGCATGCAGCGTGTTGTTGGGCTGCTGCAACAGAGGAGTTGCAGAGAGAGAAGTGGGGGAAGAAAAAACAGGGGAAGAGCCGAAGGAGAAGTCTTGTGAAAGCGAAGGAGAAGGAGGAGAGAGTGGGGGTCGGGGAGAGGGGTAGGATTTGGAGGGTAGTGGTTGGATTTTGAACGTGCATCAGAGGCTGGTGGATTACGAGGTGGGCTCAGAGAGAGGGAGAGAACGTGGGTGCTCAAGAAGTCTCAAAGTTTTTGAATTCTCGTGACCAGGGCCCTATGCTCCCCCGTAGCGGATGGGATGGGAGCGTGCGTGGGAGGGAGAGCGAGAGCGAGGGTTGCTGCTTCCGTTTCAAGCCTGGGATCAGTCATTTATTATTAATTCTTCCCCTGAGATTATAAATTAAACCGATTCGAACTTTGTCGAGCGAAACGAGATCTGTCCAGGGACTGGGCGAGTGTTGTGCCGTGCATCTTTTCGGGGTAGCGACGGTGGGAGGGACAGACGTTGACGATGGTGGGATCTTATAAAAAAAAAGCTCTATTTTGAACCCGGAAGAGACGCACGAGACAGCTGATCCATCCGAGTTGCTCCAATAAGTGCGGTTTCAACATGGACGTATCTGGTCTCATTATAGTTGGAGCCAAACGTGTCCTCGAAAGCAGTTGCAAATTTATACTATTAAAAATTCCAAACTGATATATTTGAGATAAATTTATCCTTTAATTAATTTTCATTAAATTGAATTGATATCATCAAAAAATAAACCAAAAACCTATAGATCTATTATGACAAGCAAAGGGTAAAACCCCAACTTAATATAGCCATCAACTCAATTGTTACATATTATTCAACTCAACAATTCGATAGTAAAATTTAACAAAAGCCATTGTCACATGGGTATTGATTTAGAATTTTTGTGATAAAAAGTTCATTTTAAATGAATTTATTACAAATATACTAGTTTAGAACTTTTCGTGATATTAATCATTTTTGTTTTCTCATTATTTTGCCATTTATTTGAGAGCGGTGCTATGGATATTAACTAATGTGTGAATGTGAATTTACGGTTCCGCCACCAGTCTTGTACAAATTGGCCACTTACTATTTACCTTTGACGTTTGAGATGTAACAAAGCCTCAAAAATAACAATGAAAAAAAAAAAAAAAAAGTAAATAGACGCATGGATCGTCAAAGATATTTGCGATTATGTCAAAGTTTTTTGAAATTTTAAAAGCTATGATAATCTTTTTCCATTTTAACATGAAAGTCAATATGCTTCTTTCTAATCCAAAAGAAAAAGTAAAGACAGATGGAATCCTCGGTTGACTTATCAAAGTGGTGTGGAACCCTAATGACATGACGAATTCTTATTAGGTACTCCAAGATGGCTTTATTTGTTATCATCCATGTAACACGACTGATTGGACAGAGACTTTTCCACACATATTATTCGCAATATTCATGGGTGGCCAACCCCTCAGGATAAGCATAGCAATGTCATAACTAACTTTTGTATAGCACTTAAACATCATAACTTTTTTTCACTGAATAAAATATCACATCAAAATAAATCGATCATTTAAGTATTATTTTCGACAAATTATCCTAGTGGATTTTTTTAATAATTTCAATTTTTTATTTTTTATTTTTATTTTCCTTTTCTATTTTTTGCTTCTTCTTTTTTAGTGCCAACGAGAGTCGTTGGCGACCCTAACTGGCTACAGAGGTCTGACCCTTAGCCGATGTAACCACGAAGGCACTGGGCAAGGCCGTGAAGGCCCTCGCTAGATCTAGGCGCCTGTTGGCGAGGCCTTTGCAACCAATTAGGGTCAACCGTGACCCTCATGCAACATTGAAAAAAGAATAACCCGTAAAGCCACATAGGACAGCCAGCATCTATGTCAGATTTTACGGCAAGGTAAATTGCCGATAGTATTTAAGTGATTGATTTTTTTAAATTTAAAGCACTTAAATAAACGAAAAAAATTATAACATTCAAATAAGCATTTCATGAAAGTTACAGCACTTCTATTATACCTGTCCATTAGAATGTCTGCGGAGTTCCGCTGATGGACTTGAAGTTTCCATGTGCTCAATCCTCTAAGACCTCCGCACACAATAATTATATCTCAATTGAACGTTTTGTAACGAATGTAGAGCCCTTACAGGTTACAGCACACTCTCGGAGGTTGCTACGCTATTCGCTCTTTCCACCCTTTTTTCATTGAAAAAATGATTGCCTTACCTATTTTGAATTTTTTTGAATTTGATTTAATGACAATATTCTCTTCTGCACAAACACGCACACACACACATATGTATATATATTTCCTTGTTTCCGGACTTTTCCTTTTTACCTTACTGTTCTTCCTCCTCGAGCAATTACAGGCATAATTAGCCGTCGCCACCTACCACTAATTGTCAATGGGACGGCCACAAGGGACAAAGCCTCCAAACCCCGCAATCCGAGGCGGGGTGGGGACCGACGGTTCACAACGAAAGGAAGACGACGGGAGCGATCGATCGATGACAACGGCAAGGCATGACATCGATCTTTGGCAATGCTAGATAGGACCGGGAGAATTTATGATTTTTGTCACTGAGCGTGGCGTAATTTTATATTCGATTGAATGAATAATTAGATCATGAAATCGAACCTGAAATTTCTATCATTTAGTTATCAACGTGGAGATCATTCGACGGGAGTAAACCGAAAATGTTAGTTCATCAGCTTTGATTTTTTTTGCTTCGACCATAACATTCTGTATTTCAGTGACAACCGACAAATTCTTTCTATCACATGTTAATAGACAAAAGTCCATGGACTTATAATCGTGAAATAACATAAAATCACACATCATAAAAGTATACAAAATCTAAACGTGGGATATCAAAGCTGCCCACATTACATTTTCTAACGGGCGAATTCTCAGTGAAGAATGGTTGACGAGCAAGGGATTTTCATGAACTTCGAATCGTTAAAAGGCATAAAGCTGGTTTCTTTTTCTCCCGGTCGGGATAAAGCTGGTTACAAAGTGCTGCTTTTTTGGGGGGCACTCGTTACAAAAGTGCTCGAATAAGTTGGGCTTCTTTTGCTTTTTCTTGCGGTGTCAGACGGTCATTTTAGCAGGACCATCCATGGTGGTGGTGGTGGCGGAAAGCTGCCAGCTCCAGCTCTCTAGTTCGAATTACCGTTAGTTCCGCCATTTGAATGCCAAAGGTTCTGGGACTAGATAGAGAGAGCCATGGCCCAGATTGGCGTTCTATTCAACTAGCTAATCCAGTCAGCTCAAGATGACTAGTCGCAAATCAGCCATTGAGCTCTCGTGCATTTTGTATTAGGTAATCGAAAACACGGGTCTATAAAGCTTGAAGTATCAAGCACACGTCGAAAACGACGTAGAACTTTGAATTCCGATATGAAGTCTTGCTTGATAAGCTTGCACTCTCAGGTCTAGTTGTGTGCCAATATGGAAGAATCGTAATGGGCAAGAGAAAGAAGAAACGGAATCTTAAAAGTTTGGAGGGCAACAAATAGATGGAGCCAAATCGCCAAAAGGCACTTCTGGGATGGGCTTGATGGCATATATATAATATGGAACACCTGGCTCCTACAGAGAGAGAGTACTTCCATATCTACCAAACCAAAACATCCTTCTGGATTTTGGGCAATCATGCTTTTCAGTCGTCCGTGTCGACCTGTTCGTCCTATTACAGAAATTTCCCAATAAGAATTGCCTTGCATATCGAGAAAAGAGTGCGCATCTTTTAGTATATCTGCCCGAAAAATCACGCTGTCCAAAATAACGTGTGTTCGCTGTAGGGTATCACCATATGGCATACTCGAACATTATTTGCTTCCACCGCCCAGGCCGCCGTTCTCCTCAAATAAATGGTTCAGGCTTTTTAGTACATTCCTAACATGCAAGAAATTCACAAGAGATTAGAGCTTGGCTCTTTCTATTTTTCCCATTAAGTAAAACAAGATGAATGAGATTGTGGAGCTCGCTTTCTAAAGGAATCTACTCGTTCAGATACAACATTTCAGTAGACGAGTACCTTCATCTTGCTGACAGTTAAATGCTTAAAGTCTCGACTTCACATCCTTCTTGCCAGGAATTTGCAAAGCCTCGTAGTGGCCAAAACCATGGTAAAGAAGTCTTATGGGGTTCTCTTCGCCATATTCTTGGCCATACTCAGCTATTGATATAAGGCCTCCGGCATCCTTATCGTACATGTACACCGTGATAGGCATCCTGAAGTTACCGAAATTAATGACTTTGTAAACTCAGCTCTCTAATGCTATGAAATTACTGATATCAGCAAGCCTTTCAAACTCAGCTCTCTTAAAATACTTACTTTTGAGTAAGAAACTGAATATTACTAGCATGACTGACCAATTATTACTAGCATGACAAACCAATGAACACCAGCACATTGGCCAAAAGAAAGAAAAAAAGATGTCAAGCAGAAAAGAATCGCCTCAGTCAAAGAATAGAATATTGCAGATCTCCACGGGAACACATGAAATGGGTGTTGTGCCTGTCCACATGAACAACAACATATTGATGGGCAATGGGCGTTACAACAAAGTTATCATCTGTACTCAAGCAAGCAACCATGCATTTGGAAAACAAGCACATATCATTCACAAGTCACAAAAAAGCACATGCATGCATGTGTGTGGGTGTGTGTGTGTGTGTGAGAGAGAGAGAGAGAGAGAGAGGGAGGGACCTGAGAACATGAGATGCCATGAGCAATTCTGGCTCACCTCCCCATACGTGTGGCTTCCTCATTTGCGAGACATATGTATCAAAATCACCTTCAATAAACCTGTGCACAACATGACTTTATCAGATACAACTCCAGCAACAATTTTAGAGAAGTTCGGGAACTTGGATAGATGACCATTCTGTCTCTTCCCGTCTTTTGATGAACTCGTCCGCAACCTGAAAAGTAAAGCAGACTATTCGTCACAAGAACTTCGTATTACATGTGATTTCAGCTCACATAACATTGGCAGAGGTATCATCTTGGATGAGTCATCCCAAGAAAGATGCATTCAAAGAGAAATGGTTAGCTTAAATCATTGTCCATAAAGATAATGAGCCAAGCAATCACAAAACTGCACTAGGAATGAGTTGAAATACAAATTGTCATTTTGAAATTTGATAATGCTGATTCTTAAGCAATTTTATTTTGTAGTGAAAAGAAATTTTGAACCATAGGAGGAGGAGATAAAGACCCACCAAATCCCGTAATTCATCTGCAAGTTTTCTCTGAAGGCTCTCGCTTGGAGCTGGTCTTCCAGACCGAAGACAGGCCCCATGAGCAACAGAACGAAATAAACATCTGCCATCTCCAGGTATGCCTGCATAGCATGAAGTTGTCGTCTACCTTTTCATAAGTACATTCAGGAGAATCCATGTTGAAAAGGCATCTTCAACATGGCACTCAGAATTAAGAAGAGCAGCATGACTAGAATTTAAATCTCACCAGTGACAGAGTAATCAGTATAGACTTTCTTCCCATGCGAAATTTTAGCATATGACGAGTCCTCGCAATTTTTCTCTTCCCCATCATCAACAGCTGCTTCAGCATGCTCTGGCTCAAAACTCGAATAACAAACCAACAGCCCAAGAAGCAAACCAGCAGAACCACGCCCTTGAGGCCGAGAAATACGGCGAACACTATATCTGACTTCGCTAGGCATCCCTTGCTTTGTAAACAAAAGTTTGGCATTCACTCTGTCACATACTGTTGATATCGAAACATGTCCTTTTTGAGGTATTGTAACACCAACCGAATCTCTAATTACTAGAGACCGCACAACTCGCCTGTGCTTGGAGATGAAGGAACCAAAACATCCACCCTGGCCCCCTCTAAAACCAGTTATACTACCAGAGGTCAGCACTTCAGATCCACTCAGATCGATATACTTGGACCTGGAATACCCAGAAAACACATGAAAGCATGCACTGGAAGGTGTCACATCACAAATACTCCTCCCCATCTGTCGTCCCCAAATGCGACCACTTAAGCGTAAAACATTCTTTGGACAAGTTATCAGAGTGCAGCAAGCAATCATTTTGGCATTGCCTGTCACACAAGCAGAATGCAAACATTTAAAAGCGGATCAATCTCCAATTACTGAGATCTCGCGTACCAAGCTACACAGTGCAAAACATGTTACTGATAATTACAGCCATAGCTGTTGTTACCGACGAACATGTAAACCATTTAATTTCTATTCAACTTGGCCGTCAAGCCCTGAAAGTGCGAACCGCATATATCTACTAGAAATTCATCTACTCTAAAAAAACTGCTCAAGTCGCACATAAGTAATGAACAAACAATAAGAACCAGCGGCTCATTTCCAAAAAAGTAGCTTATTTGAAAGTGTTTGAAGACACGAAGACTGCTGTAAATAATGCATTAGCCTCACCTCCTTCACACTAACTCTACCATATTCGCCAGGGAAAACTCCCAAGTCAATCATACCAAAAAGCCCAGCATCTTTATAGTTAATACAAGTACACCCAGAGTTTCCACAACATCGCAAGCCAATCTCCACCTAACCAATTATAAGAGGCTCTTCTTGCCCTCAACAGCCAAATATAGCTCGATAAGATTTCTAACAATTCCCTAAATGTTCGGTTTTTCTAATTAAGAGCACTTCTAGGTGTCAATCCACAATCCCATAACACATTCTGCTTTCCCCCAACAGAGCCTTACTATAGGCATTTGACAGCAGATCATCAGCAGAGAACCGTACCTCCATTGAAGCCACAAATTCCCATAGACAGAAACGATTTCAGAAACCCGACATCATCAGAACAAGATACGAAGAAGCATGCGATGCGAAAAGTCAAACGGGAACCAAATCAATTCACCCACAATATCCCCCCCTCCCCCTTCAAAAAGCAACAAAATAAAATATTTTGAGAAGAACCCAAATGAGGAAAACGGGGCATTTTATCTGCATCTCAAGAAAGATAGAAAACTCGGGGTCGATTAAAGGAACCGATTCTTGATACGAGCTGAAGCAAGGTATTAGTAACCTTCTCGTTGTTCGAGCTGATCAGTCAGAGAACATTGCGCGACGAGGAGGAGTTTTACGGCTCACGACAGCGTCGAAATGTGCGGCGGAAGCATTCCCCGGACTTCCCAGTGACGGTGGAGCTCAGGCGGTCGTCCGGTCGTCTTCGACGGTGTTCTAGTCTTCTTGCCGTTCCAAAAACGCACTGTCGTTTAGATCTTGAGAGTTAGGATTTGCGCCATTTTTATGACTTTAGAAATTAGGACTCGCGTAGCCCCCGGTCTCGGTAATAAATGGGGTACTAATTCAATTAATCAAAGATTCCAAGTAGCACTTTTCAATATATTTTCAAAATGGATGAATTACACATCTTTAATAAAGTCATTTGTTTTGCATACTGAATTTTAAAATCTTAAAACACCTTGATAAATCTTAGTAAGTGCCCAATAAGCACCCTGAGTCAAAGAATACCATACTCTCGAGAAAAGCTCAAATGACATTCAACAAAAGGGTACTTGTACTCGAAATTGACATGGATGGGTTAAAGAATACCTAGGGACGTGAGACAAAACTTTGTAAGGAACTCGACAAAATAGCCCCATAACTTCGAGAGCAATGGTGCCTCCTATAGTGATCAAACCTAGACGATTGTTTATAAAAAATACGAGTCTATGCAAAGTCGTAAGATTGTATATGGAGTTGACGCCTACCCAGTGTCGAAAGGTCAAGAAAGTTCGTGACCTGATGATAAGGAAGCCGACGACCAAAGCCCCGGTAAATAGTGGCCGTAATAATAACAGTCCTAAGGTAGCGAAATTTCTTATCGGATAAGTTTCAACGGGTTGAAATATCCTAATCATGTTAATTACATGACTTTGATGGTTTGCATTTTGCAAACATCAATTTAATATATCATTCAATAGATCAATCTGTAATACAAAGCGCTTGGGTCACTGATCAAATTAAACCCAACAAGAATTTAAGGTTCAAACCTTTATAAAAAAATCTATAAAACATGTGCGAGTTTTGTTACGACTTGTTATGGTATGATATCCAAAAAAAAATCGATAAATTCAATTTTAAAATACTAGAGATAATTATTAATTAAGACTATGTTTAATCGTCCGGATTTCTAATTAGTATAAGACCGGATAAAATATGACATAAAATCCATAAATTTTGCTATATAACATTAATTGTTTAGTGATTACAGTAATAATGTCAAATATTTTTACATCACACTGTGTACATTATTTTGAATAAAAAACATACTAATGTAAATGAAAAAAAAATTACAAATGGAGATAGTAAAAAATTCTCACAAAACTCTTGCTTACATTTATTTTTATTTGCTTTTTTATTTTATTTTCTATTTTTAAAAAAATTAATTAATTTTTATTTTTTTTATTCCCCTTCCATCATTCTCTAATAAAAATTTATTAGATAATAAATTGTACTAATATACCTAAAAATACTAAAATACCTCGAATACGTAATGAATATAAATATATATTGAATTTATATTATAAAATATAATTAAATTTGAATTTATAAATAAAATAAATTAAAATAACTAAATTGTAATTTTTTGTTATTTTTGATTTCTTATATTTGAATTCAAAATTATTTATATTGAAATATAATTTCAATTTTGTTAATTTGAAAAGTTTTTCATTCGAGGAATATAATTTTCTTATTATATATGTTAGAAATCTTATCAATTTTTATCTCATTTTAGTGGAATAATTTTTTCCCATTTATATCTCCTTATTTTTAACTTATCTTGAGTTGATACCAAATGTTGGATATGATAAGTTTTATTATATTTTGAATTTTACACTGACCACTAAACGCAACCTAGGTGTGCAATTCCATCGGGATTGAAGGTTAAAATGACTCCAGCCTCGGTCCCCATATAATGGCCGGGAAGGTGTTGCGAAGCATGCCCGTCTCGAAGAGGAAGCATTTGTTTCACTCGCCGAAAAGCAGGCCAACCGCCGAAAGCTTCTTCTTCCTTTGCATCCGCTCGCCGTCGCCTCTCCGCCCCGATTTCCGGAACTCGAGTCCGATCCCGAACTCGGCCTCGACCTCGACCTCGACCTCGCGAGGGGCATGGCGTGGGCTCTGATTCTCGCCGTCACCTTCCTCGTCATCAACATTGCCCTCTTCGCCTCCACCTTCTATCAGGTACTGAACCCGACGCTGCTTCCCTTTCCCCGTGCTCCGACGAGCCGCCGCCGTCCGCGGCTCGCCGCACCGGTGCTGCTCCGTGACTTCGCCTCGTCGGCGACGGCGCTGCTTTAGGTTTTTCTTCTCTTTCTCCGGTTCGCCAGTTGAGGTCGCGACCCCGGGGGGGAGAACCGGAGTAGGAGGATTACCTAATAAACCTCGCGTCTGCTGTTTTATTGGCGGCCAAGAGTTCGATTGGTCGCTGGAGTAGGTCGCCCTGCTAAATTAGCTTGAAAACGCGACGCCAGATACGTAGCTTCGACGCTATCTTTGGTGATTGATTCTTTTGCAAGCTCGTCAGACTATTTTCCATGAAGCTATTTCTCCAGGAACTCATGGACATCGAGAGATTCTAGTCACTAGTGCTTTCTCTCTTCTGTTGCCTTTGTTTGATGCTTGCTCATGAGCTTGTAGAGTCTTCGGGTGTGCATCTGACTTTAGCATGTTGCCGTTGAAGACCCTTCGAAACTGCATAATTCCTCGGAATGGTAACTCCGTTGCTGTTTGAATGTTTGTAGATCCTGATATTATCGGATCTGGAGGCGGACTACATCAACATGTACGAAGCAGCATCTCGGATCAATGGGTTGATCCTTCCTGATTTTATCTTACAAGGAGTTCTCAGCGTGCTTCTACTGATGACTGGACATTGGCTCATGTTTCTAGTTTCAGTCCCTGTCACTTGTTATCACGTAATGCTGTAAGTGCCGTTTTACCTCGACCTTTCCTCTCAGATTGACTTCGGTTGGGCTACTTTCCTATGATGTCATGCTGTTGATGCACTTTGTTCTTGCAATGAGCCGGTTATCCTTTTTAGGTCATGAGCATTTCTAAAGAAATTTTAGGAGCCTTTAGAACTTTAAGAACCCTGAATCTCCCATTTCACAGTGAAGAGATGGGGAATTATATTTGTGAAAGGAAACAAAACTGTCTATTTGCCAAAAAGGATATATTTATTATATAACAGCATCAGATAGAAGTCAACTATCTCAAAATATTAGAAGCTTTTGTGGAGGTCTGCCCCTTCGATAATATATAAATGCCGCCCAAAAAGTTATTTAATCAAACATATGCTTTGATTATTCAAATGAGAGTCAAATGCTCTGCAGAATACCATTTGATCAGTTGAAACCCTCTCTGCGGTTTGGAAAAGTGTTTGTTCTCTATTACATTCTAAAAAGAAAGGTGATCACTTTTGTTAGTTCCTTGGGTCAAGACTCTAATTGAATACCTGGGCATTAATTGCTGCTGTTGGTTATGTGAGGTATATACCATACTCATACTTGACTAATGTAGTTTCCAGATTGTTCCTGCTCTAAACTCAGATATAAGTATATTTAAGACATTGTTTACGTAGAAGCAGTAGCAAAACCTGAATTTGTCCTGAAATCAGTATGATAGCATTGAGGTTAGGTTGGGACTACTTCTTCCCACCTGAAGTCAAAGTCTACCTCTATTACCCATGGGCTGAATTGACATATTAGTGGTATATTGATGATGTCGACAGTAGTAGTAGGACTGCTGTAGATCTATTTACATCTGGTCAATCCATCTTACTCTTTTAATGCACTCCCTTTTGACCTTGGAAACACCATTCCTTCGGCTTGTCATCATATCTTGAAAAATCAAATTTGAGTATCTCATGTAGGGAAAAACCTAACAAGGGGCTCTGATACAAATTGACATTGTCAAAGAAGTAAAAGATAGCAAAAAGAACAAAAATGGGGCTAAAGTAGAGTTGAGTTGAAGTTGGATCAGGGAAAAGAAATTTTAGAGTTTGTGAAAAATGATGTTTATTGAATGAAGAATGATATTGACAAAGAGACTTAAAGGCCTATTTATGCTAGGGTACAAGTGCAAGATGATTTCAATACTTTGTCTTAAATAACAACTTGTAATCTTCTTCATCTCCCCTCCAAAACCCACGTAGCTTTTATACCTGATTTATCCAACTTTTTCACTACGCACTTGCTATGTATGTTATTGTTCCTTCATTTTCTCTGAGAAAACTTGACCTAGAGTTTTGAAGTGCTGAATTGTGAGATATGGTGAATTTGTTCCTATCATCACTAGTACTTGAATCACATCATCAAAACAATCTAAGTTTTCTTGCTTCGTGAAAGCTTGTCGGTTGAACCTTTTAGTCGAACCCTCAAATTGTCCTGGAGTAACATAATCTGTCTTCGATGAGAAGAATACTCTCTCTTCAATCAGTACTCGTGATGCATAGCATTTCTGGTTAGTTGGCTCAGAATGGGGCAAAAACAATCAGTTTGTTCAATTCTTTTGATGAATGTCCAACCAAAGGACTGATGACCTCATAGTTTATTTCACAAGATTAACTTTAAGAAAGATAGCTTCTGTAGCAACTTGCCATACCTATGCTAGCAAAAATATTGGTGCATTTGGATGGAGAAAAAGGAGGGATTAATTGGAGGATCAATGTTTATGGACATATTTATCACATGTTGTGCCTATGTCTATGTATCCATGCACTAATGTGTCCAAAAATTTATTGACTATGCGTTTCTCTTGCATGAAACAACTTTTTCCTGCGTTTCCATGCTCCCATGAGAATATTTGTTGAAATTGTCCCATACTGATCCCTGGACGTCAAGAGATGAATTTACTGTTTTGCTCAAACACAAGGTGAAAGGGGCATTTTATGGTTCAATGAATAAAACCGTGGTAACAGGGAGAAAAGTAGAAGTTAAATGGTAAATCTCAAAATATGCTCAGGTTGTGGTAATCTGTTAGTGAATAGCCATAGCATCTGCTTACATTAGTTTATGCCTGCTACTCATAAAAGAAAGAATATCTGTTTATGTCTGTGGCATTGTCTCCTTAATAGTTTCTTTCTTTATATAGGTACATAAAGCAGCGGCATCTAATTGATGTGACTGAAGTATTTAGAGCTCTTGGGACCGAGAAAAAGTATCGCATGGTGAAGCTTGGTTTGTTATCCCTTCTCTTTCTCATGGTTATATTCAGGTTTGTACCCATTTCCCTGACTGTATTTAAGACTTCAAGAATTTATTGTAAAGTACTTTGATGGTAGCTAAGCATATCTTAATAGGGAGCTAGATTTTGCACTCAAGTGCGTGCTAACGATAGTGCACACGCGCACACATAAAATGTTGCTAGACACTTTTCTATAGCACCTTAACTAATAGAAGTTTCTCATTGGTCTTTGGCTGTAGATTTATTCGTGCATGCCATTTGTTATTTCGAGATCCCCAGTTTGGAGATTTAGATATTCGCTCATCATTCCTGGAGTTCTAGATATTATTTTGCTTCAGTTTTTCTCATTTAAGAAGGTTAATTTGAAACTTCTCCAGTTCTATGGTTGGCTGAGGTTTGTTAGATGAATCTTCTTAATGGATTGACTGAAGGTGAACAATTTGGCATGCGTAGAACAGTTGAGAAAGCTTCTTCCAAAAATTCAGTTTTGACTTTTCTTGCCTTTCCTTTTCTTTTGATAACACCTTCTCACTGTAAACAGTTCTAGACATGCAAAATGCTTTCTTGGTGCCAGATGTGCTATACTAATATTTCATACATCCCTTAAATCTGTGCTTTTATTGGATGAGACAAATGATTAGCTGGTACTTTGCCTTGTGCTCTCCTACAAACCCAACAAGGGAAATAGTTGTAAGCTTTCTGCACTTGTTCCTAGGTTTTTCAAGGTGCAAATTGCACGGTTATTTGGGGCAGAGCAGAAATTGTTTGGTAGTATCACTTGGTATTGGCTTGTCTTTCAAATTTTTCTAGCTCAAGGTAGATTTCTCCACAATTTTCCACGGCATTTGATTCGTTTTAACAATTTTCCACTCTTAATAGTTTCCCCCACAGCCTTTCCAAAACAGCTTGCTGTCAAACCCAAAGTGAAGGCGAGTCCTTCAGAAATTCTCTGTCTGCAATAACTTAGTTCCCTAAATTCTAAGAACTTGCACTTTACCAGGCTACCGTTCGAGGTTTTTTCACTAGAATACTCCTTCTGTGTATGATGAGGCTCCTTCAGCACATGATTTAAAGGAAATTGTTTAGATTGGCCCCATGAACTATTCACTTGCTTTAAGTTTCACCTTAAAGTACTCATTTTGTCGCAATTTGCCCCCTGACATCGTTGAGAATTGGAATGTCAAAATTAAATAGCATCGAGGCTGCTTTTTATTTTTCAGGTTAGTAGAATGTTGCTTTCCAAAGCTTTTTGATTAAACGATGAATACCCCCAGAGTTGAAGCGGTTTAAGGCAAATTGGCTCCAATTTTCTAGCAGTATTCCTTTTTGAGCTTCAATAGTGTCTCTCCAAAAGAATCAAGTCTCCGGTGGTAGCTTCTGATCTTGATATCTCGATTCCATTTTTGGGGCACCACTCCGGATTCCCACTCTCCACTCTGCATTGCGCAGTTGTGTATTTGTGTAGCATTGGCAAAGTATTCCAGGCAAATGAGTCTAGGGTCCACACTTTTTTTTCTGGGTGATCCACACATATTTTGTTATTCTCTCTTGTTTCTGCTGTAATTTTGATGCTATTCTCTTCAATTCACAAGCGATAGTCTTTTAGATTTGCTCCTTGTGGCGTGTTCTCTCTATTCTTATCATATAAGTGGGTTGCTATTGCAGGCTCGTGTTGTCTATTTTTGAATCTTTTGTCGATGATGAAGATGCCTTCCATTCATTTTGATAAACACGGCTGGAGAAGTATAGTGCCACTCATTGCAGGGGCGTTGAACATCGAACAGAATTGTGTTAGGGGTCAGCTGGTTTAGGCCTAGTATCATTGATTGGGAGTGATTTTTTATCTTGATTGGGGGGAGCTACCATCGGCATGCCCGGGCTGGAATTTCTCTCTGATGGTGCTGTGGAATAGTTTATGCGAACCTTCCGTTGTTTGAAGCACCATTCGGATGTTGCTGCAAAAGCAGGACGAGAAATTGTGCATTTGTTAGATGGCTGTGGAGTTGGAAATTTGTACCAACCCTGCCAGCATGTTGTCGCGCTTTTCTCTCGCATGTGAGCGTGAGAAGCACGGGTTGAGCATAGGTGAGCGATGGCTGCTGAGAGCCCTGAGACTACGTCCGATGTTGTACGTTGTCTCGATCATCTTTGATGTTTATCTGCTGCTGCAAGAGCGTTAATTCCGGTGCATTTCATTTTCGCCTTACATGAAAACGACCAAGGGGCATGAAAGAAGGGCCCTCTCTCTCTCTCTCTCTCTCTCTCTCTCTCTATCCGACAGCTTGCAGAGCCCGACAAACTGGGCAGCTTGACAGCACCTTTGCCTTTCTCTGCGCAATAAAAAACGAAAAAGAAATTGGAAGAAATTACTTTATAAACTTTTTTTTATACCTATAGTTTCGGGGATTTCATTTATATCTCATATTTTGATCGATTCCGCGTGGTATAGTCCATTGACAATTTAAGTCTATCCGGACAAAATTCCGTAGGAAATACTATGGAAACCGATGAGTCAACAATGTTAACGGAAATGCAGATGTACAAGCCTGTAAGACAAATCAGACTGATGTTTTCAAATTAGTCTTCGTTTTTCTTTTGTTTAGCGAACGGTACTAGTAGTGCCATCGATGGATGAGATTGTAAGTGCGATTTTCTCCCATTTCCATAGCAAATAAGAAACTCAGATGACGTTGGCTAGTGCCTTTTTTGGGGTCGAAGACGTTTGCTAGTACTTAATAAACGAAACGTGTGCGTAAGTCTTAATTCATATTGATGGTTTTATTATTCATAATTGATGAGTATTTTCGGAAGCCATTCGATTCAATATTCAAGGGTTGAGATGAATTGAAAGAACTCCCATGAACCATACAAAATATTACTTTCTACAGAAGGAGTTGAGGTTGTGGTTCGAGTACTAAAAAGTTATTTTTGTTTTTTAAGAAGTAGCCCCAGATCCATCTTCATGGCTTTGGAGTTAAAATGAGAATGTCACCGTTGAATATAGGACAATTTACTAGGATATCAATCAGATTGGACACCCTTGCAAACATTGAAATCACTAATTAGTTGGTGGAAAATTGACATTTTTGTTAGATTTCAGACGGAAAAGTGATGAATTGCTTATGTCTTCAATGAAAATAACACAAGGAGTAATCACGTCACCCCCAAAGTCCAAGAACTATGTTTGATTGTTGCTTAAAAAAAAAAGAGTACGAGGATAAAAAATGTAGCTTGCTTTAGAAGTTCGTAATATACGTCCACGATACGTGTCCAGAGACAGCGACAACTCGGCAACTTTGGGTGAATACTGTACGGGAATTGCGACGAAAGGACTTATAATGTCGCCGGAGAATAATACAAGGCCTACAATTATAGCCAAACAAAATATAAGGACCAAAAACTTAAATCCCCAAACCTGCAGGGGCAAAATGCGTAATTTCCCAAAGAAGAAAGGCGACCCAATAATTTAATTCGAGGGTGGGCCCACTTCTCTCTCCCCCACCTGCCATTCGGGGCCCTACACGTGGCCTTTTTTCCTCGGGCCCCACCCACCACGCCGGGCAAGTCGGGTCCGCGACACCTCTGGGCGGCATGTCGGGCGGCTTTCGGGTCGCCGATGTGACCCGACGTTTGTCCATCTGCGCTCCATACACGGACCATGCGGGCCCCCGTTCCCGGGCCCATCACATCATGTCCCGGGCCCACCGTCGGGCTCCTCTCAACCGGGTCTTTGTCTTTCCATCATTGCCATTCTTTGGGCGAGTCGTTACCGAGGCGACGCGTGTCCGGCGGGTCGCGGAGCCGTCCGATTCTCTGCCACCTAATCCCTTCCCGTCCAATGTTTCTGCGCCCCGTGGCCAATCAAATCAAACGAGCTGAATAATAAATCCGATATTATTGACTGGATTATAGCTCATGTGCTAACATTTCTGTCAAAAATAATTTTTTATTTATTGTTTCAATTTCAAATCTGTTTCTTCACTGATTTTATTTGACGATGGATTTTTGTTCTTTTTTTATTTCAGAGGATGAATAAATAAATAAATAAATAAAAGAGGGTGGTTAGAGTAAAGACCAAGAAAGAAAGGAGCAATTAAGATCCCCTGCAGTGGCGGGGATGGAGGACCGTCCTGCGAAAGTTTCAGACCGGCCGGAAGAGCGCCGGGGTGTCCCCCCAATGGCCGGCCAGCTGGAGACGAACGGACGACATTCTTTTGTCTTCCAAAGGGCAGTCCTCGTCAACGGATCAGGGCTTCATTATGGAAGCAAGGAGGCGATGGTTGGATCGGGTGTAGCTCTTCGCTAGGCATTAAAAGTTCCAGCGCAAATGAACGGCCATGGAGAAGATCGGGCGGGAGAGCTCGAGAGGAGGAATGTAGGCGTCGAGCTACAGAAATTATAGTTAAAAACTCCGTAAAAGCAGAATAGTAGCGACAACAATGGCGACAATAACGAGAGATCTTGCAGGCTTTGAAATGAAGAGAGGGACGGAGCGTCTGGTCCGTCAACAGCGTCCTCCCTGTTCGTTTTGGCATGGACCGGTGCAGGAGTTCCCCTCGAAATTGCCAATCTCGTTGTCTTATTTCCATGCGAATTGCTCGCTGCCAGAATTTTGACTTTCCGGGGCCGTGCAAGCCCCCCGCCTCCTCTTGGGCCTCAAGCGGGCCATGGAGCACCCGGGCCGGAGGGGTTGCCGGACCCGCCTTCGCGCTCCGTCTCTGTCGAAGCTCTGGGAAATTGTTGTCCGGACTCTGAACTCGTGTCGTTGCACCGGTCGATCTATCACGGGGCATTCCGGGTCGAATGTCGCCGTAAATCGAATCTACATTTGGATATCACATGTGTTAAGGCCGATATTATCGTAAACGCCACAAAATTCCATGGTAAATAAACGCGCAACAAGTTCCCCTCACATGCATTATTCTTGTCCTTTTGAGAATTTTCTCGTGATATTTTTGACCGTGATTGTAATAAATTCATCTATGACGGACTAACAAAAACGAAATGCAGGCACGGTGCCCCTCGAGCGTCAGAGGCCCATCCACTATAACATATTGACCTGAAAAGAAAAAATAGCAACATGGACGGTAAATCGCAAAAGGCGTAAAAATTATTACGTATTCGCCGTGAATTAAGATAAAAGTAGAGGGGAAGTTTGTAATAAAACCAAAATTTCGAAGAATAGATGAAATTAAATTAGGAAAAGGGGGGGAATTACGGATGGGCCATTGGCCCACTATCACGTGGGAAGCACGGGGTAAAGGCCCGCTGAAGTGGATGTCCCCCGTCTGCCCTCTGAATTTTACGAAAAATCCTTGTGTGGTCCGTGCTCGGTATTATTTATTTATTTATTTATTTACAATTATTATATATCATATTTATTTGGAGGTCAACTTCATACCATATCTTAGGAAATCCAGCGAGATGATCCCCCCTTGTACGGACCACTCATTTTTCTATGTTCTTTTAATTTGCACTCTAGACCATTATCTTTTTCTCTCTCTCTCTCTCTTTTCTATGACGAAAAAGCCCATCTTAATTGATAAATTCCATGGACCAAACAAAAATTGACAAATTCCAACTCACTACTCATGATTTGACACATCGCCTAATACCTGGATTTTGCATACCGACCTCACTAAGTTCGACATTGCTCTTTTGAATTGTTCTTATGGGTAATCGATACGTACAAGCCTTAATGCACATCGGTCACAGAATGCGATTTTAACATACAATCTACCAAATCTAATAATGGCTTGTACGTGGTGGGCTTTACCTATACTAAGGGATGTCGGAGTTGATTTCCTTTATTTTCTTCTAATTTCGTTTCTCTCGTAATTGTCATTGGCCATCGAATTAGGATGTGTTTGTTAGAGTGAAACAATTTTTTCCAAATTAGTTTTTCAGTCTTTCGCTTATTTGGTTTGCAAAAAAATAATTCATCGACGGACAGTCATTTATTATCAAAAAAAAAAACTGACTTCGAATAACCATACCTCTAAAATGCGCATATAGCATCCGTATAGATAACATGTTAATTCAGGCCGATACTTCGCGTGGGGAACCCGGAAATGGTGGGAGAGGGCAGGAAAAATGGGGTGATTACAGCATCATTGGTCGCCATCATTAGCATATTTATGAAACTCTCAAAAGCTGTTTTCTAGACAGACAAATTGACCACCATCTAATGCATGCGAAAGGAAACGCACTTGTGCTGCCGCATCTACTAAAATGCCGAATTCGATCCATAGTCCTTCTCTAATGAAATTCTTCCCCCCTTCCCTTAAAAAACCAATGCCGTCGTGTCCATCCCCATCAATCCATCCCTGTCGATCTTAGCTCGGGGGTCGGCAGCAAGCCTTTTAGACCCGATGCTCTTAGAGAAAATATAAGTTACATATGGTAAAAACTCGTTTGCAAAGCAACTTCGAGCTAAATAGTGTTTGACCAATGTCTTCTGACAAAAGGCTTTGAGTCAGGCTTTTTGTTGGATTTGGCGAATGACTTAGGCTGCTCGCGAGCAAGATTTGGTGTTTGTGGCCGTCGTCTAAGGCCGCTCGGCCTCCAGCGGTCCTCGATGGGGGTTGTGTGACCCAAGCAATTGTTACCATGAAGTTGCCTGAGGTTAGGCGAACATCAACAAGGGTCACGCGACCCTAACAAGGGTAGCCTGGGATGCAATCTTAGGCAGCCCTCCCTTGGGTTTGTTGGAACCCAACAATCCCTGCTTGGGTACGGAGAACCCAAGAAACTGTTACCTAGATTGCGCAACATTGTGGGCCCCATGCTAGCTAGATCTGGCCTCGTTGGCATCCCTCACATAGAGGGACAAATAGTCACAAGAAGGGCAAAACCAAAAAAGAAAATGAAAAAAATTAGCGTGTAATTTGGAGAAAAAAAAAACATTTAACCTTAGAAATGGTCTTCCACAAAGCCAAGACAAGCAAAGACTTACCTTGATCATTCGGTATTGCCAAGCTCAGCATTTGACCAAATGCTGAATTGAAACGTCTCATTTTTCTTTTCCTACCGGGGAACATTAAACAAAACGCATCCTTTTTACCCTTTAATGGCACGTCAATGCTCGCAATTTTTCGGCTCTTTATTTTTACCTAATTCTCCCTTCATAAAGAGGAAGTCTCCGGTCTATTATTTAAAAGCAAATTTTCGCAAGTTGTAACTAGGGTGAAGTGAAGCATCCTAAGAAATAAGAAGTATTTCATAGCACATTGTATGTATACTTTCCGATGGACTATTCAAGACATCCGAATCGACAAGATGAAAAGACCATCCTAAGTAAATACACAGACGTCGACAATGACATGAAACTCTGACCATTTAATTCGTGGTACGTTTGTCTCTAAATGGAGGAGATGGTGTCGCCGTCACGTATCACATAATTTTATTTATTTCACTTTTTTTTCTCTCACTTGCTTATTAATTAGATATGGTCTGGCTCATCTTACGCGATCGACTAAAATCGCACATGATAGCAACCACTCGTGCATCTTTATTAATCGGACAATTCGCATAACATGCGCAGTGGACTAGAGCTGCCATTGGGTCTCCAAAAGCCGAGGGTTATCGATTAAATAAGGACTACAAAAGAAATTTGCTTTTCCGTTGCTTTTTGGTTCTTAAGCTTCAATTCAGCTACTTTCCTAATAATTGTGTTGACAACCATTCGAAGGTCTCAAGGAGATTAATCAACGAAAGGATTGATCGCAATCAGCGATGACGACTAAACATGTTTAGTACCTCGTGCTATTGCTAAAACTTTGGAGTCTTCGTGAAGAGTTATCTTTCTATTAACACGAAAATTGTGAATGAGACAATTGTCGGTACATCAGAGGGAAAAAGCTTGTGATAAGAAATGCCAATTAGGCACATATCCAACTTTCAGCAACATTTTAGTACACAGCTTTTAAAATGGACAAAAATCCAAATATAAATATAGATACGAACACAAAAAGAATTCATAAGAAGATAGCGATAAGGGTGAGAGAGAGTAAGTGCAATCGCATCTTGCCGTGAATATGAATCGATCCAAAAAGTTGTAAAGAGTATGTACGATTCATTGGCACATCACATCAATCGCGTCAAAAAGTTGTCACTAAAGTTTTATTTATTTAGCAATCTAGGTCTTAATATTATTATGATATATGAACGGTTTCTTTCTCGTGACAAGAAAGGATAAATAAAAATTCTGCTTTGCCAGCATAATTAATTAACGTGAGGGATATTATCGATTTTTCCAAGAAAACGACAGCATAATTAACTGAGATGTGGCCTGTATTTTGCAAGAGGTCGAGTTTTTGCCAACCTTAAAACCGGTGGGATTCTGAACAATATCTGTCAATAATACGAGAAGACAAAGTCCCACCCAATCTCGAAATTCACCACAATTCAATGAACGCGAATTGAATTTGTCCCCGTCGAATATCGCGATTCCGGAAGACTCGAGGTCCGCAATCCTCAATATGCCCACAGACCCACGTCTCGTCCACCACAAATACATGCGCGAGAAAAGCCAAATTCGACGAACCGTGAAATTCGATTCGCCGTAACAAAGAACTGAGTTTCGCCCTGTTGATCGTGGCGAGAGCAATAAATAGAAATGAGCGGTCCCAATCTGAAGATTGCTGTTAGCTCTGTCTTGTAAGCGACTCGAGCGATCAATGCGGTTGGTGGTAATAATGAAAAATGTTGGGTGGCGGTACATCTGCATCGGTGCCCTTGGACCAAAGGAAAGGTCATAGGAAACCAGGGGGAAGTACCCTTAGAAAGGACTGTCCCTAAAAGTGAAAGCTGGAATTAAATTGCCTCCAGTCTATATGAACACGATCGATTGCAATTGCCTGGCGATTGCCTTTCGGTACGGCTACTTCCAGGCAATGCTATCTTAGAGAGAGAGAGTAAAAATACCGGCAATAAAGCTAAGGTGAAAGTAAATTAAAAAAATAGACCCTGTCAATATGGTGAAGCTCACCGAGGAACTGGAGAGTTCATTAAGATTCTATTTATTTCGTGAAAATATTGATATTTCTAAAAAATATTTGTTAAAATATGAATATTATTTTTCATTATTTGGAAATGAAAAGCTGCTATTATTTTTTTAAATAGCCTTGCACTATGTGAGAGCTAGTGACTTCAGCATGATAACTGCGGAAACAAGCACTTACGCCGATGTCTCAAGCTCATATGTCAAAGACTTGGGCATGAGTATCAAGGAACCAAGCATGGGCACAAGCACCGATCTTGGGTCCATGAATTTGAACCCCAAACCCCAGCGTATGTGCCCGCTCCATGGCGCTCGTGCCCAGCCTCTTTAGCCCCGAGCTCGACTTAATGGACTTGGGCCCACAACCAAAGACTCAAGAATATGCGTTGGGATTCCTATGTCCAAGCATAGAATCTTTGATTTAAGGGTCGATATTTAATCGTATTTTGAAAAATGGTTTCATTTCTTGTTCCCGAAGGAGAAATTCATTTTCCTAAACTTAAACATAAATTTTTTTGCTGACTCATTTTTTCTAAGCGATCCAAACACTGGAAAAATAAAGAAATGGTTTCCTACAACTTTTTTTTCTGCAAAACTAACGGTGGTGCCGATGTCTACTTTAGTAAATCCTTGCCTTATAATCGTAATCAACATGCTAAGAAATGAGACGTTCTCACATGGCACGGGCTCACATGACTCCGACCGATGTGAGCCCGTCGGATCATGTGGATCTCAGGTCGGGCAAACGGTGAATTTTTCAATTTTCAGCTCAAAGAGAGAGGCGGGGGTAAATAATTCGGTCATTCATAAATGACCGCGAGCCGGATGCCCTGAAATTAATAGCCCAATCAAGGCCTAAAAATCGCAAAAGATCCGCCAGGGGCTTTCCGCCTAACTCGATCTCGGCCCCGGGCCCATCAAGAATCCGACGCACGGGGTGACGTCAGCGGAGGGCCATCCCAATCCGATCCAACGGACCCCGACCCTCTCTGAGTTCGGACGATCACGCGCGCGGGTCCCAGTCGAACGTACGTCGGAGGAGAGAGAACTCGACAACTCATCGCACACGACCGTCCATCCCCCGGTCCGAATCGGTCACGGGGTGGAGCTTCGCTTCTTCTTTGATTAGATCGATCGATCGATGGATCCACCGCTTTCTACGTCTGCGCGTTTCTTCAGCATCATTCCGTTTTGCTTAATCAAAGAGCCCCCCCATGTTTTGTCGATTGCTTCGCCAGTTGTAACCGGGGCCCGAGACCCTTGTTTGTCCCATGTCGCCCCTTGGTGCTCTGCTCTTGTCCCCCACCTCCGCCGCGATCGGGCTCAATCGGACTTTTACCTTGTAACCATATTGGATATTTTCATATAATTCGAGAACTATGAGATCACGTTGAATCAATTAAAAGTTCAAAGATCACATTACATATTGAGCTAATATTTATAAATCACATGAATTAATTCAAAATTTAGAATCATATTGTACATTGAGTTAAAGTTTGTGTTATTATCTCTATTAATTAATGGCAGATTCGAATAAGGATTTTCAGGGACCAATGCAAGGTTAGGTCATCCCAAGTGACGGATATCGCTATGCAAATTTTACGCGTATTTATGGTTATAATACTTTTATCTGCATAAATCTATTTCTATAGGTATACAACAACAAAGTTAGAGCGTTGAACTCATGTTAATAGCGGCATGACAACCAGTGAGACCAACATCATTGCCTCGCAACGATACGCAGCACATGTCGCCCACAAAATACAAATGACACCCGTCCCACAATTAACATATAATTCACGGCGCTTTATCATGATTCACTAGCTTATCCATATGATCCGCGACACTTATCGAAAACTTTTGATATATTAGAACTAGTGACCAAAAAAAATTCATTTTTGGAGCTACATTCATCATGGAATTTAGTTAAGCCCATAAATAAATGTGGTTTATTAGAGAACACGTGTCGACAGAATGGATATATTAAACTTTCCGAGGACTATCGAATCCTCACGTAAATCGAAAATCTAGACGAGAAATTTAAGACCCATCACGATGTATAATTAATTGGGCCATAAATTCCTTTACTTGCAAGTTCAGTGACCATGGAATTTCAATGGGGATCTTGGTGTGCAGTGTGGTGAAATGGCTGTGCCAAAAATAATAACAGAGATTTTTTTAAGAGAGAGAGAGAGAGAAAGAGAGAAAAAGAAAATGGGGATCAAAGTGGGCATCATATAAATGCGAGAAAAAGACGGGTCATCCTCTGCGATTAAAAACTGTGTCGGGCCTCCGCTTGTGCCCGGTCCCCGCCACTCGGGACCGAAACGGTGATTTGCGGCCCACCTCTCTCTCTCTCTGTTTTGTTTGTTCAACCTCCTTGGGTGATTTGGCGATTTGGTCGTAAACTTTATGACGATATATCAATATCGTCCTTCCGACCAAATATTTAAATAAAAATTTAGGACTAAGTTGATAAATTTTTAAAAGATTTAAGATTAAATTGATATAATTAAAAGATTCGGGATTAACTTGACAAACCGTCAAGAGATTCAGGACTTAATTAGCATAATTGTATGGTTTAGGATTGGAGTTGTCCACATATAATATGTTTATGATCTTTTGACTAATTGTCCCCCACGACGATGAATGTTCAATCTCATTTATTTTTTTCTTCTGTCTAATGTGATGAAATTGGAATGGCGAGTCAATAAGTGATCCACCAGTCGTACCTAAACAGGTTGCGTGAAGCATAGGACTCACAATTTCGTTTTCAGAGTAATTTTTTAAGCAGATCCATTGGAAATCACTCCTTTTAATTTGCTTCTCTCTCTCTCTCTCTCTCTCTCTCTATAATCGCGTAAAACCCATTTTTACCATTGGTCGCTTTTGCGAGGAAAGTCACCTACGAGAGTGGGAGTCTGACCTAAGAGGGAGACAAATTTTGGCACTACCCATTTTAGTGCATGTTTCGATATCTCATTTAAAGGGGGTGACCAGTACAAACGTTGGCGCCCCTCTATTGGAAAGTGCTAGTGTGCATCTATACGTAACGTCTAATAGATTTGTCATATAAACTTATGATCTTTCTCTAAAGAGAAACAAACCAAAGATCAAGGTAAGCAAAATTGTGCCGCGGTGGTAAAAAAGAAGGTAGGTCGGATCAAAAGAGAATGAGTTGAATTTCTAGCAAGTTTGACTCATTAGACTTTGATTATAGTTTGAAGCTACGGAGATTGAAGTGGATGAGAGAGATGGAGCAATTTCAATGTGGAAGTTCCCCTTCCATTTTAATTCAATTCCATCTATTTCCTTTCGGTGTCGTCTTGATTCCTTGCGATTTACATTTTCTCCAATCTAGATTCGTATAATATCATCACTCTTTCTAAAGCTCTATTCACACACTTTACATTCAATTTTATGTCCACGAAGTGATCTTAATTGCTCTCCAACCATTTGAAGTTCTATTCGTCTTTGTCAGCTTCGATTTTCATGGATATTTCTTTGGCACGCCCTTGTATATCAATTTTATTCGACAGCAATAAGGAGAACCCAAAGGAGGATTGGATCTCAATGTTTTTTCGTCATATTCCATAGTATACCCTAAGTGAATTATCATCTTGTAACATTAAACATGGGGTAAAAATATTATTCAAAACTAAGCTAAATTTCTAGCCAATTTGACGAATGATTCCTTATCATTTCTAATAAATTTGAATTGTAGATCTACGTTTTATATATTTCGTAATTTAATATCCTTCTTATTTTTAATGCATAAGGAAATCTTTCTTATTTCGTGCAATCAAACTGAATCCTTAAGCATTTTTCTTTATTTTTTGGTCTAAAAATATTTTCCCCTGACTATTTATTCTTTCTATTGACTTGTCCTAACCACGGGTTTTGATTTTCCATTTTCCCCCCGGCAAAACGTACATGTGGGCCGACTGTTATGGGTGAAAGCAAGTTAATGACTCCCTACTTTGCTTTCATAGTTTGGTCCCTACTATTTATAATTAAAAGGCTCCATCTTTTTTGTGAAAAAAAAAATCATTTCTATCATTTAAAAAAAATAAATGAGCGAAAAATATTTTCATAATTCACGAAAATATCTAGGTATAAATTATTATTTATAATGAAAATATTTTCAATTAAGTAATTATTTCAAACAACATGAATTATCATTTTTTATGGAAATGTTTTCCATATAAGAGACCCGGCATTACTCCCTTTATTTCACTTTTTGACCAATAATGTCTTGCTCATGATTCTTACATTGTCCATATCGGTTATGTAACTCTCTTTATCTAGTTCAATCATTTGTAAGGACTGTACAATTATTTCTGACACAATAAAGAACCAAAACTATTGAATTGACCAAACTTTAGGAACTGTTGATTTCTTGAAGGAGGAGGTCGGATGAGCATGTTGGGGTATAACTCATATCGTCGGCAAAGCTCAATAAAGAGGTTATAATAATCCCCTATTTGTAAATTTCCAGGTACATGGCACAAATGAACGATGCCTGTAAAATGGACGAATCACTCGGCCTATAGGACAACAATATTGTTTCCTCCGGTTCATTAAAATGACCGTTATAAACCAAGTCTTGATGTAACTATAATTAACATGGGCTTATGGAACCTAGGAAACCATCCGATTAATCATAAACTTATCGTTTGTATATCAATTAAGTTTTAAATTTTTAAATTTTGTCAATTTAATTTTGCGTAAACTTTCAATATAGTATTTCTAGCTAGTTTTCATCGAAAATTATAGATGTGACGGTATGCTACGTAAATTAGCCAAAAGGAATTGTATTGAACTTTCGCACAAAAAATTATGACTAAATTGAAAAGTTTAAGATGAAATTGACATGTGTATAATAAATTTATTACTAATGTGGTAATTTTCCCTATAGAATTGAATTAGAGGTTGAGGACTGAATGTCGGGAAATATATTCAAAAAGTTTTAAACGTATTACATTAATGCTAATTCAGTACTAAACCTTTTTCATTTGTGCCAATTGAATTTATTCGATCAATTTTGATTGGAGATTATTGACATAGACGCTAGGCGTCCTACGTAATGTGACTAACGCTGATGTAGATAAGTTTTTAATTTTTCTAGGTTTTTTAATACTTCTTTTTTTTGTTTTTTCTTTCCCTTTTCTTTTTCTTCTTTTCTTTTCCCCTAATTGTAGGCCTAACGAGGATGTCGGGCCCTCAACCAAATCCAAGTGAGGGCTGTGGTACCCTCACTAGCTACCGACGTGGGCATCATGTAGCCCTCACCTAGATTTGGATGAAGCATGACACCCTTGCCCGTGGGTGGTGAGGATACAGAGGCTCTCGCTTGTGGTAGGCGATGATTGGCCAACCCACAGTTTCGAGAAAAAAAGAAGTAATAAAAAGCTCAAGAAAATTTAAAAAATATTAATGTCGGTTACGATTATGTCATGTATGAAGCTTATGTCTATATTAACTATTTCCAGCTAAAATTAAACAAATGAACTTAGTTGCCATGTAAAAAGTTCATGATTAAATTTGTCAAATTAAAAAAAAAAATTGAATTGAATTAATATTTATATAGTAGTTTTATGATTTTTTTTATATTTTTTTTTTGGATGGACGTGCGCATGACTAAAAAGCACCCGGTACGATTTCGATTCTTCCATGCCACCGGTGCAAAAGATCTGGTGCCTGTCTATCTGAGTTTTAATTGGCTCTCGCGTAACCAATGAAATTTAGACACTCGGCTTGCACGGTCGCACCAAACCGACGGAATCACACAGATTGCAACCTTCCCGCATTTTTCTGTAGGATCCACACAAGTCACGAGCAAAATTAATCAGGTTTGCAAGCTGGACGGCCGATGAAGGTAATGATTGGCACTATAATAACGTTTGACTAGGACTGGTGTTCTCGGTAAATCTCCATAATATAACCACAATTGGAAACCAAAGCATTCCAAATAATTCGATAATTTTTTTGATCTGCGCGATGTTATAATTCAGTCCCTTCCCTTCATTTCTTAAAGATAATTAAGACCCTCTTTTTTATTAATATATATAAAAAAGTATTTGAATCGAAGTAAACCTCTTTACTTTCAAGCTAGTTCTAGTAAGTTATTTTCTACTAAAAGACCCAACAAATATACTATATTTCTTCTTAAGAAGGAAGCTTGGTTCACTAAAAAACTAATATCATTAAGTTATGAGATCTGATGACCCTCTTTACGAATTACAACATAGTATCCATATCAAAAACATGGGGGAAGTATTTTATGTTCGGCTATATTTAAATAGTTTTAGACATTCATATACGAAAGAAAGCTGGAATTATAATCACTAAAAGTCATAGAAGGGACGTGAAAATTATATATTCAATCTATAGGGTACCACTATGTAGCATTGAATTTTCTAGGTGATTTTTCCAACCACAGCCTTTCTTAATTTCTTTAGACAAGCTCCATTTTTTCAATGAGTCCTGTCAATTCGACACTTTACACCTGCCACCTGGCATGTAAGCCCGTTAAGACCTCATGCTTCTCATTTCAGTTGCCACGTAAGTCACATGAATTATGACTTCCCATTGTCATGGGTGGCAAAAGGTGTCATTTAATTAATAGGATTTGCAAGTTAAATGTTCATTACATGTCATTGTCCATATAATAGCATTTGACCAACATTATTAATTTGACGTGACTTGTAGTCATGAAAAATGTCGCATGCAAAGGTTTTGCATGGTGTATGGCTTTTGTCCCACGCCATCGATGAAAAAATATCTCGAAAAAACACAATTGCAATTAGGAACATGGAGCTATTTCATTTGATATAACCTCCAAAGTTTTTCTTTTTAAAAACTCTAATGGTATGCTATTATTAAGACCTAGACCCCTCAAGTGCCCTAGTTGATTTGATCACCTTTGTCTTTCTGTTGCAACTAATCGACGTCGTATGCATTTCCATCACACAAAATAACTGCATGCCTTTGAACTTTAAGTCACGTCCATATAAGAATAATGAGTTCGGCATTATTTATGAGAAGACCCGTGAACATAAGACATCAATCGAATCAATGGACAATCGCCAATGTAGATCTCACGCAAGCATGAAAGGTCCCTAATCGAGCGATTAATGTTGATTTACTTAACCAAATACCATTGCAGTTTAGAAAAAAGTACTGAATGTATATGTTTATGCGGATTGTGATAACAAAGAGATTATGTATCTTATTGATGTTTATGATGTAGATTTCCCACTTTGCATTCTTTATACTTTGTTACTTTTCATCCCATTAAAAATATCATATGGACATACAAATAATTAATAAATGCACGTGCACATTTAGTGGTATCACAATAAAATGCGAGACATGGATGTTTTGATGATGCAATTTCATGAGAATCGTGGATTATTGTGATGGGTTCTCTAGCAATCTAAGTAGTGAACTCCAAACGCTTTTTTTTTTTTACGGTATCGATAACGACGATGACATGTAGATATATGATCTGTCGTAATTGTTGGAGAACGCATCAAAAATCTGACACTATGTTCGAGGCCATCACCATGTCAAGTTACCTTCACTTTAAAAATTGAAGCTAAAGAGTTACAAGCCAAAAAAAGACATATTAATGACTTTGTTTTACACAATATTCCGTAAGTTTTGTAGATTTGTTATATTTTCATGATTTCTCCTTTGCATTTTGCGTTAACAATCTTATCGTTGCACTATTTTCATGTTTCCAGTCGACCTGCACGTGGCTCGATTGTTCTATTATAATTCACAGTTTGGATCGGCAGTTAAAAAAGTCAAATTCATGGTCCATAAATTCAACACATATTTGACGGTAAAAAAAAAAAAGAAAAGAAGAAGAATTGACTTTCGACTGCTTTACCGTGAATTAAAAAAGAAAAGAAAAGAAAAGAAAAAGCAACCATCCAATCTCAACCGTACATGCCCTTCCCCGTCCGCTCCCACTCTTTCTCTCTCTCTCACTAACCCGCTGCTCCTACAAAAAGACCGAAGCAGCAACGTTGCTTTCCACATACTCCAAATGGCCGTGGAGTAATCTCTCTTTGCTCCCAAACAGAGAATTCCCGGCGACCAACGAGAGAAACACACCCCCATTGACCGCCATTGCAGCACCTCCGCCTCCTCCGCCGCCGCCGCCGCCGCTGGCATTCCCCCCCTCTGGCTCCGCCTCTTGCTTCGGCAGCTCTCCACTTTCCGCCGAGTTCTCCGGGCCATCCGTCTCGCGTCGGCCTCGGCGAATTCGGTCGCGCGGAGCCTTCCCTATTTTCGATCGATTCGGCGTGGGTCCGGGCCCGCATTTCCGCTTGGAAGCTGACTTGGGTCCAGCTCGATTCGATCAGCCCCCGAAGCCGATTCCCGATGGAGCCGACAGCTCCTAACCCTAGTCGGATCCACCGACGCCGCGCTGGAGTCGGTCCTCCCCGAGGATCTCCGGCACCTGATGGCTCCGCCCCCGGAGAGCGCCAGTTCCTTCACGGCCCTCCTCGAGCTCCCCCGACCCGAGCCATCGAGCTCCTCCACTCGCCGGAGGGGCCCAATTCCCCGGGCGTCGCCGTCCCCGGCGGCTCCGCGCGGCCGCCCTTGCGCCGCCTCGGCTGGGGCAGCTTCGCTTTCGCCGCGGGTTCCGACCTCGCGGCGAGGTACCCCGCCTTATTCGGAGAGAAGAACGACCCCCTGGAGACGAGCTCGCAGAAGGTGAAGAGCGAGCCGTTGACGGAGTCCGACTCGAACCCCAACTCGTCGCCGCAGCCGCTGGTGTCCGATCCGACGGTGGAGAACAAGGGGCAGAGGTCGACGAAGAGGAAAGACCGAGAGAAGAAGGTAACAAGAAGAAGAGAGAAAAAAATAAAAAAGGTTCCACAGCAAAATCAACACTTTCCGGCACGATTCCTCGTTACGCCTCCGGCGATTTCTGGGTCTTTTCTCTTCTTTTTAATTCCAATTCACGTGGACGAATTTCGAGTTTCAGGCGAAAGTGTCGGCGAAAAAGAGCAAGAACGAGAGCTCGGAAGATGCGGAGGAGCTTCCTTACGTCCACGTCCGAGCTCGTCGCGGTCAAGCCACCGATAGCCATAGCTTAGCAGAGAGGGTATCGTCTCTTTCCTTAACTTAATTCGTGCGTTTTTTCCGTACGTTTCGATCGCCCCTTTTACCGACAAGACCGCAGCGATCTTGTCTGAAGTTTTTCCGCTCGGGACGTTGCAGGCGAGAAGAGAGAAAATAAATGCTCGGATGAAGCTGCTGCAGGACCTCGTCCCGGGCTGCAGCAAGGTCAGCGTTTCCTTCCTGCACCGTGATGTGATTTTAGATTTAGTGGTCGTGATTAGTGGGGGTGGCTTATATATGTCAGTCTTAATTGTCTCTGAAAAGTGCAATTATGCGTTCTTTTGGTAATTATGCGGGTTTTAATAATTGCCCGGGTGTCATTTTGACCTTTTTAACCACGATGTGTGGGGGGATGTGGCTTTTGTACTGAGGGGAAAAAGGGCACCCCGAAGTGTCAAAGTCCCCGTTGGCAGTTCCGTAATTTCGCCCCCGCCGCGGGGGTTGTTCCGTAGCCCTTTCGTTGGGTAGGTTAGGAGTCCCTTTTCAGGGCAATTATGTCAAAAACCCCCGAAAGGAATTTTGGGTCTTGGCTGGCGTTGAGTCTTTTGGGCATTTGCTGGGGAAATTTCATGTTCGTGATGCAATACAACCGCATCGCATTATCTTCGTGTCGGGGGATGGCGATATTTACCTTGGGAGTGGGGACGGGGATGGATTGGTTGGTCTTTGACACTTGTCTTTGTTGGGAGTGGAGGACTAGGTAGATGTCTGTGAGAGGCCCCCCTTAAGACAAGAATAACAAAATTTTCTTTTTTAAGGGACAAGGAATATTTCCTTTTCCGAATGCCCAAACAAAACTTGCCAACCAACAGCTACGAGAGACGACGTGATATCACGTAAAGATTCATTTGCCACCCCCACCTCCTCGTTCCTCTTTCTGAAGAGTGCCTCCATGAGATATTTTTGCGGGATGCAATGCGAGTTGATATCGGTTTAACAAAACTGACGCTAGATTTTAGCTGAGCTACGTATTTGAAGAAGATGGCTATTGCTATTTGTTTAGGACGGTTGGATGTTCTGGTTATGTCTTTGTAAAATGTGTTTATTTAATAAGGAGGGCATCTTTCTTAGGTATCTTTACTTGGTACTCGGTGTATAGATGAAGCTTAACAACATTCTGAAGGAAGCAGGGTGCCTTTAATTGGTACAACCTTTCAAGAATAAATATGCTTGCAGTGTCTTTATTTTTCCTCACTCGTGGATGATCCATCAACAATTTCTTTGCACTTTATATCCCACGAAGGAGTTATATTGTATTGAAAATATCTGGTAATGGACACCTCACTGACTGTCTGGCAAATTCATGATCCAATGAAAGTTGGAGCCTGCAGGTACTACTGCAGTCGTCATGCCTCTTTTCCATATTCCTTTGATATCCTTATCAAGTGTACTGCCTGGGATTTTGGGATACCTGGGTGACTCTTCTCAAGTAGATAATGGATTTCCAATTCTAGGGGCTGAACCTTCTGTTATGATGGCCTGACAAATGTCCAGTAAATTCCGCCTTTTGTTTCATCTTAGTTATTTTTGGTCTTGTGGATGAGATATAAGGATTATATTCATTCCAACCTTCTTTAGGTAAGTGCAACATATTGTGGTGAGTTTGGAAGATTTCTTTCACTCAAATGCCTTTCTGGGTCGTCTTAGGGCTTGCGATTAGCTTTACACCAAAATACCTTGAAACTATACAGTGAGAGTTTCTGGAAAGTTTCTGGCTACTCGTGTAAATTGTGCTGGAAGCAGTGAATACTGTTATTCTATTCTTATAGATTCGAATGCAGATGAAAGTTTTAATTTTAGGGTAGCGAAAGTGATGCAAAGATAATTTGCTTGTGCAGATATCTGGTACAGCTTCGGTGTTGGATGAAATCATTAATCATGTGCAATCTTTACAACGCCAAGTTGAGGTAATTGATACTCACCCTTGAAATAGCAAACTTCCTTCTGATTGGTTTGTTTGTTAGTAGTGCTATATGAAAAGCTTAGGTTTGTTGAAGTCTAGCTCTTATAAATAGCCAGAAAATAATGGAGTTCTCACTCTTGAGCTCTGGGGACAATTCTTCAAAGAATCTGTCAAATTAATGGGCTCTACGCCTTTTATCTGTTTCTTCTTCACTTTTGGGTACAGTGTTCACCCAACCTTTTGAGGTTTAAGATCTTGATGCTTGTGCCTAAATTGAGTCCCTTTAGTCATAGTTGATGGTGTCTATTGATCATGTTGGTTTGCCAATTGCTTTCAATTTCAAATTAAGGGTGTATGGGGTTTTCCATTTCTGTTCTGTAAAGATATCGGAAGACATGCCTGAGTAATATTTTCTTCTTCCACTTGTAAGATTGCCGGTTGAATGATGTTTTTCCTCCATTCTTGTCCATGTAAATTGAGAAAGCAATAAGGTGCTGTGGCATATGGAGCTTCATAAGCCTCCAACAAAGTGTGTGCACTGTTGATTGTACTTTCCAAAATTTTAAAGATCATGATTAGCAGTGTACTTTATAATGGCGTGTTTTGGTATTTCAGCTTCTGTCAATGAGACTTGCGGCAGTTAACCCAAGGGTCGATTTCAACATGGATAGCATTTTTGCAGCAGAAGTACGTATAATTTTCTTATATTTTATTCCGCACTCTCTTGAAAGAGAGAGAGAGATGTCAAGGTGTTTCCTTCTGGGGGGCTATCCTCGAATCTTTTGTATCAGCTGCAGCAGCATGTTCTGTGTTAGATGATGCCAGGGCTTTGGTAGAAACATCCTGAATCTTGTAATAGTACAACGTTCATTGTTACATCTGAAGTTCTCTTGAAATATCAAATAAAAGGTAGAGTCACGTACTTCATCTGCACATGGTTGCAGCTGGTACCCAAAAAATAAAAACCATCAATGTGCACGCCTCTCTCAGTTGCCTTTTCACTTCAGTAATATTCTTTTTTGTTTGAGCCTTGACATTGAACATATATAAACCAGTTATTACCCAGACTCTTGCACCATCAGAAGAGTACTCATTCCCACTGACTTTTGTAGAGCTCTAGAACACAAAAATGTACCGCAAAGAGTTTGAATTGCCCTCTTTGATAAGGTTGTGGTACAATTTGAATCTTGTACAAGTTTCATTGAGAAGGAATTCCTTTTTTGATCTGATACATACAACAATTAGTCCTTTTTTCAATCAATCTCATCATTTTATGCCATTTATTGCTCACTTCTTTATAAATTCGATGTGTTTTTGCTTATTTGCACTTGCAGAACATGCCTATGGTAGACAGTAATTTTCCCAGCATGGTTATGCCGCTCATGTGGCCTGAAGTTCAGGTTAATGGAAGCAGACACCAGTACCACCAGCAATGGCAGTTTAATTCACTTCCACAGCCAGTTTGGGGAACGGAACAAGACAATCCTAACTTTATCACCCCAGAGAATTCTCTATTGAGTTACGATTCTCCGGCAAATTCAGGTAGTGTCTGTTGCCCCTTTCTTCGATCCAAGCGACATGTTTCCCACCTTAAAATTTTGCCATCTAAAATTCATAAATATGGAAAATAAACATGGGGGTGTGCATTTCTTTTTCCCAGATTTTGAATATTGCTTAGATAGCTGGGGAGTCATACAGTTCAGCTATGAGCAAATTAACAGAAAGCTGGAAGTTCTTGTTGTAGTTTGTGAGAAATTTTAACCAAGTGCCTTTCAAATTTGGTCCTATACATGTTATTACCGAATGAATCATATTTATTTCTTCTATGCCTGCAAGAAACCCAAATTGTCTGACTAAGTCCCTTTTCATCTCTCCTTTGCAGTGTCCTTGCACTCTAGAGCAACCGAAAATGGAGCTATGAAGGTGGATTGAGGGTCTACTCGTAGTCTAGTCTTAGTAATTAGTGTATATATTAGCAAGATATAAGATTACCACTCTAGCAGGAACTAGGAGGCGTCAGATTCCATTTAACCTGGGTTTCCATGCTTCTACCTCAAGTCTTCTTCTAATTTTGGTCCTATGAATTCTTATAATTAGCAGCGGAAGGAAACCCATATTTCTCCCAAATTGGAGTAGAAATTTCCATATGTAATCCTCATATCTGTACTTATATCATTCACTAACTCTGAGGATGAGTAAGTCAGCTCCTCATGAGAAGGTAAGACTGATCCACATTGTACAATGACAAAACTCCAAACTACTATGGAAGTAAAACTCTGTGCCGTGATGCATATTTGCCTATGTGTTTCTGTTGTGCTTGCGGATATCATTTCGTGGTGTGGAGGCTTTGTTGAGTCCCACCAATTTGTTGTGAGTGTGAGCAATTTCTTCCAAGTTTGAAAGCCATTTGTGGCTGTCGAAGATGTATGGTGGCTTTCCGTGATTTTGCTCCGAGACATTCCTTCATGGCATCAGAGTGGAGGGAATGGAAGCTGTTAGCATCCCTTTTCACTAAGAAAAGAGGAGAGGAGAGAAATTCTGCGAGTGCTAGATAATTGCACGGCTTATTCGTCGTCTTCTTGGTCGATGCCTGTGCTTCTAATTCTTGAACGAGATAATCAGTCAATAATCTCTCGAGCAGACCCAAAAAGCCAGTGGCCGGATGGTACACTTCACTGGAGGAATGAGTGCCTAGCGTTTTGCTTTCTTGCTTTGATGGTGCAAACGATAATGGGTCTGGAGAGTGGTGAACTGCTCTTGCTGGGTAGGGTGGCGGTCAAAATTACTACTATGCATGCTCTTTGACCTCTTTTAGAGCGTTTCATCTATTTTTTAATGCCTAAAGTTTCATAGAGGATGGAGTTTTTCTCCCTAACAAAAGGTGTTCGAGAATCTACGAGTCACGGCCTTTTCTTTGGAAAGATCAGATGACGGCACTTACAAATCCCGTCCCATGCATGGGTCGGTATATCATTGCCAGTTCATATGATTCGACTACCTTTGCCTATTATGATTAGGCAATTCTCTAATAAACCCACTTTAATGCTCCTCCTTAGCAGCGCCATCTCGAAATACTTTTCTATTTCTTGGACCCCAAAGACGATATCAAGATTAAGTTTTAAACTTCTAGCCCCTACAACGTCCGAGGTAACGTCTTCCAACTAGAATGAAGCTTTCCTCGACGTCCGAGGTTATGGATGCTTCAACAGTAGTCTTTGGCTCCGAGGACTTAAGGGTCGCTGAGAATCCGGAATCAACCTAAAGAGATGCTGACAAAGGCGACGCTTCGCACCCATCAACCCATGCAGCTCTCTCGCTTCTTGTCCAACGCACTTGCCCGCCAAACGGCGCGCCCCTCCGTCCTTCAAAATCCCTCAAAGTCGAATGCTTTACGTTCCGACGGTTGTTTGAGGGAGGCGTTGCTGGAGATGGCCATCCGAGGCCCTGAAATGGTGTTTGCAGGATACGTCGCGCTCTTGGACGAGTGCGTGGAGAAGAGGGCGTTGAGAGAAGGCCAAAGAGTCCATGCCCACATGATCAAGACGTGCTATCTCCCGCCAGTTTATCTCCGGACTCGGCTTATTATTTTCTACACCAAGATTGGGTTTTTGGGTGACGCGCGCCGGGTGCTCGACGAAATGCCGCTCCGGAATGTGGTCTCTTGGACGGCCATGATTTCGGCTTATTCCCAGAAAGGGTATGCCTCTGAAGCTCTGGATCTTTTCCAGCAGATGTTGAGATCAGGTATTCTGCATGAGAGTGAGCAGTGCTTGTTTACCGTGGGTTCTTGTTTACTTCTTGGTGATGCTAACTAACATTTTGCAGAGACAGAGCCAAATGAGTTTACGTTCGCCACGATTCTTGCTACATGCACGGGGGCGTCGGGTTTTCAGTTGGGAAGGCAAGTCCACTCTTTAGTCATTAAGAATAATTATGAATCCCAAATATTTGTCGGGAGCTCACTCCTTGACATGTACGCCAAGGCTGGCAAAATCCATGAAGCACGAGAAGTGTTTGAGTGCTTGCCCGAAAGGGATGTTGTTTCTTGTACTGCTATAATCTCAGGTTATGCTCAGTTAGGTATTGATGAAGAGGCCATAGAATTATTTAGTAGGTTGCAGAGAGAGGGGATGGATTCGAATTATGTTACTTATGCAAGTGTCTTGACTGCTTTGTCTGGGCTTGCTGCATTAAATCATGGCAGGCAGGTCCATGGTCATGTCCTTAGGCGTGAAGTCCCCTTTTATGTTGTTCTGCAGAATTCTCTCATAGACATGTACTCAAAATGTGGAAGTGTTACCTACGCAAGACGAGTTTTCGATAGCATGTCCGAGAGAACTGTCATCTCGTGGAATGCTATGCTTGTGGGTTACAGCAAACATGGAATCGGGAGACAGGTCATTGAGCTTTTCGAACTCATGAGAAAAGAAAAAAAAGTTGCGCCTGATAGCGTTACACTCTTGGCTGTTTTATCTGGCTGCAGCCATGGGGGATTGGAAGAAAGAGGGCTACAGCTTTTCCATGAGATTATAAATGGGGAACATGGAGTTCAACCAGAGATGGAGCATTATGGGTGTGTAATTGACATGCTTGGGCGTGCTGGTCAGCTGCAAGAGGCTTTTGAACATATACAACGGATGCCTTTTGAGCCGACTCCTGCTATTTGGGGTTCACTTTTAGGTGCTTGTAGGGTTCACTCTAATGTTGACATTGGTGAACTTGTTGGCCGTAAGCTTCTGGAACTTGAGCCTGAAAATTCTGGGAATTATGTGATTCTTTCTAATTTATATGCTACAGCTGGGAGGTGGGAAGATGTAAGAAACGTGAGGCATTTGATGAAGGAGAAGGCAGTGATAAAGGAGCCGGGAAGGAGCTGGGTGGAGCTTGACCAGGTGCTCCACACTTTTCATGCCAGTGATCGTCTTCACCCAAGAAGGGGGGAGGTTTTTGAGAAGGTGAAGGATTTAGCGCTCAAGATAAAAGCATTAGGCTATGTTCCTGACTTGAGTTGTGCTTTTCATGATGTGGATGATGAACAGAAGGAGAAGATACTTCTTGGTCACAGTGAAAAGCTGGCCTTGGCCTTTGGATTGATGGGTAGTGCAGAAGGAGTTCCAGTCCGGGTGATAAAGAACCTGCGGATTTGTGTTGACTGCCATAACTTTGCCAAATTTGTCTCGAAACTCTATGCAAGGGAAATTTCTTTGAGGGACAAAAATCGCTTCCACCATATTGTCAATGGCATCTGTACTTGTGGAGACTACTGGTGATTTTTATTATGGTTCACGAGTAAGGCCTTATTTGATGCTTTGAAGATACAACCCAATGAGGTTATATGACAATTTTGGGCAAGAAGAGATAATGGAATTATTGTAGATGTCAGGTTGTCCAGGGGTAGCAAGTTGTAAAATCCATGACAGATCAGGAAAATACTGAGGCGCTGTTGCTCAGACCAAAGAAAATCCAATATCATGCAGGTTTTGCTGCTCTCTGAGATGACATATGTTAACCTCAGTTAGTGGGATGGAGTGTGATTCACGCCCCCTTTTTTACGTGCAGTGAGCAAGTTCTGGAAAACCTATCTCAAAGTGTTGGTATGAGAAAAGATCCGGTGTTGTGAGTTCAGAGATGCGGGTTGCTCGTCTGTATCGATGACAGCACTTGAGTTGCCTCACTCCGAGGCACAGAGTAACCTAAAGATATTCAGATCATTGACTCGATCCTCTTTTGAAATGAGAACTTAAATTAGGATTCATTTGACTTTGGTTAACTCGAAAGATTCTGACCCGAGTAGAGTAAAATGGTAATTGATTAGTGAGACTGAGTATACGACTAAGATGGGATATAGAGAATGACTAGGATATGATGCTGTATAGGTCTGATTTCAGGCACTAGGGCTTTAGAGTTTTGATGAAACTGAAAAACTCCTGGTCAGTTGATCCAATTGTAGCTGCAGATTCGTCCCAGGAGGTAATAAATGAACTTGTCTACACCAGCCACATTCGGCTTTACCATTCTTGACATGGTTTGATCCAGTGTTTGCGTCAAGCATGTGGCTGCGTGAATGGAGCAGAGACGACCAAGCTGTACCGACTGTCAATGTATCAAAATCCTGCAAAGGGGGCATATTTTCTCCTCTAGAGTATAGCTCACAAGCCTTTTGTTAATTTAAGCAGTGTCGTTTCTTGGCCAATGGTATGGATAATGTACCTCCATCTCTTCTCTTATGCTCCGTATCTGTGAATGATAAGTGCCTGTATTGTATTACTCATCAAAAGAATAAAAAATGTTTTGTAAGCATAAAACTAGCTTTAGCTTTAGGTTCGTAAAATAGTGATTTGATCTGACTGCTATGGACTGGACGGATTTTAAATTTTTCACTTAATCTAAATCTTGCAGCTCATACATTTCACTTTTACACTAAGTACACATATTATTTGTTCATAAATATATTAAATCTAGTGGAATAGTTATAATGTTTTCAATACTTTTTTTTTTAAAGTGTGAACAAATGGGCGAGAGCTTTAATTTAGAGTCGTCCTAGTCCAAAACAAGTATAAACTACAACGTTCGTCTTTCATTATTATTTGAAGCAACTAATGTCGTCCTGGTCCAAAATTCATCGTGTTAAATAACTCCAATTAACTTGGCAAGAAAAAAAAACAAAAAATTAGTCTAGAAAGGTTTTTTTAAAAAAGAAGAAAAAAACCCATTAGCCTTAACGACGTCGCTTCCTCATCTGGCAAAACGACAGCGTTTCAAGCACGGAGGCCGATCGCCAGATCCGCCAAAGACAAGCCTACTTCAGGGGTCTCCCCGATCGCTCCACTCTCTCTCTCTCTCTCTCTCTCCACTCGCGAAATCATGCCAAGGGCAGCGAAACCCTTGACAACGGCGGCCGCCGCCCTCCGCCGCCGGCTCTTCTCGTCCTCGTCCGGACCCAGCCGGTGGGCGACGCCGGGCCACGAGGAGCGCCCCAAGGGATACCTCTTCAACCGGTCCCCCGCGCCGCCCGGTCAAGCCCGCAAGTGGGAGGACTGGGAGCTCCCGTGCTACGTCACCAGCTTCCTGACGATCGTGATCCTCGGCGTGGGGCTCAACGCGAAGCCCGATCTCACCATCGAGACCTGGGCCCACCAGAAGGCCCTCGAGCGGCTGCAGATGGAGCAGCAACAGATGAGCGAATCTGACTGATTAGGGTTTGTGGGGGGTGAAATTTGGAGTAAGTTCGAGTTGAGTTTTGAACTCTTCTTCCTTTCTTTCTTTCTTTTTTGTTTTTCCTTGCTGGGGGAACTGAGGTTCGACGGTGTTTGACTCGGCCTCCGCGTCGAATGTTGATATGGTGTTAGCTCAATAATCATCTATTTGATGTTCGAAAAATCTGACCTCTGCAGTGATCGATGCTGCGAATTGAGCTGGAATCTATAATGCTTTTAATTGATTATGCTTTTTGACTATTTCGGTTTTCGCGCGTTAATGTTACAATTAGGTGTTAGAAAACGATTCCGTCCGTTGCAGTTCGTCGAAATTCTAGGGATCGCAATGTGGCTTTGTTTCAATCTGGAATAGGGCTGGGAGATGAACTTTTTGGTGTTCTCATGTGCCACATAGCTGTTACGGAACTAGCAGCTTTGAGTTGGAGTTTCAGGGATGGTCTTGTGACTAGCATTGTCAGCAAATGTTTCTAGCAAATTGTGGATGCTCATCTTTTGTTGTTGGCTAGATCATGATAATAGCTCGACATCGAGATAGAAGAATGTAGCCTGTGGTTAGGAACTCTCAATGTAACTTTTGCCATTTTATCGGTGTGTATATGCTTGGGCATGAATAAATGGCTAGAAAGAGTGACACAGGATTAGCTACTGAAAGAACACAAATATGGGGAGCTCAAATACTTGAGTTGGCCAGTCACAAACTCAAAATTACTCTGATAATTCCTGCTGCACCATTGTAATGTGCTCTCTTCTGTTAGTGCATCCTTCCTGCCTCAATATCATCTCAGGCTAGATTGTAAAATCATGTGATTGACTTCTCTGTGAAGACTTCTCTGTGAAGCATCTACATTCGAAAAGTCTAAATTGAAATTGAAAGAATACCTACTTCTGCTGGATTGCTTTAGGACTATGTTTAAGTTTAGGGTTTTGTTTTGGTAGGTAATTAATGTTTTATGCAAGTTTTGAGCATGTTTGTAGTTGAATGATGATATTGATTTTTTTTCGAAGTACTTCCACTATGATGTAAGTGTTCTGATCCATATTCCAATGGTTATCTACATATTTGCTGCCTGCTGGAATGTAGCAACTCTAGGAATATGCTTTTCTCGGAACTCCATTGTTAGGTTCATTTTTCTCCTTATTACTTTGCGCACAAACACATTTTACAATAACATGCTGTTGTTAAGCTTCATACATCTGGCTATTTTTATTCCAGAAAATTTGTACAATGATTGAGATCACTTCTTACAAGATCAATGCTAACGAGAAAAAATTAGTCTGACTAAACAATCTACTTCTTTTGGGCTATAGAGTAAACAATCCACTTGGCTTGAGGATATTCCTCTGTTTTGTTCAGATCTTGAATTTTGGGTTCTAAAATAGTCTTAAAAATAGACGGGTAGAGTTAGTTTAATTCATTTGAAGAAATGACATTTAATTAATAATCTAGTGATAGTTCCTGATGCGGCCTTCTTATGGTGAGAGAGTTGATGTTTCATGCACTCATGATGTGCAGACTCACTCTGTGGTGCGTTGCAGGTCATCCACATTAAGTTATGGATGATCCTGCTACTACACAAGTAAGGAATTGTAGTAGAGTGAATTTTGCTATAATAAAAAATTGGTTACTTTATGATGACTTGGAGGTCCAGGGTTTAATCAAGATAACAGCATCTTTACAAAAGGATAGCTGGAATGTTTGACCCTGCTTAGACCCTTTAATGTGCGAATTTAATGTATTGAGTTGCTCTTTTACTTGCAAAACTGCAACGTCAGTTTTATGAATTCAAAGTGGTTCTTATTTTTTAATCTTTTGAATGATAAACCTAGGGAAACCACCCTTTTGCGAAAATTGCATAACCTATACATAAGAAAGATTGCCTTTAATATTCCAACAAACTAGAAGTACGAAAGTGGACTTCCCGCTATACCAAAAGTGAAGGGTGTGTGAAATAGCTTTTTAAATTTGCTTCATTTGTCATAATGGAGAATCTACAGATACTTGGTAACTTAATTCTTTTGCATATAGTTTGTTTACACATGGTCTCGAGTAGGTAATTACTGTGCCTAAATTGTTGGATTTGTAGTAAATTATTTTTTTACTATGGGGTGGAGCAACTTTTATCCAGGTGTACTTTTGGCAGTGTATGTGAAATGATATGATGCTTCTAGAATCTAGGCACCTGTGTCAATTGTCACTTGAAACTCCTGTTATACATGTCTGGTCATATGTGGCCTTGTTCTTGTACTTTGTAGCATTTATCATTTGGCATGTCTCTAGAAAAGTTGATACTCGGAAATATTGCCTAGATCAGTGATTAAGCCCTGCAACTCCACCTCCTCGCTCAGCCCCTACTCAAAATCAATCGCTCCTAGTTGAAGTGTTGGCAAGTAGGTATAAAAAGTAGGCATGAAGTTGTCACATTTCATGAGATTTGATGAGGTTTTTCATAACATGGCCCGTCTTTATCATCAAGGATCCAAGGATACGAAGTGGAGAATTTTCTGCGATGCAACATTGCAGGTACTCTGAAGGATTATATTGTTGATGAATAACCGTACATCGAGTTTCTTGAATAATTTCTTCCGCTTGGGTCTTGTTCCCGCCTAGTCTTTGTCACTTCACTATGTGAAAGACTGTTGTTCTGCCTAATTGTTGTAGCTCTTCACTTACTGTTTGGAAGATTCTTATGATGCTTTGTTGATCCATGCCGACATTCGAAGTAGGAACCTTTCCCTTTCTGGGAGTGTAGTGCGTATACGGATTGATCAGTCCTTGAACTTCCTGAATTTTCCTTGGTGCGCATGAGAGGAGTGCTCCTTGAATTTGTTTCTTTTACCCCGATTCTGGTTGCTTCCTTATCTTGTCGGTTGATGAGGATAGAAGAACCCAATGCAAAGCTAGCCTGCTTCAGAAAATTCTTCACTGTAGTGCCCTGAAATCCTCCCCAAGACTTTTGTGAACTGTTTCGCTTTCAGATTTAATGGGGTCTCAAGCAAAACCAGCCCGTGAACCGAACAAAAAAGGGAAATAGAAAATCAGTAAATTAAAATCGATTTGGTCTGTCAAATCTCGGTCATTTCTTGTGTTTGGATTGAAGGAAGTTGATGGAGATGGTACCTTAATTGCCCTTTCATTGGTTCCATTCAAAAGGCATCCAAAGCACGCGAAAGTAACTTTAATTTCCTGTCTTCTCCTGACTCCATTTCTCTGTCTTCTTTTCTATCCATTTTCTTCTTTGTTGTTATAGCTGTAATTCTGACACCGGCAGAAAGAAACAGACGATTCACTTTGAACTGGTGATTAATGATTGCCTGATAGAAGCGGCGGACCGCGAAGGTAATCGGATACGATTTATACCACAGCCTGTAACCTGAGATGGTTGGGTCGCATTTAGGCCCAGTATCGTCTCTGCCCATAACATAAACTGAAACCTCCTTTCCTTTTCTGAACCTTACTAGACTGGATGACCTGCGGATTGACGGATGAAAACTCTCACAAACGGAACTTCGTTCAGTAACCGGAGTGCTAGTGTTAACTCTAGGTGGTCGGCAGATGACGCCCCGGCACGAGTATCATCGTCTCATTTAGTTGTAATTGAACTTTAGAGCCTTTCTGGACCATCTTGTTCTAACTTAATGTTCATTCCGTTCCGAAATTAGTCATAAAGCACAGCGAAGGAGCTTAAATTACCTAAGTCAGGAGAAGGAAGAACCCAAACAGACGTGCGCAGCTCACCAGTTCATGATGATGCTCGATTCTATTTTGGACGAACCTTTGATGGGGTAATGATCAGAGCCCCCATTCTATTCCTATTCAAAAAGAAACGGTTGCACGGGATGTGTCCGCAACCACGCTTTTCCATGGTTTTATCCTGCCACTTTGCCATAAAGTGCAAAAGGATTCGAGTTTTGCTTCAGCCTTTTATGCCATAAAGTATCTTCAGCTTTTCAGGGGCCAGTCGCTCGATTGTGGTCACGGGAAGGACAATCTTCGCACTCAAGTGTGCTCAAAAGCGAGGACCCATGAACATGATCCGTGAGCTGTCCCTCGTATTGGTTCTTCGGGTCCACTCCAACTGCGAATTGCGATATTCCTTTTTTATTTTTATTCCTCAATAAAAGTGTCGGTTATCCCAACAGTTTTTAAGTAGGCCTTTTCAGCCAGTCAGGATAACAGTATCATTAGTTCGTGCATTATTTACACGATATACTATGTCATCTCTAAACTTTTATTCGTCCATTCAGTTTATTGTGTAATGGCGATCCCGAACTTTCAATTAGTTCATCGTGTCCCTCATTCCCGCTTGAATAATCATCGAAAATGATAAAGTAGAAGAGAAGGTCCGTTTACGGCAATTGACTAATGAAAAAGTTAGCTCGTGAATTTAAAATCACACACAAAAGATAAACATATATTATTTCTTGCAGTTTCCGCGCATATATTATATACACATAGATAATGAGTTTGTATAATTTTCTTCATTTTGGTGTTAGGGTGCGTTTGGGAAGGCTTTTGGGGAAAAACTTTAGGAAAATGCAAAGACCTTTGAGTTAAAGGTATTTTCCAAAATGCAAAGTGTGTTTGGTAAATTGTAATTTGAAAGCCCATTTGAAGTACCTTTGAATAAAATGGTGTTTGGGGAAATTACATTTGCAAAGGGCTTTGGTGATAAAAAAAATTATTAAAAGAAAAAAAAAAAAAATTGACCAAGCAAGGCGGCGGCCGCCGCGAGCAGTGGCCGTCGGCGGCCTCGGGCAGCCCTTGGAGACGACGGCGAGGGCTGCCTAGGGTCGGGCGACTTCCGGCGAGAGTCGCCTGGGGTCGGGCGAACCCCGGTGGCCCTTCACGGAGGTCGCCCGACCCAGATCTAGGTCCGCCGGAGGTCGCGCGACCTCGCGGAGACCGGCGCGACCCAGATCTGGTCGCCGGAGGTCGCGCGACCTCGCCGCGACCGGATCTGGATCTCGCCGCCGCTGCGAGGTCGCGATCTGGTCGCGCGACCTCGCGGCGACCAGATCTGGATCGCGCCGGTCGCCACGAGGTCACGCCGACGCGACTCGCGTGCAGTCGCCGTGACTCGCGGGCGGTTGCCACGACTCGCCAATGACAGTCGTCGCGACCTCGCCGACCTCGGCCGGCCTCTCGAGCTCGTCTCTAATGAGCGGCGTGGGGGAGAAGGAAGACGGTGAACAGTACCATGAACACGATCACTTAGGCGTTAGAAAATCTTTGAAAATCAAGCGCAGGGCTGGGGCGCAGCCTGAGACTCCGGCGCTTTGCAAAATGCTAGCTTCCCCATAAGCTCCTTCGAAAGTGGTTCCCAAACACCTCTATTTTGGCCCAAAGGCCTTTAGCCCCCCAAAGCCCTTTCCAAAGCAGTTCCCAACGCAGCCTTAGTCTTATCAGGCCATCATTGGTGCCATTACATTTTATTGACCATATAGAATGGTAGGATGACATCGAACAAATTTAAATAACTTGAGGTTTTATCGAACCAATTGAAAGTTTAGTGATGACAATATACATTAGAGAAAAGTTTAGCAATCTAAAAGAACTAATCGAAAGTGATGACATTAAATATTAGACAAAAGTTCATGATTAATAGTAACATGTTAATATCTTGAATTTTCGCTCCAATCACCGGAGCTGCTACAAAATCAAGTCATTCATCATTGTCAAACTCCAATGCATATCCATAATTCACGAGTCACGGCTCACAAGGTCTCCGATTCTCGAGGGCTTCGACACGAGCCGTGATAGCTATTCTCGCGTGATGAGTCTTTCCATAATAGTCAGGTGTGGATCAGCATCTTTAGATTAATCAAGTCAAGCAATTTGCTCTCTATTTAAGACTTATATAAAACGGCAACATCATCACCCACCAAAATCGAGACCGCAACATTCTTTCTATTAGATCGAGCACTAGATTTATATTTGAATACGCGATTAGGTTAAAGAACTTCACTTGTCGCAATCTCCACCTAAAGAGCTCAATTCCCCTTGCTACTCTTCGCTGAAAACTTTGTAAAGTTTTGACCATAGGAAGAAAAATAACGTCATGCGATGTTACCTCTATACCGGCCGTATAAAAAATATTCGAAGTTGGAGTTGGTGGTGACGCCGACGTGGAAATTGCCCTACCAATCAAGATCTACATACATGTTTCATTTGGTGACAAAAAATCAACAGCTAGCAATCACCCAGCCAAGAATACAATGAACAAAACTTTGATAGAAAATATCATTATAATGGTCATGTCTAATTGTGGGCACGAGAATGACAAAACCCAACCACGAATTGAAGATTGCCATCCCGCCTACCGCACACTGTCCTGTTTCGCTAGGGCCCTCCCTCACCGCCAGATGATTCAAATCCTTCTTGGTCAGTGAGTATATCCTACTCTCCTGAAAAACAAAAAACAAAACAAAAACAAAAGGAGAGAAAATTGGAATTGTACATTTTTTCTTACACGAATAAAGACTTAGTTTATCGATGTTAATTTTGCTTATTAACTACCTAACACGTGCTGTTCAAAAAAAAAAAAAAAAAAAACTACCTAACACGTGAGAAACGAAAAAGACATCTAGGCTTCGTTGTTCTTGTGAAAAACATGACATTTTTAAAAAAAGAATTCAGGAAGTCATTTTTTAGAAAATGACAATATTTTCTAATATTTGATTGAAACTTGAAAATAAATTATAAAATATTTTTCATTGTTTGGTATTAAAAAACATGATTTTGGACCCGAGCCAAGGTGTTGGGTATTCGAGCTTAGGTACCGAGATTTCACACTCGGCCTTTGTGGTCCGGGGTCGGGGTGCCGAGGCTTCTGGCTTGTCCTTGATGGACGAAAGTGCAGTTGGGAATTCAAGCATTGACATCAGGTGCCATGCCTCGATGAATCCACTAGCCTAGGCATCAGAGATCTAATCCTGGATGCCAAGGTCTCATGACTCAGCATTGGAGTTTTCGTGCTTAAATATAGAGTTTTATGTGAGACACTGATACTTAAATATGTTTTGAAATTTAATTTTCAATTTTTTAAAGACGAAATCATTTTCATAATGAATTTAGGAACAGATTTTCTATTGATAAGAAAAATACTTTCCGTCGATTTATTTTCCTAAATAAATTAAATGCGAGAAAATAAGGAAAATGGTTTCTATTGGTGCCGAGATCGTATGCTCTCGCTGCTAATAATTAGAACGGACGCTAAAAGGCAAAATATGCTGAGGAAAGAGAGGTCCACAAGAATGGAGCGCGCGGTGCGATGTCTCCATCTCTCTAGGGTTTGCGAAAGCTGACCGAAAGCGGCATACCATTCATCTCAAACGAGGAACAGCGACGAATCAAGATGCCCAAAGGTCGTCATCATCATCGTCAGTCAGCGTCTCCATAAATGACAGCAACACGAGGGGCGCAGCTGAGCGGCCGTCCTCGCTGTCGGTGCAGCGAGTCCCGTCCGGTTTTGGACGGTGCACTTTCCATTTCGTGGGTTTCTCCTCATTTTTCTAATCCCTCAGATTCCTTAGAGAAGTCGGCAAGATCGATCGTCCGATTCGCGCGCGCGCGTGGACGGTCTGCGGACGCAAAAAAAGGACGACGCTCTTTCCTCCTCCTGCTCCCACATTTCTTTATGTGTTTTTTTCTGGACGAGTCCCGATCACGCCATTTCCAGCTCACGCACGTGATGGAGATAGCCCGGAGGAAGAACCTGTCGAGCGAGATCCATGTTCCTTAGTTTTAAAGTTTCACGTTGTGATTTCACTTCACATGTCGTCATGATTCGAGGAAAGATGGATTCAGATGTACGCCGAGACTCCAACAGCGCGATCGAATGATTGAAAGTTATTCATGATCGATTCATCACCACGGTGTCTCTCCCTCGTATAATCGGACCGACTCCTACAGCACGCCACGGTCGAAAAAACATAAACTAATCGAACCGAAAGTCACAGCTCCGAGACCAGCCCTCAGTGGCGCGGATCTAGTACACTTACTAAACTGATGGATGACGCTATTAATTAATAATTTGAAAGGTATCTTGCGATTTGTTTTCGAGCGGAGATATGCTCCCTAGCGTGAGCTGTCCTCCACTGTCCATCAAAATTTATTGGTCAACGGTTTGTACGGGAGAAGTAGTCAAACGGGGTGAATGCTTGGGGAAACTTCTGAGCAATCCGACTGTACCAAATCCATTTGATTTTGCCATTATACCATATTAGCTGTAAGCCCGTGACTAGCCTGGGCGAGGGTTTCGTGTGATACAGAAGGGACAGCAACTAGCTCAAGAGTCATTTGTCCTCGGCAACCTCTGATTGCTAACCAGCCAATGGTGTTTGACCGTGCAGATGAATTCATCGACCCACGGAAAAATCCCATCGACATGAGTATAGTCAGCCGATGCCCGTGTGACTATTAATGATTGTATAAAATGAATCAATATCGACGGTGGACCTGATAATAATTATCCATGTAAATGTTATTCATTTCCAACAAGTATAAAGTGGTTTATATTCGGCGAATGCACATTGATACAAAGTGATTACGATGTAACCTAGTTTCAAGATGGGCGATATACATGAACACACAATTTCATCGATTATAGTAAATGTTTTTTGAATATTGCACTAAGTACCGAGAGGCTAGAGGGGAGCCACGTCCTGGTCAGTCTGCCGTTATTTTTTGACGTGGATGCATAGTATGGCGAGTGGAGGGCGAACGACGAGGCCCGAGCTAACATAATTCCACGAGGTACGATGCGGTGGTTGCCGAGATGCAGAGGCCATCAATTCTGTGTACGCAAATTAGAGAACGGACCGGCCGGTTCGAGCACCAGCCGGTTTATCAGTAGGGGCCATTTCGGCTTGGTGCTGAATTATTGTTGCCAATGACAATAGGATTCCTCATCCGGAGTTGAAAAAACACAGCACAGCGAGATGGCACGTCACATCTCCCCCTTGCGTCCCCATCGCGAAATTCTCATGCCAAATTTCACGCCATTTTCTCCTCCTCCTTTTCTTAATCTGTTCGTTTATTTTATTTTGTTTTTAAATCTTTTTGCTTTTTTTTCCAACTCGAGTCTCAAATCCCTAGCCCATGTCGTCCTACCTCAACCTCGGTGGCGGCTGCATGTGATTCAGCGTTTGGGAAATCAATAGCATTGAATTCTTGATAACGAATAATCTTTGTCTTGATACGCAAATTGCTAAGTAAATGTTTAAGAATAACAACATCTCAAGTGACCAATGCCTGCCTTGGGGTCACAATATCTCAATCGTCAATTAAAAGAAAATATTTTATTTCTGTATGTTTCGGCACCTCATATGGAAATTTACGACAAAATGCATGTGATTGAGAACGGATTACCTAGCATAAAAGAGGTCTTTGATGTGCCTCAAATAAGGAGAAATAATTTGCTGCGACGATATGATGTAACCGATCAAATGCTGTTCCAAGCGTGGTGTGTCATCTCATTTGACGGCTCGGGTGAATTTAATTTTTTTTTTCCAACAAAATACGCCACATGTCGTTGTCATAGACAGAGAACCAGCTCTTGGGGTAAGAACGCGGTTGAAAGTTGTGACTTTGTTTATGAGTATATTAAGGGGTTAGAAAAGAATGCGAGGAAAGCCGTCCCGTTTTCATCGGGAACGGTCTCCCTCAATCGCGACGGTTACGGACAGCGACCCCCTCCGGCGACCGGAGAAGCCTAGACAGCGACGCCGGTTTAGGTGGACCGGAAAAGCTTGACCACGACGCGTCCCCGCGACCGGCGATACCCGGTCACCTCCCCCTCACCGACAGCCCTCCTCCCGGTCACCGTTCCCAGACAAAAGAGAAATATCGAAAAAAAAATAAAGCCAAAAAAGGGAACCCCATCTTTTCCCCCTAAATTTATCACTAGTTAAATCAAACCTCAGCTTAATAATAATATAAGGAAAAAAAAAGAAAAAAAAGAAGACTCCCTTCCCATCCTTTTTTTAAAAACGGGAAATCTTCCCGCACTGACTCCACCGCTGCGGCCCACCCTCATTTTCCTCTCTCACGTCACGCTGTTTTTTCTCTCTCCGTGAAAGTAACTGTCGGGAAAGAGAAGCGGCGTCCCCATTCAAGCCGTCGCTTTCGGAGCACGAGGGACATAGGCAGCACCACCATCGTCGTCTTCTTCTTCTTGTTACTCCCCCCTGGCGATCCCTAGGCGGCCAGCCATTGTCTGCTCGGAGCCTTTTTTTTCTCTCTCCTGGTTCGAGAGATCTCGGAAGGAGGGAGCGCCCTTTTGGTCCTGGTCAGTTCAGTACGACTTCTTCTTGTCCTCCTCCTCCTCCTCCTTCTTCTTCTTCTTCCGTTCTTTACGCCGTCTTCGACGGTTCGTGAGCGGCCTTTTTGATTTTTGGTCGTTCGCGTGCTGGATTTACCGTTTTCGCTGCCGCATTCTGGCTCTCCCGTTTTGGTCTTTGCCGTGCTCTGTTTCTGGTGGATTTGGAGGTCCGTTTCGCGGTTCCGCTCGGTTCTCCTCGTGATTTCCTGCGTTGAAGTTCGGGCTTTGCGTGATTTTTTCGTTCTCTCGCGGTGTTTTTTTATTTACTTTTTAACGGTCTGTATAGACATTTGGATTGTTACACTGCTTGGTTGTCGGTGGAGTTTTAGCGGATTGGACTTCGTCTGGACTGTTACTCGACCGTTGAGTACGGAACGCTTGCGGCGATCGTGTCGTCTCATGTACGAGCAGGTCCGCTTTGCTTCTGAGTACTTACGATAGCCGGAATTTTGGGTCTCCGTGACTCTGTGGATGCGAGGAGCGGTTCATTCCGAAATCGCACCGAGCTTTCCGGTTTAGATTAGAGTTCTCTGTTTGCTATCATCAGATCCTTCAACTTTTTTTTTTTTGGCGAAATGACTGATTCAGAGTTGCATTGCGTCGCACGAAGTAAAAGCAGAACTGTGTGTTTTTCTTGCTGGTTAAGATCAGAGATTGATTCATCAAACGATTGGACCAGTTGTGCAGTCTTTGATGTTCACGTACGACTAATTTGATGCTTTTGACTGCCGATTAATGGGGCATTGAATAGGGGAACCTCGCCTCGGGTTTGATTGGTCGGTGGGACCATCGTCACAGATGGTTCCCTGAATTATTTATTTTCGTGGGGACGCAATTACTGCAAGTGCAATTCTTGTGGTCCTGCCCAGTTGGGGGTGTTTGCTGAACTGGCACTAAACAGTCGTCGCTGCCTTTTATTGTATACGAGAATTCGTTTACTTTACATACGCAAAGACATTCGAGTATAATTACAAGATCCCAATTGTGCTTAGACTGCTATCCAAGATCCAAATCTCATTTTGATGTGGCAAACGCATATCACTTCGTTGATGGAGGGATTTTGTATTCGTTTTAGTGGTAAGCTGGGGAAGTACCAAGTGGTGTTAGCCGGTTCCCTGTTTCCCCCTTAGTCTAGTGAGCTCCATCTCTTTATGCACTTTACTTAATCTGGGGAGCTATGTGAATTTTATGATTTTGCGACTTTATTTGAAGAGAAAATGTCGTATTCCTTTCCTGGTTGCACTTTTTACCTGCTTATGAGCAAAAATTTTGTCCTGATTCCAAAAAGTCTTGCTTGTGCCGTTTTGGAGAAGCTTTTAGCAAAAGATAGCATTGACAATTTATCTCTTGGACATGTTTTTGTATTATGTTATTTGGACATCGTTGCGGCATCTTGTATGATGGGACTCATAAACGGTTCCCTATTCTTTTCATCTGCTTGTTGATTACCTTTTTATTGCTGAATTCACATAGCCAAAGCAAGAGCCCGAGGAGGTGCTCCTGGATTGTTTGGCTTGGAGAAGTCTCTGATGATTGATTAGGGTGGGGTAAGTGGTTTACAATTCTTCGCAAGTCCAGTCCTGCGCATGCCTGTAAGTCTTGTGTAAGCTTCACATTGCATTTTCTGTTGGTTATATCTGTGTTGCAGTTGGGAGGATAAAGCTAGAAATGGAAAGCAATAAGAAACGAACTCCAAATAGCAGTCAAAAAAAGCGCTCCGAAAGAAATGATAAGAAAAACCAAAAGCCACGTCAGGAGAATGGCGTGAAGGGTTCAAATGCCAGACGAACAGACTCTAAAGCTTCAACTGGTAGACCAGATTCTGGTGCTTTAGTAGGTGATTCCAGGGCAGGTCCTGAGCCTGCTGAAGTTTATGAAAACGTGGTTATACACTATGTAGATGACGCCAGCAGGATTGAGGATGCAAATGGTAATGCACAAATTCCAGAGTTGCCTGATGAACAAAACAAGGACGAAACCTCGGATGACCATTCTAGTGATCTGGAGAAGGAACCTTGCCAGGGAAAGGAAGAAGGATCAGACACTGAGACTGTTAAAGATTCTGTATCATCTCAAGGAGATTCTGTGACCACTGAGGAGGAAAAGGCAGAAAGATCTTCATGGAAAGTCGATAAAAGAAAAAACAAGACAAGCACAACAGAGAGCTCACCTCATGGATCAAGAACGAAAATTGACCATGAAAACAATAAATCACAGTCCAAAGCATTGCAGAGTACCAATGGGAAATCTACAATGTCCAGGAAGGAGACTTCTGGAGTTTTTACAAAAACTTTATGTAACGGTGACCCTGGGCATGGAGATTTTCCTACTAAACCTTCATCAGAATCTTCTGAAGGAGCAGATGACAAAAGTACTGAAGGGATGAAGGAAGTTGATATATTAGATGAAGCCTCAAATGTCACTCAAAGTGTTGGAAGTGATGGTGACGCTTCCGATGCTGGAGAAAATGAGCGGAAGGATCAGGCTGCTTTGGAACAAAAGATCGAAGAAATGGAGATGAGAATTGAGAAACTTGAAGAGGAATTGAGAGAAGTTGCTGCCCTCGAAATCTCACTCTATTCTGTGGCACCTGAGCATGGGAGTTCTGCACATAAAGTTCACACGCCTGCTCGACGTCTTTCTAGACTCTACATTCATGCTTGTAAACATTGGACTCAAGACAAGCGGGCCACTATAGCTAAAAACATCATCTCGGGGCTTGTCTTGATTGCAAAGTCCTGCAGTAATGATGTCCCAAGGTACAAAAATTTTATGGTTTAGACTGAAGGTAATCAAAAGCTTCTCTTGCTATAATTAGCTTATTAATCTTCCTCCTTCTTTGTGTATCTTAAGGTTAACCTTCTGGTTGTCGAACACCGTTGTGCTGAGGGAAATCATTTCTCAAGCATTTGGCAGTTCACGTAACTCAAGCCCTTTTACAAGGTTTGCTGAGTCAAATGGGAGTGACAAGAAAAGTGAAGCCAAGTCTATGACATTGAAATGGAAGGGCAATTCTAACTTCAAGCAAACAACTGCCTCTATACAGTTTCTAGAGGACTGGCAGGAAACAGGAACCTTCACGGTGCTTTAGAGAAAGTTGAGATGTGGATTTTCTCCCGGATAGTTGAGTCCATTTGGTGGCAGGTATGTATGACCTGGATAGACTGTCCTTTTTTTAAATTGAAATAATGGTGTGGTAAGATTGCCAAGATAGCCAATAAACTTCCATTTTCAGCTAGGGAGTTGATAGACTGATTTTGAGCTAGTGTGTCATTACTATGTTGGATAAAAATTGCTAGTCATATAGGTCAAACCATCTATTTATCCATATCCAATAATTGTCTGTTATCCAGTCTGCTCATGATATTTGCATAAGTGGCAGAGTTTTTGATATGTTAAATTCTATTTTGGCCGTTGTCTTCCATGCAGGCTTTCACTCCACACATGCAAACACCCGGTAAGGATTCATTTTCCAACAAAAGCATGGGGAAGTTGCTGGGACCAGCATTGGGTGATCAGCAGCAGGGGAATTTCTCTATTAACTTGTGGACAAATGCTTTTCAAGACGCTTTTCGACAGATGTGTCCTGTTAGAGCAGCAAGACATGAGTGTGGTTGCTTGCCTGTATTGGCAAGGATGGTAGGTTTTAGTTGACAAATTTCTAAGCTGTTTGATATTGACCTATAAATTCACTTTTGTATGGGCTTTAACCGAAGGCTGTTAAAGTTTCTTCCCTTTGCTTCTGAGTCGATTTAACTGCTGTTCTTTTGTCAGGTAATGGAACAATGTGTTGCCAGATTAGATGTGGCAATGTTCAATGCCATTCTTCGTGAATCAGCTTTTGAGATACCAACAGATCCAGTCTCTGATCCGATTGTCGACTCCAGGGTACTGCCTATACCAGCAGGACACTTGAGTTTCGGATCTGGAGCTCAGCTTAAAAATTCAGTAAGTATTTTAGCCACTTTATTTGAGCAAGGACTTCTCACCCATGCATGAAATGATTCCAGATTGCATCGTCATCAACGCCAACGTAAAGAGCATGCTTATACTTATGTCCAAGCATGATCTTCCCTTTTCTGTAATATCATAATCACTCAATTTCAGACAGCTGAATATGATTACAGCTTTTGAAATTGTTTATGCTTAAAACAATCTGATGATTTTTTTCCCAATGAGATTTGAGGAACATCATCAAATTGTGATGGATGTCCTTTTGGTACAATCTTTTGGCTTTGTTATTTGTCATGGTGACACCGTATAGTTCTTGTGTCTTCTAAAATGCCATTGCATGGAATCAAAGGCTTTAGATGCCAATTCTGAACACAAGGTCCTGCAGGTTGGCAATTGGTCTAGATGGCTAAGTGACATGTTTGGCATGGATAATGACAACCTTGCTGAAGAGGATCAGCACAATAACAAGGAGGAATTTCAGCAGGGTGGCGATAGTGAACTTAAGTCCTTCCTTCTTCTTAATGAGCTGAGCGAACTTCTAATGCTCCCAAAAGACTTGATTCTAGATCGATCAATCAGAAAGGAGGTAAGAACTTTTGATATGGCACTTTCAGATTTGATGGATCCTGTCTGTGCATATCGTAACTTCCTAATTTTGCCAGGTGTGTCCAACCATTAGTCTGGCTCTGGTCAAACGGGTGCTTTGCAACTTTACTCCAGATGAGTTTTGTCCAGATTCTGTTCCAGGAGCTGTATTGGAGGCACTGAATGCTGAAGTATGTTTTACTTTCATTCTGAACTGCTCTAGTTACGTCTCTAGCATAAGTTGCACTTAATTGCCACCTGTAAGATCTCTTCGCGTAAAAATTTCTATGAGAGGAGAACTATCCATTTGTTATGGTAGGTTTCCAATGACCAATCACATACTTTTCCCTTTCCTCATTGTCCCTCTGAAATGTAAAAGGATGCCAGGCACATGGGACTGATTGCTGTATTATTTATGAAAAATGCTAAAGGTAGTAAAAAAATTACTTGGTGACATGGCAAGTTTTAATTGAATTTTGAAACAGGTGAGACCAAACTATTAAGACGTTGGTTTGTATGAGAACCCAATACTAACTTTCCATATTACTTAGTAAACCAGTACCGGTAAATTTCTCACTGTACCTAGCAATTAGGATTGCTCATAAATTATCGCCACGTATATGCTGATTTATATATTCTGCAGTGCAAGTCTGATTTATTTATAAGATTCCTGCATAAGAAGCCTAGGTCCAAGTTACTGACAATTCTTTAATTAGTTACCTTTATTTTGACATTTTTGCCGAACAGTTGAGTTTTCTTTTGAACAATGGCAAGATTTCTGCTGCTGACATTGTTCTTTATGGGTCAATATTTGTACAGAGTATTGTGGAGCGGCGAATTTCTGGAGAAACCGTGAGAAACTTTCCTTATACAGCTGCTTCTGTTACGTACTACCCGCCTTCCTCTCTTGATGTGGCAGAGAAAGTTGCAGAGGCAGGAGTCCATTTTCAGTTGTCAAGGAACGTGTCTGTAGTGCAGCGAAAAGGGTACACGAGCGACGAAGAACTTGAAGACTTGGAATCTCCTCTCATGTCTATAATGGATAATATGTATTCATCTCCGACTACCATCAGTAATGGAAATGGAAATGGGAAACTAGTGGAGCGTCCTGGTTACTCTTTGATGAATGCGAGATATGAACTCCTTCGAGAGGTCTGGTCCGAGTGACCTATGGTTCATGTATATTCCGATTCCCTGTCAAATGTAAAGGTGCATAAGATAAAGTTTTATATCCATGAAAACGTAGAGAGTGGAGGAGATGAAAAGTGAAAGCTTTTCTTGAGCAATCTGATACAACAGATTTCTTGTATATTTGCCGCAACTTGTGAGTTTTACACGGTTCAAGATTTCTTTCATTTTGTTTGTCTGTTTCCATTTGCTATCCAAGGTATTCTTGCTTCAGAAAGAAGTTGTACAGCTGAAATAAAGTTAACCGGCATAAATTGCATGAGGGGTTCAGATTGCAATTCACTATTCTACAGGTTATTCTTGTGAAGATATCTCTTACTGAATGGTTATATTTTTTAGGGAAACATGATATGAGACATCTAATTCTGCTTATTTGTATTGATCGTGACTTGTAATAATGTTCGATGCATATGGATGACAAGCCCTATAATCTCCGTTGAAAAACACAGCTGTGAAAATTGAAAATTGAGACGGCTGCTTCGCAAGAGTCAGACTTGCTGCAGTCCAGGAGAACTTAATATCTGTGCAAAATAGATTGATTCCAACTATGAACTACTAAAGAAGTAACTGCCGCCTTTACAACAATTAGATCAAGTGTGATAGATACTGATCATTAATCAGATAATTAGTTCAAGCCTTGTAGAACTATCCCTCCGTCTATCTTGCAAACACTTCATGTTACCACAATCGCGACGTCAACATTTGCTCCACAGAGAATTTCAGTTTCCTCCGCATCCTCATGAGATGGAAGACGTTTGTTCGCTCTACACTTGTTAATCATGTTAAGTATCCACGTATTTGCATTCACGAAAATGCAGATGCCATTTCTTCATCTGAGAAAAAGTTCTCAGGCGTTCTTTTCCAGACCATCAAAAATAAAAAAGAGAGACATGCAGAAAAAAGTCGAATTTACATGCAGTGACTTTGGCTTTAATGTTCACACTGACATTGGGTTCTCTGAGGCAGAGAACTCTAAACTCGGAGAGCTACCCTTAGAACCGAGTAACTGAAGATTTCTGATGACTTCAGTCATTGATGGTCGTTTCTCCGGTGCCACAGATGTGCAGCGCAGAGCGATCTCCAGTGCTCCCAGCATTTCCTTTTGGGAGGAGCTTGATATCTTGGGGTCAAGAACTTGGAGTGCCCCGTTTGTGAGGTTGATTTTCCGTCGAACCCACTTCACGATATCAACAGACTCGGCCAGCTCCTTTTGCTCTGCTTGCCGGCCAGTCACTAGCTCTAACAACACAACACCAAAGCTGTAAACGTCCATTTGCTCAGTAGCTTTCTTGCTGTATCCACATTCTGCATTCCAAGAACGAAATGAGTTTGAGCGATTTGAGATCTTCTGGAACCATATAAATAGGCATATATTTTCTGTTAAATGAAGATATAAGGATGCAACAACAAGCGCGATGAGATTTTAATCATGAAGACCACGGAGATATCAATCAGTTCTGGAATCCAAAAAAGGCATGCCTAACTCAGGACTGCTACTTGTTTGGCTTGAGCTAATGAAGCATACAATTGTTTAAAAAGAATGAGGTTAACATATAAATGGAAGTCTTGTTACCTGGTGCATTATAACAAGAGGAAGCTAATTCTGAAACGAGTGTTGTCTGAAATGCTGCTTCGCCAACAACTCGGTCAAGAGCGAAATCAGTGAGCTTGGGGTTAAATTCAGCGTCCAGAAGAATATTACTCGACTTGACATTCCTGTGAAGTAAATGAGGAACGTAATCCTTGTGCAGGTATGCCAGTCCTTGCGCAACTCCAATGGCAATCCGGAATCTAAAGCTCCACTGAAGCTGAAAGTCTGACCTGAAAAGTAAGTCCCCCAAGCTACCACCAGGCACAAATTCATAGATTACAAATATTGACTCATCAGAGTGGAAGAAACCCAGAATTTTAGCAATGCTTTTGTGCCTAGTTTTAGCTAATATCTTGATCTCAGACTTCAGCGCTTTAGAAGAGTGGATTCCAAAATTAACCAACCTTTTCACTGCAATTAGTTCGCCACTAGGTAGACTTAGTACATACACTCTTCCGAAAGCTCCACCAGCTCCGGCAGCAGTTTTCTCATCCATTCCCATGATCAAATCCTGCTCGGTCACTCTCAGAGGATAAAAGAAAACCGAACGCCAAACGCCCGTTTGCTGCTTTTGCTTTGATGACTTGTGATACACGAAGAAAGCAGCAGCTACAATTAACACCCCAACACCCAAAGCCACAGAAATCAGGGCATACGTCAATGTCGTAATCCTCGTCTTGTGGTGGTTCGGTTGGTCATCCAAACATGGTGTTGATAATCCCGGCCCACAGAGCCCACGATTTCCTTGGAGAAATGAAGCAGGAAGACCTGAAATTAGAGCATATGGAACCCTCCCAGAGAGCTGGTTGAAGGACACATTCAGGAGAGCAAGCTTCAAGTTTTGAAACTGTTGTGGAATTGGTCCAGTGAGATTGTTAGCCGAAAGGTCGAGGTAAGTTAATACCGATAGATCTGCAAGTGATGTGGGGATTTCCCCGGTCAGACTGTTGTCTGCCAGTGCCAATGAAACGAGCCTCCTGCAGTTCGTCAGCTCTGGGATTTTACCAGAAAGAGCGTTGTGCGAGAGATTTAATATGCTCATAACGGGCGAATCGCAAAAATTTGGAGGGATTTCGCCATGGAATTTATTTAAAGACCCAGAGAATCTATATAAGCTCTTGACCAGACCAAGACCCTGAGGAATTTTACCAGTGAAGCTGTTGTTATCAATCTGAACTTGTTCCAACTGGGTAGCCTTTGACACCGAATCTGGTATATCTCCAGAAAACCTATTGTTTTCAGCCCTTACCACTTTAATCTTAGGCAGTGACCATAACCCACTAGGAAAATCACCAGAAAAATCATTGTTCTGAATTTGGAACTTCTCTAGATTCAAGCACTCATGGATAGACTCAGGCACCGACCCATTAAGCAAATTTGTATGGAGACTGAGTTCTGTAAGACCTTTCGCGCCACAGATACCATCAGGAAATGGCCCTGTAAGCCTATTCTGTGAGACATCAAAAGAAACCAAGTTCTTGAGTGAAGCCACGACTGTCTGAGAAATCCCACCAGTGAGATTATTCTGAGAAAGGTCCAAAACAGACAAACTCTGTAACCCCGCAATGGAATCTGGTATCCCACCATAAAAGCCAGACCTTTGAAGCAAAAGTTGCTCCAGCCTCGCGAGCTTCCCGAAATCGTCATGAATCTCACTCACCAAATACGCATTCTCAGACAAATCAAGATCAACAAGCTTCGTGAAGTTCCCAAGAACAGGAGGCACGTTACCTGAGAGCAAGTTGTTCCCCAAGTTGAGAACCCGAAGGTCCTTGAGAGCGCCAATGCTTTCTGGGATTTTTCCCTCGATGTGGTTCCTGCTCAAATCAAGAACCTTCAAGTTACCGAACCCAGCAATCTGGTCAGGGATGGGGCCCCAGATGAGATTGTTGCTGAGGTTCAGAGTGTCCAGGGAAGTGCACTGAGAGAGCTCCAGAGGAATGGGCTGGTTGAAGACGTTGTCAGCAAGGTTGAGGTAGGACAGATAGCGAAGCTCGCATACCGAAGCCGAGATTTCACCGGACAGGTTCATGGCTTGAAGGTTGAGCGCGGTGACGTGGAATGGCGGGTTAGCGGAGCAAGAAACGCCGGTCCAGTTACAGTAGTGAGCAGGCGAGGAAGAGGAAGAGGACTTGGAAGACCAGGTGGACAGAGAGTGGTTCGGGTCTTCGATGGAGGACTTGAAGGAGAGGAGAGTGTCGGCTTCCGAGGAGGCCGAGCAGAGCATGAAGACGTGCAGGGCCACGGAGAGGAAGAGCGGGAATGTGCAGGCTGCGGCCATCGGAGGCAGCTCTGAGAGACTCAAAAGTTTGGTGCTTGATTCTCTTACTTAGAAATATATAATCAGCCGAACCGACCCTTCTTAATTTCGCTTCCAAAGTGACGATCTTTGTCGTGTCCGATGAAGAAGAAGATGAAGAAGAAGAAGAAGAAGAGGCAAGAAGAAGAGGAGAGAAGGGGTGTGTTGGGAGGTGAGTGGGAGAGACTAGAGAGTGTGACTCGGAGGAGGACGAAATGATGCAGAAAGATCGCAGCTTGTGTCGCAAGTTGCGATCTTTTTCAAGAACGTCTGCATGTCAAAAGTTGCAATCAAGTACCTTCTCTCGAAGAAACGCAAAAAGAACAGAAAGAACGAAAGAGAAAAATTTACGAAAGAAAAAGTTGTGCATAAAGTCATACAGCCTTTTGACATATAAGTATTCCGTGGACTTAATAGCCATATTTATAAACTAAGTTTAATTTCAACTATGACGGGATTGACGTGAGATTACCATCATCAATGATTAGTTCGGATTCAATTTAACAAATATATATTACGATAATTTGAAAAATTTTCCGGGATTACTATTTCAGGAAGAAGAAGGCTAAGTGCTTATTGTTAGCCATTTTTATTTGTTGTATGAGCATTCATAGTTAAATTTACTTGCATCTCTATTCTTCTCCTATTCACGTGATCACGTATCAAAGAAGATAGGCATTTTCAACTTTTTATGAAAAGTAGGGAGAATCACTTTGACAGAGAGTAAGCTATGATTAGAGAAAAAAAGAGAACAGAATTCATGTCTTTTTGTATGGATATGGTACAAGTATGGTACTATCTTCACCGCTTTTGAATTTTCTAAATTCAAATTCTTCTTCGTTAATTATTCTTTTGTTTCAGCAATTAGGGATTGGACTAATGAACTCGACATCAAATCACAAACCACCTCGGTACATCTTCCCAAGCTTTCATTCGAACATGTGCCGGCCTCGCCTAGAGAGAGAGAGAGAATCGATCCCCATCCAATGTAATTAGTTTTTGTACTATTACCTACGACGAGCTTTTGATCGACACTTTTATTGATTGTGCCAGCCGTCTCCTATAGTGTGGTTGTTAGAAAAAGGATGAAATGCGGTCGTATTTCCTCCTCACTTTTATTTTTTTCTCGCATTGAAATCATTGTCCTCCCCCACCCATCATGCATCGGGACAGTCCCCCTTTTGGTTTTTTCTTATCACTAGCAATAGCATGCCCAAATCATGCATTGTTCCTCCATGCATGGCCGCTTTTATGAGGTCAATTCCGCTCTAGACAAGAAACGAATCCAAAGCCCAGATAGTCAATGCCACCTTATAGATTTTGGAAACCCCTCTTTTGTAGTAGAAGCGGGAGATTAGCCCCCGACCGCCATGCTCGGGTGAGGTCAGGCAATGGCTGTGTAGGAGATTTGAACTCGCATCGGCTATGTGGTCGAATCCCCCCGAGACAATGACTCATGGGGATAGCATGGAAAAGTTAATATGCCCTTGATTTGGAATTGTGTCTGACATGAGCTACTGATGAGATGGCGATCGATCTTATACTAAAGTTTTGGAAAATTCCTGCATTTTGTTCTCTTTTTGTTGGTTAATATTATGAAAAAAAAAAACCTAACCAGTAAATTCGTGATAAATTTATCATTCATTTGTTCCTAATAAATTTTACAATTAAATTGTCGAATTAGATAACACATGACAACTAACGGGTATACTAATTTGGAATTTTAACCCTCTATGTACTTCTTAATACATATAAACTTACGGAAGGTAATTTTATCACAAATGCACTCGTTTTGGATTTTTTGTGATAAAAAAAATTAAATTATAATAAATTTATTATAGATATATCAATTTAGGATTTTTTATCGTGAAAATATTGTTGGATTGCTCAGCCTCAGGATTATACAAAGTTGTCGATTCCATCCATGACTTAGGGTGCAGGCTGCGGCCATAAAAGTTAAAAACGTGAGCTGAGCTACATGTGCTGGGAAAGCGACAAGCCCGAGCCGAGGGGGAAATTGCAGAGATTAGCAGGCAAGGGAAAGCAGGCGTTTCAGAAAGGGAATAAATTCTTTATCAAAACCCGATGAGAATGGCATAAATAAATATGTAAAAGGTGTAAAGAAATTGAATTGAGATTAGATATGGGAAGAGGAATCTAAAGACGTCCGTGAGCGCAGAGAGGACAAAAAGGGAAAGAGGGGAGGGGGGACTACTGCTGAGTTGAACTGTGGACACGTCGCACGTGCCAAAGTCAGCCCCTTTCCAAGGCATTCGCTGAGCTAGGACTTTCCATAAAAAATACGATATAGTGCGACTAAAGTACACAAATATATAATATTTGGGAGGTAAACCCGCAAATACAAATACAAATCAACTGTACCTTTGTTTCATAGAAAATACAAATTTAGAAAAAAAATTCGAAAAAAAAATAATTATATTACTTAGAAAAATTAGTCAATGAAAAGTAATTTCATTATCTACGATAATTTTACTTAAATGTCCTTGTAAATGATGAATATATTCTTTGGTTAATATCATAAAAACTCTTAAATTGATTCACCTAAGATAAATTTATCCAAAATTAATATAGATTTTTCACGTAGATTTGTCCTTCAATTAATTTACTGTCATGTATCATCAAACTTAGCAATTTAAAAAAAAAATTGATAGAAGTTAACGGAAGGTAAATATGTCATGAGTATACCAATTTGAGATTTTTTTGTGACCCAAAAGTTGGTTTAAGGTAGAATGATTTTTCATGGTGTTAACTCTTTATTCCTACAAGCATTATAAACGACGCGATAGTACCCATTTTGGGAACGTCCAGTGCCAAAGTCACTGAATGGGTAAGTCGCCAATCCCTAAAACGGACTATGGAATGTACTTTATCTGTTTGGGTTACGTTACGGGCGGGCATTTTACCGGAGGTTTATATTGGATCAATCTACCCTTGTGTGATTCCTGTTGAAGCATATACTGGGAGGGTGGGTGCAGGGCGGACGATTTCAAAGCGGACTCTCCATTCATTAGATAGAGAAGATCGCCAAGATTTCGTGATCCGCTGCCGAACTTATTCCAATTCAATGAGTATTCTCAATATTATGCCTTGAAGAGGACTCGAACCTCCACCACGCTCTTTAGCACGAGATTTTGAGTCGTTTATAAAAAATATTTTCTAAATCTTAAATTTTATATGAAATAAATGCCCCTGAAAAATCATCTCTTTATGATTTGATTTTCATATCTCTCGTGGCGTACGTTTATTTTCTCCGAATGGACACGTTGGGAACCGATTTTATGAAAAACTGGTCTTGCCTTTTTCCTTTTCCTCTAGAGGAATTGATTTCCATTTATTAGTGTTCAAAAGCACCGTTGGAAAAGGACATGGGCATTTATCATGAGGGGGCAATTTCGTGCTGAAATCGTGTAGGGAAATTGGCGTGAAGGATGGGTAAACAGGGAACGCAATAATTGACTCGGCCGGACCTACAAAGATACGGATTTCCTTTTGGTTCGGACTTGGGTCGAGTGGATCCGGCGATCTGTGGATGTTGATTTCGCGAATTCGGTAAACTACAATCGTCGATTAGGTGAGTCTCGCATGTGTTTCAAAAATTAGGCAGGTGGTACGTTAATTTCTACAGTCCTGAAAGGCAATTAATGTGTTTATCTTCTTCAAAGTTGACTTTTCTTTCTAAAGGGTCGTCAACTCGCTTGTCGTTAAAAAGAAAAAAGCGCAACCTTCCAGTGAAAAAGACCTATCAAATTGCACTCTCTCTCTCTCTCCGAAGGCAAAAGTGAACACAAAAACTCCGCAACACCACTCAATTACGACGCTATGTCAAAACTTCCTAACCGATTTAAGAAATTTCACGAATTAATTAGTGAACGCTTATAGATTTTCTTGGGCAAGTTCTCTTGCCATTTCTCTCTCTCGGTCGCACGTTGGACGAGAGAAACGACATTTTGCGTCTCTGGGTCCGTGAATCGTGCGACTCGAGGAACGTCGAAAAAATGTGTGGTCAACGCATTGACAATGTATAGGTAGGCTCCCAGAAGCCCTGCTCGCTATACTGACCATCTCTTCCGTAAAGTCGTTCCACTTTGGTTTTTGTATCTTGCGGAATGCGAATTCCCTCGCTCGTGAGTCAACTTCTTTTCGGACAGCAGGGGCAACAGAGAGAATCCGAGGGGGGAGCAAAAGGAGGAGTGGAATGGCACCCTAGGATATCTCATTATCGAGATTAATATTATAAAAAATTTGAAATTATACTTACTCTCGCTAACACTCTCTAAACTCACTCATTGTGAAACAAATACAAAATTTGTTTATTGTGAAAAATCCTAAATTCATATCAAGGTGACTTTAGATAGAATTGAGATTGATCGTATATGTCACCCATGCATAAATTTGAGTTTTTTCACTACATAAAAAAAGTTGATACAGTGGGCAGGTTTAGAATTTTTAATGACACAAAAGAAAAAAGCATTACAGTGAGTAAAATTTAGAGTTTTTAATACTATTTGCCCATTATATGATAACAAAAACCTTATAAAATACGACGGAAATTCTTCATTTTCAACACACTGTCTCTCTTGGAACATTTACATAAATTCGATTTTTTTTTTTATCTATAATGGGTTTTTTGTAGCTGGCGATCTATCCAAAAAGGCATTCATGTGACACTGGGAACAAGTCATGGGTATTTGTGCAAGTTTGTTTGGGGGAATTCCCCAAGTCCCGAAAGGTAATCACCATCGTGATTACAGTGCCCCCTTTTTGTCTGTGCTGGAACGAACCGGACATGGGCTGGTGCCGAGTGATGTGGGGCATGGAGAATTAGGAGAGTTTTACCACCGTCGAAAATTATACATTTGCAGCACTTATTGCATTGAAGAAAGCCATGAGAGAATTTCATTATTGCTTGCACACACTCTCATCGATTGCCCCCTACCTATTTTTGCTTTTTACGGTGGAGTGTGGGGACGCACGCTACTACTACTCGTCCAAAGCTTTTGCCTCCCATGCTTTTAACCATAATTTTTTTTTAATTATCTCGACTCACGTGAAACGAATTGAATCGTTACAGATGATTGGAGCAAGACCCTCTCTGATAAATACGTAGCTCATGGGCAAACTAGGCCCATTCTTGATTTGGTGAAGGTGGGTAGTGAACATCAAGACGAGGAATTAGATAAGTTTTGACCAATGCCATGTATCTAAGATGGTGGTAGGGGGTGAAAAATGGATCGGAGTACACATCAAGTTGGGGGTATTGTTTGGTGATACGGTTCAACACTCAAAAGAACAAGTTCTTTATTTGGCGTAGCCTCTGACATTTTTTTTAAGTCTTATACCGATTGAAAGAGACTCTATTGAATGCTTTGTAAATGGACACCCGCCCTTAAATGAATTGCCATTTTGTGCGATTATTGGGAGCATTCCTCTTGGGAGCTTGACCCTTTGCAATGGCCCAGATTGTTATGCTTCCTATTTCATCATCCGGGCAGGTAAAAATCAACGATATTCATCAAGCTACTGAACTGAAAAAAATCAAAAAAATAAAAAGAGAAAGAAATTAAGGATCCGCAATGGAATGTCCAGAGTCAAGAGGTTCGTGTTATATTTTCAAATGACCTTACCGGCTCTTTTGACTATAGCATGTAAGGCATACTCGAGAGGGGGTTCTCGTCAAATAAATTGCATCACTAAAGGGGAAGCAAAGATTGAATTAGGCAATGCTTGAACACCGATGCCAAGAAATGGAATCTTTGAGCGAATAGAGAGGTTCTTAGTTTAATAGATAACTTGCTAACTTTACCCACACATTACCGAGTAAATAAACATATATTATATTAAGCCTCCTAAGCCTGTCACTCATTTAATAAGAAGCCCAAAGATCTCTCTCTCTCTCTCTCTCTCTGATATCTTGAAAAGGGCGACATGCTTTGGCGCACCTCTAAATATATGAAATTCGCAGCTACTAAGAGCCAAAAGGATGGCTTTTGTCATGGCCCGTCATCCATTAATACGGGCAAAAGAACAACAGTATTCCATTGCTATATTATGCAAGCATCGCATCGGGTCAGCAAGGTTGCAGCTTTTCATTCAACCACAGGAGGAATAGTAAATGGTCAAACCATTTCCACCAAAAAAAACAAAAAAAATAGTCAAACCATGGGTATCCTCCTTTTCACGCTTTTGTCTTACATCGATATGTCTACTCGGCGACTTTGTCCTCAGTAGATGCCAACTCGCCCTTTAAAAGCCAATCTTCAAGATTTTGTTTGTTTTGCTAAAAGAAAACGAACCATTCGAAAAATACATTTCTAAAAATCATCATTATATTACTCGAAATAACTGATCAATATAAAATATTGTCATATATGTAAATATTTTTTATTCATGCATTTTTATAAGCGATACAATAAAAAAATAATTTTCATATTATTAATTTTTCGCAAAATAAATTAAACTCAACTTCCTTTTAATGCTTTTTGCTAATCATGGGCATCGTTATGGCACCAAAAAAGCTTGAAACTCCGCCGCCATCATAAACTGACTTCTTCATTTGCACGGGCTGAGCTATGTCTATGTCTAATTAGGTAAAAATCCAATCCAAGAGTATATGTCTAATTAGGTAAAAACCCAATCCAAGAGTATGACTTAATTGGAAACAGTTCGAATTAGGAAAAGTGCATTTGTTTCGTGGACAACTTTGCGTTGAAGGAAATGATCTTGTCCGAAATCCATTTTCAAGGAAATCGATGGATTTTTCCGTGTTTGGTTGTGAGCATGAAAATGAGAGGAAATAGTTTTTCAACGTTTGATTTTCTGTACGGAAGTAGGCTGAATTATGTAAAGGAAATAATAAGTTATAAATGCCTGTACAATTGGGTGAAGCTTTCGTGGATAGTTGAGGAGCTAGTAGAGCGTCGGGTGGGATTTGGATGGGAGGAAACACCGAGAACGACTTGAGTTTGCTGTAATCTTAATTGCATCAATTGATTTGTAGTAAAATTTTATACTGCACTATTTGTAAAATAGATTATGTCGTCCAAACTATGTAAACTTATTGAGCATTTTATTTACTTATTATATTTATTTATATTCGATCACTTGTTTTTGCAACATGTACCATACCCAAAGACAAATAAGTCGGACTGTCCAAAAGTGATGTTGCGATATGCTTTTTACATGAGAAAATGTCCTCAAAATCATGCTTCAAAACATGAGCTAGCAACTAGCGTGACGATATTCACAGAAAAGTAATACCAGCATCAGACTAGTACCTGACCCTTCAATCCGACTCCTTAATTCTATATCTTACCGAGTTTTTCTGCCTTGACAATAGGGTTTCTTTTAACAAGAGCAGCCCGGTTAGTGGTCCGATAATCAATGGGGCAGTCATGCTCATCAGCATGGCGATGCGCCGCGCAGAAAAGGTTGCCGCACCTGCAGTTGAACCCGGTCAGACCCACGCGTTTGCAGCATGCAGTGCACCTATTAGGCCCTTCCTTAACATTCATTCTGAGATTTCTGAATAACAATGCAGCTGAATTCCCAGTTGAAGTCAATTCTGGTGAACTTGTGATTGATGAGGCTTCAACATCCACTGCACTGCTGTGCACGTCCCTTGCACCAGCAACCGCATGCTCCTTCCCGGAGCTTGCTGCACCAATGCTGCTGACGGAGGAAGAAGCTGCAAGCTCAGCTTGTTCTCGCTTCTGCAGCATGTCCTTGTGGCACTTGGAACACATGTTTCCCATGGCCGCACTTCCAAAGAAGCCGCAGTTATTGATGCAAAGGATACAGCCTTTTGTACTCTGCCATCCCATCCCATTGTGAAACTCCATAGCTTCCAACTCCTGCGAACGGGGGTAAATCATTTGTTGATGGAACACGAATTCCCGCTTCTTTTATTGACATCAAACCGAACATTCCAAAATGAATTCAGATAAGGAATGCAAAACGAGGGAAAGCTCCGGGACATTTCCAGGTTAGCTTTAATGTGAATTGGCAGGAGTCATCAGAAGAAACCGAATAAGTTTTAGGGACAGACCAGATCTTCATCTCTCTCTCAGACCCAAAAACAAATACAAGAAAGAGACAGAATGAACACGCGCTTCTGGTTTCCGAAACCAGCACAATACACTCTGGATATTAATTAAATCATTGATTGGCTTGACTAGATCATATGACTGTTTCCTTTATACTATCATGCAAAGGGCTCCATAGAGACGGTAAATTTGGCTTATTAATCATCAACAAAGCCCCCCTCCCTTTCACAAAGACCAGGGAGAGAGATCCACAAGGAGCTGCTGAGAGCACAACAGCTTTGAGATGATAACTGCATTGTTTACAAGCAAGCATCACTCCATGCATTACTATCCCCTAGATGTAATATACAGTGTAGAGCATGCAAGCCGATGAACAGAAAACCATGGATCCCAAGAAGTAAATTGACACAAAAGCAAACAAATATTTCATTAAAGCCCCATTTCTTTTTTAACATGCTTTGCTACAGCATGGGCAAACTCTCCTGATGGTTTCATATGGCAATTTCGCCTATTCCTCAATTAGCATCATTCCCCAAGACGCTCTTTCGCTCTTAAGAAACGTTGATGCCATCTCCAGAAATATCTTTCCCTAGTGGGAACAGCATTGGTCTTGACTCCGAGCATATTATTTCATCCTAATTGTCGCAAGCAGACGTATCTTAGGCAAAATATATGATCAAAACTTTCATGTTTTTGAGTCCTTGGTTTAGGGGAGAAACAGATATAACAACGAAAACAACAAGAACTCTATGTCAATCATCAGCATTGTTATGTACTGTTACGCAAATGGCCCTTAACTCAAGATGAAGGCAAAGAAAACACGCCCAGGATCGAAAACACGACACCCCTACTCTTCAATACACCTACCAAGAGGCAGTCTTTTCTATCCCTACAACCCGGCAGAACACGATATAAACATAATTCATGCCAAAGAATCCGAACCCAATGACATTTTGGGATTGCAATTGCAGCCTCTTCACATGGTACTGCCTTTCGGACCATACACTGACGTCCCGAGGACCAAGAAATCACGCTAATCGCCATCTACCAAGTCACGCGCACACGAGATTGTTAACAACGTAGGCAAGTCCAGTCTGCGGGGGAAAAATATAAATACCCAGAAAGAGAGAGAGAGACCAATTTCGTCTTCTTCGTTTCGGCCAATCTTGAGCGACAAATCCAACCAGATCACCTGCAACCAAAATGAAAACTACATTCGATGTCGAATTCGGGATTTAAAGAAAAAGCAATCCCAGTACAAGCCAGAGCGCGAAAAGACACTAGAATTTTACACCGAGCGAGAAGAATCCGCAGGCGAAGCAAAGAAGATGATCAAGCGACGATCGAACTATCCAGCGATGGCTTCTCTCTCTCTCTCTCTCTCTCTCTTTCAAACGCACTTGGCGGGTTTTGTGAAAACTGAACGACCTAAGCAAATCGTTAGTGATTTCTCTCTCTCTTTTTTTTGTTTAATAGGATTTTATCTTGCTTTCCCCACCTTAAATCCTTCAATTTTTCAGAATCGCAGAAATGAATTAAATCCTTTCAGCCGACTGTACATTTTAGCTTTCGTTGTTTATTTTTTTTTCTAATAAAAAACCTGATTTTAAGATTAAATGGCATTTCTCGATCTCGCAAAGATATTTTCTTTTCAAATCTTGATCATCTGATATAGTTTCATTTTCATCGACATGTTATGTGAAAATCAAACGTCGATTGATTATCATCTTTAAGCTCCTCATAATATGGCCTCTTTCCTTTCTTGAATAATTCTTGCCCGAATTGGGAAAATATGCAGCAATATTAATATTTTTTCAGAATCAATAAAAAAAAATCTAATGTATAGTTTTTCTCGCGTGAACTTATTTTTTGAATGAAGCAACGCATAAATCACATGTATACAATGCAAAATAAGTGGACATCTATGCAAAACTTAGTAAAATTTCAGCACTTATTTTTCAATCATGACAGAAACGCATAATTTTTTATTTATTAATGATTAGTCTATCATGATTGTGCTTAGAGATAATTTCCTATAAATGCAAAATACTTGAATATTTAGGGTAAATGATGAGTGCATTTTGTTTAGTTTTTCCAAAAGGGCCAAAAATCCCTTTAAGAAATGCTAAAGTATTTGACAACTCAATGAGCCTTTGGCCAAATACTGGTATTGGGAAAGTTAAAAATCTAATGCTAGTAGGAGGCTTTCAGCGTTTCACTAAATATTGAAGTTAGATTTTCTTTCAATAATTATGCTCTAGTTTTGCCCCTCAGTGTAATTGTTCATCTTCTTCGTGCGATAGCAATCGACAAAGGACAAACTAGTGGTCGATGATCGCCTGTGTCATGTGTCGCTTGGGTGGCACAATCCTCGTCGGAGATAGTTGGAGGTCGGGTCACCTCAACTACGTAGCGCCAATGATGGTAGCTGATAAAAGATTCAGTGTTTTTTTAATAAATCAAAAGGTTTTTTTGCCAAGCATTCCTTAAATTCAAAGTTCATTTTTGCATTCCCTCAAAAAATTTTGATTTTGAACATTTGTATTACACCCCAAGCTTATTTGAAAAGCTCAACTAAATGCACTCGAAAACCATTATCAATTCCCAAACCCCATTCACGCCATTTCCGGCGGGAAAGAGGTTAGGGCGGGCGGAGGAAAACCCGCGAAATGGCGGGAACAATCCCGGCGCCGAAATATTAAAACCCGACGAAACCGGAGCCCTCCGGCTTCGTCCTCTACCTTTCAAATCCCTCTTCCCAGTTCCCTTTCTTTCTTTCTTTCACGGCAAGCAAGCGAGCGAGCGAGCGAGCGATCTTCCCTCCCATCGCGACCTCCGGTTCGGCTTCCCAGGCCACGCAGGCATGGGGAGGAAGAAGAAGGAACCTAGGGCTCCCCACGACGACGGCGACGAGACGCGCGGGGGGGATCGCGCCGAGTCTTCCGCGGCCGAGACGAGCTTGTACGAGGTGAGCTGTGGAAAACTCTTGCGTCCCCCCGTCTTTTGCCTAGGTCATGGTTTTGGGATGGATTGATTGGGGATGTGATGTTTGGTACTCGTGATGCTCGATTGGATTGGCTTTTTCCATGGTCGAGTCCAATTTCGGTGCTCGGATTTCTCCTGTTGTCGAGTTCATTACTTTTGCGTGGCGGGGATGGATAATTAAGGGGCTGGTGCAATCTCTAGTAGGGATTTTGACCCTAGGATTTTTGCTAATTAGGTTTTAGGTTTCAGCGCTAATCGCTGCTCGCATGGTGAAAGCGGAGGTTTTCTTTAGCTGGGAGTGGAGATGTGCATCATGAGTAATCGCTTTAAGCTGAATGACTCAACCGTGCAGTTCAAGAGAAGATGCAGTATTTGTTTTTTCATTTCAGTTGCCGAGAGGATGCTGTAAGCTTCATTCGAGAATTTCAATGTTGGAGAGCCGCTTAGAAAAGGAACTGATCCCGAAACTGAGAGCTGCTTTGCCGGTTCATTTTCCTAGTTTTCTTTTTTCGTGTTCTTAGATGGTTAGTAGAAGTAACTTTCGAGCTTCTGAACTTCTCTTGTTTGGCATGCTGTCATTTCTGATGCTTCGTTTTCACGGAAGCTGATTACTCCGTCCATGAGGCAACCGTCAGGATCAGTTCCTTATCTTCAGTTTTCCTTAGGAAGTTTATGATCTGTAAGCACTCTTTAGCCTTACTCTGGTACTTCTGGGCAAGTAAGCTGCCTCTTTCTAGGATCATGTTGGCCGAATAAGAATCCGAAAAAAGGTTTTGTTAATGTATCAGGAATAAGAGTGTAATGCATTTGCCATGTTTTGTAGCTGCATTTGCTTAAGGGTGAATGGGAGGTTATTCAATGAAGATGTTATGCATTGCAGATTCTTGGTGTGGAAAGGACAGCAACTCAGCAGGAAATTAAGAAGGCATACTATAAGTTGGCCCTGCGACTCCATCCTGATAAGAATCCTGGTGATGAGGTCAAGTTAATTCCAATGCTCCTATGTCTTAGAGAATTTAAATAGTTTGTGTCGGGCCAGCTCATGCAATCTCTAACTCCACTTTGTCATAATTTGTCTCGTTCTTGTTTCATCAGGAAGCCAAAGAAAAATTTCAGCAATTACAAAAGGTGATCTCGATTCTGGGTGATGAAGAGAAACGGGCATTATATGATCAGACTGGCTGTGTCGATGATGCTGTGAGTTCCACCTGAATCTCTACAGAAGCATAATCACAAAAAACAGGAGAGAATTAAGTCTTGATTTCTATCTGATAGATAAATAGCTGCTGCAAGCAAAGAGAGAAATTATGTTACTTAGTTGAATATATTTAAGATAGCATGGTCCATAGACTCTGCTTTGAAATGGCCTAGCTAAAATGTGACGAAAGATGATCAAATTGTGATATACTTTAAGCCCAAGTATAATAGTTTATATTATTGGGCAATTAGAGTTTTCTTTCATTATTGCGAGTGTTTTTCTCACATCTATCTTCCTGGTACTTAGGACCTTGCAGGGGAAGTCGCTCAGAATCTGCACGAGTATTTTAGAGCTGTATACAAGGTTGATCATGTTCTACCTGGAATGACATCTTTCTGAAATGTCATCTTGCATGAGTATCTCGTTATCTGACATGACTTCATCCAGGTGGTTACTGAAGCAGACATCGAAGAGTTCGAGGCAAACTATAGAGGTTCTGATTCTGAAAAGAATGATCTTATTGATCTATATGAGAAATTCAAGGGTAACATGAACAGGTGGGGTTGATATGTCCTTTTTCCTTTTTTTTTTCCTTTCTTATAGATGCCTATCTGACATAAAAGTATTTGAAATCTTTTGTATCTTTTCCTTCATAGGCTTTTCTGTTCGATGCTCTGCTCAGATCCCAAGCTTGATTCCCACCGCTTTAAGGACATCATTGATGATGCAATAGCAGCAGGTTGGGTTTTTGACAATTTGATCTCTTCTTGACCATTAGAGTTACTCTTAAACCTCAGTCAGAATTTGAGACTTCAAGCAGGGCTGGGCTTAGTTTAATAACAGTGAGGTCAATATGTAAAAAAAAAATTTCTTTCACAATGATAAAATTTAGCACAGGTTGCTCATTTACTTTTATGGAGAGCATCCTTCTTTCTATCTTTTTATGTTTCTAAATAATGCTGGTCTGAGGATTCTGGTGTTTAGTAGCCTAGATCTTATGCGTGCTTGATAATGTAGCGTACACTATCCTGTTATAGTGCCTAATGCATGCTCTGTTTCTCTGTGTCCTACAGGAACGTTGAAGACAACCAAGGCATACGAGAAGTGGGCAAAGCAAATTTCCAAAACTGAACCACCTACAGATCCTCTTAGAAAGAGGGGGAAGTGAGTGACACAGCTGCACTGGGCTTTCTATTCTACATAATTTTTGTTTCGATTTCTTGACTGTACTGTTAATAGTATGTTCCTCTTTTGAATTGGAATGCTAACGTTTGTTTCCCATTTCTTGATAGAGCGAAGAAGAAGTCAGACAATCTTCTTGAAATTATATCTCAGCGCCGTAGCGAGCGAAAGGAGCATTTTGATTCCATGTTTTCATCTCTGGTGAATAAATATGGTGGTGGAATGCAGAGTTCGGAACCCAGTGAAGAAGAGTTTGAGGCTGCAAGAAAGAAAATTGAGAGCCGAAAGTCTGCCAAAAAGTCCAGGCAGAAATAACAGGAACATGTGATGTAGCTTTTGATTGACTTAACTGTGTATAGCTTTGGTTGCTTTGAGCACTCTCTTATGCTCCTAATTTTTGTAGCCAAAATTGGTGTGTTTGATTTCCCCTTTGTTTGGATGATATTTTGGGATGACAGATGCTCAATGCACTCTTGGTTTGTTTCCTTATCTTCTGGCAGCGCAAGAACTAGATTTGTTGCAATACTGGAAATTGCTGCCTATAGTTTTGTGCATGCTTAAGTTACAGGAACTTTCAAATGGGATTAGACTACTTTTCTACCAAATGGCTGATCATTCTCCAGAGGTTCATTTGAACATTAAAAAGACTGCCAATGAATGTTCAGCAGCTTCTAGATGAAGAAAAACTAGAGAAGCTCAGGTTTTGGATTATGAATATGGTTTTATTCATTCTGCCTTCTTGATTTCATCAATGCCACCTGTTTAATTTCGGTCTATTGCATAAGGTGATGGCATGAACGAATTGTAGTACATATTATTTTAACATGAACTCAAGACATCGTTGATTATCCTTGAGAGATTAGTTTGAGTTGATTCCATATTTATGCTATCCTTGAATAGAGGGGGATGTACATATGATCTTTTGAGCAGAAGACTTGCTCAATATACTTCATCTCAATTGTCATAAAACAGGGGAGCCAGATTTTAAGTATATAAGATTGACTTGTTCTCAAATCTCTTTGTTAGCTCGGCAAAACAAAACTTGTTAATGCTCCCCGCAAAACAAGTAGGCATCAAGCAATTTTAGGTTGCACTAAACTCTCAATTCTGAGACGAATAAGGTCAAAGCTTATGCGATTCAGTCAAAATTCTCGATTGCAACTTCAGAGCAATGTCTTTGTCTAATCAGATTAGAACCGATCAAGATTTTAGTATAATGCCATGGCCGCATCTTGGGGTTAGGAGCAATGTGTCCTACTTGACTTAGCTGGAAACAGTTGAAAGGAGAACTATAATTTAACTGGGTGTCCAGCGCAAGGACAATCAGCAAGTTGGGAATTGGATATCCATTTTGTGCAGATTTTGTTTGCAGAGCCTAGGCCAGTTCACATGCTAAAATGCACAAGAGACCTTCTGCATGCTAACGATTTGCCAAATCTTAACTAGTAATACTTCAAATCACAAATTTTCACAACCAAAATGACACCATCCATCCGAGATTCTGAGTGGCACGTCGTTAGAGACACAAATTCCGTACCCAGCAACAAATAAATTGTGCTATCATGAGCTGTGTTGCAAATGCTGTTTACATGAGAAAATGTCCTCAATGCTAAAGCTTCAAGACATGAGCTAGCTGGCATGCTGCGCTCACAGGAAGTCAAACTAGCATCAGACTAGAGTCTGAGACCCTTCAATGCAGCTCCCGCATTCTAAGATATTATCAAATTCTTATTGCCTTGATGACGGATGAGGTTTCCTTTAGTAATAGCATCCTGGGCAGCGGTCCAGTGATCAGAGGGGCAGCCATGCATATCAGAATAGTGATGCTGATGCACCATCTCGAAGAGCAACCGGAGGTCATCTGTCTAATCTCATCTATTTAGTGCAAACTGCTCTGGATTAGGGCCACCTGCATAGGCCAAAGGTCTAGATTTAATCAGTTCATGAGATTTGCCTTTATTGCAAGGTCTCTAGGTAGATGGATCTTCTCACCCGTGCTGAATTATAGGAAGTTGCTGCACTTGCAGTTGAACCCGATCAAATCCACCTGCTTTCATCATGCAGTGCACCCAGTAGGTCCAAAACTTTTGAATAACAATATAGCTGAATTACCAGTTGCATTGGATTTTGGTGAACTCCGATTGAGGAGACTTTGATATCCAGCGCAACCCTTGCACCAGCAACTGTGTGCTTCCCACTCTTGCTGGAGCTTCCTGTGACAATGCTGCTACCAGGACTCTTAGCTTGTTCTTGCCTCGGTCGCATGTCCATGTGGCACTTGGAAGTTGGGAAATATATTGGCTGTGGTGGCACTTCCAAAAAAGCCTCAGTTATTGATGGAAAGGATGGGACCTTTTGGAGTCTGGCATCTTCACTTGCCATAAAGATTCCTATAGAGTGAGAGAGAGATAGCAAACAGGGGCTTCTGCATTCTTAAACCTGGATAATTCACTCTGAACACAAAAAAATCATGGATCGCTTAATTCCCCTTGACTAGATTATATGACAGTTTCTTTTATATGTACGATTTCGAGTGCTCCATCTCAAATCATAGTGAATTCTTTCATTGGTCTAATGATTAATAGAGGCCCCACCCTTTCGCACAGATCATTGATTGGAAGAAGACACGAAGTAAAATGAGTTTTTAACTGCTCCCAAGCATGAGATTCAACATAATAAGTTAATAGCAAAGGCAAACAAATATTTCACAATGCCTTACTTCTTAATCATTCTTGCAAATATGATTTGTAACAGCACAGAAAATACTCTCCCAACACTTGTATAAGACAGTTGCCTTCTCAGTTTGAATTTTATGAGCTCAGAAAAAAAAAAAAAAAAATCCTTGCTTATTGTCATTCCGTAGACTTTCTTTCATTCTAAAAACATCAATATAATTCTTAGGAGTATCTTTTTGTTGTCGGTGCAACTTCAGACAGTCTTGAGAATATTTTTCCTAATAGTTTGTTTAACCAGAAACAGCCTTTTTTTCTTTTAACCTTTTCATATTCCGTGATTGAACTGTCATTTTTTTTTAGTCCCAAATTTTAACTCTACCAGAAAAGGAACAACAGATACGGCAACAACTCACTGTACATTATCAGCATGGCCTGCCCATAAATGGCCCTAAATTCTAGAAAGCACATCTATTGTTGAAAACACGAGGTAAGCAACTTCAATTCGTGTTTCCCCTAAACTTTATGTAGCAAGAGCCACTCCAGTCTCTTCCTCCCTACAGGCCTCCTTGACACAATATCACAATTTATTCCAAAGAGTCCAATGCCCTACATCTTGGGATGACAATTGCAACCCGTTTGAGTGGCGTCACCTTTCCTCCCACTTGAAAGCAGACGTTCTATAGCCAACACCCCAAAAAGCAATTAATCATGCTACTCATCATCAAACAAGTCGGGCACACGACATCTTCGACAAAATAGGTCAGTCTAGTCAGTATTTAGGGAATATATTAAAAATTAGAGAGGGACAACTGGGATCTTGTGTTTAGAAACATATTCTAAGAGATTTGAAGACCCAAAATTCCTGCATGAATTATGATGACAGTGAATCACCTCCATTTTAGGAACAAAAGAGTACAGTAGAGGTCTGTAACCATCATCCATGAAACCGCAGGTTCTTGCAACGCTAAGGCCATGGCTTGAAGCTCTCGGAATGCAGCTGTATTTTTGTATGCATCAACAAAAGCTGTGTCATCAAACAATAAGCATTGAAGCCATAGGCACAATCAAGGCTTCCATTCGGCATCATATATATTCCTCTAGTTCTTACGAAACCATCACCTGCTTCTACCTGGACATGTAAACAAGCTTAGTGTATGAAAATGGCCAATAGAAAAGGCAATGCGAAATGCTGCATTTTCAAAACTCCTCTTGAAGACCTGCAGATACTAAATCCTGTCAAATTTTAAAGCAGAGAAGGCAGAAGAGTGGGGGTTATTTAAAAGGACCAAATAGACTTGAGCTTCATAATAATTGAAGATTTGAATGGAACTATCTTTACTTTATGAGATGAAAGTGAGATCTGTCTTTTTATGTCTACTGCCAGAAGCAGAAAGAAAATGTATGCCAATTTGAGATCATGTTCATTGAGCCAATAAGGGGACAAGTGTAAAGTGCCTAGCTCGAGTAAAGGGATTAGTCGAGCTGCGATTTTAATTGGAACTGTGTGGTCCAAGAAATGTCATTTATTGTATATCATGCATTTTCCATGACCAAGACAGACATGCACAATGCACCTTCTTCTCATATCTAATTTGATTGGAATTCTTTTACCGGTATATGGATGTGGACTGATGGCCTGATCATTATAAAGGAAGATGCTACCACTTCGAGCCTGTTGTTGCAGAAGAATATAAATATACGTGTTATGTAGCTTACCCTGTAGACCTTTTCGAAGAACATTCTGTTACTAATATATATGTATGACTTAAGCAACATCAGTCATTGCAAATCAAGCTCTAGGAACAAGGCAATCGTGAAGAATGCACCCTTCTCATACCTGTTGCTTGGGAGCATTTTTGGCCAACCTCAACTTTTTCCATTAATCCTTTTCTGCAGCCAACTCTGCTAATTAACGAGAATAATGAAGACAATGCTCCCTTTCAGTCCTCAACATCATACATGAGGGAAACCGCATCCTGAACACAAGTTTCTTCTGAGCAAAGTAAATTCAGAACATCGTATAGTTCTTCACTATGTAAATGAGACTGGTCACCTGCTACAAATGTGGACACACAGTCCTTAACCATAATCCAAGACCATCCAGGCTCTTTAGTCACTCCTTTTGACTTCATCATTTTCCTTATTCCAGCTGCGTCAGTCCATCGCTCATTGGCAGAATAGACACTAGCCAGGGCAATGTGAGTTCCTGCACAATTTGGGTCTAACTCGAGAATTTGCTCGGCAATTCGCCTTCCACGGTCCACATCACCATTGATTTTACATGCTCTCAACAAAGTTGACCAGACAACATCATTGCATTCATATGGCATGTTTTTGATCATGTGTTCTGCCTCATCCAACCTTCCAGCTCGGCAGAGAAGATCAATCATGCAGCCGTAGTGTTCTCTTGAGGGACTAATTTGTTGTTCCTTGCTCATTGATTTAAAATAGTTAAAACCGAGATCGATTATTCCAGCGTGACTACATGCAGTAAGAACACCAATATACGTCACAGGATCTGGTCTCAACCCGACACTAGCCAGCTTCTCAAACAAATCAATTGCTTCATGGCTATAACCATGTTCTGCATATCCATTGATCATTGTTGTCCACACCACAATATCATAATTTGTTGCTGCATCAAAGATTTTGGATGCTTCTTTTATACTCCCACACTTGGCATACATATTAATTAAAGCACTTTGTATTGTAGGTGTCTGTTCTAAACCCAAAGACAGGACAATAGCATGAAGTTGCATCCCTTGCTTGAGAATAGCCATATTACCACACACAGTAAGAAAAACCGCAAGAGTTGACTCAGTGGGCCTGAGTCCTTCCATCCTCATGCATGACAGAAGCTCAAAAGCTTCCTCACCGTAACCTTCTTGAGAATACCCGGTCATTATAGTATTCCATGAAACAATGTCTCTCTTGGTGATTCCGTGAAAAATATCGAGTGCTGAAGATAATTGGCCGAGTTGTGAATACATGCTGATTATGGAGTTTGCCACTGGCAAGGAATTTAAAAGACCTTTGCACAGAACTTGAGCATGTAATTGTTCGCCACATCTAGTTCTTGCAAGATTAGCACATGCAGAGATAACTGCTCCATATGTGTATTCATCAGGACTGGCATCAGATCTTTTCATCCTTAAAAATGTTACAAATGCAGATTCTTCCATACCCATCTGAATGTATGTTGTGATTATAGTCGTCCACGACACTACATCCTGTGTGGGCATTCTTTCAAGTAACCGCACGGCTGTGTCAAACTTCCAACACTTGTTGTACATTGTGGCAAGTGAATTAGCCACAAATGAGCTCGCATCAAAGCCTTTCTTAATTATGTGCGTATGTATCTCCCTCCCACAGCTCAAAGCACCAAGATCAGCGCATGCCTTCAAAATAATAGCAAATGTGTGCCCGTTACATTGCACTTCTGACTTGCACATTTCCACGAAGCAGGACACTGCCTCCCTATAGTGACCACAGCTAACAAGCCCATTTATCAGGGCAGTCCAAGAAATGACATTCTTAAATGGCATCTCATCAAATATTCTATAACCCAGCTCGATTCTGTTGGCTTTCGTGTACATGTCAAGAAGGGCACTTCCCACATATAGTGAGTTTGCATTTCCCGTTTTGACGGCATATCCATGCACCGACTCACCAAGATTCAGGTTCATATCAAGCGTGCAAGCCTTGAGCAAAAGACTGAGCACGAAATGGTCCACGTGGAGTGCTGGCTGGACCCGCATATCGGAGAACAAAGCAAAAGCTTCCGTTATATCCGTGGCGCCCACATACCCAGAAATCAGGGTGGTCCAAGAAATCTCGTCTCTATAAGGCATACTGTCGAACAGCGAGCGGGCATCACCCAAAGAACCCGTTTTGACCACCTCCCTCAACTGGGTGTTGTATTGGATCATAGTCACGCGACTCGAGGTCGCGGAAGAGAGCCTCCTGATGTGAGGCATGGCCCACGAAATCATCTTCGCGCTAAGGGACGAAGACTCGGTAGCGACGCAATCATGTTCGCTTCGAGCACCATGTGGCGCCTCCTAACCGGTGAAGCCCAAGTTGGTGCGCGGTTGATTTTCCCGCCTGTGTTCCGATGGCATTTCCTCAACGCACTCTTTGTTTCGTCCGCTTATACGGTGGGCAATTCCAAGTTACTGGATTGGCAGTTCATGGGTTAATGTTGGGATTTGACCATGTACGGAGTCTATAGGTGCTAGATGCCACCGTTTGCTGACGGTGGAGACGTGCGATCCACTCTTCTGTCAAGCATCCACCGCGTTAAGTCTTTACGTCGAGAATGTCACGCCACGACTTCCTCGCATGATTAGCGCCCAAATGATAAGCATTTTAGAAAAAAAATTCTGACCATTGTTCTGTTCCGTGAACGACACAGAATTTTCACAGAACAAAAGTTTGTTTTGATGAACTTCTTATATGTCTCGCTCCGATATTCTTTTCCTTTCACTAGTTCACTCTTTTAAATGAGATAAAACACCCTTAATCAGTGGAATTGAGTGTGAATGTACGTGGAAATCATACATTGATTGTTGGGGCCAGTGGCTGGTGGCTAGTCGGGGGCAAATGATAAAAAGAGTATTTAACAGAAAAATAGAGAATTTTTGTTTTTTTTTTTGTTTCAAATCTATTTTTGGGTTAAAAATTTATTCCGGAACTAGAAAAATGAATTGCATTACTAAATAAATTTATATTCTTATTTTGTTCCCGAAAATAAAATATTAAAAATAAAAGATAAACATAATAGTTATCACGTTCGTCCTTATAAACTGCAATGATGCTTAAAAGTTGGCAGTGAATCGTCACATTTGACCATCTTTACAAATGGTTCTTCTCGGTGGGCTCAAGAAATAGAACTTGCAAAGCCAATAAGAATCGAAAGGTTTGGTCCATCTGCTGATTCAACTCACCAATGGCATCTTGCACACTTTTATTCCAACTCACTTTTATACTTGTAATCACCAGGCGACCAACTGGCCTCATAGATTCCAGGTTCTTGGATAAAATTGGCCCGTTCAAGGAAGAGAACTGGGAATTGAACCAGTTAAGGTATTTGGGATCGAACCGGTCCGGTAGCTCGCCCCTGCTGCAAATTCGATTAAACTACTGCATACCACAGGACAATAACATATTCCTTGCACGTACGCCGGCACTAGTGTGCTCATCATGCTACCGACATCTCATATTCTTTTGCCAATTAAAGAAGAGAAGATAAAAAGAGTGGTCATCTCATTTGCTTTTGCTTTATGTGCTAATCAAGCATCACTGGCCCATCATTTCTACAGCACCTTCCCCCGCTACTTTCTTGAATTTATAAATCTTCTCCTCCTCCCCTTTCTCATTTCGTAACATGATTGTCGAAATCTTTGCTCTAGATTGAATTTCGTGAATGGATGTGAAGGACATTGGCATGTCTGTCTCCTAAATTACTTTTTTTTATAATTGGGTATGAAAAGACTTATGGTTCGAATCATTGCAACAAGAGAGAGGTGTGATGGGAATGTCACCCGTATGTTTTCGGCAATCGAGAGAAAATAGGGTGCGATGCAGCCATGATGAGCAATGATTTGTAAAGAATGGGCCAAAGCCAAATCAAAAGGGAGTGATGCTACGCACGGCTTTTAAAACAACTCCCGGCAAAAAAATTTCATTTTCGAAATAAAATTCGCGACCTCATTAATTCATCATAAGAGATCAATTGAGTTGATAAAAGGGTTGCGATTTCATATCTTGAAACATAAGATTTTGAATTCATTCTCGATTCCACCTCGTCCGTACGCAGAAGCCCTTTCATTAGGTGAGCAAGCAACTTTCTCAAGCTACTCGTCCCTTTCCAAAAAAAAGGAAAAAGAAAAGAAAAAGAAAAATCATTTTTGATTGTTTTGCAATAAGTCACCTTGGAGCTGTCCTAACAAGGTCTTCTCCAGCACAAGTCGTCTCAAGATTCTTTTCGCGCCCCCTACCTAATTGGTTGAGCCAAATTGTCACTGAAAAAAAGACAGCAAAAAGGATTAATTTTCGGACCCTCACCCGCTAAATTATCAAGCCTACCAACTAAAAAAACTCGATACAGCAGGTAACAGCCACCAACCAACGACAAGAAGAAAAAAATACTAAAAATAAGATAATGATTCTTCTTCACCAAATTTGCGATCCCCGAAAAAACTATCTATTCGTCATCGCACCCGAAGATGCCGTTTGAACGCAATAGTTTTTCTTCTTCCCTTTTCGGTGGGTCAGTGATCGAGTGACCACAAGAACATCACTTAATTTTAACTTTAATAATAATGGTGGGGTTGACTATAAATCACTCGTACAAATAATTGTTTATAAATGTGCAAAGAAATCCCTCAATTAAAGATTAAATTTTGCCCACTTAAATACTGAAAAATGCGTGTGGAAGATGTTCTCAGTTGGGTCCATCCACATTGAAAAATCTAAACTTTAATTGGGGGTGCATGCTTATATTTCCAAATTTTCCACCGGAGAAAAAAGAAAATTCACTCAAACACTCGAAATTTTTAGCTAATGAAGCATGTTCGATTACCATCAAACAATTTGTGCCAGAACTTTTTCGAGAAAATAAAAATACCGAAAATATTTTTAAAGTAATGAAATGACTTCACTAATTATTAAGTTAAAATCCCATCATCATCCGCTCTGATCTTTCTTATAGAGGCCCAAAAACGAGGAGCTGAGAAACTTTCTGGAAAGATCTTTCAACCGCAAAATTCTGACGAAGTGTGAATACAAGGTAAGGCCCTCACCATGATGGCGACCTTGCACCTTCGTGCTCCCGAGACATTCCTTCCCTCCGCGTGCTCTGCTCGAAGAGAGAGAAGAGTGTAGAGAGAGAAAGACTGACAGAGAGTCCGTCCATGTCCGTGAACCTGCAAATGCAAGCAAAGCTCTCTCCCTCTTGAGCTTTCTCTCTCTCTCTCTCTTCGCTATAAGAGAGCTCTCGCCTCCCGGCGCTCCCGATTGCTTTCGGTAGCTCGGCTCGAGCGGAGCTCCGATTCCTTCGCCGGAAGTAGCAGATCTGCGGCCGGAGCTCCGGGGATCCCCTCGTCGGGGGGCTGGGAATCGTTCCCCCATGGAGGCGGAGAACGGCGACGCCGGCGCGAGGATGGAGGCGTACGAGGTGATCGAGCAGATTGGGCGGGGAGCGTTCGGATCGGCCTTCCTCGTGCTCCATAAATTGGAGAAGAAGAAGTAAGTCGTCCCCTGCCCTCCTCTTTTGTTCGGTTCACCGTTCGAGAGTGTGTAGGGAAAATTTCATCGGGAAAGAGCGCGGCGATTTGAAGAGGTCGAGTTTGCTGATTGTGTGCGCGATTTTCAGTTAGTGTCGTTTAGTCGGTGGCGATGGTATTGACAATTGGAAGAAATCCTCAGTCCCCTGTTTAGCGTGTGGTAGCATCTTGGCTTCAAACCCGAGCAAAAGGCCCTAACTTTGAGTTTCGTCCCGTCGATTTTTCGCCTTTTGTCTCTCTGCAGGTACGTGCTGAAGAAAATTCGCTTGACAAAGCAGACGGAGAAGTTCAAACGCACGGCGCACCAGGAGGTTGCTTTCTTTTCCGATACATATTTATGGGTTTTTCAGTGTAGAAGTGGAGTCAGCCGCACTTGTTTCTGCATCACATTGTTTCAGACTGGTTTACTAATTAATTAGCGTAGATGCTGTACTGTCTAACTCCATACATGCCTGGAACTCATTTCCTTATATGGACCCTACTTCTCGGTTCAAAGGACTTCTAAAGGCTTAAACTGAACATGACATGGGATGGAGCTTCTTTATTGCAATTTTCGTTTTACAAGATGTTTTAAGTACCGGAAACTTTTTATCTGCATCGTTCTTTTGGCATTAAAGTCTCCATGCACATTCAAGCGAATTGGCTTTCTGATCTCCTCTGCTGATGAAATTTCTTACTATTTATGTTTCCAATGCTAATTCGTGGGAAATTTGATTCTATGTCAACATGCAGATGGAGTTGATTGCGAAACTACACAATCCATATATTGTGGAGTACAAAGATGCATGGGTGGATAAGGTGAACATCACATTTATACATGTCACATTTCTATTTTAGAATCAAATCATGACATGTTGAATCTCACTATGTTTTGCTTGTAACCAGGGAAACTGTATATGCATCATCACTGGTTACTGTGAAGGAGGGGACATGTAAGTACATGTCAAACTCGCATCGATGACAAGTTAGAATGCTGGATGAATAGAGTTCTATCAGTGTGACATCATCACATTATAGATGGAGTGGAACATACTTAAGCAATTGTAATGATGCATGTCGCTGCAAAATATACCTATAAGATGTGATGGAGACATTATTGAGTAGGAGATGATCTAAAAGCTTCTCGATTTATTGAACATATCAAATAACATTGATATCTCCTGCTATAGCTAATATTCATTTTTCAATGGGTAAGCATTAAATTTTTCAATATTTTCTTCTAAATGCTCGCCACAAGTAACTGATCTAGGGGAGATCCCTTTTTCCTTGCAATTCAGGGCTGGGATTATAAAGAAGGCGAGGGGGATATTTTTTTCCGAGGAGGTAATTAGTTGGATCTTAAGTGGTTTCTTCTCGTGATAACCCATAGTCTGTACTCACTCCTTGCATTTGATCTTTTTATGTGCAGAAGCTCTGCAAATGGTTAACCCAGTTGTTGCTAGCTGTGGACTACCTGCACTCAAACCGTGTACTACACAGAGATCTTAAAGTAAGGTTACGTATTTCTGATACCTTAAAATTAGAAACAGCTGTTTTTTGTGTGAACATGACCTAAGCCCTCTGATTTCAGTGTTCCAACATATTCCTCACTAAGGACAATGACATCCGGCTAGGTATGAAGACCTAAACTCCATCTTATGATTTATTGATCATCCCTGCTTCAAATGTCATTTTTACTTAAAGCAGTGTAAGTCAATGTGCAGGTGATTTCGGACTTGCAAAGCTACTTGGCACAGAAGACCTCGCTTCATCAGTATGAAACTGTTTTTATCTACTAGATCTATAATCTCAATGATTAGTCCCGTGGGCAGTGCTTCTACAGATTATGTGTCTGTATATGTCTGGTTAAAGTTATCATTGCTTCAAAGTACTTTGTGAGTTGACTTCATGTCAACTTATCTTCGTCTTGGCAATATACAGGTTGTCGGCACTCCCAACTACATGTGTCCTGAGCTCCTGGCAGATATTCCTTACGGTTACAAGTCTGACATATGGTCTCTCGGTAAGCCAGCAACTTAAATACAGCATTGCTCATAAGAAAGATTATTTGAACTTCTTTTATTATAGATATTCATAATTTGACAAGGGAGAGAAATTTGGTGCTTTTCCAGGTTGCTGTATGTTCGAAATAGCTGCTCACCATCCTGCATTTAGAGCCTCTGTGAGTTCAACTCAATTTCAAATACATTTCATGCGTGCCTGTTGCTATCATTATATCTGGACTAGTATCTCCGTGGCACTGCCCCTTAGAATGTGAACTTTTCTTAATAGGATATGGCTGGACTTATCAACAAAATAAACAGATCTTCCATTTCACCCCTTCCTATTGTGTATTCATCCTCACTGTAAGTAGCTTCTCCAAGACCACCACATTTCAAGCAATTATCTGACAGTTTTTTTGTTTTTTTATGAGTAGCGCTTACGGTACCTTTTGCAGGAAGCAAATAATCAAGAGCATGCTGAGAAAGAATCCAGAGCATAGACCAACGGTAATCCAACTTATCTATGCTTTTGTAGAATTAATGGAATTTCCTTAACCTACTCTAATGCCCCTGACCTTGAATTTTCAGGCTGCAGAGCTGCTAAGGCATCCACATTTGCAGCCATACCTTCTTCGGTGCAATAATGCTGCCCCTGTCTTTCTCCCCATAAAGCCCATAAACAGCTCAAAGGATAAAAGTGGGAGAAGATTATCTTCTGGGAAGCCAAAGGCAGGGAAAGACCACACAGAGAAGGAGATAGGAGCAGAAGCCGTAAGCCACTCTGAGCATATGGAAGCTAATGGAAACATGGGACAAATTGCTGTGGTAACTCCTGGCAGAGCAACATCCACTGCTAGCACAGAAGATTATCTTGAAACCAAGATGGTTGATCCGACCAGCTATACGGTTGAGGTATCGACCTCTTTGGATGGTTCAAAAGATAGTTCTGCTGATTCTGAAATGACTCTTTCGAATGGAGATGGAGGAACTGATTCTAAGCTTGTAAAGGAACACGCTTCAACCGAAGTCACCTCTGAGATCACCTCTGAGGGCACATCGCCTTCTCTGGATGGAGGAGGAGAAGAAGCTATGAAGTATGTTCAAGAATACAAGAAAGTCGATGTCAATGATGGTGTCATGCAGGCTCAGGAAATAGCACAGGCTCAAGAGATGGTTTGCAATCAGAAAGATGAGGAAGACTGTGAATCAAATGGTAAGGCAGAAAAGAGCAGTGAGGTGCAAATACCAAATGAAGTCCACGATAAAAATGATGCAGTTCATGAGAATGGTATTCTGTCATCAAGGATCGACAATACTAGTGACGGAAATGATAGAGATCCTGCATGCAGCTCTGACAAATTAGAAAACTCCACTGCCGTGGGAGTTGCTAATGTGGACTATTTACTATCTGGTAATAAGACGACCCTATGTAATGGAGTAAAGGAAAAACAAGATGATGTCACCTGTTCCACGCATACTGAGGCTGATGATGCCCTGGTTGTGAACAACACACCACTTGATACCTCTTCCTTGAGCACGCCTCCTGCTAATGGTGGGGAAGAAACCAAGATCAACTGGGAAATTCCAACTCAACAAAGAGCTGATGCTCTTGAGTCTCTGCTTGAGCTATGTGCACAGCTACTTAAACAGGATAAGATTGATGAGCTCGCCGGTGTTCTGAGACCATTTGGAGGAGAAGCCGTGTCATCAAAAGAGACGGCTATTTGGTTGACGAAGACCCTCATGTCTACACATAAATTTACTGGAGGGAACTTACCTCAGCAAGATGATTGTCAATAATCTCTCTGCCAAACTTTCTTGTACATGCATGTTCCTTTCGAGGGTGCTCTTTCGCTAAAATCCATGAGGACTTTTAGCATTAATTTATCCATCATGTGTACATTCATTTGAGTGTAAGTATGAGAAGCGTCTTTCTTGAAGTAGTGTTCTTCCGAATAACGGTGGAGCTGAAGAAGACGCATTCTTTGTTGATTTTACGGATTCAGTTGCCCTCTGTTTGCAAGAGGAAGTTGTCTTTTAAATGATAGTCGAAGTCATAAGTTATGTGCAAGAATTATGATTGTCTGACTAATGAGCCCTTTCAAGAGTTAAGTACAATTTCTTCATGTACTGCATTTTTTCGCAGGAAGTCTTCTAGGCCGCTATCAACTGATTGTACCATCTTCTTCTTGATGTTGTTGTATGGATTATCAGGGTTAGATCCCTCTCTAGGTCGACAATGGCCAGGTGATATCTTATATTCCCATGCCTCTTCCTGGTGAATCTCTGTATTATGCACAGCATTTCGGAGTGCCATGGCCAATGCGTCCTAGTTCTCTCTTTTCTGCTGAGTAATACATTGCCTATGAATCATTTGACCTTTAATCTCAGTTTTTTTAAGACCCTATCCTCAAAGATTAGTTCCTCTCTCATTCGTTCGTAATACGAGTGACGTGCATAAATGCTTGGATATACATGTGATTATGTTAGATCGCGCTAAATCGATGTGCAGTAACCGTGCGCGGTAACCGGTGACATTGGACGTAGAAAGGTCGACACCAGAATTGGTAATCATGCAACGACGAGCCACTTACTTGAGAAGGCTTGATAAAATCCTTTATTGATGCGCAACGCCCATGTATGAAATTAACAAATAAAGATAAGAGGAAATGGATCAAAGAAGGGAGATATTCTGAAAAGTCTGTCCATTCAAGGACTTGAATAGGAATGCTCAAACAGCCCTTGGTCTGGTCGGAAGACTTTCTCTCTTCCAGGACAATCCCTTCCCTACTTTCCTCTCGTTCTTTCTCTCGTATCTTGCCATTTTGGCGCTCTAAAGTTCTCACTGCAAATAATAGGCAAAGAAAGACACGATGGAGGCGCCGACCAGAGAGCCAAAGACGGGCAAGGCTGCGGAGGCTCCGCTCGATGGGCCTGGGGCTGGAGCCGCAGAGTCATCAGAGGCCAGGACGGCGCTCATTGAGGCGGCTGCAATGAGGACGGCACAGGAGATCTTCTTCATGTCCATTTTCTTGAGAATGCAAGTCCCTTTTTTCCTTTTCCGGGAGACGAAGAACAGAAGGTCTTATCTTCCTCTCCTTAGTCTTTTTGTCTTTTTTGGCTGTCCTGAGGATGGCCTGCAGAGGCTAAGATGAATTTATAGGGGAGTGTTGGGGCCATTTTTAGGCTAAAATCAGTTGAGAATTTGCAATGAAAATCGTGGTACGTGGTCGGTTTTGCATGGCATGAGGGGAAAGTTGGCGGAATTTGGTATTTGTCGATGGTGGTGAAGGAGCCCGCCATGCACAAATGTCTCTCCAACGTTAGAATGGCTCTTTCTTGTAGAGAAACAGCAGGTGAACTGTTATACGTACATAAGTATAGATAATATATTTAACAATATTTACTATAATCGATTTTTGTATACCACAATCGTAAAGTATAAATCTTGAAACAATGATGGGTTTGTTAAATTAGATCTAGCAAACCATTAAAATGAAATGGCATTTACATTGTATAGAGGGGGCAAAAAGCATGCGGGCATAAATTTTGTTCCAAAAGGTGCAATCTTTCGAACAACTTCATCGTAAAAGGCTTGGTACGACGAAGAGGTTCTAATCAATGAAGAGGTTCTAATCGTGAACCGTTGGGATGATACAACATTGTGCATTAGAATTTGGAAGAGTTGCAGCTCCTCAAAACTAACAGGCTCGTTCACTTTGCTCGTCCAACAGGGGGAAGCTCCCTTCTAGATCAGGTTGGAGATTGGGTGGAAGTTGATTGCCATTGGGGGCCTCGGCCACCAGCCCTACAACCAGAGCGACATACATAGCTGCATTCTTTATTTTAACATGTCGATATCCGTACAGCCTAATCGTCCTATTGAGAACTGTCGATACTCAATTTCATTTTAACATCTCGTGGTCCGCGTAACAGTTTAGGGACTCACTAAGGTGCTAATTGAAGAAAAGCCAAAACAAAATCGTGACAGATCCATATCGGCTGTCAGAGCAAGAGTGCGCCCACGAAGCATGATTTTTCCCTCGCCATCAAGCAAAAATCACCAGCCGAGCCAAAAGCGAGCGTCCATCCGCAGCTGCAGAGGACGAGACATGACTGTGTACCCTCTTCTCCTGTCGGACAGTTGGGCCTTCGCTTTTCTCCATCTCTCGATCTTTTAGGTCGCTTCGCGAAGTGGCAAACCATCAAAAGTTTCAATTGTCCTGAAGCCACCTTGGTTGGAGCGGGGCCGTGGTCCCTGCATTTCTCATTCTTGGCTCAAAAGGCATGAGCAATCAAGCAAAAGGGTCGCATTCGATTCCGATACGCTAACCGCTCGAACGCATGCAGTTCCGATGTCTTCCGGAGCTGATCGCACCGCTTCAGAGCCTATATAAGTGCAGTTCTTACATCTGTTCCCAGAGAAACCCAACTTGCAGTCGCAGCATACCGATAAGATCGATGGCAGGCTTCGGGAACCGCCGCATGGGAAGTGAAATTGTGATGCTCGTGGTGGTGATGATGGCAGTGTGGTTGTGCGGAGCGACTCGGGCGCAGGAGCTGGCGGCGGCTCCATTGCCTCAGCTGGATACGGGGGCGGCTGGGCTGCCTCATTCGCCACTTCAGGATGCTTTTGCCTGCCTCTTGCTCTCCGCTGCTCCTCTCATAGTTTTGCTGCTCTGAGCTACATCCTACACTCTCTGTTTTCCTGATACACGCGATGTGATATGATATTTTTGTTATATGGTTGTGATCTATAGTTCCGGCGATTGTTCGATACTGTAATAGAAAAGAAATCAGGTCGAGTAGTATCGTCCTGATATATATAAATTTCTTTTATACATTGCCCATCTAATGTCTTACTTTGATTTTATTCCGACTCATTAGATTTCCGCTTAACCTAGAGTTTTTGAACTCTCACATGCTATTTTTGGCAGCTTTAGAATTTGTTCTCTGTTACAGCTGTTGCTAGTGCTAACATGAAAATTGGAAACTGGCCGATCAATTGGTTAAAAAAAAAGAAGAAAAAAAGAAAAAATCAAGAGCGAAGCAGGGGCCGTCTCGAGCCCACTGGGCTCAACTTCGGAATGGGCCATCCACGGAGGCCCAGTGGGCCCGCCGACAGTTCCCCAAACAGACGAGATCCCTCCGCACACGTGTCGCAATCGCAGCGGCCGCCGCGTGCCGAAAGAAATCGAGAGCCCGCACGCAATCGTCGCCCCCGACTGCCAGCCCAACGGCCATGTAAAACGGCTTTTTCGCGTGAATCTAGCTGTCAAGAAAGTTGGCGAGTAGTTTTGTCCCCACCCTCGTCTGCTCCGGTGAGGACCACGCGCCCCCTCCTCCCGCCTATAAATAGCGACCTCCCTTCCTCCTCTTCTTCATCGCATCCCAAAAGCCTCCGTCACTACCGCGACTCTTCTACTCCTCTGCAACTCCGATCTCCCGGCGCTTCGAAAGCTCTCGCTCGCCTGCGATCCGCTCGTCTGTTCCTACTCGTTTCGGCAATGGCGGCAGCAGGGTTGAGGAGCTTCGGGTCCTTCGCGGTCGCCTTCGTGGCGGCGGTCCTCCTCATGGCCGCGGCGGCCTCTGCTCAGGCGTCCGAGCCGGCGCCGGCGCCGGCGCCTGCGTCGATGGAGTCCGGAGCTGCGTTCGCGCCAGCCTCGCTCGCGGTCATCGGATCTTCGGTCGCGCTGTCTCTTCTCGCTCTGCTCAAGTACTGAGGCCTCGTTTTGGCGATTTTTTGGAGCGTGTGCGCTGTGCCGGTGTGTGGATATATGTAATACAGGGGGAAGCGATTGAGGAGTGATTTTGTTTTGCGGGGGTTTTGATTCGATTGATTCTTTGTGACCATCGGTGATTTTATATGGTATTTGATATATATATTCATTCATATATTTCATATATATGTCCCGTCTGCAATTCTTTTACGAAAAGCGAAATCAAGATTCAACCCCAACGCGAAACTTAATACTGCAATCGTACCCAGTTTTCATTCATTCCTAGGATCTTTTAATAAAATAAGTCGATCGAAGAAGCAAATTTTGCGAACTCGACATATTACTGATTTGCCGGTGTCAATTCTTAAAATGGACGTCGAATCTCAACTTGCCCCATTCTTCAATCTTGTTTCAATCAGCCTAGGAAGAATGCGTTTAAATTTATCATCGGAACCTTTTGCATGAAGTTGCAAGTAGTGAGAAAAATTTACGATGAAATCATCTGTCAAGCAAGCGTACATAATGTGTATCAACTGAAGTCATATATTTTCATCAAATCTGCGTGTTTTAACTGAGCTTCTAATGGTGAAATTTCGACATTTTTTTTTATTCATGTATTCAAAATTCAAATCTTTGAAGTAAGGGCGTTAAGTAAAAATTTTCATCGAGTCGGTTTCTTATTTTAATATATGTACATGATGTGAGGTTTCCTGCCTGTCGGAGCAAAGGTTGCGGGGGTCCCCTCCATAATGAGAATACAGATAAAATTCTGCGTCCGCCGTACATTTTCGGTGTCGGCGGCGGGTCGTCATGTTGCGTCCATGTGCGGAGTTGCTTTTTAAGAAAGCAGCAGAGAATTGAGGTGATCCACGCGGAGCGGACAAATACAGAGAACACAATCGTGGTTGGCAAGAGGAGCCTGTCAAAAAGATGGGTCAACCAAAATCTTCAATCCAGCATCGCGCCCACGTTCTAAGTCGGTCACCTACGCGGCGCCGCCCTCGACCTACGTGCATCTACACCGCGTCCCTCCAAACTCTACGTGAGCTGTTTCCATTAGAGAAGGCATTCAAAGAACATGGATAACATGTATATCCCCTGTAGGACTAAAATGTCAATATGAATTTACGTTTTCCAAACAATGGACTCTGAATTTAGAAGAGTAAATGTTGTTTGCTATACCGTTGAAAATACAGTATTTTGTAAAGTGCGGAAGTCTTTATACACATGCATCCGACTCAGTCCCAATAGTGGCTTGTGAAGAATCCATTTTTTTTTTATTACCAATTCTGATCCGTATGGTCTTTGCTTGGCTCGGAATGAATTTTTGAATCTTAATGCGCCTTTATGTGGTCCTAAATGTCACAAAACTGAGACGTGGTCAGTAATCACTGATTTGATCACCCGTAGTTGGTTTAGTACCCCCACGAAAGTACACATCGGCTGCCCTCTCCGTGCCGAACAACCTAATCCAATGGTGGCGCGTATCAATTTTGAACTGCAAAAGCCAAGTAACTGCAGAACTCAGGCTCTCATGATTGTGTAATTTTTACGTTCTTCTCTTAACGCTTCCTTAACTTACTGGATGCAGCATATATACATTTGGCTATGCAAAGTCCTCAGCAAACCCGTTTATACCATCGTTTCAGTTCTCTAGAATCGAAACTTGAGGATAAATTCATTTGCTTTTGTGGAGCAATTTAATTTCGTATATGCTGGGGCGGCTACACTCGGTCCAACCCTTCAAGATCTATAGACACTTGTTCATCATGAGCGATTTGTACAGACGGTCTACACTATGAGATCAAATGGATCCGACATTTCCATCCTTCAGGAAGCTGTACCTTTCTACTCCTGAATGTCCAACTCATGTTCGGCGACCATGATGCAGGAGTCGGCTTCCAAGGTCGAGACGGAGCTCGTCTTTAAACAATGACTCCTTGGGCACATTAATCATGTCAGCCGTGCACTGGACATCAGGAGTTATCCCAACTTGGTCTATGTCATGGAGAGAAGGAGATAGATACTTTGCTACTGTGATGAATAGTGTGACGGCCCGAGCGGCGGTGCGTCCGCGCCTTGGTCCCCGGATGTGCGCAAGGAAGGGGTCCCTCTCCCTCTTGTCCCACATCGCTTGGGGGGGGAGTCCTAGGCCAGTGGCCCGGGTCGTTACAAATAGAGCCAATCCATCATGGAGTTCCGTTACAGTTTGTTTAGATTAAGCAAATGACAATGACAAACAAAAGCATCAGTGATTAGCCACCCGAGCATTCTAAAGTATAGGAAGGAAGCATATATCAGCATCAACCGAAATAAACAAAATGAGATGGTTCAATGTGTCTTAGACTACAAGCAAATGGATATTCCAAGCACCTGAATTTAGCCCTTGCCAAAAGTTTTGTGCCCCACGAGAATAGCACGGCCATTATCATGTAAAGCTCCTGCCAATATCTCACTGTCGCTGGCACTCCCCTCATTGACCTATTTCAGGTAAAGTAAGAGTAGGTGAACATGATCTGGTAGACTACTTCTTCAAATCCAGAAAACACAATTGCATAGAAGCTTGTCAGAAAATCGGACAAGCATCACCGAATGAATGCATTTTAATATGAGTTAACAACTCTATTGACTAAATATTTCATTATCAGGCCCAAGGAATGAAGACAAATTTCCCAGAATCCATAATTGTGAAGTAAACTTGATTTGACAAATTGTCTAAACAAGCTCCATCTAGAGAGAATACAGCTTTGATGTAATAACGCTGCAGCTACTCAAACGGTAGACAAATTGAATTTAATGTGAGAAAAGATTTAATCCAGAGCACAAAACAAGTTGATTGAGACTACATTGCTTAAGGCATGATAAACTGCTCAGGCATCTATCTCCAATCATTTTTTATTTCATGGACTTATGTTGCACCTACAGGGCAATTCTGCTACTTCTATCAGCAATGAGATAAAGCAGGAACAACTGCTCTTGGTCTACATTTCTAGTCTGTATTGATCTTTCTATTTGCAGTAATGCAACTAAGAAATTTCTTGCACATCAGCAAGATGTAAGGTGTTTGAAGAAATTCCTGATTGGCTACTCAAATGATTCATGAAGGATCAGATTTTTTACAAGCACAACAAGCGGATCATGTGTTATTGCCTGCGCATCGATCATGTTGATAGGTTGCAAATTCCCATCACAATCGATAGTGTTCACAAGGGTCTCATCCCCATCAAGCCACATCTGTGCGACATCAAGCCCAGCCTTTACCAGGCCTCCCTGAAAGGATAGTGCAAGGACATTGTGTCACTTATATAGATCGGAAACTAAAAGAGTGACTAGCAAATTTACCCCTACATCACTCTAATATTATCCCAGCTACTACCGGATTGTTCTGTAGATCCAATATATATGAGCGAACATCCTGGCGTTCCATTTCCTGAATAGCATTTTCCACATCAGCGGCAGCATTCTGGGGATTTGGCCAAAGAGCCGTTAGTATATATGCCAAAAATGGAAGCACATAATTCATGACTTAAGGAGTTGACAAATTTCCACCAAACCCCACCTAAGAGGAAAAAAACAAGCATCTTTACCTGGGAGAAGGCTGACAATTTAACATAACCGGTCTTTGTGATACTACCATCAGGCATTCTATGAGGAATAATGGCACTGGATACAGGAGAAAGTTTGATGTACTCGCGGGGTAGTTTGACCTTCAAGCAGTTGAGGTTCCCAGGTCACATCATCAGCGATTAGCTAAAAGACTAGAAGCTTCTAATGAGGCATGCATTTTCACGGAAAACATAGATAATGGCGTTTCAAACTCCATATGCACGGTATCATATGTATGGGGGAGTTTAAAATTCTTTAAACAAAGCAATTCCAGCAATCAATTAGCACCATGCAACGTAAGAACAAAAAGTACCTCTCTAACAGCAGAAGCACTTCCCCCATCAGTACCCTGGAAAAATGAACATATTCAGCATTTTTTGACATTAGATAGAGACGGCCATTAATAATCTCAAGATACACAGAAGAACTTTCTTCTCGATACACAAAAATTCAGGTTATCTTAGATGCATGGGTCATTGATGACCAGATAATTGATAGTGAAATATTCATATCTTATAAACTTGGAAAAGTTAGCTCAAGTCTGTGCAGTCTACTTTCATTTCAACTTTGCTAAACATGGCCACATGGACTTCAGGTTCACTTATAAGTTGTTCAAATGATGAACAAACTCTGTAATGCCTATGAATAGTTAAAGCCATGGTTCAAATCTATGATGCCTACTCTCATTATAAGCTTAAGGAGTCGGGCATGTGTGGTTTAGTAGCACCCATGTGAAAATAATCAGAGAGTATCCTCCTGCAATAATCAGTTAGCACAGGCATCTCTTGTTTTGCTGACATTCATGCATGTATGTCATCAACTACCAAAGAGAATGACCATTTGCCAGAACAAAACCTAAATATTTGAAAATTTATATTGAAAGAAGCAAAAGGAAAGTAATTACACTGTGCACTTTTACTGTAACAGTGGTGCTGGCACAACCTCTGAGTTTCTGTGCTGCAACTTCACTGCCAACACCTTCAAGTATCTCCCCTGAATACAATTGAGAGAGATCTCAGAAAACTAGAAATATACTTTTTGACGTCATGGAGCTGGACATTTGCAAAAAGAATCTTTAAAGGGATAATAAACATCTAGAATATTCTCTTATGAGCAGAAACCAATTATTATCACACAATACAAGCACTGGTAATAAGTTTAGAATGAAGAGTATCTGCACATAGCAAACGGATACCAACTAGGAAGCGCGGTGTGCAATGATGGCCATTAGCAGACTATGTCTGGAAAAAATAAACAAACAAACAACATAAGGAAATCATGATGGCCCAACTAATCTTTCAAAGGAACTAAGTTGAATTAAGAGTTCATATATTACTAGAACAAGGAGCAGATGGTCCAAAATGCAGGTGCCCATTAAGCTAAAATAGAGGAACCAAGTCTTAAGGGAGACACATGGGAACGCAATCATGTTGTCGTCAGCCTTGGTCATCAATCATAATGAAACAGCTCCGTTCAGTTCTTTCATCTCTGAAGGAGCATACAGCAGAATATCAGATCCTTGTCAGACAGAGAGCATAGAGTATACAATTTATGTCTTCAGCGGGTTGCTGTAAACAAGGAAGAAGAAGAAGCGGCCTCTCTTGAACTCTTGATTCCCTTGTGCCTTTGGTGCTTTCTGGAATTCCAAGGGTGGAATTGTGAGCAACTTTTATGCCAAGTCAATTAAAAATGCCAAATTTGATATTATACTGAGCTTGAGTAAGCTGGCTTAGTCTCACCATTTTTACCCAGAAAGGATCACTTAACTAAAGTCTATGCCATTATATAAAGTTTGGATTCTAGATTTATTTACATACCGTCAATCTCAATCAACTCATCCCCTTCATTTATACCGGCACAAGCAGCAGGGCTACCGTCCAACACTACCTGTAGTGGCAAAACGTATATTTGTGACAGCAACAAGACGAGTACTTGTGGTTAAGATCCGGGAGATTTCACATCTCAGTTATCTTTTCATTCTCACTTTTTCCTGATAGGTTATTTAAATACATGTAAAGAGTTGATAGATATCAAGATGTAAGTAATCCACATTGAATAATAAATTATTAAAGACGCACATAGGTTAGGAGAGAAACTTCACACTCTGTTATACTTCCAGAACCCTTTCATCTTTTAATGACAAAATTTCAGCAAGATACATTAATGAAAAGGAAAAAAATGCAATTTGATTTTACACATCTGCTTCTGCAAAGCCCATCAGTAAGTTAATCTAGCTGTCAAGTGAACGTTGGCGACTAGTTTTGTCCCCACCCTCGTCTGCTCCGGTGAGGACCACGCGCCCCTCCTCCCGCCTATAAATAGCGATCTCCCTTCCTCTTCTTCTTCATCGCATCCCAAAAGCCTCCATCGCTCTCGCGACTCTTCTACTCCTCTGCAACTCCGATCTCCCGGCGGTCCGAAAGCTCTCGCTCGCTCGCTCGCGATCCGCTCGCCTGTTCCTACTCGTTTCGGCAATGGCGGCAGCAGGATTGAGGAGCTTCGGGTCCTTCGCGGTCGCCTTCGTGGCGGCGGTCCTTCTCATGGCCGCGGCGGCCTCCGCTCAGGCGTCCGAGCCGGCGCCGGCGCCGGTGCCGATGGAGTCCGGAGCTGCGTTCGCCCCGGCCTCGCTCGCGGTCATCGGATCTTCGGTGGCGCTGTCTCTCCTCGCTCTGCTCAAGTACTGAGAGGGCTCGTTTTGGCGATTTTTAGGAGGGTGCGCGCTATGCCGGTGTGTGGATATATGTAATGCAGGGCAGAGCGATTGAGAAGTGATTTGTATCGGCGGGGGTTTTGATTAGATTGGATTGATTCTTTGTGACCATCAGTGATTCTGTATGGTATTTGATATATATATATTCATTCATATATTTGATATGTATACATAGATATATTCATTGATATATTTCGTACGTCCTATCTGCAATTCTTCTACGAAAAGCGAAACCACATGCTGCAATCATACCCAGTTTTCATTCGTTCCGTAGATTGTTTAACAAAATAAGTCAAATCGAAGAAGCAAATTTTGCGAACTCGACGTGTTACTGATTTGCCGGTGTCAATTTTTGAAATGGACAACGAAATCAACCTGCCCCACATCCTTCAAGCTTGTTTCAATCGACCTAGGAAGAACGCGTTTAAATTTATCATTGAATCGTTTCGCATGAAGTCGCAAGTACTATAGAGTGCATTTGCAGACAAAAATTTAAAGATGAAATCATCTGCCAGACCTACATGCGTACCAACAGAAGTCAATTTCTTTCATGAGAAAGTCCCATTTGATCAGATCTGCATGTGTTTTCTCTGAGTTCCCAACGGTGAAATTTCGACATGTTTTTAGCTGTATATTTCATTATTCAAAATTCAAATCTTTGAAGTAAGGATGTTGGTGTTTAGTAACGCTTCGTTTCCAAAAACAATTTCGATAAAAAATTATTCTTTTTGATCCTATTTCCGTGAACAATTTTTAAACATTTTATCCGTTTAAGATCTCATCTAAAATTTCACTCTTGGAATAGAATTGTGTTTAGACTGCCCTCAAAATTTCTATTTCAAATTGTTTTCTTTTAATTTTTAAATAATTTTTTTTCCTTTCTCCTTTTCTTCCTCAAGGGTTGCTGGTCGTCGGCCTTGGGATGATCGATGACCGGCCAAACGAGAATCGGCGACCTCGCCGGAGTGTCGTCGGTCCTCGCCGAGGCCGCACCTAGTTGACCGAGGCTCATTGGTAGTTGGGCGAGGGCAAGCCCCGCCGGTGGCCGGGAAGTTTGCCTAGCCATCGGCGAGGCTCGGCTGCGCACCAAATTTGGCTAGGCCGACCCTCACCGATGGCTAGGCGGGCCTCCGGCGAGCTCGCTGGACCTCATCGGATTGGTCGCCGGTGATCGGCGGCGATTGAAGAAGAGAAAAGAGGGAAGAAGAACAAGAAGAAATAAGATAAAAGAAAAAAAAAATAAGTTGGCTTGATTCTTAAATCGTTCCTGAGAAGAAAGAATCAATTTTTTTTTCTTCTCGGTCATGTTTCAAATCTACTTTCGAGAACAAAAAAATAAAAATTTGTTCTCAAGAAAAAAATTTTATCAAATGAATTTCTATTTCAAATCCATTCCAGAAAACAAAAAAAAAATAGAAATTATTACTATTTAGTAAGTTATCATACGTACCAAAGTGTAATTTTCATCAATTCGGTTTTTTATTTTCATATACATGATGTGAGATTTCCTGCCTCTCGGAGCCAAGGTTGCAGAGGTCCCCTCGATAATCAGAATACAGCTATAATTCTGCCTCCGCCGTACATTTTCGGTGTCGGCGGCGGGTCGTCATGTTGCGTCCATGTGCGGAGTTGCTTTTAAAGAAAGCAGCAGAGAATTGAGGTGATCCACGCGGAGCGGACAAATACAAAGAACACAATCGTGGTTGGCAAGAGGAGCCTGTCAAAAAGATGGGTCAACCAAAATCTTCAATCCAGCATCCCGCCCACGTTCTAAGTCGGTCACCTACGCGGCGCCGCCCTCAACCTACGTGCATCTACACCGCGTCCCTCCAAACTCTTCGTGAGCTATTTCCATTAGAGAAGGCATTCAAAGAACATGTATAACATGTATATCCCCTGTAGGACTAAAAGTCAATATGAATTTACGTTTTCCGAACAATGGACCCGAATAAATTTAGAAGAGTAAACGTTATATGCTAGACCGTTGAAAATACAGTATTTTGTAACGTGCGGAAGTCTTTATGCATAGGTGCTTCTAACTCGGATGCAAAAGTGGCTTGTGAAGAATCCAACTTTTTATATTTCTGATCCGTATTGTCTTCGCTTGGCTTGGAACGAATTTTTGAATCTTAATGTGCCTTTATTTGGTCCTAAATGTCGCAAAACCGAGACATGATCAGTAATCACTAATCTGATCACCCGTAGTTGGTCTAGTACCCCCAAGAAAGTACACATCGACTTCCCTCTCTGAGCCGAACAGTCTAATCCAAGATGAATGTTCTGTTGAAAATGGTGGGGCATATCAATTTTGAACTGCAAAAGCTAAGTAACTGCAGAACTCAGGCTCTCATGATTGTGTAATTTTTACGTTATATATATATATATATATATATATATATATATATATATATATATATATATATATATATATATATATATATGTGCGAAGTCCTCAGCAAATCCGTTTACACTATCGTTTCATTTCTCTGGAATCGAAACTTGAGGATGAATTCATTTGCTTTTCTGGAGCAATTTAATTTTGCATATGCTGGGGCGGCTACACTCAGTCCAGCCCTTCAAGATATATATAGACACTTGTTCATCATGAGCGATCTGTACAGACAGTCTACACTATGAGATCAAATGGATCCGACATTTCCATCCTTCAGGAAGCTGTACCTTCGGACTCCTGAATGTCCAACTCATGTTCGGCGACCATGATGCAGGAATCGGCTTCCAAGGTTGAGACGGAGCTTTTGTCTTTAAACAATGACTCCTTGGGCACGTTAATCATGTCAGCCGTGCACTGGACATCAGGAGTTATGCCAACTTGGTCTATGTCGTGGAGAGAAGGAGATAGATACTTTGCTACTGTGACGAATAGAGCCGATCCATCATGGAGTTCCATTACACTCTGTTTAGATTAAGCAAATGGCAATGACAAACAAAGGCATCAGTGATTAGCTACCCGAGCATTCTAAAGGATAGGAAGGAAGCATGTAACAGCATCAACCGAAATAAACAAAATGACATGGTTCAATGTGTCTTAGACTACAAGCAAATGGATATTCCAAGCACCTGAATTTTGCCCTTGCCAAAAGTTTTGTTCCCCACGAGAATAGCACGGCCATTATCATGTAAAGCTCCTGCCAATATCTCACTTGCACTGGCACTTCCCTCATTGACCTATTTCAGGTAAACTAAGAGTAGGTGAACATGATCTGAGTCAAAGTTTAAAGGTTCTGAGATTTTGAAGAACTCACAGAAGAGTGGTAGACTACTTCAAATCCAGATAACACAATTGCATAGAAGCTTGTCAGAAAATCGGACAAGCATCACTGAATGAATGCATTTTAAATGAGTTAACAACTCCATTGACTAAATATTTCATTATCAGGCACAAGGAATGAAGACAAATTTCCCAGAAGCCATATTTGTGAAGTAAACTTGATTTGACAAATTGCCTAAACAAGCTCCATCTGGAGAGAATACAGTGTTGATGTAGTAACGCTGCAGCTACTCAAATGGTAGACAAATTGAATTTAATGTCAGAAAAGATTTAATCCAGAGCACAAAACAAGTTGATCGAGACCACATTGCTTAAGGCATGGAAAACTGCTCAGGCATCTAGTTCCACTCATTTTTTAATTCATGGACTTGTCTTGCACCTACAGGGAAATTCTACCACTTCTATCAGCAAGGAGATAAAGCAAGAACAACTGCTCTTGGTCTACATTTCTATTTGCAGTAATTCAACTAGGAAATTTCTTGCACATCAGCAAAATGGAAGGTGTTTGAAGAACTTCCTGATTGGCTGCTCTAAAATGATTCATGAAGGATCAGATTCTTACAAGCACAACAAGCGGATCATGTGTTATTGCATGCCCATCGATCATATTGATAGGTTGCAAATTCCCATCACGATCAATAGTGTTCACAAGGGTCTCATCCCCATCAAGCCACATCTGTGCGACATCAAGCCCAGCCTTTACCAGGCCTCCCTGAAAGGATAGTGCAAGGACATCATGTCACTTATATAGATCGGAAACTAAAAGAGTGACTAGCAAATTTCCCCCTACATCACTCTAATATTAACCCAGCTACTACCGGATTGTTCCGTAGATCCAATATGTATGAGCGAACATCCTGGCGTTCCATTTCCTGAATAGCGTTTTCCACGTCAGTGGCAGCATTCTGGGGATTTGGCCAAAGAGCCGTTAGTATATATGCCAAAAATGGAAGCACATAATTCATGACTTAAGGAGTTGACAAATTTCCACCAAACCCCACCTAAGAGGAAAAAAACAAGCATCTTTAACTGGGAGAAGGCTGACAATTTAACATAACCGGTCGTTGTGATACTACCATCAGGCATTCTATGAGGAATAATGGCACTGGATACAGGAGAAAGTTTGATGTACTCGCGGGGCAGTTTGACCTTCAAGCAGTTGAGTTTCCCAGGTCACATCATCAGCGATTAGCTAAAAGACTAGAAGCTTCTAATGAGGCATGCATTTTCACGGAAAACATAGATAATGGCGTTTCTAACTCCATATGCACGGGTATCATATGTATGGGGGAGTTTAATTCTTCAAACAAAGCAATTCCAGCAATTAATTAGCACCATGCAACGTAAGAACAAAAAGTACCTCTCTAACAGTAGAAGCACTTCCCCCATCAGTACCCTGGAAAAATGGACATATTCATCATTTTTTGACATTAGATAGAGACGGCCATTAAAAATCTCAAGATACACAGAAGAACTTTCCTCTCGATACACAAAAATTCAGGTTATCTTAGATGCATGGGTCATTGATGACCAGATAATTGATAGTAGAAATATTCATATCTTATAAACTTGGAAAAGTTAGCTCAAGTCTGTGCGGTCTACTTTCATTTCATCTTTGCTAAACATGGCCACATGGACTTCAGGTTCACTTATAAGTTATTCAAATGATGAACAAACTCTGTATGCCTTCGAATAGTTAAAGCCCTGGTTCAAATCTATGATGCCTACTCTCATTATAAGCTTAAGAAGGAGTCGAATTGCAGGCATGTATGGTTTAGTAGCACCTAAGCGAAAATGATCAGAGAGTATCCTGCAATAATCAGTTAGCGCAGGCATCTCCTGTTTTGCTGACATTCATGCATGTATGTCATCAACTACCAAAGTGAATGTCTATTTGCCAGAATAAAACCTAAATATTTGAAAATTTATATTGAAAGAAGCAAAAGGAATGTAATTACACTGTGCACTTTTACTGTAACAGTGGTGCCGGCACGACCTCTGAGTTTCTGTGCTGCAACTTCACTGCCAACATTTTCAAGTATCTCCCCTGAATACATATGAGAGAGATCTCAGAAAACTAGAAATATACTTTTTTGACATCATGGAGCTGGACATTTGTAAAAAAAATCTTTAAAGGGATAATAAACATCTAGAATATTCTCTTATGAGCAGAAACCAATTATTATCACACAATACAAGCATTGGTAATAAGTTTAGGATGAAGACTATCTGCACATAGCAAAAGGATACCAACTAGGAAGTGCGGTGTGCAATGACAGCCATTAGCAGACTATGTCTGGAAAATAGAAACAAACAAACAACATAAGGAAATCGTGATGGCCCAACTAATTTTTCAAGGAACTAAGTTGAATTAAGAGCTCATATATTACTAGAACAAGGAGCGGACGATCCAAAATGTAGGTGCCCACTAAGTTAAAATAAAGGTACAAGTCTTAAAGGAGACGCATGGGAGCACAATCATGTTGTCGTCAGCCTTGGTCATCAATCATAATGAAACAACTCCGTTCAGTTCGTTCATCTCTGAAGGAGCATACCGCAGAATATTAGATCCTTGTCAGACAGAGAGCACAGAGTATACAATTTGTGTCCTCAGCAAGAACTATCGCAATCTAACCCGCCTAGTGCAGTATAATATGCTGGGGCCCTTACTGGACTGGTTTTTGATATTGAGTGTTCTCCAAGGGTGGAATTGTTAGAAACTTCTATGCCAAGTCAATAAAAAATGCCAAATTTGATACTATACCGAGCTTGAGTAAGCTGGCTTAGTCTCAACATTTTTACCCAGAAAGGATCACTTAAACTAAAGTCTATGCCTCACGACCAAAAGAAAAACTAAAGTCTATGCCATTATATAAATTATGTCCAAGTTTGGAAGCGTATGCAACTGCACATTAAGATATGCAAAATCATAGTTGAGTTTGAGTAGAAATTTAACATATAAAGTTTGGATCCTAGATTTATTTACATACCGTCAATCTCAATCAACTCATCCCCTTCGTGTATACCGGCACGAGCAGCAGGGCTATCGTCCACACAATATAACACTACCTGTAGTGGCAAAACGTATTTTTGTAACAGCAACAAGATGAGTACTTGTGGTCAAGATCCGGGAGATTTCACATCTCAGTTATCTTTTCATTCTCACTTTTTCCTGATAGGTTATTTAAATACATGTAAAGAGTTGATAGATATCAAGATGTAAGTGATCCACATTGAATAAAAAATTACTAAAGACACACATGGATTAGGAGAGAAACTTCACACTCTGTTATACTTCCAGAACCCTTTCATCTTTTAATGACAAAATTTCAGCAAGATCCATTAATGAAAAGGAAAAGATGCAATTTGATTTATACATCTGCTTCTGCGAAGCCCATCAGTAAGTTTTGTATGCCCCTAGCCAGCAAATTCAGGTGGCAAAATTTTGGTTCACTAGATGCAAGTGGAACTGATGCTACTCCTAATAAATATATTCATACATATGGAACTTCTAAGGTGGTCTGGAGACATATTTGAAGAGGCAATAGGGGATTTTGACCAAAAAAGAAAGAAGGCAACGTTGGACACAGTTTTGCGAACCATACAAAACGATATCAAATTAGGAAGGTAAGATCCTGCACAAGTGTGAGGTCACATTATCTTAAGATTCTATAGATCATGTTGGTAAATCCGACCATCAAGTTTTGCAGTTACTGGGTGGAGGAAAATTACAAGGTCAGTATAAACCTGATATACAATCGATGTGTAGACCTTAGCCCATCAAAGAACCGTAAAAAAACAAGGGATGATAGCTTTGCAAAGTTCTGTTGCACTCTGAAATGGTAGAGTCCGCTCGAATATAAATTGCCAATAGAACTTAATATCTGAAGTATGATAACAAGGAAAGTGCGGGAGTCGAACAAAAACAACTGCAGTGCTACTAACCAAATGCCCTGTTTTTGGTTCAGCATTTATGAAGAGGCCAACTCCTTGCAAATTTCCATCACTTCCAATCCTGAAACTTTGATATTCCTGCAAGTATGCATTTGCTAGCAGGACAACCAATGAAAGAGACTCTACTTTTGTGAAATAAAAAAAAGGGGCAATTGGAGGCAGATATCTGATTTATCCATCACCGTGAACCCACAATCCATGTGAAAGAAAAAGTTAGCTGTTTCAGCACATCTGAAGAGCATAGATAAGTTGCAAAGACCTTTGGGCTAATAATCCGAGTGAAGGGATCTCCTAGAGTAGAAAGCATGGCGCCGATCTTATTATATGCTGCATCAGCCGACCTCAAAGGGAACATTTCCACCATTGTTTGCTGCAGTTTCGAATCCCAATCTGCCAAAGGAAGTTCCCCGTTAATTAAACCGATTTTCTACCAGACTTGAGTTTGTACTTTAATCGATAATCAGAGTAAGAAGCACGATGCCGCTAAGCAAGTGCCTTTTTTTATGAAGAAACATCATCCGAGTACCTTGATGGTTGAATGTCGGATCAACGAATGTCTCCCTGATCAAACCCCAAGCCTCGACCAGCGTTCTCTGAACTGTATTTACCTAGCACGGAAACACTCTTCTATCTCACTCATACTGCCAGGACATTATTGCAATCTAGTCTAGAGTAATCAACATGGAGCAACAGCGGTAACTCAGACAACCGCGGTCGCTAAACAGCAAGAGATTTTACAGTACTCATCACTAAAATAAGCAAACTGCACGTGTCAAGTAGCCACGCGAGCCGAACTCCTCACCTCTCGAACGTGAGAGGCCGGAAACGCGACGGTCAGGGACTCCGCGACGGCCGGGGAGCCGCCGCACACGGAAGCGAAGGCGGCCGCCGCCGCGGCGAAACCGAAGAGGCCCTTCCCGATCGACCCGAGCGAAGGACGATCGTAGGGCTCGGGCTCCGCGGGCGCACGAGAAGCGGAGCAGGCCCTCCATTGCCGCCGCGTCGCGCGGCGGTTCGAGCAACCCGAGCGAAGCGGAAGAGAAGAAGAAGAAGAAGAAGAAGAGGACGGCAATGGCAATGGCGATGGCGACGGGGAAGAAGGGAATCGGGTGAGGATGGCGTGAGACGGCGAGAGGTGATGCTGCGACCTGAGGTCGAACTTGTAGCACAGCCGCTCCATTGTCAATGGAGAGAAGCGCTGGCGTTTGGCGACTCCGAAGAGTTATGGTTGCAGCTAGAGAGAGAGAGAGAGAGAGAGAGCCGAGGGGGGTCCCACGTGAATCTTGCGGGAATTGTGGTGGTGAGGGATCTTGCGTGGAGTGCACGTGTCTTCACCTCAGCTGGCTGGCGTCGCACGTTTCTTCAACGGACTTTTGGAGGGAAACGACCAAAGAACCGAATCGAGCCCGGACGCAACTCTTGCTCGATTCTGTGTGGCTCTAATCTTCGAAAATTTGGAGGACTGGACTGAATACAAATTAGGACGCAACTTTTGATGGAGACTCGAGTGTTAGATTCAATCTCGACCTCAACCTCAGGTTCCTAAATTAAAATACATCATTTTTCTCGATTTACGACTTGATTGTATGCCTCATTCATCGGTAATAAAAAGTTTCGAAATTTATTTGAATTGAATTGTTTTATTTTCCTTTTCACTTAATTTAAATCTTATGACTTAGGCATTTTGACTTTTTTTTTTTTCCTTTTTTCAAATTCACAGTTCTCCAATGTTTTAAACACACAAGCCCGCGGTCACTAAATAATGTTTGTGTTTGGGAGTTTTTTGAGTTAGCATGTCAAGCTCGACTCAAACTATCAGACGAAATGAGCATCGCCCCTATAACTCGAGACAATCAAATCGAGTTCTTATAATCTACCGGTTAAACTCAAGTAATCCGTGAATGGCTTTGACTTAATTAGAAATATGAAACTCTAGAAGCAATTAAAAGTCAAAATTCCTACAAAAATTAAATATAAGACAACAGCGGGTTTTTAATTAGAAGTTAGAGCCATTTGAAGTTGTTTATTATTAGCTTGATTAGTCGGACAAGCAATTGATTAATACACCACATCAACTCACAGTTCCAACATTGAAAGTTAATATTATCTTTCACAATGAACTTTCAACAGTTGCATCTTCCAGCTATGAAACTCTAGAAATAATTAAAAGTCAAGATTACTACGAAAGTTGAATATAAGACAACGGCGGGTTTTTAATTAGAAGTTACAGCCATTTGAAGTGTTTATTATTAGTTTGATTAGTTAGATAAGCAATTGATTAATGCACCACGTCAACTCACGATTCCAAAATTGAAAGGTAACATTGTCTATCGCAATCAACTTTCACCAGTTGCATCTTTCAGCTTGCAAACTTTCTAAGCTACCTACTAAAATAGAGCTTCGTTATATTCTAGTCAAGATTTCAAGATTCCCATTTCAAATTGCAATTCAGTTTCTTAAGAGGAACATGATTATAAATTGACGTGGAAAGGTAAAAGAAAGGGTTAATACCTTGAAAAACCCCAAACTGGTACACTTGTGACAAATTTACCCCAAACTATTTTTTTGACCATGAAAAACCCCAAACTGGTACACCTGTGACAAATTTACCTCGACTAACTATAAAAAAACCCTAAACTGGTACATTTATGACAAATTTACCCCAAACTAATTTATTCGACCACAAAAAAACCTCAAACTAGTAAATTTGTGACTAATATACCCTCCGCTAAATTAGATTAATACCACAAAAAAATCACAAAAATTGTAAACTATGACAAACAGAGTGTAAAATCCCAAATTGGTATACCGGTCAATTGTCACGTGTCATTTAACTTTATAATTTAACAAAAAAATATAATTAAAACTAATAGAGGGTAAATTTGTCACAAGTGTACCAGTTTAGGGTAAATTTGTCAAAGATATACCAGTTTGGGATTTTTGGTGGTCAAAAAAATAGTTTGGGGTAGATTTGTCACAAGTGTACCAGTTTGGGGTTTTTCAGGGTATTAACCCTAAAAGAAATTCCTGAAACACTCGCAATCCGAATTAGGAGGATTTGGAATGATCAAAAAGCCCATGAGGTGCATCGCTGGGGCTGCGAATCGTTCAGATAAGCTCAGGCCAGCGATGCTCTATACGGGCCTTGCGCTGCGTTCTGAAGCTAACCAGGTTTTCCATAGGTAATTCGAATTCACATGAGCATGAGGATATTGACATCTTGGCAACATGGGTGATAGAAGTTAATATTTTGATCACCCCATACTCTCTTTCCATTGATGAAGTCCATATCTTTTGCTTACCCACGACGAAATATGGGACTCCTGCGCATATCGCCTATGTCATATAAACAAAGTTAGGTTTAATTTCTTCCATCTGTATGAAAATTATAGAAAGAATAATGCTCGTACAAAAACTCAGTTGCGACTTGTAAGAATACTCCATACTCCATACTCCCTTGGGAAAATGTCACAAATGGTCCTTAAACTTTCATCTAATGTTCAATTTCATCCCTGAACTTTTGATTTGCTCAATTTGGTCCCAGAACTACCACTTAATGTGCAATTTCGTCCCTAGACTTTTAATTTGTTCAATTCGGTCCATAAATTATCGATAAATGTCCGATCTAGTCCCTGACTATTTGAAAATTGACAATTTCGTCCTTCTGTTAGTTAGAGTTAACGAAATTGACTTCCATGGCTTTTAGTCTCTTAAATATAAAATAAAAAAGGACATGTGAAATATCCACATAGAAATTACCTTTAAAATAGGTCAAATTGTGGCCACCGTCCAAAAAAAAGATACAGAACCATTTCTTCTCTTTGCTTTTGTGATCAGTGCTCTCATCTCTAGCTGACCCCTAATTTATTTTTCTTTTTAAAGATATATATTGACTCATAATTATAGTAATCCAACTTAGTTCCATGTCATCAATTAATGCTCCACGTCAACACTTAACGGTTTGAACAAATGGAAGGACTAGATGGAACATTTGTTAATAGTTCAGGGACCAAATTGAGCAAATCGAAAGCTCAGGGACGAATTTGGTCAATTTTCAAATAGTCGGGGACTAGATCGGACATTTATCGATAATTCAGGGACTAAATTGAACAAATTAAAAGTTTAGGGACGAGATTGCACATTAAGCGAAAGTTTAGGGACTGTTTGTGACATTTTCCCTACTCCCTTAGCACATGAATCTGTAAATTGAAATTCTCCATTATGACTTAGCCCAATGGGTTAGGTTTACTATACCCCCAGAAGATTTGGCCCACTTTGATATTGTATGCAGCTCTATTTCTGAACTGGGCTCATAAATTGGGCCACATGAAAGGTCACCAAAGAAGTTAAATCAGCGTTTGTTGCGACTTGCTAGCAGGACGGCGAAACATGTGTTCTATGGATCTGTGACTGTACATACATACATACATACATACATACATACATACAGACATACATACATACATATATACACGCGCACACACACTTGGAAGGATTGAATGTATCAATGAAGCAGTTCATTTTGATTCCCAAAAATGCGATATGCATAAACATCTATTTCATCATTATCACGAGGTAGCCTTTTTTAGAGCTCTTGAAACACTAAACTAGTCTGACGTTGGTGGTTTGGGGTTCCATGTCTCATTGCAAGCTAATCGATTAGTAGACCCATCAAACAGATGGGTGGGTTTGGGTCAGTTACAAATAGTCCAACCCAAATAAACCTATAACCCGTTTTGACTTCTTTTCATACATTGCAAATCTAGTTCCTATTGCTAAAACACTTCCATTTTTACACAATTTACGATGGTCAAACTAAGGTGAGAGTATGGAGTGAGTGATCACGAGATTGAGTGAAGGCAAGCAAAACTGAAGATAAAGTCGTAGAAATTAGTTAATTTAAATAAGTTGTAAATCCATTTATAATTTATCTATAATCCATTTAACATTTATATTGTGTATAAACCCATTTACTCAATATAACTAACCAATTTATAACCCATTTGACAGTTATGTGGGTTAAAAATAGGTTTAAAACCCACTTTGATGAGTCTAGTGACTAGTCAAGACTCAAGACATTTCAAAAAAAAAATTGAAATGATCTCAGGTGAGAGTTAGTACCTAGAGGCAACTCCTCTACCAGTTTGCCTAACATGTGCGTTCAAGTAGTTTCCAAACACTTTCTCGAACGCCTAAATGGTCATATTATCCCCATCGTACATGTTCTCCCACAGTCCATGTGCCAAATCTGTTCGAAGCTAACGATGATACAAAAAACAAGGAGAATTCGATTCAATAGGTCACAATAATGGAAAAAGAAGAAGAAGAAATTATTGCACGATTAAGAAAATTGCTCAATACCCCACTGACTGCCCTTAAAAGGCAAAACATCTATCATTTTCCGAACCCAGCATTTATGGAGAGAGTGTCGCCCCCATCGAAATTAAAGTTTTTCCCCCAAGACAACAATCGGAATTCCAGTTATGTTAGATTAAGATCAGATTATGTTAGATGGGTTTTATTTATTTATTTATTTTGGGAGGAAAGAATGTGAGTTGCATCTGCTAAAGAAAACATGAACCCAACCGAACTTGTCAGGTCCAATGCGAGACACAAATTCGTGAAAAGTGGTTTTTTATTGGGACCAAAGCTGTCTGCTAGATCATCTTTTCCCCTTCATATTGCACAAAGAAAAGGGGAGCCTTTGATTGGGCTCCCCAAAGTTAAAAATTTGAGGGGAAAAGGGCATTGGAAAGAGGGGAGTGAAGAGGCCTACCCTTAAAGCAGAAAGGCGGGAAAAAAAAAAAGAAAAGAAGGGTATTTAATATTTGCCGGGATTGGGAAAAAGCATAGAAAATTAAAAATAGCAAATTAGGTATTTATGTACTAGGCGTACTTTAAATTTATGAGGAAGTCATTTCTACCCTTTCAAATCATTCAAAATAGCCCATTTGCATCCGTATATGGATAGGTTTTCATGGGTGAAATTGAGGGTGTGAGGGGCTAGATATGTGTTCTTGACCTAATCAATCAAAGGATGATTTCTATGTTAGCCAAACAGTTTGGTGGAGAAATGTAGGAATCACCATGCTGAGACCATAGGCTCATTCTTTACCATCCAGCTACCATCATAAGCCTACAACTCCCACAAATTACTTAAAATTTTATGTCTTGATTTGTGTCGAACGTAGTAATATTATGCATTTTCCTACTTCATGAGCGTCATAACACCATGCGGTTCTATGCCAATTTGTCCCTATAATTAGTATGGGGAGCACGATTCTCCTGTGGTCATTTTGACTGGAAACTTGATCGTAGAACTCAAATATGTATGAGATTTGATTATTTGGAAAAAAAAAAATGTTAGGTGCAATGACAATGGTCTGCCACATGCAATGTATCCTTATTTTTCCTCATAAAATTCAAGCAACGTTAGACATAGTTTGATGTCGAAGCGGGTGAGAGATGAATTAGCTGGTCATCAACCAATGTCTATAACATTATCAACAAATCAATTATCAAGCAACCAAGTTTCTAATGAATCATGCATCTCTGATCTCCACGTGGTTGGAACCTAGAGCTCAACTCAGATCTTTAAGACTTCCTCAATCATGAGCTAAATTCAGGCAGGGCTTAGCATTACAAATCATTGCATCCATCCTGGATTTGCTAGCCAACAAATTGAACACACCGTCCATCTTGGACCTCCAAATGAAGCAAGTGGAGATCAATAATAGGGTTTGAGGGAGTCGGCAAAAAAACCGATGGAAGGACGAAAGTGACATATTCATTGGCAGATTTATGGGGTTCATGTATCAGACTTTGCCCATGATCTCTCTCTCTCTCCCCCAATTAATTCACCTCTCCATGATGTTCATGTGAAGGGTCCACTTCTTATGCTCACTCCAGGACAATTCGAAGCGGAATTCCAACCATAAGGGCCAAAATTAGAAAGAAACTTAAATGGGTCTTGTGCACTGTGAAATTGGAAAAAGAACATTCAAAAACCCTAAAGAAAAGGGGAAAATTAGGATCGATGACCAGTCAAAGGGAAGATTAATTACTAAGCCATTGTAAAAGAGACTTATTGGGAGTAAAAGGTGAAGGTTGAAAAGTTAAAAAGTGAGTGGCTGATTCAGGAGCCTCAGGATATTAAGAAAGCTTGTATTCACTTTGAGAACCTGATCTAATGGGATAGATGGGGGTGCATTTTTATGGGTCCTTTCAAGAAATATATTGAGAAAATTAGGTGAAATGCTTTAAATTATTTGGGAAGAGTCTAACACATATCATACATGTGAAAGAAGTCGGACAATGTTTTACCTCCACAGACTTTTATGGTAAAACGACAGCTATCGCTACTCTTTATTATGATATCATCCATGCCTCTTTCAATTCTATCATTAATGTACCATATATCTTGGACTGATGCACCTATAAGTTTCGCGTTTGGTGTGTCTATCTATTTTGGCGCTCTGTTTATTTCGTGAAAAATTAGTAATTTGAAAAATATTTTCCTAATAATGATAATGTGTGTCACTTGAAATAATTTGTGTTTAAATATTTAGATAGATGATGAAAATATGTTTTGTTAATTCATTTTCACAAATGATATATGCGATCATTTAAAAAAATAATATTTCAACTCACTCATATGCCACAAAATAAATGAAGCCTAAATCAATTTCAGTCCACATTCATGAAGAGATGCTATTTTGATTCCATTGAATTATCATAAACCTCATCCGGTTTCCATTTTTCCTAGTGATCGATTCCTTTCCATAACAAAATTATCTACCACAAGAAATCTAGGTTTCGATACATACTACCAAACCCTAGAGCAAACCATTCACATTTTTGTCAAGAGCGGGCAAGAGGTCCAAGTAAATAATTGAGAGAGAGAGAGAGAGAGAGATGGACTCCATCTCCTATTCAAATCCAAGAAAGCCAAGCAGTGCATGAGCACTGAGTTTTCTATAAGAGAGAAAAACGACAATCTCTGTGAGGAGCGCGAAATAGGAAGGTGAGGAAATTATTTCCCCAGGGTCCACACGAGAGTTGCCGGGGACTTGCAAATGTACTCTCTCTCTCTCTCTCTCTCTCTCTCTCTCTCTCTCTCTCTCTCAATGGAAAAAACTGACAAATCAACGATGTAGAAAACGAGTGAACCCGGTTAATCTTCCCTCGTCTCTTGGTTCGCCTCAACCTACCTGCACATCATGACTCGTATTGATTGTCAAAGGTCCTATGAATCTTAGGGTCCTGTCTAGAATTTTTCTGCAATTTTGTAACATGGGTCACTCACCTTTTCTCTTGCGACAGTTTGGGCCTCTGGCGTGTTTATTCCTTTTGTGTGGAGATGGCTCCAAAGTAAAGTGCTCTCATCCCCTCATTTCAAGGGATGGATAAAGCACTTTGAAGCATCTAAAAGGAGAAATTCAATAATTGTTTTGTTTTTATCAGTATAAACAGATATAGTAATGTACAATCAGTGCATGAGAAAAATCAACACTCTTGAAACCAGCAGATGATTCTCTTCCTCGAAAAGTATTAGTGAGCGTGCTAATTTTTTTAATTTTCAGTGCCCCAAAAAAAAAATTGCAGGGAATTTGTTGTAGAGTTTAGATTTGGAGATGATTTTGGGTTTTTGAGTAGGCCTTGAGAAAATATTACTGTAAGTATGTAAATAAGTACAGTGATATACAAGACTTGACTATTGTGGGTTGCAAGATAACAGGACTCCTATAATTAGTTCGACAAGGACCAATAATTACCATCTGTACAGTCAAGTAATAATTCGCTCATAGATCTAATCGAGCTGTAAAGATGATGACTACACTATGTATGCTTCTTTCTTTTTCGATCCGCATGATGTACAAAATGCACAAGGAGATAAGAAGAATATTGCATAACAAATTTGTTGAAGACCAATGACCTTGAAGTATCAAGATCGAGTGTTCTAAAAAATTACTAGAGAGGTGCAGATGATTTTTGTTGGGATTTCGAAGAATTTTTCTGTAAATATTTGGTCGTTATATTAGATTTATCGAGACCATCGTGGTTGTTGAACATTGAAAATTAATTGGTGCGGCTACTATGTGTGTCTGCAAATTTTCATGTTATAGACTATATTTCTTTACCACATAATCAATTAACAGAATTTACAAATCGAAAAATCTAAGGAAAGTGTTGAATAATCCAGGCTCTCACTTTACACAGTCATGTAACTTTATTGAAGAAGATTGATAAGAAGGAAACAAGTTTGAGACTCATTAAATCGTCTTTATCTATATGATATTTCTTTTATGTTTGAAAGCGAAATTCTAATCTTCTTTACCAAATGTTTTCATTTTTCAACCGAAGGACCTATTTGTATGCATACTTTTGTGTCAACACTTCGATTTTGTGAAAGTTTTAAAAACGTTGGATAAAAAAAAAAATAAGTCAAATATGATGAGCCTAGAAATTTTTCAGTTAACAAAGAGTAGAGTCAATTTGAACGTATAATCATATACTATGTTTTGTTCTAAATCTTTCAAGCTATCCTGTATAATATTTATGCATGAAAGGGACTAATAATACTTGGGCTAGACATCTATGGGAAATTGGTGAAAGCACTCTTTTGTGAAAGTAAAAGTCCATTGTGTTTGTCGCTTGTTTTACCATTTCTTTTTGCGAAAGGTATAGTGATATAATTATCATTTTTTGAGCGTCCTCTGTGATGCATGTACTAATATATGTCCCACAAAAATTCAACTTAAGCTGTCCAACTGGCCACTCAGCACCGATTTTAGTGATGCTATGTGCAACCGAAACCCTAATTGGCATAACTAATCTGTGAATGATTATCAATTTCGCGAGCATACTCATCCAAAAGAGTCGATAAATTTTTACAAAGTTGTAACAATTCGCCGCACACCAAATTATTGCTATGTTGATGCCAACCATGAAAGAATGCATGACCAATAGCATCGTCTCTATCTTATATTATGTTCTAAAAGCTACTGTGTTTAGTCTACGTGTGAAATGTGTATGGACGATGCGTGTATGTGTTTTCGCAGCGTACTTACCAGGCGGCAAGCTGAGTTTAATTGATGAGAATAAAAGAATAATGGTGTCACCGGAATAAGGCATTTGAACGATCATCACTGGAGAGTTAGAGTTCATGATATGTTTGTTTTCAAAACTTTGAATGGAATATCTTGTGTTCGATTTGAGGTACTTATAATGTAGGGTATTGTTCCTGTTGGGTTTTGATATATTCTTCCTAATCCGTGTCCTTGGATACTCGCATTTTTCCCCCTTTATGTAGATACATCGTTATCTAATAGGATCTTCTGCAAGTAGACTTGATTATGTGCCCAAATTGGATCTTCAGAGAAATTACCTAGATATACCTATGTTTGATTGATAGGCATGAACGTCAAACCAGAGCTTTTGTCCAACCTTTAGCAGAGAGAAAAGCCTGGATCTATATCATCTCTCTTTGTCTCTCTCTCTCTTCTCTCTTCTCTCTTCTCTCTTCTCTCTCTCGCTCTCTCTCTCTCTTTCTCTCTCTCCCTCCCTCGCCCTGGGTTGTGACAAAAGGAGGCCCTTTTCTTCTCTATGAAGCTTTTCTTGATATTCCCCATAGAAAGATACCCCAACACACCCACAATTTGGAGAATCTCCAAGCATCAAAGCAAATTAGTAGTTAACTTTAGGTGAAGAAAAATGAGAGGAGAGAGAGAGAGAGAGACTAGGGATTTTTTTTGGGCTACCCGTTGCAATTTTTTTTTTCCTTTTCAAAGGTGATAATTATGGGTCAAGAGATTATTTCGTTTTCTTTGCCTTTCCCCTTTTCCTTTTTGCTCAAATGGGACCTCCCAAAAACAAAAAGTTGTCTCATTTACCCATCGGAGGATCACCACCATTACTTCAAATTCTCCTACACTCTTCTCCATCACTCGATAACCTTCAAGAATAATTTCACTAGCTACCTGAATATATGTGTGGTTGGTCCCCTACCTTGTCTTGTTAGTGCCTAAAGAGAATCGAGGGATCGAGAATTTAAAGTCGATATTAATTATTACTACAATTTTTCCCTTGAGGATCAGAGCTTTATGTGTCAATATAAATGTCCATATGCTCAACTTTCTCTGTCCTCGTATCTTTTTCGTGAAGACCCTTGCAAAACAATATGAATTATGCATAATCGGTTATATAAAAAGGTTTAAAAGATGAGATACATACGATATACATTGATCTTTAAAAAAAATTTAACATTTTTTCCAGCATATGTATATGTTTTGAGCTTGGGGTTAATAGTCTCCAATGGAAAGAGTAACAAGACCGGCATAGGTAATAATTGACATATTGGGGTTTCTACATCAAACCTCTAGTCGAGATTGAACTCAAATCACTTGCTAATCAAAAGCTGAAAGGGAATTGACTTAGCGGAGCTTCTATATCAAAACCCTAGCGCCAATTTTTTCTATTTTCAGATGGAAATGCCGAGTAATTAGAAAGTGAGTGGCCCTAAATTCTAAATGATGTCCGAAAGAACTTGAAAGCTAAGTGGTGTGATTCAAGCCAGAGGAGACAGAGTTGTCCCCACATGCGTTAGAGCGAGGATTAAAGGATAAAGAACACACATTTATCCCTGGATACTTGATCGGCCTTCTCAGTAAATTACAATACCAAATAATATATCTTGTGCGTAGAATAAATTAAACTAAGAGATTATTTCTCAAACTCACACAATTGCATGCAATTCCACTATTTTATTGAGAAAAATCGAGGAGAAAAAAAGCTTATGGGGATTTTAAGCTCTCTGGGAAGCTGCCCTAGATGAACTTTGAGTCTGTTAGGGTTAAACATAAATTTGCTCTTACTTTCACTTTGCAACCCTACCTACACTCAGTATAGAGAAAAAAAATTAAACATGCATCGGATATAATTCTAGTAAGTGTAATTTATATATTTAGACGTCTATCCGCGATTTAAAGCGTGTCTTTTAATATATGGTTTCATTAAAATAATCTTTAGCTGGCACCCTCTTGATTCACTGGGTACTTTTTTGCCCAACAGTAGACACAGAAATCAGTAAAAAAACTCTGCCAATGGGTCATCATCCCAATCCCACTGACACTTTTGTCAGTTAAACATCTTGAAGATGACGATGAAGACGGTGGCGATACATTTGAAGAACAAAGCGGACGTGACTTTGAAGAATTTCGAGGAAAAAAAAAAGCTTTGCTAGGTTTTTCTCTTTTCTTGCACAGTAGTTCCGCAGCGTCCTGATATCATTCAATACCATACCGGAAACGCTTTTCTGCATTACAACATGATACAAACATGCAGAAACAGCAGCGGTTTCAGAGAGGAACAGAGACTCTCAGACGGTCAAAGATTTATTGAAACGTCTCTTCAATCTACAGTTCACCCGTCAGAGCGAGGTTAGAGAGGGAGGGCTTTGTGTACAGCACTGTCGTGAAGCAAGAAACTAGCCCTACAAACCAGAACTTTGTTTTGCCTCCCACCAAAACTCTCTCTCTCTCTCTCTCTCGGGCACACGCAAAAGCACAAAAAATAAAGCTGCGAACGAAGATTCATTCATGCCATTTTGAAGGGTGTCCATATTTGTGTGGCTCAACTGATGACCCGCATTTTTTTGTCCCAGCCTACGCCCTTAATAATTGATTGCATTTTCACCCTCCTCCCTCTCTTGCTTTTCCCCTCTCTCTCTCTCTCTCTCTCTCTCTCTCTCAATGGAAGTACAACCCTCATCTTTCGCAAAAACGAGTTACCTGTATCTATTTCTCAATAGTTGAACCAATCAGCATTTAGGAAATGAAATATTTAAATAATCTTCCACAGAAAATATATATATATATATATAGAGAGAGAGAGAGAGCAGTGGAGCCTGCACTTAACAGTATCTTCTTCCTTTTTCTTTCCTGCCGATTCATCCCCCGATGTCTAGATGAGCTTCCTCGACATACAAGATAATATTTTTTGTGCAGTGTACGGTTTGCTGGTGAAAAGTTTCATCTTCACAAGTGGTCTCAAGATCATGGCATTAACTCAATGCACATATGTCGGGGTCTGGAGATCGCTCGTGAAAAGAAGCTTTTTCAAGGGCGACGCGCCTTTATGAAGTTCGTATAAAAGGAGCAATCTCTTCTTTCCTTACATTGAGCTATATATAGGTTAAAGCGCAAAAGAATTGCACCACGAAAGTCCATGGCTGACTAGTTCAATGGATGTCCATTCTTTGAGGAAACTTGGGACGTTGAGTTGGATAATATCTCTGATAAGATTTTCTTGAACCGTGGCATAAAAAATTGTGGTAACTCGATAGATTTTCTCACGTTATACTAAAAGCTCCAAACATATTTAATTTCATATGTAATATCACCATATCAAAGTTTCATTCCACAACAATCATGTATCCAAAATGACAAAGTAATTGATTGTATCGTTGTCACTTCTACGCTTCCCTAAATATTTTCCCCCTCCCTCTAGCCAAAAAGCTAATAATTTTGCTTTGAATTTCCCCAGGCAATGGTGAATCTCAAAAGGGTATATGTTCCATCTATCTACTAACCCATCCATCTCTCCACTAACCAAAGCGCAGGAGCATTATATGCACCCCCAAAAAGCTGGTGCATTTTTGCAGGACATGAAAAGCCTATATACATAATTTTCATATTCATCTCCTCTTTCGCTACTCAGAGAGCCACCATGATTTGGTGAAGAATCGCAGAAGAGAGGATCTTCAAAAGGGCAGTTGGTTATTATAGCCAAGAGCAGACCCCCAAAATATGCGGAATATTTATTAACATCCTCGACACTTCATGACATGTCTTTGATTAATTAGTGCCCTCTCGTCATGATCGCCTCCTAAAGGGGCTTCTTTGTCGTTTGACTGGCATCCGCTGGTATGCCTTTATTCGTTCGGAACGGATGATTGTTGCCAATGTGTAGGTCACTCGAAAAGGTATAATTCACACGCCGAGAAGATACCATATATTATTTCAATGTAAGAACGAATACTTTCCTTTAAAACATAGGATAAGGCATCGAGGCGGTCGGCTAGCTTTAAATAGGAGAGCTGGTCAAAACGAAGTAGTTTCTCCTAGCTGCCAGAGAGACGAATACCTACTTATTCCATGAATGCATAAGCTAGTTAAGCATGCATACGTGTTATGCAATGTTCGACAAGACAATGTTCTCGCCATATAATACCTACCCGCAAGATACGACTCAAACTTCAACTAAATCATGGCACCACCACGTGGTGCGACATTCCATTCCAGTAAATACCAAGATAACACGGTATGAATAACATGTCACAAATTACTTCCTCGAATATAGGGGAATAAGCTTAACATGTCCTACCTTTTCCTAGAGAATACTTCTCATTAGTCAGCTTGTGGCTTATATAAGTTTTTTGAGCCACATACTGAAAGCTCTAATAAGCATCGAGTAAAGAAACTAGATATATACCTCTCATATAAATTAAAATCGCCGCAACCATCAGATGTTTCAGAATCTACATTTCAAGGTAAAGTACTCCATGATATATATAATGTTTAAGAAGGGTCACACACTAATACATTTCATGAATTTCTTCTTAATCATTGGCCTTGGCTATACAATTGGAGAACAAGCTCACAAACCCTCTAAAAGAAATTCTCAAAAGGCCACTACACTTATCAAACTTGATCATCCTATTTTAGTTACTTGCCATACCTAATTCGCCTACTCTCTTTTTTTCCCCTATTTTTCACTGCGTGGACTCGTTGTCTTGCTCTACCTCAGACGCTGGCTCATCGTCTTCTTCGAACCTGTCAATGCCATATGCAGCGTGGCCGCTTCCAAAGGCCTTGATATGGTCCTTGAGCGACCTCTTGTGCTTGAAATCGGACCCGCAAATGCAGTACCAGAGCTTCCCGCAGTTCTTCTCGTGGGTCCTCCAGTCGCCCCGGACCGCGAACGCCTTGCCGCACTTGCGGCACATGAAGGGCTTGATGCCATGCTTGCGCTTGTAGTGCGTCTGCAGTGTCCGGAAGTCCTTGAGAGGCTTTGCCCTTGGGTGGTCAATGTTGTTCCGGCAACCAGGCGCGCAGCAGTAGCAGGGAAGCCGGAGCATGCCTGTTGGTTGTGTGCCTCTCAGAGACTCGGGGCCTTTCCGGTACTGAGATCCATGCCCCCACATATGCATCTGCAAGCAAAAAAAAAAAAAAATCCTAGAGTTACATATGCTCATATACATCGGCAAACTTAGACAAGATAGATCATTTGGAAGTAGAATCAGTCTCTCAATTGCCATGCTTATGTAGAAGGACAAATTATTGCTCGGAAAAAGGTGATTACAGTTTTTGACTGGCGTTGAGGGTTCTGTCTACTTCTTTATGTGTCTCATGTTAATTGAATTACTAAGCTGAAAAGAAGGACGGCCTCTCTCTCTCTCTCTCTCTCTCTCTCTCTCTCGGCAGCATCAAGAGATAGTTGCATAGTGTGTATATATGACACTTTTCCTCAGACAATGCAACGCGAGAATGTGCCTTTACTAAAGTTTCTATCCACTTGACCTAAGAATGGACATTGACAATTAATAACTTTTAGTCATACGCAGAAAGCATATAATGTCAATGGAATCTCTAATGTTCTTTTTGGTGAACCTGATTTAAGAAGAATACGCTCTCATCAGATGGCTTCTGGTTCTAACCTATTCATTTGCTACATGATAAAAGATCAAGGAACTATATATTATCCTTTATGTTAATGGTACAAGTCCAAACGAAGGGTGAAACTAAGGGTGGTGGTTCTTGTTCTGCCCCAAGTTTTGCATTTTCTTACCGAGGTTCTTCAGCACAGAATCTAATGAAAGAAAGAAAACGAGAGAGAGAAAGAGAGGGAGAGAGGGAGAGAGAGGGAGAGAGAGGGAGGGAGGGAGGGAGGGAGGGAGGGAGGGATTTAATGAAAGAAGTTAATATCTTTTCACTCTTATATCACGGTTCAGTTATAAGCAGACTGCGGAATGTCCATACATAGAAAACGCAAGTTCCTGATCAAACCGAAGCCAATCAGTGTCCTCTGGTTAAAAATCTGTAAAGTTTTCAGTTGTACAAGCACTTGCCAGAATAGAGCTCGAAGAAGCACAGACTTCAAGAAACTAATCAAGAAGGGAAGGGTGCATAAGGAACATTGGTCTGTGCTGTTCGATCACATAAAGGCAAAGCTATAGCTAATACTGACCTCTTTCTTTGTCTCTCTCGGTTTGGGTCTCAGAAAAATGATATTTAAACTCAAAACCCCCCACAAAAAAGCATGCAAATCAGACACTGACCATATCCATGAGTCCATGACCACAAAATTAAAATACTTCCTCATCTTTACCCATGTTAGAAAAACTCGAAACTCCATGCTTTTTAGAGAGAGAGAGAGAGGGAGAGGGAGAGGGAGCTATCAGTACACATATCTGAATCAAGGCGACATCCAAGATCGTCGCGAAAAAAAACCCAAATTAAGCCCGTTTGTCTTTCTTCTTTTCTTCTTTGTTCTTTCTTTTCCATTTCATATTCTCACTTACTAAAAAGAGAAACTGTGTGCGTGCGTGTGTGTGTGTGTGAGAGAGAGAGAGAGGCACAAACCATGGATCAGTTAGATCAAATTGTGAAATAAAAACCTAAGCTAGTGGCGTAGTTTAGGTTTACCTGCATGTTGTTGTAACGGTTGAAGGTCTTGAAGCAAACAGGGCAAGAGAACTGGGTTGGGCCAATGAGGATCTGGGAAGGGGTTGGGATCCAGTACTGCCCCTTGTTTATCCGGCTCATCAAGTACCCACAATCCTCCCCAACACCATGTTCTTGATCTGGCTTGTTGTGATGATCATGAGCTGTGATGATCTCTGACGAAGAACATGAAGAGGAAGAAGAAGCGAGCATCATCACCGACGCCAGCTCAGCAGCGGTCGGGCTTGGTAACCCTATGTGGAGTGCCACAGTCACTCCAGTCTCATCATCGTCGTCGTCATCTTGGTCACCATCATCATCCTCATCTTGAGCTCCAGCCGACTGTTTGGGCTTGTCCACTTCCATGAGAAAGTTCTCTTCTTGATTTTGCCCTTGCCCTTGCCCTTGCTCTTGTTCTTGTTCTCGTTCTTGATCTTGTTCTTGCTGTCTTGTGGGGCTCAACAGGCTGAGGAGAGGAAGAGCTTCTCTGATAGGAGGATGAGGAGGTGGGGTCTGTTCATGGTGATGGTTGATGAAGGTGAAGTTGTGATAAGCTGAGGAAGAGTAGTAATAAGGCGGCTGTGGACTTGAAGGTGGAGAGAAGTAATGGTGGTGGTGGTGGTGGTGGAGAGGGTTGAAATTGAAGAAAGGGTCGGTCATGGTGAAGTCTCTGATCAATCTTGATGAGAGAGAGAGAGAGAGAGAGAGAGGAATAGTATAGCTTGGTGGTATTAGCTTTTATAGAGAGAGAAAGAGAGAGAGAGAGAGTGGAGAGCTAGAGCATGTTGTTGACAGGAGTAAAAGGGCGAGGAAGATAAAACCACCCAGCGCAGAAGACCCTCCTCCTTTTTTCTTTTTCTTTTTTTTTGGCTCTTTATTTTTCTTTCTTCTTCCTCTTCTTTTTTGGGCGCACACCTCAGGAAAGTTAATGTTTGAATTATTGTTGTTGAAAATATTCACTTTAATGGGGACCTAGGCAAAAGAAGGTCAAAAAATAGGGACCTAGGCATAGGATAACCCGTTATCTGATGATAATGAAATTAGACGAGAAGAACTTTCTATTGGATGGAGCGGAAAAAAAAATAATAGAGCCCATGCCGGGTCTCGAAAATAAATAAATATAAAAGCATATTTTTGGCCTCTGAATTTTAGCATTTTTTGGCCCTCAAGTTCTTGATTATTAGTTCGCCTAATATGACCTTTCAACTTGCATATTTTTTCTAATCAAATACCTCCAACGCCAAATTCCAATAATTATAACTAGCTCATCTATTAAAGTTAGCAAGAGTTTAAAATTAAAAATTGAAATGCAATATTCACGTTGAGAATTCTCATTATCGATGTTCATGTTATATTTATCTTTGAAAAGGTGTTTTTAGTACCATGCATTAACATAGTCCATGGTAACAAAAGGTTTTCCACATCACTCAGAATTGGTGGCTCCTTGAAGGTTTTGATTTGAAAATTAACGCAAATTCGGAGATTTAATTAGACATACTAAAGTTAAAAGAATTTGATTGGGAAAAAAGTGCAAGTTAGGAAACCAAAAGATCGACTTTTACCCAAAAAAGGGAATACATTTTCATATTTCTGCATTTTGATTCGTGCTGTTCTTCACAGAATGTCTCTGTCGAGGGTTAAGATGGAAATTGATATAGATCTTGCACAGGTTTTCCATCCCAACATTAAGACCCTTCTCTTGGTCATTCAAACGAGACACCTGCTAGTCTCCAAACACCATTGATTCCCCTCGGGCCTCGGAAACTTTTTGATTCACGGAGTTTGCACAGGACAGCAAGTGAAGATCATTCTTACTGAACTAGCTCATCGTATCGAATCAATGCTTTAATTCTAGCCTTCTAATCACTTCAATGCTGGCCTAACAATAGTGTCACCTTTGAACTATGTGCAATTTGCACACATACAAAAATTCTAGTTATTGTACCAAAAGAAGAAAGAAGTTTTTGTTATTATTTTGAGGCATTAGTAAGAAAACTGCCCAAGCTGGTCAATGACTAAATGATGTATTCGAGCAATGTGATTTAATTTTATTCTAGCTCCACGTAACATTTCAAGAATATGGTCACAATGGAAGCAAATCGTTACGATTCCTTTAGGATCCGTTTGTTTCACAGAAATAAATGAATTGAAAAATATTTTCCCAAAAATAATTGCCCGTATCCCTTGAAATAATTAATTAATAAAAAATATTTTTTTATGGAAAACAATTTTAAGTTGAAACATATTTGTAGATGATGAAAATGTTTTTCATTTATTTATTTTGTAAGTGATACATGTGATTACTTTTAGGAAAATATTTTTAAAATAATCTATTTTTCCGCAAAACAAATGGAAGTGTGGATCATGGAGGTATTCATATGAAGAATTGAACTTAATCTAGCACACTTGGCTATACATAAATAACAGGTCTAATGATACCGATTGTGGAATTAATTTATGTTTTTATATATCCAATAAGAATTATAAGTCCTAACCCCAGCTAATAATACTTGATTTATGTTGAAAATCGCTCGTACTGACTAATATGCCCTCCCATGAACTGAAAACCGCATGCTTGTAACTGATAAAAAGCCTAGGGCACTGAAGAAGAGGATAAGAAATAGTGCGCATCGAACTTATGCACGTACCCATGACAGGTCGGCTGCTAATTTGGACAAGAACATGAAACAACTTCCAAATTTTTCTCAGATATCAAATAATGCTGTCGGAGGTCCTCAGGATTTTCCAAATGCTTGTAGTTAGTAAGCAGCTCTATCTTCAGAGGGTTCTTGATAATCGCGCGAAAATGAACAAACGACTGAAACGGCAGATTTTACTGCTTTGAATAGAGGCTTGTTGTACTGTGTATGATTACTGTTCCGATGATGTTAGTGAGAGTCTCCTCCTACCAAAATTGCAAACGCAAACTGCTCTCGCTAAATTTTCTGTTTCTCATCGCAGAGTATCAAAAGATGCAAATGAATTTCCATGAGGGATTTTAGTGATCAAGGAATTGCTGCAACAAGTTCACGTCATTCTCAAGGAGGGCATACCCGCCTAATCACGCTGTTGAAAGGATTCTTGACATTTTCAGTGAAATAGAACCAAGTAAGCGTGGTTGAGTTCAGTCCTTTTTTTTCCCCCTCCAAAGCAAACTGAACCGCCAATTGCCCTGAAATTTAAAGAGTTAAAGTCCGCCTAGCTGTCCAATGCGTGAGAGAGAGCCGCGTGATGACAGTCTACTGCAAGATGGGGTGCAGGCACTGACGATTCAGTGTGGAGATAAACATCAAGGGTTCGGCAGGAGAGGTAGAAGCATTACAAAGTAGCAAGTTTAAGGGTCATGTAAAGTGCTTTAAGTGATGCAAGGAAGAGCGTATGAAAAAGAACATTTCCTAAATCGAAATACAAAGTTAGTAGGCAGGATGCCATGCTGAATGTTGCCCAGGAGAGCACCAATTATGCGGAGATACCTTGCAGGTGACTACTAGATCATTGGAAGATGAAATAGAGTATTGAACGTTTCACAAGAACTAATTTACTATTTACTAGTCTACAAAAATGGTGGTTAGACGCGGCCTACAAGACCGCAAAGATAAAGACACTAAGGATTCGGATGTACGATTAGGTAGAGCACACATTGACAGACGTGAGACATATGTTCTAGAACTCAATAAGAGTCTTATTACTCTAGGTATACTCAATGATATTCGGCATAAGCATACCACTAAAGGTGAAGTGTTGAAGATTTTTTGTGGTGCCATGACAACCATGAATACGAAGAAGGTAGATTCTCTCGATCATCTATCGGGAGAGAATGATGCTCTAGGATTCTTTACTTTGGAGATAAGATTCAAAATTGAAATCCACTAGAGATAACCCGAGCATAAGATTAATTGGTTCTCAACGTTGCGTGAAATGAGAGCGTGAACAAAATTGGCGATAAGGTAAGCGGAAAAAAAGTATGGCTCCAAAAGGAAATTGCTTAAGTGACGATAGTGATGGCCTTTCTTGTTAAAAGTTAATTTCCACTAATTGTCTTATTTGTTTTTATCTCTTAAAATCATGTAGGAACTTTCGCTATTGCTCGACGCGTGAAATGATGAAATCACTAAATTTGATTGTCAAGAAGGACTGGTCAGGTGTTCAAAGAGTTTGAATACCTAATTATTATTTAAAAAGAAAAAAGGAAAAGGTGCAGTTCCATCGGGAGAAGGGAACTTCTCGGGGCATGCATCAACTCCAACTCTTTGCAGATTCAACAGCCAAAAAGTTATCCATTTGTGAACTCAATCCATCGAGGCCTAGGGAACACGTAGTACACGTCCATCTCTTTTTTTCTAAAGTGGCAAGCGTTAAATCTCACGTAGTTTTCAATGGTAAATTGATGGAGATTGTTATGATTATGTGTGGACTATGTTCTCTTTTTTTTTTTTTTTTCCTGTTCTTTTCTTTCTTTCTTTTTTCCTCCATCACATGTCAAGATTCAATATCTCCAGAACTAAAGGCAATGGGATCTAATGGGTTTTTCCCTTGTCTCTAGGACTTACAGAGTCCGCATATTGTTGGGAAATTGATTGGTCTAAGTTAAAAAGATCAAAAGCAAATCAATTACAAACCTTTACCTTTTGCTTAAAGCCAAATAGAAAAAGCCAACCATGGACAGTGCCCCTTCTGATCCTTCCACCCCCCTTCTTCGGTTAGATGTCCCATAGCCTGACGCAGAACATGCAGTTTCATATGCAGAGAATTTTTTATGTACACCAACCAAATCTACAAAAAAAAAAGATACGCCTATGGCACATGTCATTTTGAAGGTCACTTTTCATAATGAAAATGCCGTATGATGAAAGACACATCTTTTCATCGCTTGACAATAGAATGATTTGTCCATAAACATGTAAAATGATAAAATCCAGGACCACACTTGCGCAATCTCTCTATCTCTGTCTCTCTATCTCGGGTGTGCACACGATATTTTTCAAATTAATAAAAGAATGTCTTTGGGATTTGCAAATGTAGCAGCAACTTCTTAGGAAGTCCAACATGAAATATTATTTTTTTGGGTTCATCGGTAACATGAAGGGGGAAGCACTATGAGGATGCATTTGGGTACGTGATTCGTGTAAAAATGGCACATGAGATATTATAATAAGGTCTAGGAGACTCGGACAACGTGAATTATCTTTTCCAAGAATCAATAACATAAGCTAAGGGGTCGATACGGACAAAATCGAGCATTTAGCACAAGGAGCATTTTGCTGACCTTGTTTATTCGATGAGACATGTCGAGTTTCCAAGACGGCACGAGTGTGCTGGACGTTTTGCAAAGATAAAACCCCGCTTTTGTGTCTCCCTGTCCGGTGTCTTGTGCCGGCATACCCAAAACATCTATTCCCCGCATTGCAAATCCCCATGAACCCTAAGCCAAAACTGTCAAACGGTCATGAATCTAGGCCCTAGATTCAGAAAATGTGTTCTTTTTTCCGAGTGTCCGAAGCATGTTGCCTGCCCCTCAAAACGAAATGAAAGAAGGGAAAGAAGGAAGCCTGTACAAAGCACGAGGCCAAGAGGGGGCAAGAGAAAGAAGGGAGCAATTAATGTGGTTTGACGATGAGCAGATCATAACTCCAAGCTAACAAGATCCTCTGTCTCGTTCGATATTACATGATTACCCATGTCGTCAATTTTCTTTCAAATCATAAATAACGAGGTGTCGAGATGAAACGCATTAAGACATGTTTAGTGACGGAAGAACCCCTTCCTAATCCACCTAACACCAAATGCACGGGGAAAAATAATCAAGACCCGGTACATTTGTCTACCCTGCATTTGAAGCTAGCAACATACTCAACGAAGTTTTATGCAGAGAGGTTAAGAGGATGTAGCCTGATTGGCCTCGCCTCTCCCGTATGTCAGCATGCTATACTTAAGAAAAATGCTTAATCAAAGGGAAGGTGTGGAAAAAAGAAGAAAAGGAGGAACGCGGCCCTCAATTTGTAGATTTTTCCCAAGCAAAAGAAGCCAAGTCCTAAAGCCAATTAATGAAATAGAGGATTCCAGGCACCAGGTACAGAATGGAGACAATGAGACTCTCGTGCACAATCTGGATGCAGCCACAGCTTACACAGAGACGGACAAGGACAGACATTGAAGAAAGAGACCATGAATACAATGATTGAGTGACACTGTTCACGGAAATTGATGACATCACCAGGTAGTCAATACCTTCTTCAAGTCCCTTTCTCTCTTCTGTTCCCAAATTGATTAGCGATGAGGGCCTCCCCTTTTGGCCCCGTATAACCATCGTATGAGCTATATAATTCGGGCCTACACGCTGCAACCTGCCATAAAAGACCGTCTGCTTCTGATATGAACTGTTCCATTCATCAGAGACAAGGATTCCTTCAATATGATGCATACAAGATGGGAGCTTCAAAACAAAATTTGTGGCTTAAAACACGCTTGTTCATTATTAAATCCCTTCAAATTATCCACATTGAATCACCGACGGGAGCAGATGAGATGGGACAAAATCCTACGACTGTAGACAAAGGCTTGAAGCACAATAAAAAGTATGAAAGCTCTTGTATCAGGGACGCCGGAAGCACAAGCTACCCATATCACATCATGGACTCAAAATTACCTTTGCATTTAAAGCGTGGTAGTGACCTGGATGAATAATCCACATCCCAAGAGAGCTGTGAGGCAAGAAGGTGACTGTTGATATCATTCTCAAAATCTAGGCTACATATTCCCCCATCGGCGGATCGACCACATGTTAGTGCCGGGGCCACCACCTTGGCAGCTTTCGCGAATTCTGTGAGAAGGGTCCAGCATTTGTCTCACATCAACTTCAACAAAAAGATATGCAATTTAGGTAAATGAAGGTTGCACAACTAGCATAGTTTTAGTGCAGAGTCACGTTGGACCACTGTTTTCACCCACAAATATATAGCAATCAGGAGGGGGAGAAGATATGGGGAATTGGAATTTCTTCCTTCATTCAACAATGAAGCCCTACATTCATACAGTTATCAGAGTATTTGCACCATTTCAGTGCTCTTTCTCTCGTTAACTCATACATAGCCTTTAAGATTGGGCTAATCATTTGACTAGAGGCCTTGAGAGATCTAAGCCGTCAGGGTGGAGGTGCTAAACCTCAAAAGAATGACCACCTACAGGTTTTCCAGTCACTGAACCAAGCCATGTGAAAGGCACCTATCACTCTCATGATAAAGATACAGGTATGCTGGCACATGATAGTGAACAAGCATAGATCATGAACTAGACAGTTGACACAGTAAGAGCAAGAAATGTGAGAACAAATGTAGCTACGGAGAATCCAATGTTACGCACACTAAGTCATAAGCACCCCTAAGACAATCCAATAATCTCCGAGGTACCCTTTTTAAAACAATTCCCAGTCCTATTCCCTGAGGCAATAATATCTCCATAAAAGCATCTTGTTCAGCTTGAAGCAGCTCTAATATCCAGAAAGGCATTGCCAATCTGAGAAGTGATGCTCCATTGGTGGAAACCACCATGTTGAAGAAACAAATTCTGGCCTCACAACATAGTAGCCATGAAAAACTTTCAGTCCCCAATCCAACTAAGAGCCAACTTACGTAGTGGTGGTTACCACATTATGAACAAATTTTCAACTATGTAGCGTAAGATGGAAATGTGACAACCTCTGCCGACATCCCCCACGACACATCAATGTCCTTGTCAGATGTATTAAAAATGCATTGCCCGTGAGCATGCATTTGAAATTACAGATGTCACCATCAGTAATGCTCTAAACGTCATCAAGATGGAAGGTAAATAATGTTGGGTGGCAACAATTTCTTAGAGCTCATAGAACAAATAAGCATTATATGATTGACAAATCGTTATACCTTGTGCTGCACAATTCCTCTCTGTGGAAATTAGTCACACTGCTCGAAGAACATACATGTCAAATGACTGACCAATATACACCAGTTTCACAAATGAATTCCATCCCTGGTTCAAGAACTGATTGACCTATTGCTCTATGTTTCTTGATGTGTGATTTTCTGCTGGGATTCTCTTTCTTGTGCTTACTTCCATGCCATGTTCTACTTATCTAATCCAAGATGCTTGAGACAGGCCAAGATTTTTAACTACCCTCTCTAACCTCACATTGATCAACCTTCAGCTCAACGCAAGTTGTGAAACAGAAAGTCACATCACATGATCCATGAACAATTCGAACACGGCCAATTCTAGTTAAAGGATCAAAGAACAAAGGAAAAGACAGAAACAATTCGAAGTATAATTCAGAAAAAATCCTCCTTCAAAATGGCAACCCGGAAGCAACATAACCAGTCAAAAGTGCAACTAGTAAGCAAAATGCTACAAGAAAAAAACCTCAAAAATAGATGAGCATCCCCATTTCCAACAGATTCAAAAGGACAAATCCTTACACATGGCCATCTTAACCAGGAGTAACAAAGAACAAGAATGTTCGTTTTGTAAATTAATTTGATAAAATTCCTGCTTCCTATATAGTTAATAGGTGACTCCTTGGTCATACTTGAGGCTTCTTGTCTAATGCATGAGTAAGAATTCTCAGGCTGAACCTCCTTTAGTTTTACACCAAGATCAATGATCCTCGGAAAGTCATGACTGATGACTCAACTGATAATGCCTAAGGGGTTTATGCCACCTAAGGAATTGGCAGTTTGAGATGACTACCTCTACCCCCTGGAATTGCCCCTCCACCAAAATGACCATATATTCCTAATGCCATTCAACTCTCAGATATGAACCATTCCATGGCAATACAATGAATGACTGGACTATTGCCCGTGTCACCAAAACTATTACGTTTCAGCCAACGAAGTCTCCAGTTCCAATGAGCGTAAAGAATGTCTCATCTTCCCCACCATATAAAACGGAAGCAAAATTCAAAGATCAAGTGAAAGAAGAGTCACATGATATCTACACATGGATAATATTTTCTGTAGATCTACACCAACATAAGCACACACTAAAGGAGGGCCGGCGGGCCCCTCACTCACCCCGAGACGGTTGGTGCTCGGCGCATATATAGATGAAGGCATGGACTTAATCTGGTCTTTTTGCCCAGTACTGAGCGTGGATATATATAATTGGGGATGAAAATGGGGTCTAGAAGGTCTGAACTCAGGAGCACCTGCTCTGATATCGCATTAGATTTTGTAGGATCGGTACTAGCTGTTCTCAAAACTTGTACTGTTTCACGAAGGCCTGGTTTTGACATTTAAATATACTATCACGGTCAAACATATTAAAAGCCTGCCAAGTTCAACCCCAATCCTGATATCCCCCCCTCCTCCGAGCCTGCGAAATTTGTTTAGCCTCGCACCCCCTAATGTGAAAGTTCCTGCAACCTCCGCGGGTCAAGCCCCTCGACTTCTACAGCTAATTTTCACACAATCCAAACTCCAAAGAGAAACTTCAACCAAAAAAAAAAACTCCAAAGAGAAACAAAAAGTAACTTCTTTGAGCTCGACCCAGAAAGACCACTCCCCTAAATCACATTCCCGAGGTGGCTAGAGCGAAACGCGGCATCACCCAACAATCCGGCTACGCACACCGAGCAAGCAGAGAAACGGCGAGCGAAACGTCTCGCCGGAAATGTCAATCAATCGAGAACCCCCCTCTACAGAAGCAAAGTAAGGGAGAACGAGGGAAAGAAGGAGACTCGAACATTGGGAACCGCGGCTTCCTGAATCGTCGAGCGGATTTCCACGATTCCTCCCGACCCGGCTCGTCGGCGCGGCCTCTTGAGGCGAGAATGATCCGACAAAGGTGATGATCGGTGCGTCCGGACGGCGGTGGGTGACCAGCGATGGGTACAACGTGACTGAAGCGAAAATGCTGAGTGCAGAGGCATGCGCTTTCCTTTGGGCGTGGAGTTGAATCTTTTCCTGAAAATTATTTTAGGTGAATTTTATTTCAAAATGAAGATCTGAAATTATCATTTAATCTCGAATAAAAGATGGAGCAAACATGTGCCTCTCACAATCTTACGCCACTTTCTAGTGACATGATGGGACATTTTAGAGTTTTTCTATTTTCTTCTTTTATTCATCTTTCGTCTTCTTCATCGCACATGCGCAAAACCACTTTCGACAATTGATCTTACTTGACATTATGAAGTCACTGCTAAGCTTTTATACCAGCATAATCGATAACTACTCTATCCATCATTGGATCGAAGCTGTGGCTGTTCTCTCTCTTCTCACTTGCAGTCATGGCCATCATGTCTCCGAGCTCTTAAGCATGGCCATGGCCGATCTCAAGATCAACATGTTCAAGAGCGACTTCATGATGTCAACAAAACAATTCTAGTTACATCATGCCTGATTATTCCCCATTATCCTAACCTTAATTAGAAGATTTGCTTTGCATAATTCTTATAAGGGGTTGACTACTCTAACCCATATTATTAGTATCAATAAATGGAGAAATATTATGAACATATTCGTTAGACAATCCTAACCTTGATAGAGAACAGCTGCCTTTGTCGTTGAGTTATCCCCAAACTCTTCATTGGCAAATTAGAGATCTTCTTGAGCTATCAAGCGTCATAGTTATTCACCAATTCAAACTTATGAACTGGACCAAATCAAGTGATTCAGAGTGTTTATCTTGAGAATCCGTCGAATTCCCAATTAAAAAAATATGGAATTGGAAATTACCGATCCAATACCTAATTCTTGAGAAGTAATCATACTGATTGGACTAACGAGCGCTTTTAATTCTACATATTGAGAATCGATCCTATATGATCCATTTCTCTATTCTATGGTGGGAACTAACTCATTTTAGAATCAATTACCCTTACTTGACTCAATATTCATGGAGTGAGGAATTTAGGATATTTGGGGGAAAGAAGGAAAAAAAAAAAAAAAAAAGATTGAGATCTTTTAAAAGTATAAAATCCCCTTAGCTTTCTGTAAGGTAAAAATATCTCGTACTTGACAATTTCAAAACGTTATTTTCGATATTCAAATTCTTGGAATGAATTAGTACTGTTTGGAGTGATTTTCAATTTTATACAATATTACGATTCTCAAAATCTAACTCTTGTTTTATTTGAAACTCTTATTTGATATTTACATATAGGATCACCTATTTTGTTATATATAAAATAATTTCTATTCGTTCTTTAAATTTTGGGAATGGAAAGCAAAAGAGAATAGGAGACGGTGCTCTTTGCTTATAAAATTAAATTAAATTAAAGAGCCCAAAGCAAACTTTCACATTAAATAAAAAATACCGACTTTTCAAATCAATACAATAGGATTAAAACCACTCAAAACCCCTAAATCGGAAATCTCTCTTCGACGGGATCGCAGGAAAGTCAAGCTGTCGTTCATCATGGCATTTGTCCGATCACGATCGGTCGTTCCGGCGATCGAGACGGCGATTTCAGCTGCTGATTAGCCATGTTCGATTTCGTCTGATTTGGTCGGAAAAAAAAAAGGGGGTTTGAGAATGAGTCAGCAGCCGTCGGTGATCCTCGCGACCGCCAGCTACGATCACACCATCCGATTCTGGGAGGCCAAGAGCGGACGATGCTACAGAACGATTCAGTACCCGGATTCGGTACGTCTGCTGATTCTTGATATTTAGCATTGATTTGTCCATTTCGGCGATCTTTGAACGTAGTATTGAGCTGGGTTTTTGCCAAGTTCTTCGTTTGAGTTCGGGAAGTTGTGTAATTGTAAGTCTGTGAGTTAAGAAGATATCTTTGTACGATGTGAGATATGGTTGGGGATTTCTTATGCAGCTAACCTGTTTGATGGATAGAAGTTTTAGCTGGGTGTAATTTTATGAGTCAGTGTATGTGTCTGCAATGTCGACTTTATGTTTCCAATTCGTGGGTGCGGAATGCGTTTTCTTTCCCTGCTAAATTCATGGGCTTTGTTGCTTCTTAATGCTGAATTTGTTCCGCAAAGCAAGTGAAAGCGGTTTGTCGATATGAAGATGAATTCTTTTACTTGCTGCGTGTATAAATCCTTGACATGGAAAAATGAAATTGTGAGTGAATTCATCTTGTGCACTGCGCGCAGCAAGTCAACCGGTTGGAGATAACTCCACATAAGCGGTACCTGGCTGTGGCGGGAAATCCCAGCATAAGATTGTTTGATGTCAACTCAAACACCCCTCAACCGGTATGTCTCTTAACACTTCCTGATACATGTTATGTGATTTCAACTCATACTGATTTACGATGTTCTGTTCAATTGACAAGAACTTCATGAAATCCATTGCAGGTGATGAGTTTCGACTCCCATACCAATAATGTCATGGCTGTGGGGTTTCAGTATGATGGAAATTGGATGTACTCAGGCTCTGAAGATGGAACTGTTAGAATATGGGACCTGAGGTAGAAAAAATGCACTAAAATTGTCGATGATACTCAAGTTTATTTGGTGGCATATTACAGTGAGAACCTTGTTTCTTGTCCTTTCTCAATGCAAATGCAGAGCTCGTGGTTGCCAAAGAGAATATGAAAGCCGTGGAGCTGTAAATACAGTTGTTCTGCACCCAAATCAGGTCAGATGTTTATTGCCCTGGGTTTCTAAACATCTACGAGAAAAATGCCGTATAGTTTCCTTCCCTTAGTGGGGCTATCAGACCCTTTTCTTTCATCAAGATAGAAAAGAAAAGGCATATATTGATCAATGTTTGAGTTGGATTAATGTCAAAGTTACTTTTTCCAAAATTCTTTTCATGCTACTAATCCTTAGTATACTGTATACTGTATCTTGTACCTTAAGACTGGTTGAACTCTCCTGCAGTTCTTCCTTACTTTTTGGTGAAGTTTGCTAAAGTCCAGTTTCCTACATCCCTCATATAAATGGTTTCTAATAGCAATCTTCCTTCACTTATAGCTTAAACCCTTTGGTTGGTTATTCTAACAAAGGTAAACAATTGGAGTAAAATCACCAACTTTGTCTTTCTTTCATCGTAAGGCAGGGAAATCTCTCATGCAAAACTAGCGAAAGTGTAATTAATAAATGGTTTCTCATTTGGCTTAAAGGGAATCCTGTATGATGTGATGCGTAACTGAATCTTTCCAGATTTAAGATAAGCACACCTGAATTCCTAAAATTAGATGTGAAAGTGTAATTGGATCCTAAAACTTTCAAAAGTGCAATCCAATCCTAAATGTTGTCAAATCGATGCAATCAAGTCTCTCCGTCAATTTTGTCCAATTTGACTTATGGAAAATGCTAAAAAATGCTAATGTGGCATTTTTAAATGTTTCCAGAAGAGATGTGCATTGGCAAAAAGCTTAAAAATAATAAAAAAAGAAAAGGATGACAAAAAAAAAGGAAAATGTCTTAAAAGGAAAGAAAAAGAAAAAGAAAGCAGTCTTGGGTTGGTCTAGGGGCGACAACCCCGGCCCTCACAGGTGTAGTAGTGGGCAGTGGCCAACCCGCCCCTCTTCCTCCCCCACCCAAAAAAAAAAAAAAAACAAAAACAAAAAAAAAAACGCGCACACACGAGTCTCTATTGAGTCTTCTTTTTTTTTTTTTACCTTTTTAGCTTGCTCTTTTACTTCTTAATCTAATTTGTTAAGAATTGGCAAAAAAAAAAAAAAAAAAAATTAAGGTTCGCGGAAAACATCATTAGTTTGATCATTGCACATGTTAGTTAACATTAACAGCCGCGTAGGAGAGAAAATAATAGAAAAGGCCTAATTAACATTTTCTATTAATTAAATTGTATAGATGTAAAGGAGAGACTTGATCGCACCAATTTGATAAACTTAGGACTTGATTGCATTTTTTGAAAATATTAGAACTCACTTGTACTTTCCCCACAAGTTTTAGGACTTATAGTGCTCTTATCCTACCAATATTCATTATTACCTTCTATATACTTGGTTTTTTCTACGAGTAATTGAACTAGGTGATTAACAGTCTTTTTGAGTACATAGGAGGCTTGTTGGATGGATTTAAATTTTCGTGTCTGCAAAGTCTAGCTTTGGTCATATATTGTGAATTGACTAGGGATCATGGTTTGATTATCCAGACTGAGCTAATATCAGGAGACCAAAATGGAAATATCCGTGTATGGGATTTGACAGCGAATTCATGCAGCTGTGAGTTGGTATGTATAATGTATCAATGTGATGTTTGTCAAGAGAAATACTCTCCATTGATACACTGCTAAGATTGAGATACTTTTCGAGTAGCTGCGGAGTACTTACTAACTGCTCCAGAGTGAATTAGGTACCAGAGGTGGATACAGCGGTCAGATCCTTAACAGTTATGTGGGATGGGAGTCTGGTGGTTGCTGCAAATAATAATGGAACATGTTATGTTTGGCGCTTGTTGCGTGGGAGTCAGGTGATTAAACTATGCCATGAAACACCATGGTTTCTGGCTTTTCCTCTTTTACTCATTCCTCACATGTGGTGTGTCTTTGTTTACCTCCGCAGACAATGACCAACTTTGAGCCACTTCATAAACTACAAGCACATAATGGATATATTCTTAAATGTCTTCTTTCACCTGAGTTTTGTGATCCCCACAGGCTAGTTTCTCATCCTTTCTGGGAGCCCTTTTTCCAATTCTGACCTATATATCAATATTAGTAGCATGATGGGATCTGAATTATGTTTCAGATATTTGGCTACCGCTTCTTCTGACCATACCGTCAAGATTTGGAATGTTGAAGGTTTCACTCTAGAAAAGACTTTGATAGGTACGTTTGGAACTCACTCTGCCTCCGTTGCGTTCCATTTGCTTTTAAAATCACAGTCAAACAAAATTAATGCCATGCACCAATTGCCTAACTGATTCCTTGTTTCACTTGTTTTTCAGGACATCAACGCTGGGTGTGGGACTGCGTTTTCTCGGTAGATGGTGCTTATCTTATAACAGGTATGTGGCTCCTGTCTCGAGCTGTCCTGATGGATATTTCTGGAGTGCAAGTAAATCTTGCTCCTGAGTCCTGAATGCCTAGGAAGTGGTTAATAGTTGATCACTGTCCAGTTGGTTGGCTAGTGCTGTGCTTAAGCATTAGAATTTGACTAGTGGCATGGGACTAGTCTTGCATTACTGTATCTATTTTTCTCCAAATTCTGGGTTCATGTGTCAGAAGAAGGGCTTCAAGTGATAATGGGATGGCAGGTTATCCAATTTTATTAGTTGTTTGAGCTGAGATGTTGCCACCTTTTCGGTCCTCTATGTTTCTATTCACATCAGGAGAGGTGAAGGGGAGGGAGCCAAATTGTGCAAAGAACTAAAACTCTTATCTAGAAAATGGAAATCATGAGCAGGGCATATGTAAAATCGACAATCACAATAAATATCATCTTCTTATGAGTATCTTGAGGTGCTTACCATATCGCATTATCATTGGTTTGTAAATGTTAGATCAGGATGCGCATCTAGGTCATTAAAGAGACTCATTCTGGCAAGTGACAATACTCGAATCATATCTCAAACATCTTTAAATCCCTTTGCTAAGAATACTATCTTCATCTAATCCTACTCAATATCAAGGGCCCAGCGACCGGTCTCTGAACATATAGGATAATGCAGTATCGCACCATGGAAAGGTGTTCCCGTAATTTGTTCTCTCTTTTCCTTCCTGACTTCATCTGAATTCCTCTTCTGCATGTAGCTTCCTCGGACACGACAGCAAGACTCTGGTCCATGTCGACTGGTCAAGATATCAGGGTGTATCAAGGACATCATAAAGCAACTACTTGCTGTGCCCTCCACGACGGTGCGGAAGGGTCTCCAGGCTGATATTGGAAAAACCCTAGGGCTTAAACCGCATCAGTTCGCAAATCCCCTAACGGGGGGCCGACTGTTTTCCTTTGTGTAAAAAAGTTCGTTGTTGTCCGAACAATCACATTCTTCGCAGATTAAAGTGCACATAAGTTGCTAGCGTTGGATTATCCAAGTTGTCTTGTCTTGTCTTTTGAATATCGAAATGATGAATTTCCGAGGGAACAGGGCAAGAGATGAAAGCTTGAAGCTTTTTAGCACGGGCAGCTCATGACTCGTGGATCTCAGATGTCCCAAGTTTTCCGTTCTTTCTACTTGATTACAGCCAGTGGTGGGTTCACTGAATTGCTTGTAAATATACTCAATAATCAATGTAGTTGTTCGTCGATAATGTCTACATAATTTGCAGAAACAATAGACTAAACTAAACGACAGTATGCAGGTTCCACTTTTGGCCAGACTCACCAGAGTAAACAATAAATCGGCATCCATACAAGCAAGCATTTTACAAAATGGAAGGACTATAGAGATGGGGTAAAAGGTTGAATAACACACCCCAAAGAAACAAAATTACACGTATCGGCAATAAACAAAGGCTATTGACAGAGCCTCCGACCTAATGAAAGTAGAGGAGAATCTGTCCATCATTCCTCTTTCTTTCCTACTCTGTTGGAGGACTCTCCATCGATCTTTGGCTTCGATGGTGCAACCTTTGCAGGGGTGGACCGCTCCGACTGTGAGAATTTGACTAGTATGTGCATGAGAACAGTAATAATTGCCAGACTGATCGAGGAAAATGCGATTCCCTTCCATGATGACAAGAATGAGGTCCGGCGAAGGAACTGCCAAGCCCCAAAACCAACCAAACATGTCCAAGAGATGACCACCTATGCCAAAAACGGAAACTGAGGGTTCAACCCAAAAAGAACGGAACATCCAGTTCGTACTTTGGTCATCAAAAAGAATGTTCTACGCTGTTAAACAAAAAACTGACCAGAAGTGACTTTATTGGCCGGCCTGTATCCTGCAACTCACGGTCACTAAATGTGTCCTCAGCTATATGTTTGTCCAACAATGCATCCTACACTCGAAAAGGCAAAAGTTAATTAAGACAAGCAAACTGATAAAGCACAGTTACATCCTTAGTCCAAGTCTACAAAGTCAGATTACACATCAGGCGAACACTATTTGACTGATATACAAAGTTACTGTCACCTTAGCCACAAATCTATCTCTGCACCACTGTGCAACTGCATCGTCTGTTTCAGGCAATTCCTTCATCAAATGCCTCTCGAGATGCACATGGACCTGCAGGAAGGTAGTGGTCATTTTCATTAAGAAATATGTATTCATCACTGAAAGTCATCATATCCCATAGACAAATATCCAACAAACTGCAGTGGTTTCACTGTAAAGGAAGTTTTCACAGCCAGAGAATAATCAGGAAATTTCACAAAAAGTTAGGCTACTTGCGTTCAGGTACCTTCAGCAATATTGAGTTCATTAATAGATGTAGATGTACCATGTGCAAATTACAACTAACATTCATTAATTACCGACTCTACAGCTGGACTACCATAAGCCGACGCAGCAAGAAAGAGTTACCTGTACCAGGCTGATATATGTGAAACCAAAATAAAAATAAGTGATGACAGCCACTTCCAAAAAGCCATTAGTGTCATAATTAGATACTTTTTAACAACATCCATCACTTCTGACTCCCAGTCCAAACTGATCCAAGTATTAAGATGGTACTATATACAACACATAATGATGACATCTATTGGTTGGTCTTAGACAAGACGACATCGACAGACCAAGCAAACATGCAGTGCATGATTGTCAGAACTATCAAATGCACCATTGGCAAATGAACACCACAAAAAAATTACTGTAACAACTTTTAGAGCTTTTGAAGGAATGCCAATTCGGCATCCTTCAGCAGTGAGTGCCGAAACTCCAACTTCAAATGAAATAAATAACTTACCACTGACGGCTGCCCCTTGAAAAGTCTTAGTATTGTAGGTGCAGAAGAAGATTTAGGAATGGACACTGTGACATCATAAATAGCTGGAACAAATGAACGCATGTGACTGACTGCTGAAACAAAACCCTGAAAGAAAGAAATAGTTAAGAAGATATTCTATTCAAGTATAATTGATAATATCAGTGATCAAAAGATCCTAGCACTCTGATATAGCAGTGATCCTAATGTAACTCAGACAGAAAGACCAGAAGAGTTTACCAACCACAAATTGACAAACTTCAATGAGGCACATTTGCTTGTTGAATGTATTTTATGATTACAATGTAAACTCGATGATTCAACAGATATAAGAGAACTTGGTAGATCAAACCTACTTATCATCCAGTAGTTAGCATCGAGATTACAATCTAACTCAAGTAGAGATCTCAAATAAAGCCTCCACAAAATCCTCTTCCCTTTTTTCTCTCTCCTGTTTTGGATATATCTACACCAATCATATAATTTTGCCCATGGAGTTATATCAAATGCTACAGATCTACTACTCTGCATATACAAATTTAGCACTAAGATTTCTTGCAACCACACTAAAAATGCATGAAACAGTAATTAACAACCTTTAGCAGACCGAAATTGCAAATGAGAATGCTAAGAAGACACTAGCACATACTGAACATCTTTTAAAAACAATGGGCCATATTGTGGGGAAGATCGACAGCAGTTTAGAAAGTACGAACAGAATCCTTGGAGGTATTTCCACCCTAAACCTAGCATAGTTTAAATAGGTGAAATAAGCAAGACACCCAATTGGCTTTCTTCAGCCGTCCAAAAATAAAAGTACTAAACAACAAACCTTTTTCAGCCAAAGGAAACACTATCTACTGACATTAAATATACATGAAGACAATCTTGCTATCACAAATCCCATCAATACCCCAAAAAGTGTACAACATAGGCTACCGAAACTATGAAATGGGGCATTTCCACAGAAAAAACAAAATTCCTTGGCCATGTACTACGCAATATAGATCTAAGAAAAAGGGCTTGCTAGATGGATCTTTCGGGCTAATGCATAAATAGTAACGGAACGTTGGATATGAAATCTAAAGCTTCTTCAAGGTCATTGTCTTATTGTGATGGTTCCCCCTGTCATCAGCTTTCTGGTTCGCAAAACCAATGTTTGGTGCACTGGCGATCACTGACTGTAACTAGTTTTCAACATACAGAATAAAACAGCATAAAAGCCAATCAACTTTTATTTACATTTCTATGCTTCAAGTGATAATTGTTGCATCACAGGTCACTCTACGCCGAAACCTTCCTGCCACTCCCTATTGAAGAGATTTCTGCTTTTAGGCCATGGAAGATATTAACTAAGTATTAAATAAAAATAAAAGCCACCCCAGCCAAGCCCATCCAAAAGCAGAAAAAGATAGAAGGATACGAGAAAAGCAAACAATTTCTTCAATTTTCTCTCCCCAAAAGAGATAGGAGGGGCTGAAAGTAACCTTGGTACGGGGAATCAATGTGTTTCGAGGTACAGGAAGTCCTGTTGAATTTGCATACTCCTGAGCTGCCAAAAGCTTTGCCTGGGTAAAGCGAGTTCCTTCAACAAAAAGAGCCAACCAGAAGGGCAGAGGGTAATCCTTTAGCCTTAGCAGACCTGACTGCAGCAAAAAACCACAAGAACCAACAATCAATTAAAGCACTCCACAAGTACAAATGCATAGATGGTCATCAGCAAAGCATTTTTATTTAACCAGACAGTTAACAAATTATAGAGTGCAAGTAATATAAGGTTCCCTTTAGTACCTTTAAGGTGCTTTCATCCTTTGCCCAGCTCCTTTCCAGGAAAAGATACTCGGAAAACCACATTGACCAACCTAGTACCTGCAAGCATGGAAAATCCAAATCCCGCTTTTGAGAAAGCTTATATGCCCATCGCTCTTTCAAAAGGAAGTAAGTCTTTCCAACAAGAAAGTCAAAGTCACACCCCTACTTATATGATGCAGCGAAGCCAAACTCATTCAAGTCAAAGGGGACATACTTTTCCTGATGCAAAGTCATCCTATTCAATTAGCTATGCTAATGCAACTGGGCTGCCTTTACTTTATAAAGCTATAGACTGTGGTTAGCGAGTTGCATAAGGGCTTACTAACTCCTTATAAAGGAGAAATAAGAAGACTTCCTTCCCTACTTGATTTGATTCGTCCTCATTTGGGCAAGAAGGACAATAAGGAGGAACCAAGCAACTGACGTAAAATGTATGTTTATGTTACAGTCAGGTGATGTGGATCTCTGAGAAAGATAAATGACAAGCCGGTAAATCTTATGTTTATTCAGTCCTTTCCATCTTTCACTACAATAGATCAAATTGTCCAATGATATCAAACACCTAAAATCAATGACGAAGGTGTGGTCTGATAACAATAACCGCATGCATAAAAGAGGTCAAAAGAAAAAATCTCATGCATAAAAGAGTAACGACAACAGAAACAATCAGTTTGCAAGACACATCCTATTTCTCAGAAAACTAAAGCCAATTCATCTCTTTCCTTAAGATTACAAACCATTTTGCTCCAATAAAATACCAAATTTCATGAACTAATTATATGGCTGCGAGCAAGTTCCAGCTGTGAACATGTCGGGTCTGCTGCTAGAAGTGATGATTAAATTGTTAACCTACTGCAGTTAGCAAAATATGCTAGCTCTGGAGCAAGTAATACTGGAAACATACCGGAAGAAACTTCGATGATTTCTTCATCACAGCTAATGTGCTGCCAAGGCAACCTGATCGCTGTATACAGATAAGTTTTTATAAATCAATATGGAAAAAAGGCAGGTCATCATGTCAGCTAACTTTAAATGGAACATAAAAATAAAAAAGTCACAGAAGTAATAAACCAGAAAAGGGGAAAATAATGAAAAGAAGATACGTATGTGAGAGACCTAATTCACTACGGGCCAATGATATGTACCCAATTTCAATGATGATCTGACAAGTACGCACAGTGCAGATGCATGAATTCCTATGTAAACAAAGAGTAGATATGTCCAATAATTTTCATGACCGATACTCACCTGAGCCAAGACCCATCCAACCAGCCAATCAATATCACTTCTGTGATTTGATATGACAAGCGCATGTTCTTTGCCTGCAATATCCAAAGATAAACAATTAGCTATTTATAGCTTTCAGAGCAATGAAACTATACAGTTTCTTCCAGATAAAAATTAATATAGAATTTGCAATCCATTGATCTCGATCATACCCATTAAGTGAAAGGTTTCCCGATCAGTGAATAACTGGATCTACATAAAAAAGAAAACAAATTCACATAATCAGTATTATGGTACATCTGAAACAAAATAGAGTAATGCATACTCCCACAAAATAGTATAATCATTTTAACCAGACAATCTATGTCAAAGTCCTCAAATAGACAGCAGTGAATGTGCAGAAGCATCTCGGAGAAAGAGAAAATGACAAAAGAATTAAGAGATAAAAGGAGGACTGGTATTGAATTGCCACATAATCTTTACTATGCTTGGCACCTCCTGAAGAAACCTTTACTCATCAAAGCTAAAAGAAGTACTCACTAAAAAATATATGCTGGAGCATTTGAATTTCATAAACGCAGCACACAGAAAACTGTGGCCATGCCTAAAGATGAGGATATGACAAGGGAGAGCTAATTCTTGAACAATTTCGCAGTAGGTGAAGAGTGAGAAAAGTTAAAAACTTCTTGTCAATACACTGCCAGCCAAGACCACCCAATCCGCATAAAGGCACAAACTCCAAGAAACAAATATTACTTAAAACAGAAACCAGTTGAGAATGACCAGATCCGGCAGTAGAAATGAACAATGATTCCAGAAGGAAAAGGAGAAGTATATCTGGAGTATCAAGGGTCATGTTCATAAAATAAGCCCATTTCATTGCATAATCTCTCCTAAATATGCCTTCTGTAGTCACATAGCAGGCTGAAAGTCGAGTACCCTAGTGCTCCTCAGTCATTACAGATGGTCCAAAGCTAGCAACACTGTACGCCATCGTATAGGATAAAATGGAAAAATTTCCAATTATGGAAGAACTCTTCTGCAACCTCACGCGTCTTCACTCTTGACTGATGAGGTAACCTCAAACGGGTAGAACAATAAACTCTAGCGGCTGCTTTCTACCGATTTGCATTACCAGTCTCGGCAATTTTTTATGTATCTTCGACGCCATCCTTACTGATCAATAGGTAAAGATTCACCGAACGAGTTAACCGAGATTGATGAATGTGCCAATACCTTAACTCCCGCCCACCAGTCGACTAGCCATATGAGCTCGAGCCACAACAGCTCGGCCACCACTCTGTTTATTCTTCTGTACGTATTCTTGGACAGCGGCCTAACAAGGACAAAGCACACTGCCTGAAACCGAAAAAAAAAAAAAAAAAAAAAACGACACGGTCAGTTACAAACACTGTGAATAACTTCAAAGGAAAGGAAAGAGGGGAATGTTCTCCCTGCCAAAACAAGCGGAACGACAAATGCACGACAGCCAGCCATTCGGCCAGCTATTTCACGGCAATCAAACCGAACGGCGATCAAGATAAAGAAAGCGGCAACAATGGAACGACACAAAAAGAAGTAGCTCATTTCCAATCGATCCCCTTCGACGCATTAGGAGAAGCAACTTTTCCGGTCCGAGCGGAAAAGAGGAGGCCTCGGACAAGGCGCGGACGGATTCCAGCGAAACTCGGAGAGGCCGCGCGAGGCCAGGCAGGCAGGCAGGCAGGCAGGCAGGCAATCGAGCAAGCTCCGAATCTGGCGCGCGAGTGGACGGCCGAGGCGGGGAGTGAGGCTTTACCTGGACGAGATTGACGACGAGGCCGGAGATGAAGAAGAGGATGCCCAGGGGGACGACGACGGCTGCCGCTGGGACCGCCATGGCACGCGACCGACCACCACCACCTCCCCGCGCCGCACCACCGCAGACGGCGGATTCAACAAGAGAGAGAGAGAGAGAGGATAAGAAAAGAGACGGCGGATTTCGGAGAGAGAGAGAGAGAGGGGAGCGATCTGGTGCGGAGGAGATACGATTTTAGTGAGAAGTGGGGAAGGAGGTGCGATCCATCGGATCAGCGCGACGGACGATAGAATCGAAGAGGTGCGAAGAGGTTAAGACAGACCCCTTCTTCTTTAAACGCAACGGCGTTTCTGTTCTGCTGCCAAGGCGCAGTGGTAACGACACCGGCAAAAGCGATTTCTCGGATTTATTATTATCCGATTCCGGGCCATTTGTGGTAAAACGATCGTAAATTTTCCTTTGCCTTTTTTTTTTTTTTTTTTATATTCTTTTTTGTCTATTAGCCAGGTGAAATCCATTTTCCGTTTTTGCTGACCCACAGAAATGGGTTACGCATATAGAAAGAGAAGATGAAATTCGATATCAAATTTTTTTTTATTTCTTTCAATGCACCGCCACCTCGAGGTCAGAAAAAGTAAATTACAAAGAGCATGTTGGCATCTGCACGATGGATCAAATTCGCATGAGTGGCAATGAAACTTAAAAAAAAAAAAAAAAATCAGATCTTTTAATCGTTGGAATTATTGTCGTTATAGGGGACAGAATGGGTTAATGCCTCGTTTTTTCCAATAATAAAAAAAAAAAACCGACGAACCATACAATTATCTTGCTAAGGATTGAACATGAATCTTCTGGAGCCGTGATTGAAGCGAGATCCTTTTTTGAGTACTAGTCGGCTGCCCTAGTTAAATGTGAGGAACGCCATTCCTCGGTGGCTTTAGCCCCAAATCTCTTGTGGGGACAAGTTCATGTGTCCGCCGAATTAGCAGCAAAAGTCCCCACGTTTTCTTCTCTTTTCGATTTCATTCCCATCATTGTTATTTATCGAAATAAATCCTCACCTCTCAAAATATATCACATCTATCCCAAAACTATACTTTCCGCAAAAACCGTCTCTTGATTACCTTTTTTCGCCTTCTTTAGCTTTAACTATTTAATACCCATAGTATTACAATCAAGATAGTATGTTAACTAGACCCAACTATGACTTGTGTAAAAGTTTTCCTTTTTAATTTTTTAATCACGAGACTATCAAAGAACTCGTGATTTCATGTCCTATTCTCTCTTATTGACATCGACGTAGCTATCCCATCTGTTAAAAATAACGAGCCCTCTCGTACAAAAATTTAAATGTTTACGTAATATTGAGTTCACACCAATAAAAAAACAAGACAAGTTTCTCAACGCATATAAAGATATCATTACTGGGAAGTTGACATTTTAGGCCGTGGACTGACTCGAAAAATACGTGAGGTGACACTTGATGATCGCAATTTCTCATCTGCATTGTTCTTCTATTTCTCAAACCACCCAAAGGGATTAGGTAAACCATGCTAGATGGAACACAGAGGAGGGGATTCTTCTGGGCTCAAGGGGACGGCGGCCACCGCGCATGCGATGCCCTTTTAATTAAATGCCCGCCGGTCAGGGGACCCGCAAGTGCGCAAATCACTGGCTGCGTGTCTCCGTCGCGAGCGACGCCAGTGCAAATTCACTTCAATGCCTCGCCGCTGGCATTCGAGGCTCGCGGTCCTCTGCGATGCAAACTCCTCGCACGCCCAATCCTTGAAAGTTCGTTCCCCCCTGGTGCCTAAAAGAAAAATGGAAATTGGCAAATTCCACCATTTCTTTTTGTCTCACCGGCCCCATTTATACCGCCGGCTCCACCAAATTTAAAGGCCGGTTTCGAGAATTTAATCGCCGAGATAAGCGTACGACTTCGGGCTCGCTTCGTACACGGCATGACTGCCCAGGTCAAATCGCGGTGGGAAAATTGTCCCCAGAAGTGTTGCATTTTTGCCGATAACATTCTAATTTTTCTTAATTCTATACATTTCCGCAATGTACTAATTAAGTCGATCCAATTCACGGACCGATGCTAATATGAACAATTCATAATGATATTTTCATATTTTTTTATTATCCCATCTTCTTCTCCTTTCCTTATTCCTTCTTCTTTTTTTTTCAAGTGAGGCCAGCTAGGGTCATTAGGCCCTTGCGGGCCACTACTAGACAAGGGTTGTTGAAACTTCCCAACCGAGGGAGAGGCGACCTTGCTTGTGGCCGCGGTTGCAATGGCCTCTCCCAAATCTATATGAGGTTGGGCAAGGCCTTGCCGGCCACAACTAAAAGAGAGAGAGAGAGAGAGAGAAAGGGAAGAGGAATAAAAAGAAAAATTAAAAATATTAATACATTATTGAAAATTACCATGTTAGCACCACGTAAAACGGTTGATATTCATATAGGCAAATTGCAGCCAAAATTAACCAAATGGATTCAATTAGAAATATGAAAAAATATATATATAATTTAATTGCAAAATTTAAAAATTTATTACTGAATTGATAAAAGTGCAGTAAATTTAAAAAAAAAATTGGATAATTTTTCCAATCACGAACAAATAGCTCCACGCAAGCCATTCTAACTCGGCATAAATGATTTGCTTTTGATCGGATCAAGGGAGGGCAAACTTAATTCGGTGCGAGAATGGTATGGGTTCTGCGCACTTGCTACCGTAAGTGGTATCGTACCGACCTCAAATTGTATGATTCGCGCCATAGCCGGCGTTGGTGGCGTCCTGAGTCGAAAGAGGTCCTTATGTAGTCAAAGATTTCGCCGAAGGCAAGGGGCCATTGATGCTCCGTCGCTCGCGAGTATACCACCGAAGAGACATTAAAACAAGACTTTTGACATCCTCATCATGGATTCGTTGAATATTCTGAGATTAGACATCATGCGACGCGAGATGATGTGGTTGGTTTTCGTTTCACACGAAAGAAATACAAGTTACATCAATATTAAAGTAGGGATCACTTATCCGTTAATGTGTCGTGTTTTAAAAATCATGGATTGATTTGATAATTAATATGATTTATATCTAAAAAATTGCGTAAAAAGTCATATATATATATGAGCTTTTGTCAATTTAATGATAAATATTTTAATCATGTCAATTGAATTATAAATCTTTTCACGTTTTGTCATTAAGTTAATCCATTTTGATTGAAAATCACTAATAATGTCAACCGTTTTACATGATACGGTCAACGCCGACATATATAATTTTCAATAATTATCTAATAATTTCCAATTTTTTTCTTTTTTTCTTTTTCTTCCCTTTTTCCTCTAGCCAGTCGTCACTAGCTAGAAGAAGAAGGAAGAAAAAAAATAAAAATATATATCTTAAAAATTATTCGCATCAAGACTGTAAAGACCACGTAAGATATATAGTGTCCATATTAGAGATTTTTGACTAAAATTGATCACATGCTCGATTGGTACAATTAAAAAATTTAGGATTAAAATGACAAAAATGATTTATGATTTTTTGGATAATTTTTTCATTTTCTTTCGTTGGTTTCTTCTGGCAACGCAAGATAATCACTGTCGAAGATACCTACATCGACACTATGTCTCAAGTCGATGCGTCATGCCTGTCCTGGAAAGTTGTATCTTTCATAAGAATTCTCAATATAGATCTACTCTCGAGATTACGGGAAAGCTATTCGCTTATCCATTTCATCGCGCATCGCAATGACTCGAAAACCAGCTTTTTTGGCCTCTTCCTAATGAGCTTTCGTATCGCCTTCATCGCAAGCGTGGGACAACCTCTTTCCTTGGCATGAAATCTGTCTAAAGTCGTTGTCGTGGATTCCTGTCGTTAGGCACGCGTGCGGTGGCGTTGGGAATTGGTTAGGCGGTGCAACCATAAATTTGACATAATTACATCCTCAGCCTCGCGTCACGCCCTTCGCCAACACTTCCTCGTGCTCGGTTTGGCCAACCAATCGTCCTCTCTTCCCTAGTTTTTTTTCCTGATTGAAATCGAAAGGAGTTCAATGGCCATCGACAGGACCGAGGAAAACCTCAACTACCCCAACGGCCCACATTGAATGGTTACCATAGTCGTGGAGAAAACTCAAATGGGCTTTCCAGTTTGTCTGGATTCGGCGTCGAATGGTCACTCCAATCCAAATCGTGATGTGGAAGCGTGCGAAAATAAGATGTGCCGTCTTAATTCTTGGACTGCCTCGGTCACCTGGGTAAAAGTGTTAGAGTAGGATGGAGTATGATTAGATCAGATAAAAAAATTTGGGTAGATTCTAATCTGTCCTTCGTTAGGTTAGAAATTACTGATGTCATTGATGAGCCTAGGTCAAAAGTGGATGATAGATGCAGAAGTGCAACTAAATCGCTTGAATAAAGTGAAAAGGCCGTAGATCTGGAGTCCTAAAAACCATTGTGACTGTCTTTACAACTGGTGGTTACCTTTCTCGAGGCGTGGTATCCGCCTTGGCAATCCAAAGATTGAAACATATGGATGGGGGTACAGTCGCACGTGGAGAGAGAAAAGAGAGAGAGAGATTCAAGCCATCAATCGACAATGGTAACTCGAGAGCTCTCATCACTGCTCCATGGTTGACGTATATGTGTAAGTGAAATTCACCGAAACATATCCAATGCTCTATATGTTAAATTTTCGTTGAAATACAAACAACGTAACATTGTAAACACTTAATTTTAGGGAGAATGACACTAAAAGTACTATAAGTTATGTACGATATTCACTTTAATATTAAAAGTTTTCGTCGGCTTACTTAAATTCCAAAATCGGAGAAAAACAATCACTTAAGTGCCTCGGGTGATAAATTTTGATTAAAGAAATTGTATTATGTTTATAATTAAAAAAAATATTTGAGGTGATTTTTTTTTACACTAAAGTGATCATTTTTTTTTTTTATTAAAATTGGCATTAAAGTAGTCACTTTTCAACAACGATTGGCACGGAATTGATCAATTTTTTTACAACGACTAGTATTGAAGTAATCGCTTTTTAACTTACTATGTGACGTCGTTCAGAGGTTACATGCTGATTAGGTATGCCGGCGAGTCATGTAAAATTAAGAAATTAATAAAATATCACTACATCGAATTTCCAACAATTTAGAATGGAGTTAGTATTCAAGCGATAATTTTTTTTTTTAAAGTGGCACTTAAGTGATCCGAAAAAAAATTTGGTGGTAGAGAGAGTGTCATACACAACTTATAGCACTTTTAGTGCTCTTCTCCCCTTAATTTTGACTCCATAATTTCTTTTCCTTTTATTTTTTATATCATAGATGTTGGAAAGCCTTAGATTTATATACATATTTCAAAATTACACATGTATATACACGCACCAACGAAATATTTTAAGATTTTTATTGTCAAAATACGTGCAATCATAAAATAAAACTTTTATCGTGCAATATGACTTTCTCGTCTACATTGTTGCAAATATAGAATTAAAGTAAAATCTACATACGCATATATGCACCAGACTTAGAGATTTGCTAAAATGCCCATTAAAAGCAAATTGCTGGGTGAAACTTAGAATATGTATATACAGATCCAGAAAATCATCAAAAAGCAAATCGTTGGGTGAAGTTCGCACGCGCATGCGGCAGTGACTCAACTTGACATGAGCTTAACCTGCTTATATAAATGGATGCAACTCAGCGGCCTCACCCTAATTGCTAATCGGGCATGATGGATGACATATTTCTTATGTTAGACATGAATAGACTCGCTTCATTTAAACACTAGAGGGTGCAAAGTGCAGAATTCGAGATTCGGAATGCAGAGTACAACTAAATGGATGATAAAAAAGATAATTATAGTAAGGGAGAAAGCTTAAACATGTTTACTTCGTAAAGTTTACCTTAAAAAATAAAAAGAAAAGTGGCAACATCATAATCCGCGAGATTCGACCCAACCGGACTTGAACCGAAAGGCCTATCTCGTTGGGTTGGGTCATGTCTCTGTTTCCCAAGGGAGATGGAAACGTTTATGTTATCGATCCTGGCTTGAACATTTGAGACGGAAAATGGTAATCCGCTGAGGCCATTTCAAGCCCAGTGGCCTTCTGGATTTGTTGAGTCCAATCTTTCTAGCTTGGACATGTTATGAGCCCAAAGACGTCGGCAAACGATCTAGAAACCAGACATGATTTGACTCCTAAGTATCCGGATTAGGGCTTAGTCTATCCATGCAAATTATGTCTATTATCCCCGCGAACAGACTATAGTACTACTTTTTCACCAATAATAGTGAAATAGACCTTTTAATGAAGGGATGGCAGGGAACGACTAGGGTTGTTGTCTCTCCTAACTATTTGGTGTTTGATGTGATTTTTCAAAGAACACGTGTTATCGTCTATCGAATTCATACAAGGTGTATACCTCACTGTACCTAGCAAGGTTCACAATTGTCTTTAGAGGTTATTGAGTAAAATCATTTGACTTAGAGTAACACATGATTTACACTGCATATAAAAGCGTCGATATTTTTCCATTGCAATAATATTAATGTTCAAACTTTCGAAAGCACGTTGAAAGCATTGTTTCTTATGAAATGACATTCAAGAGGAAATCCAGACGGTACCACCAATGTTTTTTTTCAAATGGCAAGAAAAGTTCCATTCACTACTAAAGAAATACTTTTATTGAAAACTGTTGCTAATCTACTTTTAATACACAATAAAGGAAAATGAACAGGGTATATGGACCACACCTTCGGAAGAAATTTCTCCAAAAGTTTCCCTTTCGACCTAATCCACAATTCCCAAAGAATTAGGTCACTCGATCGAAATTTTCCAAATTGATCATAGAATTCGCGCAAAAGGACCCGCTTTTGATAATTAAATACAAAAATCAGAGTTCATTAGAATAATCCTTGCATCACTGTCATAGGTTAGGTCGATGTGCCGGAATCCATGATCCCTATGGCGGCTGACTATCGCAATCAATGGACCCACCCTCGAATCTGGTGTCTTAAAGGATAGAGGAGCTTCTATTTTGATAAAATAATACATTCGCACTACTTTCTCATCGTCTTTTATTTTTTTTATTTCCCAAGATGAATATATAAAACGCATGCCGTGGCATTTCTGCTTGTTATGAGAGAGAAAAATTAGGCCTAGTCAAGTCTCTATTTTCTAAGGTTTCAGTTCTACAATAAAAGCCCAAGTCAAGATCTGCTCGATCGACGAATTAGTAAAACAAGACGGCGTCGCTTAAAAGCGTTTGATCTTAATTCTAGAAAGTTAATTAAACCACCGACAAACAAATAAATAAATGAAATTAAACCTTTCAAACTTCAGATGCATTCAGTTATTATAATTGGGGAGATCCATTGGACTGGAGCAGGAGACGCTAGAGCAACTTCTAGTGATTTAAAACTCTGAGATGAATCCTAAGTTGCGTAATTACCTTTCGGTAAATTACTAAAAAATGATAAATTTATTGTAATTATGTAAATTAAGTGTTAAACTTTTCAATTTAGTCAATTTAGTTATAATTCTTTTTTGCGATTTGCCAATTGAGCCATTCCGGCCATTTTTTATTATTGAAAATCACTAACATAAATGTCGGACATCCTATATGGCACGACTAGTATTAATATGGATAATTTTAATATATTTTTTTATGAAAAATGATTTTTTGCTATTTTATCAAATTTTTTATTATTTATTTCTCCTTCCATGGGCGATGACGCGAAGGCCCTTACTAGATCTAGACAGGGGTCAATGCGCGGCCTTGATGACCTTGCTTAGGACATTCTCAACCTCATGGCCGACTAGTGACAATTAGTTTGGAAATGAGTAATGCCATATCGAAAATTCAAATTTAGATGGCTTAGGTGCACGAAGGTTGGATAGTAGAAGCTTGGGAGAAAGAGAAGGTTTCGGGAAGATGGAAGGGATCTCAAGAGAGAAGCGATTGTAGAGAGATGAGATGAGCCAACGAGCGGTGTTTCTCTGAATAGGAAGAGACAATTATTTATAAGGAATTGTAATATGTGCTATGGCAAAAGTACTACAATAAAAGTACTGAAGTGTTTGTAGCCTCCGGTCTCATGGCACGAGACACTTCAGACTTTCGGTAGTCTCTTGACATGTGATCTAATTGGATTAAATAGATGTAAATTTTTCCAAAATGCTTCCCAATTTTTGAGGTGGGGGGAGCCACCGGCAATCTCCCCTAGGTTGCCGGTGACAATGACTTTTTTGTTTTGCCAACAACCAATGCCAATCAGTTCAAAACATGTTTTCTTTTATTGGTCCTTTCTCGAGACTTCTAGCTTAACTTTTTCGACATTGGTTGTATTTGTCGGCATATTTTTCGTGGATGTTACCCCCTGACTTTTAGTTAACCCCTAATTCTTCAAAAATTAAAAATATTACTAGCCCAAGGAGCAAAATTACCTTTGATCGGATTATACCTTTGACACGTAAGATCCCACGTGAATATTTCATAACTTTTGGAAGCTTAAATAATGTAAAAGGATGAATCGATACATCCTATAATTAAACATACTATGAATGCATTCAGATCATTTCATAGGGCCGATTTTCGAACTCACGTGGTAAAGACTCGTCAGGCCGTCGACACAAGAAGCAAAGGCAAAGCTAAAGCTAAAGCTAATTTACCTAAACTCTCACCCAAATTTCGTCCAAGCCTTTTCATCAAAGCAAAGCTTAATATTCTCGCTTTTGTCAATCCGATGGTCAACCTCGCACGGGCGATGGTAAAACGAGCTCCGGCCCAAAAAAGCCCAAAAGGGAAGCCGTCCTCTCCACTTCGCAGCCCTCCGGCTTCCTCACGGGGGTCCGGATTGACAGTTCTGCCCTCGTCAGTTGCCGCCAGACTCGACTCCCCCTCCCTCGCACGAAAGTCTTCGGAAGGCGCCAGGGGCATTGGCGGTAATTTCGCTCCCCCCCCCCCCGCGGCGGCCGGAGCACGCCCGGGAAGGAAAGGGAATCTTCTCTCGTCTCTCGTCTCTCTTTCTGTCTGTCCGGCATCCAGGATCTGTTGACGTCCAATTTCCACGGCGATCATTGGCGCCGATTATTTAATGGTTTTACCGGGAACATTCCGGTGGAATATGCAAATTGCGCGAGAGTAGACCAATGGCGAGCTCCTCTCTCTCTCTCTCCGTCGTGTGATTATTTTACAGCCTGGTGACGTTGATGCGGCATGTTCTTCTTCTTCCTCCTCTTGGGTGCTCTGGATGCCGTGAGCTGAGCTCGTTCCGTGGCGCCACTTCATTTTGGATCTGGGAGAACCGGTCAGTCGATTCTCTTTTAATCACTGGGGAGTCTTCGCTCGGCTTCGATTGCTCTGTGCTCTCCCCCATTGCACTGATCACTCCTATTGCATCAGCTTCGTTCGCGTCGGCCTTTACCTGTTCGTTGGAATTCGGTTTTTGTTTTCCCTTGCTTCATGATTGATTCTGCGTGGGGAATTCGTCCCGAGCGTCGCGAGAAATCGTGGGTATCGCTCGGATCATTGTTCCGTATCAGGGGTTGGAAAAAGTTGTCACCTTTTTCTTTGCTCTGTTACTTATAGCTTGCCGTTTTCGATGTGACTGACATGCCGGGTTATCGGACGTTTCGCGCCATATACACCGGCAAATCGCTTTGTAATGAACTAGTTGGTGAATGAAGTGTCTAGTCTCCGTAATTATGTGAAGTCGTAAGCATTCTTTAGTAGATTCATAGTTGTGTTGGTCTCATGGGTGCCGATTTTCGGTTGGACAGGTGCATAGAGAAGAACTGGCAATTCTGAGTTCAGATATTGTGCTGGCGATTCTGAGTTCCATTATCTGCTGCAAATTTATTCCTGAGTTGTTATTGAAGGATGTTTCATATGGAGAAACTGAAATTCTCGTGGTCTTTGGTTGGAGGGATTGCTTCTATTGTGGCGTTGATTTCATTGGTTCATCTATTCGTGTATCCAGTTGTACCTTCTTTGGATTACTTGAATGCTCAAAAAGTTCAAAACCCGTGCCTGCCTTTAAATGGATCCAGTGAAGGAGGCAAAAGTAATGGTCAGGCAACAAAATCACGTGTTGATCTGGATATTCAATTCCCAGCCGACTCTCACAATGCGGTGGTGTACCGTGGTGCACCTTGGAAGGCCAGGATAGGTAGGTGGCTCTCTGGCTGTGATTCTGTAACGGAGGAAGTCAATGTTGTTGAGGTAATCAAGACAAAGATTTTGTTCTTTTCCTTGTCAATGGTTGATTTTTCTCGAAGCATTTTCAGGTTAAGGGGTAAATTCTTGCTTATATTTAGCAGTTAGAACTAACAAAGAAAAGTAGCTTGGTCGGCATCAGCATCTTTGAATACTTAAGTATCAGAAACTGCAAACACATTCCTTTCCTATTTAGATGCTGGATAGAAGTTGATGATGGCATGCACTATCGTACTCTTGTCTATAACTTATCGTACTCTTGTCTATAACTTATTCTTGTTTGGCAGGTTATAGGTGGCCTGAGCTGCAAAGATGATTGTAGCGGTCAAGGCATTTGTAACCACGAGTTAGGGCAATGCCGTTGCTTTCATGGTTTCAGTGGTTAGTATTATCCCGAGGATTCTGTAATCTCATCAATAACACCAGTTTGAGTTCATAAAATAATGATCGGTGTTGTATCCTTTACTTTTTGTTCTCTCGTTGTCTAGATCTAACCAAGAGTCCAATAAGTGTACATCATCAGTCACAGAATATATGGAAGACTGATCTTCCCTGCAGACCTATGTGCCTAACCGGTCATTTTAACTGAGAAAGGGAATTCATCACATGGGGGACAATGTTAGACATATGGAGTGAATAAGATGCAAAGCATTTTGAGGATTTTTTTTAAGTCCTGTTTCTTCTTTCATGTTCCTGTCCTGTTATCCATTGAACTCAAATTGCTAAAAAGTAGTGCTGCCCATAGTCTTAGGCACAGGGATAACATCTGGATCTGGCATTAGCTAATTCCCGGAGTTGGTGCATTTAGAATATATAGCAACTATGACATTGGCTAGTTCGAACATTGGGTGAACAAAGTATGGCTTCACGGATGGTGATCTACCTTACAGTGGAAATGGCAGAATTTATAGCTTCAATGTATAGCCTTTATGTGTATTACAATCTGCTTTGGGACAATATGGAATACTTCTGTGTGTCACACTACCAATTTTTTTAAGATTTGTTTATAGGGAAAGTTTCACAGGGTTTGCTTACCTCATCCAAACTTAAGGAATGTCCACGACTTCACAGATTTAGGATGTTAGAGTTAATCATGCTTTCCATTTTGTTATAATGTTCTTATTCATGCCTTAAAATATGTTTTTGTCCCTAAATTCACTATAGTCTTTGCTTAAAATTGCTCTATCTATTTGGGGGTTATTTTCTGCTGCTATGTTATATTGTGGATACTTTCCCTATCTTTTCTGAACAATTTATTCTCAAATTATTTTGTGTAAGCAAATCTAAGTAGTCACCATCTGGGACAGGGGAAGGATGCTCTGAGGAGCTGCATCTGGATTGCAATTACCCAGCATCATCAGAGCTACCATATGGACGGTGGGTTGTCTCAATTTGCTCCGCTCACTGTGATACAACTAGAGCCATGTGCTTTTGTGGAGAAGGAACCAAGTATCCAAACCGTCCAGTGGCTGAGGCATGTGGGTTTCAAGTGAAGTAAGTATATGAAATGACTATATGGGCATTGATTCACATGTTCTATTAGACTAAATTAGTAGCAACTGATGGAAATATCTTCTAGGCTGCCTTCTGAAGATGGAGGTCCCAAGTTAACTGATTGGGCAAAAGCTGACCTGGAGAATATATTCACAATGAATGGTAGCATGCCAGGATGGTGTAACGTGGATCCAGCTGATGCTTATTCTTCCAAGGTACATTTCAAGGAGGAGTGTGACTGTAAATATGATGGCCTATGGGGTAGGTTTTGTGAAGTGCCAGTGCAGTGCACTTGTATCAATCAGTGCTCTGGACATGGATACTGCCGTGGTGGATTCTGTCAGGTATAAGTTTTACACTCTCAAGTGCTGGACGATTCAACTTAATTTCGAATTCAAGTAGGACAAGTTGATTAATGATCCTTTCTAATTTCGAAGTGACAAAGCACATATGCTAGTGCAAATGTTTTTTGACCAGAGATTGTTTTTCCACTCCATAAACGATTGATATTTCACAAACTCTTCTGCATCTTATGCTAATAGTTCCACTAGATTTTCTAGAGTGATTATTTGACAGATTTTTGTTTATTGTTCTTGATAATGGAAAATTTATTTGACTGGGGAAGGAAATGCGTGGACAAAAAGTCAGCATGCACTTATTTCGGCCTTTTGGATTTTGAGAATTCTGTAAATGTTTTAGAACAAAAGCTACAGCTGATGGATCTGGCTACTGCATTTTTAGTTTGCATGCCACTTTTCTGTAATAAGATAAGAATACTTTAAACAACCGAGTTTTATTTAATTTCTTTCCTAGTTTATTGCTCCATTCGTTGTGGTCTAAGGACACTTATTGATGTAAAAGTGCCCTACCTCTTGGGAATTTTTTTTTCTTGTCCATGGTGGTGGTGGTGTTGTTGTGTATACATCACTCAATTTTGGGTCTACATGCATTTTCTATTAGTTAATCTTAATGACACCAATAAGGTCAAATTAATCATACCACATCTTGTTGCAATTTATTCTTCTTGTGTTGATGGTCTGCAATTATAACTGAGCATGTTCTAATTGTCAGTGCAAGAATGGTTGGTATGGAGCTGATTGTAGTATTCCATCAGTTTTGTCATCTGTGGGAGAGTGGCCTCAATGGCTACGCCCAGCTCAAATTGAAGTTCCTACTAACGAGAATCTCATGGGGCCTCTTGTCAGTCTCAAGACTTCTCTAAAAAGGAAGAGGCCACTTATATATGTGTATGATCTGCCCCCAGAATTTAACAGTCTGCTTCTCGAGGTCAGAGAGAGAGTTGCCTTTTCTTTTCTTGAGATATTTGGATGACGTAGATATGATTCTTACAATTAAATGGAATCTACAGGGACGACACTTCAAGTTTGAATGTGTCAACAGAATCTATGATGACAGGAATGCAACTCTGTGGACAGAACAGTTGTATGGCTCCCAGGTAAAACGTTATAATACATTTCAAATCAACACTGTAGATAAGTTGAGATTTCTTTCTTTTTAGTAGTTATACTACCTGTCATTAGAAGCTAAATCCTTCCACAGTAGTAACAGTCATTTATCTCTATTCTGGTGATTGCAGATGGCACTCTATGAAAGTATATTAGCTAGTCCACACAGGACACTGAATGGTGAAGAAGCAGATTTTTTCTTTGTGCCTGTTCTTGATTCGTGCATAATTACTCGTGCTGACGATGCACCTCATTTGAGTATGCAGGTACAGTTTCTTAGCAGTTGCTTTAACCTACCTGGTACAGGATATAATCATATTATTTATCACCTGGTACACATGCATGATGCATTGTTTTATTTTCTATCGTTTGTTCAGGTTAGCCTGTGGCTGTTACAGGAACTTATCACCTGATGTTTGTTCTTTTACCACGAGTTTTTCTGTGCTTTAAGAGCTTCTGTGTTTAAGTTATTGAGTATAGATTGTCTTATTTTTTCTAAATATGTGGTGATGCAATTGTTTGTGCAACTGTGTATCTACTTATCAGGACCACATGGGTTTGAGGAGCTCTCTCACCTTGGATTTTTACAAGAAGGCACACAATCACATAGTTTCCCAATATCCTTTTTGGAACCGTTCATCTGGAAGGGACCATTTATGGGTATGAAATGAGGAACTTTTTCCTTTCCTTACACAAAGACAGAGTGGAAGGGACTGAATAATATAACACAGCCACTCTTGGTGCATGTACTTACCATGTGACTCTTGTACTTGCAGTTTTTTTCCTGGGATGAAGGTGCTTGCTATGCCCCCAAGGAGATATGGAACAGCATGATGTTGGTTCACTGGGGTAATACAAATTCAAAGCATAATGGCTCGACCACAGCCTACTGGGCTGATAACTGGGATCACATTTCTTTGGATAGAAGGGGGGACCATCCATGTTTTGACCCTGATAAAGATCTCGTTCTTCCTGCATGGAAGATCCCTGATGCAAATGCTGTAAAATTGAATCTTTGGGCTAGGTTTGGATTCTGTTTCATCAGATTTCTCGTTCATTGTAGTTTTCTCCAAGTGAAGAATTGAGGAGCATTTTACTAAGCAATGTGAATTTATAGGCCCTATGAGAAAAGGAAAAAACTGTTCTATTTCAATGGAAATCTGGGACCAGCTTATGCAAATGGAAGGCCGGAAGACACGTAAGTAATCCCAGGACCTTTTAGATGCTTCCATTATTTTATTATGGCGTTTTTCATTTTGGAAGATAGTTCTCGAGAAGTGCCTTAGATGGCCCAACCTTACTGAGCTTACAATTTCCTACACCTATGGAGAAGGTCTCGATAGCATCATCAATGCCAACAACCTCCTCAACCAAAAGGGGGAAAAGTGTCCATCGACATTGCCGGAGAGAGAGTAGAGATGAATTTACCTTAGTGAATGTAGCTGATTTCTTTCCCAAAGTGAATTCCATAGCATAGTTTCTTATCTCATTTTTCCTACATTTTTCCCCTTGTCTGCAGCTATAGCATGGGTATCCGACAGAAGTTGGCGAAAGAATTTGGATCTAGCCCTAACAAGAAAGGGAAGCTTGGGAGACAGCATGCTAAAGATGTGATAGTGACCCCACTGCGTTCTGAAAACTATCATGAGGATTTAGCTAGTTCTATTTTTTGTGGGGTACTACCTGGAGATGGTTGGAGTGGTCGAATGGAAGATAGTATTTTGCAGGGATGCATTCCTGTGGTCATTCAGGTATTTGTTTTTTTTTCTGTTCTCCTGATGATGCTCTCTTCTGGACAATAAAGAATGTTTCACATGGGTTTAAGGAAATTATCTACTTTCAGCATGCAAAAAATGGGGTAACATTGGCTGTTGGGTCTATTCCTTCTTTGGATATGGATATGGTTGGCTGGCAAGACCAGAAATGCTTAATACGCATCTTCTGATCTTGAATATGGTTTGAAACAGTACTAATGTGGGTTTTTTGATTTGACGTAGCAAAGAAAATATTGCTGGCCAGCAAAAGAAAAAGAAAAAGAAAAAAAAGGAGTTTGCAGAGAATATTATCTTGTCAAAGCAACATGTAGGTTTTGAAAGGCAAGGACTACTATTTTGTCAAAGAGCTTTAACCTTTTGGAGAGTTTTTACTTTAACTGGCACATTTTCCTAGAGCATTTGCAAAAGACCGTAGATATAGTGACTAATTTTCTTAAAATTAGTTGGTGCTTTTCTCATGAAACTGATGTAGTTCTGCATGAGGATCCTGGGTGACTTAGTAGGGTGAACAGAACATGTCCTATTAGTGTCGTTTGTGGGTTACTCTGAAAGATCTGATTTCCTTCATCTGATGTTAGTGTTAACACATGAATATGAAGTGATTTTCTAGTCAGATTCAACTGTTTGCAATGTGGCATTGCCTTAAGAGCATATTTTGCTGAATCATATCCTTTCCATCACTTGACAATGAACCAGAGAAGATGATACAGTACAAAATTGGATTATCATTTCAGAGCAACTTGAATTTTGTCCTATTTTCGGCTTAGCCTACTTATTTCATTCGTCTGCTTTTAACAATTCTTGTACTATGAGTCTGCAATCCTAAATCTTGTGTGAAAAAGGTTGAAATTTGTTCTATTCCTATTTTTGTTTGAAATTTTTCATGTTCAGGATGGGATATACTTGCCATATGAGAATGTGCTCAACTATGATAGCTTTGCAGTTCGTTTACGTGAAAATGAAATTCCTGACCTGGTGAAGATTCTGCGGGTAAGAGTCTTAATTCATGCTAACAAATTGAAATGGGACACATATAGGACAAATGACACTAATTCTACGTCTTTTTCCTGTGACATACTTTTATTACGGCTGATGACTTTTGGCACTCCATTTACATTACAAGGGATTCAACGAGACAGAAGTGAAGTTCAAGCTGGCAAATGTTCAGAAAATCTGGCAGAGGTTCTTGTACCGAGATTCGATTCTGCTAGAGGCTGAGAGGCAGAGAAATGCTCTGGGTAGAGTGGACAACTGGGCAAGTGCATTTTTGCAGTTCGGTGAAGATGATGTCTTTGCCACATTTCTGAAGGTACGTCTTAAATATTAACCATAAAACAATTGCATGTTATATTTTGTTGCCCTGTGGATTAAAGGCTTATCATGGATGAGCAACAGCAGCCACAGCGTGGACAGTAACAGGCAAAAGAGCATGATGTATCTTCAGTACCCACATGGCAGGAAATAAATGTGGATAAGATTAACTTGCTTAGTTCTTGATGTAATCAATTCCTTCCCTTAACATTCTTTCAGCTTTAACGAGCTTAGCTAAATGTACTGTTGGCAAAAGACTCCTGTTCTTATAAAGCTTAAAAATCAGCATAAGATAGCTCATCCCTGAAATGTAATCACTGATATGATCCTATTCCTCACATAAAAACCATGAGGTTTGGATGTAAAACAGCGTAATTAAGCAGGAAAAACCAAATTATAAATCCTTTTGCCCATTTTGTCTGTTAAAAGTGGGTCATGCTTCTATTTATCTGTGTAACTCTGTCCGCACATTGTTGACAACTTGCCCGCTTCTTCTGCAACTGCCTCGAAACCCAGAAGAGAAAATTTTCAGGTTTTCTCCTTCTCTGCATCAAATTATTTGTTTTGTCACAACCCATTCATCATTGAAATTCACAAATTTGAGAATCACGCATTAGCAGTTATGCCAATATTTGTGGAAGCAAAGTGGGTCGATGTATGTTGATGCTGCCAAATGATTGGGGTAGCCACTTTCATGCTGCTTGCTAGTAGACTGCAATGATCTTCGTTCTTGAACAGTCTCCAGTTCCATATCACGAGGAGCATGGAAATGTTTATTGTACCGTCTATATTGCATATTATTGCCATGCAAGTTTTTGCACATGTATGAGGATGAACATTGACTCATCTATTTTTGTCCTTACAAGGTCTTGCACTATAAGTTACACAATGATCCATGGAGGCAACAAGTCGGTCCTCAGAATAAGGAGTTTGGGCTGCCACAAGAGTGCCTCATGAAAGCCACCTGAAAAACCATTTCAACCCCTGAAGGAGTTCTCAGGCAGAGGCTGAGTGTATATGAATTGAAGAGAAACTGCAGATAGTAGCAACAACTCTTCTTCGAATGAGCTGCAGATGCTGACGACTTTCTGGATTGAAGAAAGTGCATGCAGTGCCCCACTGTACCAAGTTCCACAGTTTTGCAAGGATGGTGCCAAACTCTGGCATATTTTCTAACCAAAGGCAAACGCAAGTACAGGTGTTTTTTTTGTTTTTTCCCCTCTTTACATGTAAAATCTATAGATTCTCTTTCATGATCATAGAGGAAAGGTTCTCAATTTTTCTTATAAACGCCAATATTTATTCGTTCTTTGACTGTCAGGAGTCATCATAACTAGAAAGCTAGTTCCCTCCTTGCTTGATATCATTATACGGGAGCCAAAGCCAGAGGGTACTCCCAAAATTTCAGGAACATTTGGTTACAGAAGTTTAGAGTCCCAAGCACTTTTCTCTCTATGCAGTTATATCATTGAGCAATGACTGAAGGGGTTTGGTTGAGCTAAAACACTACAGCTTCTCTTTCCTGATACATGAAGATCCGCTTATCCACTGCCCTTTAGCAACCATGCTAGTCTTGGCAGGCCCCCTCCAAGCATGAGACAGATTTTTGAGGGGCCAAGATCATGCAGTGTCCATGATGATTCCTCAGGCGAAAGGCCGAAGGAAACCATCTGCGGATGATATCGTCTATTGCCAGATCTTTCGAAGGAGAGATTCATGTGGGCCTAAAGCTGCAACAAAAACTTGGTGATCGCAGATTTTAGAGTATGCTGGACCACCTTGACATGAAAATGAAAGCCAAGTGATGAAAAGTGAAAAAAAAAAGTAATGAACTTTTCACAGTAGCAAACAACAAAAACCAAAAAAGAAAACAGAATAATGGCTTGTCTGACTCCACTGATGAATAGATACCTAAGAATGGTCCCACTCAGATTTCCTTTTGATCTGTAAGATTATCCAACTCCTGTAGCCCTTTCGAAGTTCAGGCCCTACCAAACGAATCAGCGAATCAGCGTGCCCCCAACGCCATCTCCCTAACGCATCCCGGAATTTCCTTGAAAATCCAAGTTGATGTACCAAATGCAATCACAGCCGCAGATGGTACGAGTCTCGTGCGCGATCCAAAACTCCTCTGATTGTAGGAATTTAGCCGGTCCGTAAGTCTAAGTCAAAGGTCCGGTCATTAGAACAGACAACGATCCATTTTGAATAATCCAAGTTAATGTACCAGCTATAAATGTTGTGTCCATTATCAATAATCCTGTCTTTTTTACAGCAAAAAGCTATTACAAGGGGAAACTACAGAAACCATCTTCAACCTTATTTATATAGATAAAAGTGAATTTAAACCGTCAAATTTTATGAGATTCACATGAAATTTATATGGATCTCTCATTTTTATACTAGGATTTGATTTAAGACCTGTATTAGGTAGTCGGGAGGTGCTATTTCTACACCCTTTTTTTATTACTAAGACACGGTTTTATGTTAATTAACTAAATTACTCTTCAATCACGGCCACTCTCTCTCTCTCTCTCTCGATAAAATTTGTCTCATAACTTGTGCTTAGTTTCTAAAAAATAAAATAAAATCAGTAGACTTATTATTGCGGAATTAAGCAATTGAACAATAAAACAGACAGAATTAAAAAAAAAAAAAAAAACGAATATCAGATTTACATGATTCGGTCTATATAACCTACATTCACTAGAAGAGCAGCAAATAACTTAAATATGAATAAAAGAATACAATGGATATTACAACCATACTTGAGTTACGAAAAATAAACACTCTTGACATTTCATAGCTCCTAATCACCTTTAATAACTCACATAGTGTTTAACCCATAATTCCTCACAGATAATCTCTTAAGCTCCCAAAGGAATTAACAGATCTTAACACAAAATTTAATAGCCTTGAACACATAAAAGTTTGGTCAAATCCCACGATCAAAGCCCACAGAGATCTTTTGGAATTTATATACCTTTATCCGCCGCCCGTAGAATTCCTATGTTGGTCGATCAAAGTAGTCCATGCCCATTGGGATTAGGAAGCAAAATCCAACCATGCTTTCCTTTCTTCTATTTTATTTTATTTCTTCTTCCCATTCGGCAACAATTTGCCCAATGAACCTTTCCTTTTCTATGTCCTCTCTTTACGGTTAAAGGTCCAACAACGCTGCAACGAGAAAATTCAAATCACGTGCCAACTTATTACATAATTTAATTTGGATTGGAGTCGTTCAATAAGCTCAAAGTTGAAACATAATTTAACACTTATTTTGGATGGTCTATTGAACCACCTTTTTATGTTCTTTTAAGTTATTAAAAATACAAGATGTCTTTCAAAATCGAAAATTCATTTTTTTTTTTTAGTCTTCACAAGATCGCCCATTTGTTATTTTGTCTAAATTTTAAGCGATTCTAGTGGAGTCAGGATCTAGCTAGTTGAGGCTTCCTCGTACCCAAACTTTTATTTATTCATAGAGATAAAATTAATGAACATGACTCGCAAGCAATATTAATAACTTTCTTCCCGTTTGAATAACAAGAAAAAAAAAAAGGTTTAGTCTTCATTCCCTTCTTCTTTTCTCCTTTTTATCTCCTTTTTCAGACTTCATGCTTCTAGGAAGGAAAAATGTTTTGTATGTGTTATTTTAGTGGGAAAATTAAGCTGGTCTTAGCAATTAGACGCAAGAAATAATGAAATAAATTAATTTTTTTGGAAGTAAAACGAAATTGAACCTCTTTTTTTTCCGAGAATTTTTTTTATTAAATATACAAAATTAAATTTTAATACGACCGGTTAACATAAACATATGGATTTTGTTTAACATTTATGTAATGAGTTCTCCTTCTTAAGACTTTAAGACACCATCCTTTTCTGGTGCTTTTGCAGGTGACGCTATACTCCAACTCCAAAGAGAGTAAAATAAAAATCACATTTTTCCCTCCCTCCCTCTCTCTCTCTCTCTCTCTCAGTCGACATTCCGACCATGAACATCTCCACCCTCAGGCTCGACTCCAGCCCCGCCTCCACCCCTTTTCACGGGGCCTTCGCCCCTCTCTCCGCTCGCCGCCCCTGCCCCGCCGTCGTCTGCTCCGTGAAGCCGCCGCGGGCAGCCGCCGCCTCCGTCAGCGCCGCCCCCGAGTCGCCGGCGAGCCGCATCGGGGGACTGAGCCAGGTGTCCGGCGTGTTGGGTTGCCAGTGGGGGACGAGGGCAAGGGCAAGCTCGTCGACATCCTGGCCCGCCATTTCGACGTCGTCGCCCGGTGCCAGGTGAGCCTCGGCATCCGTTGTATTCGTTCGAATCTCTACGAGTACATGGCGTTTGGCCTTTTTGTCTTCTGTGCGAATATATTCGAGAAAGGAACGTGAGTGGTATTCTTTTTTCCTTTTTTTTTTTGGACTAGATAGTGATCAGGCCGTTGGATTTGACATGTTGAGCATGCAGTGTCTGAAATGATTTGAATGATTATAAGGGGAGTATGGGAACCTCTGGAAATGAGCAAATGAATGATTAAAGAATGTAGTTCAAAAGTAAATTTCGAGATAGTCGGGGATGAACTTGGAAGGGGGTCGGAAGGCATGCGTCAGATTTGTGGTGTAAGAACTTCAGGGCGTTTAGGTGTATATTCATTGAGATGGGGGGAAAGGTGGCACCTCGAGGTCTAGATGACCTCGATCGTGGTCTAAAGTTCCGTCCTTGGATTCGGAACAGTGAGTTGAAAATTCATTCGCTAAGGATAGCTGGGTTGGGACAATTGCTTGCATTGAGCAGGTTGAGATTTATGAAAATTATTTGAGATTTTACTTGAAACAATCTCTGGTGTTCTGAGATTGGTGGCTTAATCGATGTGGTGGCAGCTGTGAATTGGAAGAAACTAGCGGTACGGCGAAACCAATCGGCTGGTTTCATCAGCAACATCATGTTGGTCCACCGATAAGGTATCTGGAGATGCCTAGATGGTACTGTTGTTATGATTGGTTGTTGGCACAGCAATGATGGAATGCTTGAGTTAGTTGGCATTAAGAGTCTAGGGGAGTACATAATGTCTACTGAATGAACTTGGTTGATTGACTGATTTGACTCAATCAGACCTTCGAAAGAACACTGTCGTCAAGGAGTTGATGACACTAAGGTTGTATCTAGCAACAGATGCTAATGGCTTTAATGTTTTATTTTTTGCAACTTCAAGGGTAAATTTTTTTATCTTTTACAATGATGGTCTTTCTACTTTCTCCTGACCCGTGAATATGGATATTATTACCCTTTACTTATTTTAGGGAAGGTTGTAAATATCTTTACCTACAATGGATAATCAAAAGGTTTTCATGGTCCATTTTTTCTAGTGATGGTCTTTTTCTTTCTCCTCACCCCTGAATGTGGATAACTTCTCTTTTTTTAGGGAAGTGCGTACGTATCTTTACATACAATAGATAACTGGAAGGTTGTCGTTTCCACACTCTGATTTGGTATAATTATGGTAGCTTATCTGCTTTGTAGTACTAGTGACCATCCGTCTCGTCACATCATAACATCTACCTGTTCTTATTGTGGATGCTAGATGGAGACCTCCATCTACCATTAAGATGATAATTTATTGAAATGAGGCCATACATAGGATGCTATTATGCTATGCATTTGTTATCTCTAATGTTGCTTGCTCAGGATTTGAAGATTACGATGTTGATGTGTTCATCTATTTCCCCTTCAATCAATTAGGAAGAAGATGACGAACAACGACGGGTCTTCCATTTTCCATTTTATGTTTTGTAGCAGTAAACAACAAAAGTATATGTCAACTAACGGATAATTGTGCATTAGAGAAACTTCTTCATAAGGGTGAGGTACTGCTACTAATTGATGTTGACCAAGAGAAAAAGTCGGTTTGCACAGTAAGTTGAGTCTAGATACTGTGCAGCACTTTATCAGATTTCTTTGTAATATGGCATGGTTGATGTAATGAGAAATATAGATTCTAGAGGAATAAATTTACTTCTCTTCTGCAAGTGATCTTGTGTTTATAGTCCATATTCCTCCATTGAGCTTGGATATTATCTATATTGTGAAGAGCTATCTTTTTCTTAAGTTGCTGGCTTTTACTGAATTTGTCAATTGTAAATACTTTTTATTTTGAACCTTGAAGATTTTTTGACACCAGGGTGGAGCTAACGCTGGGCATACGATTTACAATTCAGAGGGGAAGAAGTTTGCTCTTCACCTTGTTCCATCAGGCATTCTTAATGATGACACTCTATGTGTCATTGGAAATGGAGTTGTTGTGCATCTGCCTGGATTATTTAAAGAAATTGATGGATTAGAGGCCAATGGAGTCTCCTGCAAGGGAAGGATTTTAGTGTCTGATCGTGCCCATCTGCTGTTTGATTTCCATCAAGTAGTGGATGGTCTTAGAGAAGCAGAGCTTGCTAAATCTTTTATTGGAACGACCAAAAGAGGAATTGGTCCTTGTTACTCCAGCAAAATGATTCGAAATGGGATCAGAGTGAGCGATCTCCGGCACATGGATACTTTTCCTCAAAAGCTTGATCGTTTATTATCAGATGCAGCTTCAAGATTTCAAGGCTTTAACTATGGTTCTGACATGCTACGAGAAGAAGTAGAAAGATACAAGAGATATGCAGAAAGGTTGGAGCCGTTCATAGCAGATACTGTGCATTTCATGAATGATTCGATATTACAAAAGAAAAAGATATTAGTTGAAGGCGGTCAAGCTACCATGTTAGATATTGACTTTGGAACATATCCCTTTGTAACCTCCTCAAGCCCTTCAGCTGGTGGAATCTGTACCGGTCTTGGCATTGCACCCAGAGTCCTTGGCGATCTAATTGGAGTGGTAAGTATCTACTTATCTTATTAAATATTTTTTTAAATGAAGTTGGTGCTCGTCTCTTGTTGGTAATTTGCAAGTGAAGTTTGAATTACTTACCTCAAAATTTCTTTGCAGGTTAAAGCATATACGACTAGGGTTGGTTCCGGTCCTTTCCCAACAGAAATATTGGGACAAGGGGGCGACCTGCTCAGATTTGCTGGGCAGGAGTTCGGGACAACTACTGGTCGTCCTCGTCGTTGCGGATGGCTTGACATAGTTGCACTGAAGTACTGCTGTCAGATTAATGGCTTTTCATCTCTAAATTTAACCAAACTGGATGTTCTATCTGATCTTCCGGAAATCCAGTTAGGGGTTGCTTATAAACAAATTGATGGCACACCAATTGAATCATTTCCAGCTGATCTGCGTCTCCTTGAGCAACTGAAGGCAAGCATTCTCATCATCCACTTGACTTCGTGATGTGTCCTGTATCTTGTGTGACTAAAAAAAATAAAAATTATATTTGCTAGTTGCCGATAACAAGTCTGCCTGAGAAAGATGGTAAAGTTAATTGCTTGACACCCGGGTGTCCCCTTCTCGATAACATGGATTAGGCAGCCTATCATCTTACTTGATATCGAATTAGAGGCCATTAAAGCATGAAATGGAGATGTGCTCTTCGTACATCTTTGTAGCCTATAAATAAAGTAATTTAACTTTTGCAGCACATATACAAGTCTTGCGGAGTTGAGATGATAACTCAAATGTCTGTTTGGTATGTTCCTTTCATGTGTTCAGGTGGAGTACGAGGTTTTACCTGGTTGGAAGGGTGACATTTCTTCTGTCAGAAGCTACTCCGACCTTCCAAAGGCTGCACGGCAGTACGTGGAAAGGATCGAAGAGCTTGTGGGCATCCCGATCCATTACATTGGCATTGGACCTGGACGGGACGCCCTTATTTACAAATGATAAGGAATCCATTCCCCAAAACATGCTGGATTAGCATATCGTTGAAGACAGGAAAATGTATTTTCACTTGTAAGGAAAATTTTGCACTAGTCTTCTGTATTTTCTTGGCTGAAAGATTATCTACGGGGGGCTTCACGTAGGAATCATGTATGCTCAATTGTTGGTGGTGGCTGCTTTCTCATGGTTATGTCCAGCTTAGTTACTGAAATCAGCTAACTCCTTTGTATGGCACTGAGAAAGGACATGGCCACAATAATTTCAGGTTTCCTTCTCGCTTTTGCGAGGGGCGACTTCCCTTGATTTTCCGACTGAGAAGCGAAGTCCAATGGGGAGAGATGCAACTTGCTCCTAATAATTTAGCCACTTGATCAACCATCTGACAGCAGATTAGTGGTGGTAATATAGCTCAGCAGCCACTAATAAGTGGCTAATTATTGAGTTAAAGGATAGTAACTAACTTGATCGACCTGTCTTAGTGGTGGTACCAAAGCTGACGTAAATAATGCCACGTCAGACACAAACGATTGTACCCAAAATCCGACAAAATAAATACTATTTCACTACCAGACAAAACAAAAAATACTATTTAACTAGAAATCAAGTATATTTAAATCTTAAAACTTATTGTGAAAATGTAACTAAATATTAAAATTTATAAAAAGTGTAATCAAATTCTGATTTTTTTTTTTAAATTACTACAATCAAGTTCTTTCATTAATCTTGTCTAACTTGACTATTGGAAAAATTACTAATGTCGAGTTGTGATTGCGCTTTGCTCTGCCCAATCATTCTCCTCTACTCATGTCCATTTTTTATAAAAAAAAAAATTAAAAGGATTTTCTCACATAATTGCTCACATTCATGATAAGATCTATGGGAAAATCCCAAATAAAGATATGAAATGTCCATTTTCTCCAATAAGGGCATAAAGTGAACATTATTTTAAATAATACTAAACTCATCAGTTATGAAAGCTAATTTCGTCTTTTTCAATTTTTTTTCCTTTTTCTTTATTTTTTTTCTATTTTTCCTTAATAAATAAATAAAACAAAACTTTAAAAAATAAAAAATAAAAAGGGGTAAACACAAGTGGGAGGGTGGCCACTGCCCTATTGCCAGAGGGACAACGGCGAGGGTTAGTGACCCTCTCCCAGATTTGGGCGAGGATCGCGGGCCCTTGCCCTTGTTTGGGCATCGCTAGACTTTTCATCGATCTAGCGACCCTCAATTAGGCCCCCAGACCTCGCCACCTAAGTCTGGAGGCACTGGGCGAGGGTGAGGGTTGTTAGCCCTTGCCCAAATTTGGGAGAGGGTCGCCGCCCTCTCTCGTCCCTAGCGAGGGCCAATAGGTCCTTGCCTTTGGTCGGTGGGGTCGCCAACTCTTGCCCAGGCATCTGCAACCCCGCCGACCATCGCCACTACCCTATCAGTGATGGGGTGGTGGCCACAGCCCTCCCGCTCGTGTGTTCCCCTTTTTTAATTTAATTTTTCTTTTCTAAATTTTAATATAAATTATATTTGGACAAAAACATCCCTGATTGGTCGGAATTTTTTATCGATCGGTGAGCCGACAAGGTTAGGCGCTTTATTTGAAATATTTATAATCACTTCACGCCATTCTTTGAAATTGATATAGCCACTTCAAACTTTTATTTAAAATAAAGTCAACTTCGAGTCTTAATATATTAAATTAAGTTCTCATTTGAAAATTTCCCAAGATCTCTTGAACGCTGGTGGAATTTTTCCCCCTTCTTTTACAAGGATCAATAAGAAAGATTCCTTGAGTCACCGGGGGCATTGTCTAAGTCAGAAAACCCATGCCGGCGGTTTCGGCACGTTCAATTCGGACCGGACTTTCGGAGGGTTTATGCTTTAGTCTTTTTCCGGGAGAGGGGTTTCTTTCGCACGCGTAATCAAAAGCCGCAGCGCCGAGCAGCGAGTTTCGCTGCAACCCGCAGGTGGCGTTGCCGAGATCGGAGATCGGAGATCGGGATGGGAACGAGAGAGGTGTACGAGCAGAAGCTGAGGAACGGGAACCTGTACCACGATCCCACCATCAACCCCGGCCTCGGATCGCCGCGCTGCCCTCGCTGCCTCTCCCTCTTGAACCCGCAAGCTGTAACGTAACACCATCCTCTGCGTCCGTTGTGTTGCGTCTTGTCCGTGTACTGAATCGCGCCTTTTTTTTTTCTCTTGTTTTTGGGTGTTTTTCAGGGGAATGGCGAGTGGACCATCACTCCCGTCCTGCACGACACCACCGCCGTGGTGAGTTCTCGCTTCTTTCTCGTCCATTTGGAGTTGTTTTGTGCTGTTTGTGCGTGCTGTTTCCGGTTCCTGGCGAGAAATGCGTAGTGGTTTTTGAAAAGGTGGAAGAAAGTTTAGTCCTGCCTCGATGTTGGCATGGAATAGTTTCGAATTCCTCTGTTTGTTTGCAAAAAACATTACCGTTCTTGTCGTGATTCTCATAGGGAATGTGAGAGGCCTCCGTTTTTTCCACCGTTTGTATCATTTGAGTCTTCTCGAATTTCACGCATTTCAGTTGTTCCTGGCTGTTTAGAGTTCGTGGGGTGGTTTTCGCCCAATTAATAGTCGAAGCCTGCAAATAAAACTCTAATTTTTGGAAAGTATTGTTAGGTTTGGTGAATTTTTGGATCATCTGTTTGAACATTCCTTGATCTGTAAAGCCAAGCGCGATGATGTTTTACTCCATTTGCTTGGAAATTAAGATGTTGACTATGGATGGATAGTGTTGCTGTTAAATCTAAATAAAGTAGATCTCGTTCCTCAATAACTAGTCAAAAATAGGCTTTTACTGTTATATTCCTCAATGTTTTCAATTAAAGAACTATGCTCTCAAGTGGCTTGGCACACTTAAGCAGTATCATACTGTTCTTTGAGGAGATTGATGCTTTAGATGGTCGTCGCTAGCCACTTTGGGTCTCACTAATCTCTACTGTTTCAACAGGCTGGTTCTGGACTAGGTGCCCTGCTTAGTGCTGTTTATAGTTTTAATACAGGTAATGTGAGATTCTTTAAACTCACTTCTTACATCTCAGTTCTGAATTTTATCCTCCATTTAATGTCCTTCTGAAACAGGAATCCCTTCATACAGAATCATGTTAGAGGACCCAAATGGCTTCCTTTTGTTGTTGGGGTACTTCCTATACTTCAATGTCTACTTTTGTAATTTCTAAGGTCGAATTGTTCTGGCTCCCTTGCCATTGCTGCATAAGTGTTTGTGAATAACGAATGCATTGTCTTCTTTGTTTGCAGCTTCCCCCGCTGTTGCTCTTTTCTGGGGCCAGTGCTGCATTTGGAGGTATGAACAGATTCTCCAGGACATTCTCTAATTGGCTGGTCTTTGTTTGCATTCATTTTGCTGACCCACGCTCATTTTCCACCATATAGCAATTAGAATGGTTGCTTTACTCATTACATACATATTAAAGACACTGGCATTAGCCGGATGATGCTATTGCCAATAAAATTCATTTCACCATATGGAAATGCATAGATAGATTATTTTCCTTGTTAGCTTCTTTTTTTTTTTTGGGTCAGAGAACTTTTGTTTTTAGAACAATATTAACCCAGATTTGCAAATGTTTGGTTTCTCTCATTTTAATAAGCTTATTTTCCTTATAGAGTTATAGGAGCCCAGATTTATACCCCCTGTTGTGAACATAAGTTAATGAAGTCCATGATGTCCTGTTGATCTGATTCTCTTGGTCCGTCAGAAAATTATCATCTTCAGTGTTTTGAAGGCATCTTTGAAGAGTATTACTTATTAGGGGCACCCCCACAAAGACTCCACACATCTATTCTCGTCGTCGCATATTTGTCTGAGTACTTACGGCAAGATGATTCTATATATTTTATGATGAAATGTTGTTGAAAAGGTTGATCAGAAAAGGTTTTGGCTTTCAAGATAACAATTTTTATCCAGCACCTATTCTTGCAACTCTTCCATCAGAAAAATTACATAATGTTTAAAATCATTGGCATTCTTCAAGCTTTGGATTCTCCTTATTACGCCCTGTGATTTGGTTGCCACATATAAAGCTCAAGTTAATAGGTTGACATGTACAACATATAGCTTTCTCTGCAGGTTGTGTGGGCAGCATTGTTATTAATTTATTCACTTTTGGATATAGTTAGTTGCTAAATAGCATATGAAGGATTGCTATGCATGGGGAAGTTCTGGAGTTTGACATAAAAATTTTGAGCTCACCTTGTAATCAACAGAAAAAAGCCCTTTCACCTTTTAATACTAATATTATAAGCAGCAAAGCCCGTCGGCCTCAGTTTGGTCCAGACTGTACATTCGAGGCTATTGGCAATGGATATTTATTAGGTCTGACGGAGTCCCAGAGCTATCTGCGCCCTTATTTGGGTTTTGTAGTGCAGAGTTTTATAGGTATTTAACTCTTGAGGTGAGAGGGATGTAGATGTTCTGTTGTGACAAGCATAGAATAACCTAGGAAGATCCTGGCTTTTTTTATTTTTTTCTAAGGGAATTTATGCTGTTATAAGTAAGGTGTAAAAACCGCAGACTACACATGCATTTTCTATTGAGAGTGTAAGAGGGTTATAATTATTGAACTTTAGATGGAGCAAGTGGCTAATTACTTGTTAAAATTGTAATTATTCCCAACAATTGCATCAAACTGACCTTTTAGAAATGTACTTTTTGTGCTTATTAGACTTGTAAATAACGTTACTCTTTTGATCTTGTAGCTTATGCCCTCCCCAAGTTTACTCAACTCACTGTGACCTCATACTACGCTTCCTCAAGTGCATCTCACTATTGGATTTCACTTCTCACTCGGAAAGTTGAGGAAGGTCACACTTCTGAAATTCAGAGAGGAAAGGTCAAATGATTTTGTGCAGGTGCATACATATAATTTTTTTGTTTTATCATTCTCCAATATTGTAATTTTGGAGGTTAATTCTATAGATGTGTAGAGTTGCTTCATCTCTTTGTCATTTATTTGAATAGAAAAGGTTGTGCTTGACAGCAACCTGTGTTATATATGGAATAGCCCAAAGCTGATGATTCTACACAAGGTTTTTTTTTTTAACATTTTGATGTCCTAGTGTTGCTCATTGCATGTACTGCTGATTGTGGTTTTGCCTTAAAATTTTGTTTGATCACGCGATGTTTTGTGTACTCATTTTAACCATCTATCATCTCATCATTCAATCTTCCTGCGAGATCCATAAGTGTGTTGGGGTGTAGTTTACACAGAACAGTATACCTAACACATAATTTGCTCAGTTGTTAGTTCGAGAGAAGACAACATCTATGGTAGGAGCACGTGACCTTGACTTGCAAAGTTCCTAGACAATTGCAAAAACAACATTTGTGATAACTTATATGAAAAGAATGGTGTTTTTGCTTTTGGGATGTTGGTGAATGCTTTCACCCAGATTTCAGACAAGGTTTGAACAAACTGCCAATGTGAGTCATTTTGGGAAAAGTTATTGGTTCAACTTATTCAAAGAGTGACGTGGTGAAAAGAGCTGATGATAGTGCTAGAACTACTCAGGACTTTTCTTTTGGTGGCGAGGGTAAATCCAACTCATTCTTGACATTTGATTGGTGTGGCCTCATAGAAAGAAGTTTCGATAATTGCCTATCTGATGTCCATCGGAGGCCACTTCTTAGAATTCCATTGTGTGATTCTCATTTTCTTCCAAATTTCCTTCTTGAAGTTTCAGTGATAATGCCTAACTTCTACATTAAACATGAAAGCCTTACCACAAAATGCTCACAGTAAATGTAGATAGGTATAATATCCGTTCTTTAATTGGAGTCATCTTAACATTTACTTGCTCTGCAGTTTGGATATATCCCTATGAATTGCTAGCAGTAAGTACGTCAACCAACTCTATTGATTTTCCAGTCCCTGAAGGCAAAAAGTCAGAGATGCGGGGAAAAAAATGAATCTGACTCTGTTTATTACTGCACTGAATGGGCAGGAAAACTAACGCGTGCAATTGGCAATTCAGCAAGATTCTGTGTCCAAACAGCTCCTCATTCACCTACAAAGATGCCAAATAATGACAAACAAGCTTCTCTCCTCATAGTTGATGCACCTTTTGAAAGCCTTATGGTTTCTGTCGCTGATCGATTAGATATTTTGTGGAAGGAAAGAGGCACAAGGAACCTGATAAACATTCTTACCCATTCTTGCTCGACAGTTTTGTGTGTCTGTCAATTGATCAACTTATCAGCTCCAAAGTGCTGCTTGCTTGTCATGAATTATCGCCCAAATACTGTGACGTGGATTAGAGGTTCGACTCTCTGCAACTGCGATGGTGTTAGATTCCTTGACAAGATAAAGAAAACTAACACATTCGTAGAAAACCATCGTCTCGATGATTAACTGTTGACTGGGACATGGTCGAAGGTTTATATGTGGATGACCTACTTGGATGTTTGGTTTTCGGTTTTCTGTCATAAATTTGCTTATGTCGCCCTGGTTACCTCCCTCACCTGGACCCAGAAGATCGCCATCGAGGGGCCACGATAGTTTGAAAAACCTTCTTGAATTTCTGTGTTTCCCTGTGATTTACTCCGAAATATATTTTCAAGCGTGACATTGCACTACAAAAATCCAGCAGACGATCCTACCGTTGTTGCCATCTTTAGATAAAAGTAGTTATTCTTTTGTCCAAGAAGATATGCTGATTGAGCATTCTATAGAAAAACGCAATCGGGGGACAATATGCCCAAATCATGTAAAACCAGGAAACTCCCATCACAATTTGCTCTATTTCGAGGGAGACAATGATTGGTATTATATAAACAACATAAGCCAACCAAATGGTGGAAACAAATTGCGATTCACTAGGCCTATCTTCGATTTTGAATCATGAGATCATAACTTCCCGAATTGTATCCACCTTTCATTTCGACCAAGTCTCCAAAAGGCACTCTCTACTTTCATGATAGCATCTTCATCTGGTCTCACACCCAACTCATCCATGTCCGCAAGGAACTCAGACATTCCACAAAAAAATCTGGTGTCCACGCACAAATTAGAATGGAGCTACGAGAAATCTTTCAGTGAAAGAAAGAAATTAGAGAAGCCAAGAACCTGTCAAACGTAATCACATAAAGCCATTTCATGCAACTTGAGGAATGAAAGCCGTTTCCGCAAGTAGGAAAGCCTACGCACCTCCCATCATTTTATCTTGCATTTCACCGTGATGTTACAAAATGATCATATAAGAAATTATTTTACTGCATTTTTTCTCAAGAGGTTTCATTTTCCGGTTCAATAATTCTTAGGGAAGTAAAGAGAATATATCTAAAAGATGGCGTGGGCTCATGAGGTTAGTTAAGAATCTTATGGGCAGAGTTTATCTATCTAAGACGAGCTTTTTCTCTTAGAAATAATATCAAAAGAATAACAAATATTGTAGACGTGTCTTTAGTATTTTTAATTAAACTATGGGTAGAGTACTTTCATTTAATTACTTAGCATTCACGCCAAAACTCTTGTAGGTTTAAAGGGGCCCTTCAGCCTCAGCAAATCGAATTGGGACAAGAGGGACTCGATTAGAAAAGTTTGGTGAGTTGAAGAACATAGACAAATAAATAAAAAGTCCAAGGACTTTAAGTGTGAAAAAAGCGCTAGTTCGGGGACCAAAGGCGAGATTTTCGAAACATAGAAGAAACAAAGCGTCATCGGACGAGCGCAGTCGAGCACAAGACGAAGAAGAACAGCCCTGCAAGAAGCAATCGGCGAAACGAGGAAGAAGCGCAAATGGAGGGAGGGAAGACGAGGAAGAAAGCAGCTTCGGCGTCCGTTTCGCTCGAGCAGTTCGTCTCCACCATGTCCCCCTTGATCGATTTGGAGAAGGTCACTACTTCCCTCTCTCGCGACGCTCGATTCGCTGCTGCTTTTTTCGAAAAAATGAAATCTTTACTCGCGCTCGCGTTCGTTCCCGGGTCCGACGAGCGATTGCTCGAGCTCACGGTTACTGTGATCCTGATCGCAGGAAGCGGAGATATCGGCCTCGATCAGTTCGGGAGCCGCCAGGAGCTTGGACGCTGCTCAGAGGAGAGGCTCCGTGATGCTCAACTTGAAGTGCGTCGATGCTCAGGTCCTCTTGCTTCTTTTCCCCTTCTCGATGTTCGTATTTTGATTTGATCGGAATCGATGGAAATTATCCGCATTTGATCGCCTTTAGTATCCTAGAGTCGGTTCGGTATGGCCGTCGCTATGCGGTAACCGAGCCGTGTCGTAGCTGCATTGTCGTGCGTTGCTTGTAGCATCGTGTATTGTAAGGCTGTGGTGAGGTGCGGGCGCGGTAAAGTGTTTAGACGAGCACCTCGATGTTAGTTTTCTATACTTTCAGGAACTGTTCTGGTCTAATGCATCCTCAGTGAATAGTGTAGCGATTGCGTTTTTCTGGATTAGGGGCGCAGCGTGATATGATTCATTTCTTCAATAGACAGGTTTGATGGGGAAAACGCTCCTTGAATTTCAATCCACGAAGGGGGATGTCCTTCCTGCTCACAAGGTGAGCCTTCTGGAGATATAACTTATTTTTTGTTTATCTTCATCTACCTGTGTATTCATATGCATATTTCTTTGGCTATTCCATATCGAAGAGCATCATCCTCTTCAATCTGAGCTAATTCTATATGAATAGTTGATGTTCATGCAGAACGACATTACCCCTCTTGGGTTTTTTTTCATCTTTGTGGATAAGAGATTCCTTTTCATTGCACGTTCTAGATTACTCCATGAACTCATCATTGACAGCAGTACAAATGCTTTTGGACGGAAGTTTCCGATGTTGGGACAATTCTTATTTATGCACATATAAATTTCTGTTGGACATGAATCCGCTTGTCTTCATTGTCCTTGTTTTCGATTTTTTTTTTTTTTCCCTTAACTTGCTATTTACTTTTCACTTGTTGCAGTTTGGCACTCATGATGTGGTCATTCTAAAACCTAACAAGGCCGATTTAGGATCTCCTTCTCTTGGGCAAGGTGTAGTTTACCGCCTGAAGGTAATATTAGCCTGGAACAGATTGCTGTGTTAGTAAATGTTTGTCTTAGAAGGTCCACAAGAGTCTGACCTTACTTTAGTTCTGTGAACTGCCGGGTATATATTTCAGGATTCATCAATTACTGTGGCCTTTGATGATATACCGGAAGAGGGTTTGAATAGCCCCCTGCGGCTGGAGAAGGTTGCAAATGAGGTATGGTGAAAGTGCTGATTTTTCTATTAGAGATCATTTCTAGTGGTCTTACTTTTATTTGTTGCATTCCAGATTTCCTTTTCTGACTTATTTACCTCCTAGATGTGTAAATTGCTTAGGATGATTAGTTCCTTAACTTGTAGTCTTCGAGGACAATTCATGATTGATGTGCTGCTAAATTAATTTGTAGGAGAGCAAACACAGTAGACTAGAAGTTTGATCCTGTTATCAGCATTTTGATTCAACATATCATTTCTTTAGTATCAGATCAATATCCACTATCAACTGATGCTATTTACGACTTCCACACAGGTGACTTACCGAAGGTTGAAGGATGCTCTGATACAACTAAGTAAAGGTGTACAGAAGGGGCCAGCTGCTGATTTAGTTCCTGTTCTTTTTGGAGAAAGACCCCCTGCATTTTCAAAGAAAGATACCACAGTCCGCCCCTTTAACACCGACCTCGATCATTCTCAGGTATGTTCCATTAGCACCCAAGGAAAATTAATTTTATTTGCTTCAGCATCAATTTTCATTGGATTGGTTGATTAGCTGTCTATTAAAGTCTATGTACTTGACTTACCACCAGGAAGACACGTCAAGATACTGTTATCCTCAATATGATTGCTGTGTCATCTCATGTCCACTTTTGAGCATCCTCCATTGAGTTTGTTGTAGTTCTGTGCACCTGAGGTTGCATTTTTCTAAAGAGCTATAATTTAATTCCAAAAAGGAACAACATATGAGAGCTTATATAAATCTCTCACTGCATGATTTTTTAACTCGAAACAATGTTATATTCTACTTGTCTGATCTGACTAAAGAAGTTCCGATGGGCACATGAATTCTTTTTTGGGTGGTCTTAGAGGGCAGCTGAAAACATTGCTTTGCTTTTATAACCTTTACTGCATAATTTTTTTAAAGTTCATTTTGGGGCAATTTTCTTCTGTGTGGGAAGATACATTGTTGATGTTATGCATTTATTGTTGATCTTCATTATGCTTCATGTTTCTAGACTAAAAATTCTCACCATTTTTTCTCCCAAGAAAGATGCCGTATCCAAGGCTTTGTCATCGAAGAATGTATTCTTGCTGCATGGTCCTCCTGGAACTGGGAAGACCACAACAGTGGTAGAAATTATCCTACAGGAAGTAAAGCGTGGATCAAAAATCCTTGCATGTGCAGCTTCAAATATTGCCGTGGATAACATCGTTGAGCGACTAGCTTCTCACAGGTATTTGAATTCTTGATCTTAACTATCTCTCTCTCTCTCTCTCTCGCGTGTAAAGTCTGAGATTTGGTTTTAAAGATCCATTAAGCAAGCATTTTCTGTAGATGGCAGACTTTGGTAGAAACGACGTAGGGATACTTTGATTTTTCTTTCTGCTCTATCCAGAGGTTCGATTTTATTCTCCAGTTTCTCTAATATTTGGGCATCCTAAGAATTCAAGCCATCATAGATCAGCCCTGTTGGCTAATGTTTGTGATGAGTGTTGATGTTTTCTGTATGTTCTAGAAGTGATAAATTTGTCAGTCAATTGATGGAAGATCATCTATTGTGTTTTCTTAATTTTTTATACCTTAGACCCTTTGAGTGACATGAATTTGAGTTCTTCACTTCTGAGACTTCTATTACCCAAGCTAAAGTTTTTCCTTCCATTTATTTCTGAAACTTTTGCTTTTGTAACACCAGAGTGAAGCTGGTGAGGTTGGGACATCCTGCACGGTTGCTGCCTCAAGTATTGGATAGTGCACTTGATGCACAGGTGTGTAAGTTGTTTTCAACTACTGGCTTCACTGGACATGACAGGCAGTTCATTTGTATGCCAATAGAGAATCTTAAGATGATCTGGAGCTTCAACTACTGGCTAAACTATACTCTATCCTTAGAAACTAACTTAGTTCTTGTTCTTGAGGCTGATAACAATCTCCTAACATTTGTAGTGTTCTACACGCTCAAATCATACTAATGTCCTTGGTTGTAGATCCTTTATTCTTCATTTGCCTCTATTTAATTTGTCTTTAGTGAACTACAGCTGGTGCAGCAGAATTAATACATTTCACCAGCTCAGTCTCATTTTGTTATGGCTACTTGCTTGGTGTTAGGTCCTTCGAGCAGATAATAGCTCGCTTGCAAACGACATTCGGAAGGAAATGAAGGTATGAACAAATTCAGATGGAAGTTCCATTTGTGATGTTGCTTGAAGATTAGGTACTTCCTATTAGCTTCATGTAAATGGTGTTATGAGAGAGTGAGCATTTGGGAATCTGAAGAACGAATGGGCAACTGGAGGGTCAGTGAGAGGAAAATCTTTTATGATTCATTTTAGCTTTTGAGTTGTTTAGCTTTGAGGCCTTAACCGATTGGAAAATTGGACCTGACTGAATTGATACTAAAATTCTTTGTCCTGGTTCAGTCTGGATTTCTTGTTCTTCTTACTTTCCTACCTCGCAGTCAAACTTGTGTGTTTATGTACTTTTTTTGGGGCATTCATTTAGGCATTGAATGGGAAGCTGCTGAAAACCAAAGAGAAGGGCACCAGGAGGGACATTCAGAGGGAGCTTAGGGCTCTTTCAAAAGAAGAACGCAAGAGGCAGCAGCTTGCTGTGACAGACGTTATTAAGAATGCAGATGTGGTATTGTCGACATTGACTGGTGCATTTTCTCGAAAGTTGGAAAATACATCATTTGATTTAGTGATCATTGATGAAGCAGCTCAAGCGCTTGAGATAGCATGCTGGATGGCTATACTGAAGGCAAGTGATTGGAATGATGCATATTATTATTAGATTGGAATGATGCATATTATTATTAGATTGAGTAGAAATACCTGTGTTATTATTGGACAGAGGACATTATTTTCTTTTCTTTTTGCAGTCAAACACAATTTTCTTGTCCTTGTTCTGGGGGAGAAATAAGTTGCTTGTGTGCATATCTATAGATAAATCATATCGAACACTGGTTCATGAATGAAATTTTCAACGAGAATGCAAATTTTGAGAAAGTGTTCGGTTGTGTTATTCATTTTCTGCTGAAGAGTGAGAATATGAAAAATCTGTTTTCACTTGGTCAGCCAAAAATCCCAAAGCACTTCTCTGTAATTTCCAGGGAAAGCAATTTCTCAAATATCACATAGTGCAGTTTCATCACCTTTTTCATTTTCATGTGGAATTAGAAGAGAAAATCACGAACATGCTCTCAAACTAAGATCTTATAGTCTCATGGTGAGCGAATGGTTTTCCTTTTCCAAATTAACAGCAATCTCAGGCAGCAAGGATGGGAGACAATGTAAAAAGAGGACAGCTGAATCTGAAGAGCTAGTAATGCTGGCTCTCATGCACTATTATAAGATCTGTGTTGTTGTGTCAGGGTTCTAGATGTATACTTGTTGGAGACCATCTTCAGCTTCCACCAACCGTCCAAAGTGTTGAGGCTGAGAAGAAAGGTTTGGGAAGAACACTTTTTGAACGCCTGACAACTTTATATGGAGATGGAGTCACATCCATGCTTACTGTTCAGTACCGCATGCATGAGCTCATTATGAATTGGTCTTCGAAGGAGCTCTACAACAGTAAGGTGCTTATTCAATTAATGATAAGTGAAAATTTGTGAAAGAGGACTCCATTTCATCAAATGAACAATATTATTTATGTTGTTGATTATGATTTGTTGAATATCTGTGACAGATCGAAGCTCATTCCAGCGTTGCTGCCCATAGGCTTTTTGATCTTGAGGATGTAAAGTCATCAAGTTCAACTGAACCGACCCTTCTTCTCATCGACATAGCTGGGTATGTAGGTCATTATATGCTTACTTATATGTTTTCTTCATAGGTCAAACCACGTTTGGCATTTCCCTACTGCAAATTCAAAATCACAATATTATATCAATTGTCTGTGGTATCAAGCAATCTGTTTATTTACGATCTCATTGTTTGTAGATTAATAGATATATACCAAAAAATATATATATATATAATAATGCAAATGACAGTTAGTGAAGTATCATAGTATTACCAAATATGAACAAGTAGCTGCAAAGATACAAACTTCACCACAACTGAAGCTGTTTCAGTATGATAACTAATTATTCATTTCATGGCATCACTTGTGCTGAGTAACATTGTCCATTCTGAAAAATTCAGTCGGCTTTTGTGGATTTCTAGGTGTGACATGGAAGAAAAGAAAGATGAAGAGGAAAGCACATTGAACGAGGGTGAAGCTGAGGTTGCGATTGCTCATGCAAAAAGACTTGTCTCCTCTGGAGTCCGTGCTTCTGATATTGGAATCATAACACCTTATGCTGCACAGGTACCTGCTCTTTGCCAAACATACCTTGACATTTGATGTGGATTGAAGTTGAAAATTGCAGATTTTTTAGGATGTTTCTCTATCCAAACCAGAACTACTGAATAATGTGATTGCATGCAAGTCATGTTTGATTAATACAGAGTAGTCTCACTATACCTCTTATTGTTCCTGAAGGTGGTTTTATTGAAGATGCTGAGAGGCAATGAAAACAAACTCAAGGATATGGAAATCTCAACAGTGGATGGTTTTCAAGGTCGGGAGAAGGAAGCAATCATCATTTCAATGGTTCGTTCAAATTCAAAGAAAGAGGTACTTCTTTATCAAAATCCATTAGTCTGTTTCTTTGTTCCCACGTCATTTTACTTCAGGTATGGGACCAATATGGAGTTATATGTTTTCATCTTCCTTTCTGTTTTCATTGCAGGTGGGTTTCCTGAGTGACCGCAGGCGAATGAATGTGGCTGTTACACGGGCAAGAAGACAGTGTTGTCTCATCTGTGATACCGAAACCGTGAGTAGTGATGGATTCTTAAAGAGACTAATTGAGTACTTTGAGGAGCATGGCGAGTATCAAAGTGCCTCAGAGTATTGCAACGAATAAGCAAACCGTCTGGTTAGGTGAAGCCTTTGTTATTGCTTTCCTTTGGGGTACTTGTCATATAGGTTTCGGACTAATTGTTAGGGCCTTGAATTTCAACACCCAAAGAAAGAATGTTATATGAATTGAGTCAACCAGGAAATCTGAAGGTTGCTTCACCAAGCCTGAGCAGCCTATCTTTTGATTTAATCACAGTTATGTCTAACGCTGCATATTGAGATATTGATGGGAATTGCTTTAGATTATAAAGAGAATCTATGATGGTTCATTTCCAATTACCGAGCTATCTCTTTTATTGGTCTTAGCATTTTGATTCTTTTTGGCTCTGGACAACCAAACGCAGCTTCTGTAGTTCTCACCCAAGAGACAGTATAATGCAATAGAACCTTTATGACTGAATCATATAACAAGCTTTTTGTTCAGCTTTTCTGTTAATTCGTTAGGTTTGAAGACTGAATTATATAATGCAAGGTAAAAATAAATGCTGAAAATTGTGGGATCAACATTCTACACTGCCAGTATTCCGATTGATCATAAGACTCTAGGAGTCTCTCTTTATCTCTCTCTCTCTCTCATATTGAACTCTGTAAACTAGTTTTGAACTATATGAAAGCTATTCTCCCAGTGTCACTGTCAGATGTTTCTCTCAGAAATTCCAGATGGTGGAAGGCAAAGCAAACTCTTCACTAATATCATAGACCTGGCAAGTGCTGCCTTCTCCGTAAACCTGTTGATCCGCATAACCATGCATCTCCATCAAACTATCCCAATTGATACCCTTTTCATCAAAAGCCACTATTTGTTCATAATCCTTGAACATACCTTCCTCGGTTCCATTCACATCTACAACTTCTTTGGACTGGTTATCTTCTTTCAGGACTCCCAACTGCTCAAGGAACTCATTTAGATCAATTTGAGGCTTCTCCTCGCGATGCCCTGTAGCCGGTGCCTTCTCTGACAAAATTTCAACCTCCTTCTCCTTCAACTTACCGACTTCCAAATCGATTCTCCTCCTAGTGTCGATTCTCAAGTCCGAGGAAGATGAAGAAGGGGAAGCTGTGCCACCGAAGCCTCCATTCTTCCTGAGCTCTTCCAGCCTCTGGTGAATGACATGGACATTGGGCTGAGCACTCAGGTTGAGCAGGCCGCATGAAGGGAACATGGAGATGAAGTTCTTGGATGGGAACCATTTGAACTTGTGATGCAGAGGCCTGTTCGATGAGAAAACGGAGGAGTCGGGTGGCGGTTGATGGCAGAGGTGGGGTAGGTTGAGATAAGCATCGGGCCCGTACAATTTCCGGGCGGCTTCGTCGTAAGCCATGGCCGCCTCTTCAGCAGTGGCGAAAGAGCCCAACCAGAGCCGGGTCCTCTTCTTGGGTTCTCTTATTTCCGCGACCCACTTGCCCCACGTCCTCTGACGCACGCCCCTATACGAGCACGAGGCATTTAGAGGGCCGCCTTTGCCTCTCGCCGGGCCTTTTTTCCATGGCTTCATCGGAGATTTTCTTGAGCTGTCCATCTCTCTATGTTTCTGTAAGCAGAGCGTGAGCTCCAAGTGAAGTGAAGTGAAGTGAGGAGAGCGAGTGAGAGTGCAAGAATTCTGTGGTGAAAGGGCGCGGGATATGTAGAGATTTGGGGGGTTGGGTTTTTGGGTTTTAAATGAAGTCACGTTTCGGAAGAAAAGTTCTTTCAAAACCCATGAGGCTGTGTGACCGTTAGCGAGAGATCATGTTTGCTCCTATTATTTTCAAACCCATGTTCTTTTCCCCTTTTTTTTTTCCTTTTTATTTGCTTGGATTAAATCTTCTTTTTTGTGTTGTTTTGACGCTTTATCTCTAGTAATTGGTTTTCTAAGATTAAATCTTCCTTTTGGGGGAACAAGTGTTTGTGCATGATCTCGTTAATTGAACAAGTAATGTGGAGATTCATACACAAATTAGGATCGCACACAAACATTCACGCTTCATCAAATACATCACGCCGAAAATCGGGATCTCATTTGGTCTCTTGATATTCGCTTAGCCGAGGTTTGGTAAAATGGAAATGTGCAATATTTACTAGCTTGTGATGTGAGTATAGGAAGGAAAGACTGCAACATTTATCCAAGTCTATAGATATCAACTTTCATATATAGGGCTGAGGATTAGCATCAAGGGTATTACGCATGGAGACCGGAAGAGGCCCACATAGATAAACATTATTATAACTCCTGATGAAGATTCGCAAAATCATATTTGATGATTATGTAATAAAACCAGGAAATGACAATTTATCACCTTTTTGTGGAAGATAATGTTCGCACTTTTAAGGCTTATAAAACGAAAATGATCCCTATCAGTTCATTTCATCATGTGAACATGTTCGATCTCACTGTCCTCTTCCAACTGCTATAGCTCCAGGTGGTGATCCATAATGGCTTCGTGCTCGACGAGAAGATATATTCCAAGCTTTTGGTCGTCCAGATGGGAGCCACAAGTCAACCGAAAGCACGAGCGAAGTCAGAGACATGAATCAGCTACGTTTGAGGAAGGGACAAGATAAAGCTCCCAAGTGAAGTCATAGTGTATATCTGCTTTCTTACATTTGTACTGTGACCCTTCATGAATATCATCCTCTCATCTTTAATGTGAACGGCTAGCTGGCCAAAGTCAAATTAGCCTTCCTCTCCCTTTTTCGGCATCTCACAATCGTAGGGGAGAGAGAGTAAACATATACATATAGGCTCATTCTAATAGGTCAAGTTATTTACAGCCCGACATAAAATAATTCAACTCTTAAGCTCTACTTAAAAAGCCATCATTTGATACATTTCTGAATAGATAATTGATTCTATTACTATCACGCTAACATGACGGGCTATATGAAGTTATCATAAAATATGATACAATGGTGGTAATCATGCATACAGACATCACAATAGTTCACGGTCCGGTGCCCAACAATGCTCATCGAACATGGTCTCATTTGAATGAGTCTTACACAGTAGTTTGGTGAGACTACCTACGCGTACAGAATGATTGATTTTTGAGTCGAGAGATACGAGAATGACAGGAAGAATAAAGTGGAGACACTGCCGTGCTTTGGATTCCATAGGAAGGGGTGTGATTCGATCAAACAAAGATATGGACCGAAGAGCAGCGAGTCAATTATGTCATACGTGAAAGAAAAGAGAGTACACATGCATGAATTTCAAGAATGAGGAAGGGAGCTGCTCACCACCTCACCACATTTTCCACTTTCACGAGCTCTCTCTCTCTCTCTCACATGCGTATACGTCCCTCCTGATACCCGGGGCTTCACCTTTATCCCATGCCCATGCCTCTCTCTCTCTCTCTCTCTCTCTCTCTCTCTCTGGTAGAAGCAGTGATGAGTCACTCTCAGTCACTCATTGGAGCTTATTGCCGCTTTCAGAGAATGAAATTCACGGGGTTCCTTGAACAATGGTGCAACAAAAGAAAGATGCTCCACGAGGTTTTTGATCCAATGAGGTCCGCAGCAATCGGGAACAATGGAACGCGGTATGAATTTCCATCCGAAGAAAACAATATACCGCAGAAAACAATGCTGTAGGAACCATCCCTGTTGAATTTTATCCGGGCTTCAAACCGACCCAAACATTGTTTTTTCTCCCTAAAATTAGTAATTGCGACTAACAACGCAGTCCCATTAAACGGATGGGCTAGATCGGGTCGAAAATGTTGGACCTAAATTAATTTTTTTCCACGCAATGTGAATTTAGTGACTCATACCTGACTATATATTACTAAAATACGCATACGCAAACTGAGGTGAAAGCACAAAGTGAGCAAGCTAGCACGAGATCAAGTGAGGGTGAGAGAGTCATAGAGGGAACTTGACTTTAATTAAATTGTGAACCCATTTAACGCTCATATTATTTTGAGTTTTACCATTCTAAACTCATTTATGACCTATTTCTTGTATATAACTAGCCCATATAACAACTTAACCCATTAAATATAGATTAATAATTAAGTTTATGATCCATTTTGACAGTCTAACAATGACAACGGCAGTGCTTCAGCCCATGAAAGCCTCGTATCATTTATGCCATGACAATGATGGCCTAGGTCGGGGCACATTATACCCAAGCCTGGTTTTGCAATTTTTAATTCTATTTAATTATGAAAAAATCAATTAATATAAACAATTGACACATTATGTTTAGGTATGACCGATCAGTTACTATTATCAAAAAAAAAAAAAAAAAAAAAATTGGGCTCATGGCAGTCCAAGCCCAACCCGACCAAAAGCCGAGCATTGGCTTGGCACAGCCTAGTGGCCATTGCTTCTTGTGACTAGAGATGGTCGAGGGGCCCGAGATTTTTTAGAGGTAAACAAGTCGCTTGGACGATGTTCATACATTAGAAAATCTAGCCCCCGCAATTTTGGGCTCAACACACTTCAAATTTGTGATTGATTGTTCGGAGTTGTACCCAATATTTGCTCAATCATTAAAAAGACAACAAATGTGTCTAGTTCACTTTACGTCTATCCATGCTTTAAACTTGCTGGCATTTTTCGAAACTATCAACAGCAATCCCCCGTACTTTACTTTGCAATAGGTGTGCACATTTCTCCGACTACAGTTGAAGTCCATTCGATAAAGTTCTCTTCAAAATCTTACCGAAGTAGCTTAGTCATCATCCACAATTGACACGTGACTTGTACGTGATTTCCATACTTATAAAATCACTTTCCTTTAAGTCCATCCATTTTTTTTTTTTTCTTTTCATGACAACATAATTCTATACTTTGCCCGTACTTTCATCCTAAACGTTATGGATATGGATACACTTTGATCAATGGCCACACTGAATAGGGATATTTGGTTTAAAAATCTTTGTTTACACTTGACCATTCTTTTAACAATATTAAAATAACGAGGGGCATTTGGAAGCTTAGACCCAAGAAGTCCAAGTCTATCGACATCGCACTTCGAGCATTATCGGATCAGGCAGCCTTAGTGCGCCACCATGACCATGATCAAGTCTCAACTTAGGATTAGCTTCAGCCATGTAAGACCTCGAATTACGCTGGAGTCCAAAAAGTTGTGCAGTTCGTTGTTCTGGCCTGAATGTAGCACTGGACATGGGTCGCGTCAATAACTATCATCAATTGAAAAGTTACACATGGTAGTGCTAGGATGATGTTCAAATGCACAGGGCCACGATCGGGGAATCAGAGTCCATTTGTTTGGCCAGTAAACGTTGCTCTCCAACCCGTGGATTGTGCTGGCGGCGCGACGTGCTCCGCAAACCATGCCTAAGGTCAAAACCAACCAAAACGTATTCAACTCGCGTCCTCAACCCCCAAGAAACTCCAATCACGGGGTCAACCCGGCGCCATACGCTCTTCAATAAAGACCCAATTGAATACCTTAAGCCAGGCAAGAGCCGATCAACACTTGAACAACAAGGCAACAAGTGGAGGGGTCAAAGCAATACCGCTCGACTAATTTGATATAATCAACTAATCACAAGACTCGTGCCGTACACATTTCGATCACCTCATGTAAATATAATCTATAGATGTCATGTCTAATTGGTTAATTCCTTGATGTGTCGTCACATATCACCCTCACCCATGCCGTCCACGGTACATGCACGAGGAACCCACCGTGGAGCGATTGGTCCGAGCGCAACCCCAACTGACCAACCACCATTCAAAATGGGCCGGGGGCAGTGTTCGCCGAACATCTACCGTGGCAGGCCGCGGACCATCCACCACTGGCTCCCACAAAACGGATGGCGGTGGTGCTGACCATGCCACGAACACGACACCTTTTCGAAATGCAGAAAACGAGATCTTTAAATGCATCCTTATCCAATCAAATCATAGCTCAGTCCCTTCGAGTCGAGAGGCGTACCAAGTGGGCTAAGACCATAATTAGAGAGGATGAAAATTAGTAAAAAATCTGTCTTTACCTGCTCAGATCTACGAAACAACAAATGGTGTAAACGTTCAAGATCATCTCGAAGTCATTCGTCACATCAGTCGTGTGTCAAAAGCTGCAAGTCACGACCTTTCCTCGTTCTCTTTCGAGAGAATTACCCGGCGGTCGGGCAATTCGACGGGATCAAGAATTCGCCAGTGCCTCGTCGCTAACGACCGAGAAGAAACTACTGTAGGTAAGATGCAGACATGTAGCTTATCTTCTCACCAGAAAAAAACGATTGCCTGGTCTTGTGTGATAGGACAAACCACCTCGAATTCACGCTCACCCCACCTAGGATCTCAACCTAGTATCTCATCAAATTCTTGAATCGGTCCATTCTAATAAAAAATTGTCCTTTTAAGACATCTTTGCATAGGAAAAGAAAACCTGGGTTGGCTCCATGAATGCCCCACCAAACCCATTCCTCCCCAACCATCTGTTACTGTTCTCATGCTGCAATATACTAAAAGTTAAAATGACCGAAAGAACATCCAAGTAAATCCAGCATCTCCATTATTTATTCAACAAAGGTACAATGAGGGGGAGGAAAAGAGATGAACAGTGCACCGGAAATCAAGCTCAGCCTCGGGACCTTCTTCAGAATTCCATCTCGCTTCCGAGAATCGACGAAGGATCAATCACCCCCCACCGACAACAATGAGAAGAGAGAGAGAAAAGACCCACATAAAAAATCGCACGAACGCCGAACTAAGCACGCGATATTCCCAACCTCAGATCCCTTCTCCATCGAACTGAAGCAGAGAGCTTCAATACAAGAACGATCGAAACAGAAGGAAACGAATCGAGATTCGGAGGAGAAGCAATATCAATATACCGTGCGCGCGCAAAAGGAATAACCCTTGAATCCCTAACCGAGATATTACAATTGAAAAATCGAATCTTGACTGTGTTTGAGGACAGCAACCAGCCGAATTTACAGAAAAATAGGGAAAATCGAGAAACTTTTTCTAACCAATCTATGTATCTACCTGGAGAAGCGGATGAGGGAGTTGTAGAGGCGGGAGAAGGCGAGGCGGATGCGGGGGTACGCCCGGAGCGTGTAGAGGGTGGTCTGGCGGAAAAGCCCCTCGACGGTCTCGACGAAGAGGTTGAGGCTCCTGATCGGCGGCACGTACAGCGTCAGCGGCACCGCCGAGAACGCCACCGCCAGGAGTAGCTGCAGCATAATCGGTCCGGCCAACCACCAACCAGTCGCTGATCGCTGATCCGGGGGCGAAGGGAGGGCCCGGCGGGCGGTGGCTCCGGCTGCCGGACGGACGGGGTCGGCGAGTCCGGCGAAGACGCCGTCGGCGTCGTCTTAGAGAGAGAGAGAGAGAGAAGAAGAAGGGAGATTGGGTGATGGTGGTCGTTGAAACGTGTGCTGATTGGATCTTGAGATATAGAGAGAGAGAGGGTTTTTATTGGATTTATGGAGGGGGAATATTTCGGAGGAGGGTTGCGTATTTTATAATTCTAGCTATTTCTTTTTTGCCTTGAAAATTAAAAAGGGAAATTTTATAATTAATTAAAGAGAGGAAATTTGAAGGCAATTTCCCCAAATTCCCTTTCTTAATTTGGATTCATAGGAAGACTCTTGACGGTGGAAAGGTAGGGATCTACTGAACGAAGCTTTGACCAAATAATTAAAATTTGGAAATGCGGAAGAGGTTCCGGCCGCACGTTGAAGTTCGGTGGGCAAACGGGTCAACGTTGACCGACATACGAAAGATTTTCTCACCGGCAATTTCTCCGAATGGCCTTTTTTTTTTTGCAAGTCGCGATCGATTTGAGCAATAATCAGAAGGAGGATAGATATACGAGGATTATAATTAATCAAATCAAGTGCTTCCCGAGAGTAAATCGACCGCCTTGGTGGGGCCCTAAAGTTGGGGAAAGTAGAGCGAAAAATGCGATATTCTCTCTTCAAAATAAATGGTGATTGGTGGTTAAGAAGATGGTAGATGTGGGCTTTTTGTCATGGCAAAAACCTAGCGACGTGGCCCGTCGACCGAGGTTCTTACCGGCGGCGCGTTTAGCGGTTTTTCTCCTTCTCTTTTGTGGCCCCAAAGGAAACGATTATATAAGCAATCCATTTGAGAAACCACGACTACAAATGGAATCACCGAAAGTTCATTCAACCATAGATTGTCGATCGACAGATTATTTGAGTTCAAATCTCATGATAGATAATAGATTGGGAGTTCGTGAACGGCTGAGCTGAGTTCCAAGGAGGGGACTTGGATTCCCAGTCGTTCCATTAGAAGGAATTGGGAATTATCGATATAAATCCTCGAGATGGTAGTTATTTCATTGTCGCCAATAGCTTCACTATAGCCGGATTTTTATGCTAGCATTGAGCTTGACAAGGACTGAGATCACCTAAATGATATGGATACTTTGGTGATCTTTCCATCGCTAGGCTCCTAACCATGTCCATTTGCTGGATTTTATCATGTCGCATTATTGACATTGGTAAAGATTGAACGACCTCTTCGGGTTGGTTAAATTGGTTGGGACACTAATTACATGCAAGCTGCTATGAATTAATGTAGTTTGCTTCAAATTACACATACTAACAGAAGTCAAGACCACCCAAATAATGATAAGTAGTCCGGTAAGTCTTTCTGGAAATGATATTTATTGAAAAGACGAAATTTAATGGTAATTTCCCCGAATTATTGGAAGACTCTTGACGGTGGAAAGGAAGGAGTTCTACTAAACAACATTTTGACCAAAATTTAAATTTTGGAAATGCGAAAGAGATTCCGACCGCACTTTGAAGTTCGGTGCACAAACGTGGGTCAAGGTTGACCAACGTACGAAAGATTTTTCTTTCCTACTATTTCTCCGAATGGCCTTTTTTTTTTTTTTTTTTTTTTTGGAAGTCACGATTGAATTGAGCAAATAAGGAGAAAAACGAAAGAAATGCGAGGATTAATAATTAATCAAATCAAGTGCTTTCCCAAGAGCAAATCAATCGCTTGGTGGGCCCCCTGAAGTTGGGGGAAAAGAGAGCAGACAAAAGCGAAATCCTCTCTTCGGAATGGATAGTAATTAGTAGCTAAGATGATGATAAACAGGGGCCGCCGGGCGCCGACCGGGATTATTACCGGCGGCGCTTTTAGCGGTTTTCTCTTTCTATTTTGTGGCCCCCGAGAAAAAGATTAGAAGAGCAATCCATTTGAAAGACCCCCGCCACCTATGAAATCACCGAAAGTTCCTTCAACTGTAGCATGTCAATCGACGGACTACTCAAGTTCAGATCTTATGATAGTTACTAGATTCGAAGTTCACAAACGACCAAGCTAAGTCCCAAGAACGAGGCTTAGTTTTCCACTCGTTCCATGAAAATGAACCGGGAGTTTTCGATACGAATCATCGAGTTTGAATAGGCTTTATTGGCCTAAAGATTTTAGTTGTTTCAACGACAACCACCTCTCTATAGCTGGATTCTTCATGCTCGGCAAAAACTAATATCACCCGGATGATATAGATAATTCAATGATTTTTTAATAGCTGAGCTCATGATCACATCCATTTGTCAATTTTTATTTTATCACATTATTGACATTTGTAAGATTAAACAACCCCTTGGTCGGTTAAGTTGGTCAGGAGGATTTTCAATTGATAAATTGAAGGTCGTTGTTTGAAACACGCTAACTAGTACTACGTGCAAACTACTCTGAATTACGCATAGCAAGATCACCCAAATGATAAGTAATTTGGCAATCTTTCCGTCGTCGGTCTCGTGACCACGTCTATTTGTTAAATCATTCATATCGTAGTATTTAACATTTGCAACGTCAAATCTCGTTTTATGAAATGCGACTGTGCTTTGGGGATAGGCCGAATTAGTGGACCAATACGTATAACTAGAACTTGAAATTGGACCCTCATTGCAACCAACCAAACAAACAAAACCCTAAAAGCCTGTCTGATTACATGAGCAGGCTGGGCCGGTCGGAGATTTCCCGTGGAGCCCAACCGTCTTATCGCTCGTGCTTTTGTCGCTCTAGTGATGTTCGAACGATACTTTTAGGCAATTTTGAAGCGACCCATCACTTGTAACAGTGGCCCAGTTAGAAGTTTTTACTTGCAGGAGTTGTTATTTGTGTGGGAAATGCAGGTGATGATGACCGGTAGTGCCATCATTTGCTTAGAAGGTTGGAATGACTAGGGGCATTGGTGATGGGTAATCTGGTGAAACAGAAATTTACCAGATATGAACTTAGTTTATGAGGTATGTGCACGGCGTATAAAATGAACAAGACGACAAGAACAAGCCGACAACATGGCCGACCACACGTGTCCTGCGCTCGCGCCAGCTCGTCGCCCTACGTGTTTATTGCTGAATCAGAGGCTCATGAAGGTGGCCACGAGAAGAAGAACAAGAAGACGACGACGAGGCAGCTCAGCTCCTTCTCGTTTCGTTGACCGTCCGCCTAGCAGTACCGTATAGAAAAATTGACTTGACTCATCCCTAGCAAACTGAAGACAGAGGGGCAGAAAAGAATCGTTCGAAGAGTAGAAAGTTATGTCGCACATATATATTTTCACTTAACATGATTAACAAAGGAGGCAGAAAGAGAGCTTGTAAAAACTTAATTACAAGCACGGCCTAGTTTATCAACTTTTTCACGTGAAATCACACTATTAAACATCGACTTTGCATGGAGGAGAGGCCAGCAGAGGCACTTGACCATCAAAGCCCTTCTTCAAACCCACCAACACATCGCACCTCGCATAAAACCCGTAATGCCCCGTCCTTATTACACCCGCCTTGTACTTCAACCTCCCCATCACCACCACGCTCAGCCCCACCACCCCGTACGCCTCGTCCACCGCCAGCCCGTTCCCCACGTCCGCCGCCACCGGCACCGCCGCCCCGCCCAGCACCGGGGACAGCTCCACTATGGTCCGCCTCTCATGGAAGAGAAACGGCAGCGATGCCGGCGGGGTTATCGCCTGGTTCCGGTACGAGACGAAGGCCGAGAGGCGGTCGTAGTAGATGGAGACCCGCGGGCTGGGGTTCCTGATGAGGAGGGTGAACTGTTGGCCGCCGAGGCGGCTTCCCAGGATCGATGTAGCTAGAAGACCGAACATGTAGCGGAGAATACAAAGGTTTGTGTACCTTATTAGGAATCCATCGTTCTTTATGCGGAATGACGATGATCCAACAAAGAATCCGAGCCTTTAACGCGAAGATCTTCTCCTCTATTACCCTCGGTTCCTCGGCTCGATGAGACCACCACTCACGACTTGCCTTATGTGAGGTGAGAGAGATTTCATGGAAGAAGTGGGGCTAGAGGAGGGACCTTAAGACTATTTATAGAGTTTTGGACGGGCCCTCTCATCACGGGCCGGGCCCAACTCGGCCCACACAATGCCAGCCCATATTCGGCCCATTAAGAAAACCTTATGCCTTACCTTATTAGACCAACCCCGTAAAACGGTAATTACAATCTAAATTAATGTAGTCCACATAAGGAAAACTCTTACATTCTCCCACTTGGGCTATATTAATTGAGATTGTACTTTATGTGCGCACCTTTATGTTGGTCTAGTGGCAATTCTTAATAGTCAATCCTATCCTATAAAGTCTCCAACACCGAATCATGGCGGTAACGTATGTATTCATACGTGAGCCTTCCATGGTCACGAATGCTTTTAACTTTGTTGATATGGATTCAATATGGTTGTGTGGCAAACGGATAACACCTCATAAAGAGTAATACCTTATGTGTTATCTCCTTTGTCGGTCACTATTCTCTTACCTTAAGTGTCACGAAAACCGGATGTGCCACTAGAGAATATCCTTATGGTTCTAATGAACCCACATATGTCTTATCTTTATGGTTAACCTTTCTTTATGTGTAATCAAGACATATGTTCAAGGCTGATAACCGATGTCTCCAGCCTTCACTCAAGGCTTACACAATACCTTGAGATTTTCATTACATATAATCAATTCAAGGTATGGTGACCACACATTCATGAACACTTTATTGAATGTGTAACTTATATAAGCTTTATTAGAGCAAAATTAAGACAGCTCCCACTAAACAACAGATCCAATGATGTTCCTTAGCCCATGTTTACGACATGTCGTTTAAGTACACAAGGGCAAAAATCTTTAATTAGTGGGTCTACAACCACATCATCATTCGTGGAAATACCGCTCTACCGCAGGTGTCACCATTCTCGTATCATTTCTTTATGGTCAAAAACCCGACCGTGATATATCTAGACCCCTCGAGACCCTTATTGTTGTTGACAAACAACACCGAAGAGTTATTGTCTCGATACGGCCGTATGGGTCTATTCAAAATATCAAATATAATCAACTCCTTAATGAGGTTCCGAAGTCAAATATCTTGAGTAGCGGCTAAAAGGCATGTTATAAACTCCATTTATACAAGAGAGGATAACATAAATTTCTGTTCAATACTTTTTCATAATACCGCACCCTCTCGCTAGTAAAATCTGCATCCGAATACTCTACTAGCTCTAGATCTTGAACATGTTTATCGTATGTAGTTTTCTTATCCTTTTCAATGTCTCAAAACCTCATTGTCGGCAATCCAGGTGATCATGTCCTAGACTTGACCGATATCTCGCAAAAATCTTACCACAAAACAATATGTAAACTAGTGCGAGACTTAAGCATGTATGACACTTGTAAATGCACTAGCATAAATTGTATCCTTTATTTGGATTTTCCCAAAATTTGAACAAGGACAATGCCGGATATTCAATCTATTACCCTTAACAACAACAACAACTCCCGGCTTATTGAATATTTTCAAAATACAATTAACACATGCAATCTAATATAACATATGTCAAGAACGATCTTTATAGGTCTCAATGCCAAGGACAAAAGGTACTTGACCGGGGTCTTTTAAGTCAAAATTCCTCAACAATATTTATATTATCTTATGCAAGTAATCCAATATTGCTATCACAAGTAAGTTATCACTTACATGGAATCCGAGAAAACTAAATTTTCTCCCACCGACCTTGCAAGTATCTACATTGATCTACTTTATTCTTAGCAAAACCGAATGAAGTGATAATGCTATAAAACTTCAAGCATCGTCGATCTACGAGACTTTCTTAAGGCCATAAATAAGGGTTTTCGGTTTACACACAAGCTTACCCGAATCATCCGCTGCAAAACCTTTAGGTTATACCATATAGACTTCTTTATCAAGGTATTCATTGAGAAACACAATTAGAATCATTTATCTAATATAAATCCAAAAAAAAAAAAAAAAAAAAAAAATGAGCCAGTAATATCATATTCATTCTAAAATAGTCTTTAGAAAAGACTAAACTTCTCTCTCGAGTGAAACATTTTATTACTAATTTGGATTTAAACTTCTCAATGTTTCTCTTGAAACTTCTCTTAGTCTCATTCACACATTTGTAACGGATGAGCTTGTGACCCTCAACCAATTTAATAGGCTCTTAAACATTATTACATTTTATAAATTGCATCTCATCTTTTCATTATGTCTAATCACAGATCAAACGAGGACAAGAAACAACATTTACATATACAAGTCACTAGATCGACCACGTAGCGTATATCATAGTCATGCTCTTACAAATAGACTATATGGTACAGTGGTACAACGAACATCTTTCCATAACAGATCTCTTGAGTGGAGCTACTATAATTTTATCTTACACTTGGGAGGCTTGAAAAACTTCATCGGGAATCATATCAATGACAATATCCTGAACCTCACAAGTTTAATTTGTGCTATAAAAGACTCCATAATTTTCTATATAGGGAAAGACAAAGACACAAAGGTCCCCACCATACCATTATCTTTAATAGTCTAAGAGCAAGTTCAAGTATCCTCTGCTTTTGTCGAACACTAAAGACTTTACTGTCTGTGATTCCACATTTCTTATGCCTCTATTGGGATAATAAAACCTAGTATCCCTTCAAATGATCTGGGTAAGATACCGAGTGGTACCGGATTCCAACTTATTTAATGTTGGATTATATATCCAAACTTCTGCAGGACATTCCAAACTTTAAGATGATTCGAGTCACGTTTACGTCCGATCCACAACTCAAAATGGGAGCTAATGGAGCATCTTTGGTAGTAACACGGTTTAATACATATTGGGTTGTTTCGTCCCGTAGAAAACCTGATAAATTAGTCCTAGTAATCATACTCACTGTCATGTTCATCATGGTGGAATTACGCCTTTCGGCCACACCAATTTATTTCAAGATTTTCGGATATAGTAAACTAAGTTACCATCCTAGAATCTTTCTAAGTATTTGACAAATGGTCCTTTAAGCTATCCAGCATTGCCATAGTCAAAACACTCACCACCACGGTCATATCTGACGATCTTTAAGACTCATCCCAACTGTTCCTTGATCTTAATACGAAAGAATTTGAATAAAACCAAAAGATTCAGATTTTTCTTTAATCAAAAGGAAACAGTCGTCAATATAACTTTACCATATATGGTCACCAATATCAATGTAAAAGACCTCTAATAGGTTAGGACTTCATACTGCAGTTTTCTTCTTTATCTTAATCATCTTACTTCCATAGAAGTCTACTCGAGTCTTTACGTAACATTTAAGAGTAGACAAAATATCGACATTATCAGTCTTTCTACTCTTTCTCTAGACATATAATCAAGATACTCATGTTACATGCAAAAGATCATTCTTAAGGTAAATCTCTATTGGAAACAACATTTTCAACTGTAAAACGACATACATATCCTTGGGAGATGAACACAATTTGTACAATTCATTGGACCCATTATAGCATCCAACTTCATTTGACTTGGAAAACATTGAAACAGTATTGTTCTTTATCTCAAAAGAATATCCATACACTTCCAGACATGATACGAAAACTAGGTTCAGTCTAAAAGGAAGGTACATAAAAGTGTTTTTCAACGTCAAATGCTAACCAATATCAATAGTTAAAATAACATCTCCCACTAAAACGACATTAAATGTTGTTTCCCGTGATGAGTTATGATTCATTTCGATTTGGCTTCCTTAGATTTATGAATCCCTTTATGGTAAACAATATAATTTGTTGTACCGCTATCTAGCCACCAAGAACTCGTATGAGGCTTTTGATAGGGATTGAATTCATAAATAAATGCCAATGAATCATTAACTCTAGACTTATGCTTGGACAAGCAAGCTTTATTACAATATCTTTATATGTCATTTCTTCCCACAAAAACAGTAAATGACACAATTTCTCTTAAGGGTGATAACCCGAGACCCAGTTGTCGAATGACCGATGGTTTCATGAATTCCTTAATGAGTATGATTTTTAGACTTGAAATCTACCATCCTTAGAACGTAATACTTAACCTCATTAGAACCATCACACCTTATGCTGAAGAGTCCTTGCACTTATACCAATCTCGGTAATAGACAAGACACACATTCAAGTCACTAAGACTTCTATAATCCTTTTAACTCGTGCAATCACCGGTAAACTATTTTCAAGTGTTCTCGAATGAAACATCTCAAATATGATGGACAAATTCAATTGCTTTTTCCCAAGCAGCAAGGAATATATTCTAATTCCATATAACTAATAGTGAGATTCTCAACTTATTCAAAGCAAGAATAATATGAACATTTACCAGCATCCATCCTTAACAGAAAATCCTCTTTGCTACTTAAAATTTAACCAATAAGAACCTTAATCACAATGGAGTTGCCACAACTGATAAAGTAACTTAATGACAAGCAGCATATGTAATCGGCACCATGTGAGTATTGTGTAACTTAAAAAACTTTATAAGTACAAATCTTGAAAGTTACACGCACTATCATATAAACACCTTTGGGCAGAATATATGACATGTAATTGCATACTCAACCTCAATCACAATGGAATTTGCCATTACAAATAATGTAATTTTAATAACAAACAGCATATGTAATTGGCACCATGTGAGTATTGTGTAACTTAAAAACCTTATAAGTACACATCCTGAGAGTTACACGCATCATCATATAAACACCTTTGGGCGGAATATATGACATGCAATTGCATACTCTCCACATGACAGCGGTCATGAGAATATATTCCGACCTTTCACGAATTCACCACCTTTGGATGTATGAACCACTAGGGTCAGTCATTCCTCAACCATATGCTGCACATGCATCCCTCCATGAACTAATACACAATCACCTCCTTTGGGAGTATGACCACATATTAGAACAGAGACATCCCATCGAATACGAGACCGACGTTTCTCAAATCCAATCAAGTATGCCACTTTGGCGGTCACAACCCAATTGAATCATAGAAACTCTCTCATATCAGGGGATATAAACTTTATAACTCACATTTATTCCATACATGTGATTTTAGACCGGATGACAGGGCAATTTGTCACTAAAATCACATATAATGCCAATCACATTGTTCCATTCAATAATACATGCTAAATCTTATACATGTTATCGATGAATCGATCCTCTACACATTCCTTATGTGATGATATACATGTGAATTTGCAATGTATTTCCAAAGTTATAGAGAAATCCATGAAAAATAGGCAAAACATACCTCCAAAATCACGTACCTTAGGCTTTCACATGCATTTTCACATTCACAAGTTCATCAAAATTATTAAATAAATACATAATAGTGTAGAGAACATCCATACGAGCACAACGGTCCAAACCACGCTCCAATCCGACGTTGTACGCGCCCTCACGCGCCGCTGGAACGTGCGGCGCGTGAGGCCCACGCGCCGTGCTCCATTCGGACCAAACCGGTCCGACCGGTCAACGGTCTCGAACCGGTCAACGGTCCGACCGGGTCAACGGTCCGACCGGTCAACGGTCCGACCGGGTCGGTCGTCGGTGACGTCATCGATGACGTCACATGCCACGTGGCGGCCGCACGTAAGGCGGCTTACGTGACGTCATCATGACGTCATCTTCGGGCGCTGTCGGCGAATGACGCCACGGATGACGTCATCGCCGGACAGCTGTCCCGGCGAGTCGGGCGGGATGACGTCGGATGACGTCACCCTCGTAGAGGCGGCGCGCGTGCGGGCGCGTGAGCTGCCGCGCCGGCGCGCGTGCGCGCGCGTGAGTTGGCGCGGCGGCGCGTGGCACCGCCTCCGAGCTCCGTCTCGGCGCGTGGAGGCGCGTGCGGCCGTTTCCGGCCTCCTCTCGGTGCGTACGAGCCATCAAAATGCTCGTATTGATTCGTATAATCTATATATGTGATCAAAATGCACTTTTACCGGACCAAAATTCACGAAGACGGGCGAAACAGTCCAAGGGTAGGTGAAATCCGAAGTTCTCGTTACGGGGCAATTGGCCTCCGCCGAGGCGTACCACCCACCATAACGCTCGGCTCAACGAGAAGAATTCAAATATGTTTTCAAAATCAAGTTTCAACGGATGAAAGTTTCTAAAAACGGGCCGAGGGCAACAGTTCGGGTTCTAGGCTACGAGGCTCGATACCAAATGTTGGCCGCCGAGGCGGCTTCCCGGGATCGATGTAGCTAGAAGACCGAACATGTAGCGGGAGAATACAAAGGTTTGTGTACCTTATTAGGAATCCATCGTTCTTTATGCGGAATGACGATGATCCAACAAAGAATCCGAGCCTTTAACGCCGAAGATCTTCTCCTCTATTACCCTCGGTTCTGGCTCGATGAGACCACCACTCACGACTTGCCTTATGTGAGGTGAGAGAGATTTCATGGAAGAAGTGGGGCTAGAGGAGACCTTCGACTATTTATAGAGTTTTGGACGGGCCCTCTCATCACGGGCCGGGCCCAACTCGGCCCACACAATGCCAGCCCATATTCGGCCCATTAAGAAAACCTTATGCCTTACCTTATTAGACCAACCCCGTAAAACGGTAATTACAATCTAAATTAATGTAGTCCACATAAGGAAAACTCTTACATGAACTGCATGGTGGTGGAGATGACGGGCGGCGACGTGGCGTTGAGTTCGTACACGGCGGCCCCGATGACGGAGAACCGTGGCCGCTCGGGGCGGTAGATGAGGAAGACGATGAGGGCCGTGACGCCGGCGAGGAGGAGGAAGATGGTGATGGCCGCGAGCGCGGACCGACGTGAGTTTTGGAGAGAGGAGGAATCGCCTTTCTTGTCATTAGCCATATTGGGATGGGGGAGGGGATGGTTTGCGAGGTTCTTGCGGGTGGTGGTGCTCTTCTTCTGCTCCGGAAACAGGCAGTGAAGAAGAACTTATGGCGTCTAGAGAGAGAGAGAGAGAGAGAGAGAGGGTGAGTGTGTGTGATCGTGGCAAGTGTAGACGAGAAGAGAGCTGAGGAAGGAGAGGAATATGTATGACAAGTGGAGCAGAACAGAAGGGAATAAGTTAAAAAGGGACAGTCGGGTCACCTAGGAACAGTTCTGCCTTCCTACCTCCGCCTTCATATTTTCACTAATGTATTGTACGATGTAAAGGCGTTTCCCCCAGTTCCCGGTTCTACCCATTTCTCGTCACTATTTTTGGATTCTCGGTTCTTGTCATGGGTTGTTTCGGCTTTCCCTCATCTTCTTACACTTTTCTATCTCGATCTCAGACCAGGTTCGGAAAGAAACAATATTTTAATCCAACGTCTCAAAAGGGAGAATAAAGTTCAGGTATAAATTCTTCGACCACCTTTTTATACCTGTTTTTCTGCACGGCATGCTTTATTGATTCCAGGAACTACAGTGGATAAAACAATAGTGTCGTGATCAGCCACGATTGGCTCATGAAAAGACCATGGGGAGAAACTTCTGCCACAAACAAGGCTCGCGACGATGGGATACGATTTGGCCCACCTTTCATCAAACATGTAGAGAAGAATCGAGAATGAGGTGAGATGGCCGTACGTATGACATTGCATGCCATGGGTGAAATTCATAACCATTCTCTGTCTTCAAGATAGCATTCGCTAAGCACCAAGTGCTCGTGCATTCCAATGGCTTCCGAATCTCGCGAAATTGGGAAACCGGAGCAGCTTCATTACGTTGGATGCAAATCAATATGAGAGTGAGGGAATTAAAGATGAAAGCAGGAACCGAGAACGAAAGAAAAGATAAATGTACCGTGCAGATAGCAACGTTAACCATCTGTCACAATTTGATGTGAGAATCGATGCACTACACCTGCTGCAACATCACGACCCTTAGGGCTACTACAGATTCAACAAATTACCCCATTACAAAACACGAGAAATGAGACTAAAAAGATATGTGCACATCTTAGTCGTGAGTGAGGCATCAGTATCCATTACCGGGTCACTGACATAAGGTACATTTGGTCACAGTGGAAGACAATCTGTGATGCCGACTTTGGCGAAACGGCACAGCACACTAGAATAAACTAAATTCAACTTTAAAAAAAAAAGGCAACTTCAACCGAAAACTAGTTTGGCCTGTCGCTAACTTTTATTTAACTTACAACTATCAGAAGGTATGATGATACGACCAAAACTTTGTTTTTCGTCATCACCTACGATGATGGGTATTTCCTATTTAACTTGGCAGGAGCCTCTCAACAGCTCTTTCTATACTTCTCAATATGAGAGAAGACGACGACTTTAAGAACTGTACAGTTACGAAGTGAATCTTCATCAAGCAGTCTGACGAAGCACTTTTCACCCAGGAAAATCAGTGCAGGGACCAAATTCAGGAGGACAATATGCACATTAATTTTCTGCATGTTTCCCGTACGTCTTTTGAAGGATCGGTTCTTGATAGAGTTGAAAGTACAGATCTTGCTTCTACTAGTCCACCCGATATGCTAACCAAAATCACATCTTCGCTAGCCATAAGAGACGCCACTAGTTTTGCAGCAGCCACTCTTTCCTGAGAAAAATCACAACCTTTCAACATGACAGACGCTTAAATAGAAAACGCAAATCAATTGTGTACCCATCCATCTACCAACTACACTAGCCATTGCTATTCCAATAAAAGTGAGCTTTTGTCAAGAATTTGAACAATGTATTCAGCATATTAATCCGTGGGAAAATGCCTTCTCCAACATTTTCACCACACCGAGGAGAGCAAGTTAAGATTAACTACTCCATCAGAGCAATTATGAACTAATTTGTAAATAGCCTTAAAGCACTGGGTTTATATCTGGTGGGACTTGCATACACACAGTTTGTATGTAGAAAGTGGCTTCATCACAATAAGAAATATCTGTAGAACATAACCAGTTCAACAGATTGTGTATCAAACCAATATCATGTTTTCCTAGGCATATCTTCTTTAGGCTTCTTTCACATTACAAATTTAAGAGGACAGTGAGGTAAGAATTCATGTGGAATCAACACATACCACGCCTTACATACAAATTTGGCCACTTTCTACAAATATTTTGTAGCATAGTGCCTCCCCATGTCAACGTTTGAGTCGTAACATGCAATATTTCATGTCACTAACTTCACTGAGAAAGAGAATGGGGAAACACAAGCAGGGCAAGAGGACAGAAGAAACTCAGAGATAAAATGCTGTCATAAGTTGCAGTTGCATATTATAAAAAAACAACAGATTCAAATAAATAAATGCAAAATAAATCTTAGTACCTTTTCTGTCCCTTCTTTAAGATATTTTAGAGATAGCTTGAGAAGATCATATGAATAAGGAAGCACAGCAGATTTTAAATGGTAGACTGCCGAAAAGAGAACCTGAATACAGGCAGCTCTAATCTCAGCATCCAGTATCACCTGCATTATTATAATTGGTGTCCTTTTATCCCATTTATAGGGAAAAGTCAGAGCTGAGCTCATACGTAAACTTCAATACTGTATATAATGAAGTGTACCTCAATAGTATGAATGAGAACTGGAATTGCTCTTTGAGAAAAGGATTTCTTGCCACCTTCTGCTATCTTCTGGCTCACACTGATAAGAACATTAGCCATGCATAACCGGAATGGTAGAGTTGGGGGCCCATTGCTCAAACCAGAAGTGGAATCAACATCATTGGCTATCAGTTGACTGATTACATGACCGAGAACAGAGCAAGAGCCAATTTTCCCTGCATAACAAGCCAGAGGTCAAATCCTAAAATCATTACCACAAAACTACACAGTCGAGGAGAAGTCTGGGTTACCTTTCCCTCTAGAAAAGGTGATTTTCCTCAAGGTAAAATTACTGAACGATTCTGGGGATTGTAGCTCACCACAAATCATAAGCGCTAGACAATCAATGCATCCATGCTGTGCTTTTGAAACTGTAATGAAAGGAATCATCACATCTCTAACTTAAATGATAAAGGATATGGTGGTTGAATAGCAAAAATGTCTGTACCGTCATCACCGTCGAGTGAAGGCCAATGTAGAACCACTTCAAGATATTTTATGATCTCAAGCATAACAGGATCAAATGTAGGATGTCTGCCCCTAACCTACAAGCATAAATTTGAACAAGTGAGGTTCCAAACTCAACCTCAAAAGAAGCAAACAAAAACTTGTTGTCTTAAACTCAAGCACATGGCTAGATCTAACGGGGACAAAAGGCGAGTTGCAAAGAAATTAAGCAAATGACATGGTCATCCAACACAGTAAAAGCACATTACCACAAGAGAAGTGCAGACTGAAAACAAACAAGCCTTTATCTTTAGTATGTCCTGATGACATACAGCATCCTCCAGATGGAAGCAAATAATTGGAAGAAGTACCTGGAAAACAAAAATAAGAATAAGAATCAGAATCTTTAGGAAAACAACCACTGTTATGTAAACACAAATTTATTTCTTCCTGTTAGATTCTCCAGAGAAACTCAAGAATCAACAATAATATGTAAAGAAAAAGTAGGTACTCCAATTCCGAAACCCTCTAAACTATCCATCTTTCAATACCAGCCCATTTAACTAGGCTGTTAACTAGCATACACAAAGGCAGCCTGGCTTAAGGACCAAACTGATTCTTAAAAGATTTACTAGGGCAGGAAAAAAGAGTTAGCTCGAGCGTACTCATGGACAGCTATGCTAATATCTTAAGTGAGTGACTCAATGTCAGAGAACTCCCTGAAAATGCATCCTATAGCTCGTACTTTGAGTGAATGGTTAAATAATCACAAATATAAGTGTCTTAGCCGATATTTACCAGAGGATACAAACGACCACAGAGTTCAGCTGCAAGTTTCCGAACATCTTCAAATTCAGTCTTGGAAAATGCCCTGAAATTTCGTGCACCATGTACAGACCAGATTAGAAATGTTAAATTCTATTTTGGCAGTTGAAACCTTATAACGATTATATCACGGATCTACCTCTTCAGAAGGAGAGCAGCAACACAGCCATCATCAATGATGCCAGCGCCTGCATTTGCTGCAACAGTCAGATGATAAGAAATTGACGAATCAAAGGAGGAGAACGAATTTTGCAAATATCAATCATGGCGGCATCTTATTCAGCAATCATGGAATGCTCATAATGATTGGATGACTCTGGGAATACAAATAGTCAGCATCTACATCAATGTTTAGAGGGAACCACTTCGCTCATTTCAAACGCATGGCACACCACACACAAGCACGGTGATCTTGGATTGAACTAGACTTTCTGGTGAGTAATAAGAGTCACCGTCAGGATTCCCCTAACTCAAGGCGCTCACTATAGTTGACTGTCATTCCAAAGGAAAGCATCACTCTGGTGCAAACAAGAACCGGTACTTGCACAGGGATAAACCAAACAAGATTGGGTAGAAGATGATACAGTTTTACTCAGAGCAAGATATTACCCACAAATTCCATAGTCTAGTCAAATTATGTTCCAATTAAGGATCATAATTCACAAAAATCAAAGTAAATGCTCATATCAGCAGATAATAAACGTTAAATTTTGCAGAGAAACGCAATTAGTACTCAATAAGTACATCAAATAATATATAAAATCACAAGAAAAGGCTGGAAAATTTCACAATCATAGCCAAAGAAGAGTGTAACAAAAAGAAGAATATTATTTTCAGAAAAGGAACTGACAACGTCCATCTATGCATGTGCTACTAAATATGTCAACAGTAAGACAAATTTACATGTAATAGATATATATGGATATGCTAAGACAAAAGAACTTGTGCTTGCCCTCTGCCAAATGACAGGGCTGTAAACAGACTTTCCCTTACTCATACGAAAAAGTTGTACACAAACCAACTTTTGATTCTTTTCTCTTTTTTGGCCACTTTTCGGTAATTTTGTTATTAAGTTTAATATCAGCATCAACATCTACTGATGGTAGCAGTCCACTTCCACTTTCTTTTTCTTTTTCTTTTTCATAAAATCCAAATCTTTGGATCAACTAATCCTCCACAAATGCACGCAACTTCCCCCGGGGGTCAACATGCACCGAGAAGGGCTCCACCCATAGGATGGTCAGTCTAGCTCCTAAATTAGTCTGAGCGGAGACGATGTGATTCCAACTTGATAACTGCTGCCTCCAAATAATGCTCTTACCCACTTCATAATATAGCTATGTTGTCATAGGGAATGAATGCATTGAGCAGGAAATTGGAATCATAAAAATAGTGCATATACATAAATAAGTTCTTGACAATTTCCACAAGGAAAAGAAAAACATGTAAGCTTTTAGAAAAGATACGAATTTATCCAAGAAGCCTAAGCAACTCCCACAACCCGTGCACTTAATATACTTAGTAATATGCGGGGAGGGAAGTAACAAAACAATATTGAACGAGAATTTAGGACAGATGTCTTAGAAAGCAAGATACTGTACCATGCATATTGTCTTGGTTGAGAAGTTGAGCATACAAAATAGATGAATTGAGGTCATCAAATACTCTCAAAGGAAGAATTTTAAGAATGAGTAGAGGGCTAAGGCGCTCAAACAGTGATTTCTGCATTCTCTCCTCATTATAACTTGGAGAATTGATGGTATCCCTCAGAGCGAGCGGGCTTTTGTCAACCCTGCCAAATATAACTAGGAGAGTAACTAACAGACTGCACAGAATAGCATATGGTAGGCCACAGAGAAATTTACAAAATTGGAAATAAAGTAATCTCACAAGAATCTCCTTAAATAAACAAAAAGACAACAGGACAGAAAAAAGTGCACTTAGCACAAAAGGAGAAATATTAGCGCAAAGGTGCAGGGATGAGAGAGACAAGAGAGAGGATTCCCTTATATTTATGAAGTCTGTGAACAAACTACCTCTTCATGTTTTAACACTAAAACTTAGGAAACAGAGAAATAGCCACCAAGAAAGTTAGTGGTTTATGGGAGACTTCACTTTGAAAACAGGCTGCATCATAGGGAAAAAAACAGAAGAGATGAGAATCAAACATTTAAAAAACATACTCTTTCTGTTCGTGCATGCATAATAGGATGCGATCTAGCACCATATCTTTGGCATCTGCCAGATGTTCGCTTATATAACTCAAAAACCGCACAAGAATGGCATTTGATGGCTCACTGAACATCTTGTCGATCAGGGAACCAACCAAAGTTTTCCAGTCTCCAACCTGTGAAATTCAAAAAATCAAAATTAAACTTAAAAAAGCTAAAAGGGAAAAGGAAAACTGGAAATATAGATATAAGATGACATTGAAGCTATTAGAACAAAATATCGTCTGATTTGCATAAAAAAGTGACTAAGAAAATGTTTGGAAAAGACGAAAATTCGCTCTCTTCCAGCAAATAACGTGCACAAGGCATGATCATCCTCGGAGCCTACAAAGGCATGATCAATAGCAGAAGTCATTTTATAACCATTGTAGCAAGAAAAGGAGATATCCCCTCGTTTATCATTCATCCAGGTGCATAATACCTTTAGTTCAAGGCGTACCAACTCCCCACTTATTGAGAGAGATGCATTGAAGAATAATATGTGGAGCAAACTAGAGAAATCGGGCTGATGAAGTCAGTGCAAATGTCATCAATATATGCAGTTCATTCCAATAGAGAAATCTGGCTAATTGTAAAAGCAGAGAGAACCTAGGATTCAATTCAGGCAAGAAAAGTGAAATGATAAACCTAAGTGTATGAATGTGCATAAGCCAAAGATGTACAAAAGAAGAAATTATTTTTGAATTCGCGTCTCGATTTAGTCATTGTTAACATAAGCAAGGATATGACAATAGTGCCTTAATATTCTTACACTGTCAGACCACTCTGGAGTCAGCCTCAGTACTTGATCAGCTTCTAATTTTGATTCTGCAAGTGCCACAGAAAGATGAACTTGAATGCATACAATTCTCTATCGAGAGAATAATACAAACTTCCACTCAGCAGAATATCTGAGAATTAAATGCTCAATGTAGCGAGAATTCCCTTACAACTGCTCTCAGTAGCATGTGAAAAGTGGAAACTGTTAAACAGATTGTTCATGTGTATCATCGAAATAATTGTCAGAGAGAGTGTTTCCACCACATAGTCATAGATTAAACCATAGACTTATAAACAATGAAAATTAATAAATACCCATTAAATTTCACTTATTAAAACGGAAAAAATCTGAAATTTTGTCAGTATTTCTATTCACTAAAAGGGAACTATCTGACATAGTGTGATCACAGCATTTTGGTGGCTAATGTGGACCATTGATAAGAACTTTTAGAGCATAATACAAAATAACAAATGTCTACAATCCAGGCCATTAAAAGAAGAATTTTACATCCCCATAGAAACGCACCTACAACTTTCTCTTCGGTAGTTTTAGGAATTTCCAAGCTACTATTGAGGTTGCTGCAACAGAAACAGAAGACATACTACAGTCAGAAAGAGGACTTCCAAAAGATAATGTCGAAATAATCAGGATAATCTGTTAGTTACAATAAAACAGAGAATTAAATGCGCATGCTCATGCCGTGTGTGGTTGGGAAGGGGGGCGTGTACATATATATATATATAGAGAGAGAGAGAGAGAGAGACCTAAGGCAGTCAAGCAGCATAAATATCACTTCAGATTTCTGTTTATGAGACCTAAGCATCCCAATGAATGCTTTCCTTGCAGATGACTGCAATGTTCTGTCTGAAGTATAAAGGATTTGAACCAATCTAGGCAACACTATTGAAGGCTCTGCAAGAAGTCAAACTAATCAATATGATTATCAAGACGACTGTCATCATCAGAAAATGTATAACTGACATAGTTTGCATATATCATGGTGAACAATAGTAAGCATCAACTTGGAGAAAAACATCAGATTCACATGTTCATTACGGCACTTAAACTGTGCAACAAGGAGGGAGAGCCATCTTAAAATCCAGAGCAACACAAGGAACATAACGCATTTCTCAGTTTATAGCGTGTCCCTGAACAGGACTCAAATAGAGTACCCCAATAGGATATATAGGCCAAGAGCAGACTTGGTCATCAAACTTACCCATGTTAGAAAGTGAATCAGATGCCAGTTCACGAATTGTACAATCTCCATCATTAAGGCATCTCAGCAAACCATTTGCTATATCTTCCCTGTAATATTTCCAAACACGAGATTAATAAGAACAACTGATTGAAGTATGCTGAGAGAGATAGAGAGACAGAGACAGAGAGAGCAATCATGAATCAGTCAAACAGCAGAATCTTACCACTTCAAATGAGGGAGTCCATTCACTGTCTTTGATGATATGCTTATCAGTTCACATATGACATCAATGGCATTTCTTCTCTGCATAGTGTTTCCACTAGCAAGACGATCTATAACTTCTTTGACACAGTGATCCTCCGAGTTTCTGACAATTCATTATCAACATCCACGATAATTACATGAACCCTGAAAACCTATTATATCTAAGAACTGATAAGTGAAAAGAAACCAAAACATACATGGAACAATATTCTGCAATGAGTTTAACAGCAGCTCTAGCTGTTCCATCCCTCTCATCCAGAAGCTGAAGCAGCAAAGGGATCACCGCATTGAACTGTTCTTTCTCCACAAGATTGTTTTCATCAGAACAGTTCAACTTGAAAATTGTTTCCTTGAATATGCAGACAATCCCATCTATCACATCTTCATCTGCACAGTTTAGCTTAAGGAGAAAGGGCAGGACGTCAGTCTAGCTACAAAAGGATAAAGTGGAACCAACATATAAACCAGCAGAGTATGGTCGAACAAGAACTGTGATTTTACAATATCTTAAACACTTTGATCACATTGAATCATGAAAATGTCAGCTTATAGTTCCCAGCATGGCTTTGACACACAATTTTGATTGAGTAGGATTTCATTTCGATTTACATTAGATAGCAAATCAGAAACTCTTTCCAGCCATACTCTTGCCCAGAAAAGAGATATTTTACCGATCGAATGCTAAAAAAATATAACAAGTTTTTCGAGTTGATGTCATTCAGATAACTTGTAAAACCATCCTTAAATGCCAGTATCAACGGCCCCAAATCAACTTTAAAAAACAACAGTATTATTATTTGCAAAGAAAAACTGGCAAGACAACTCATTGTCGCCAACACCGAACTTACATGGCTACACCACAAATGAATGGAGAAAATTACATGACCCACAAGGCTAGCTCAAGATAATATCTTACCAGGTTACCCACACCCACGAGCTTTTATCAATTTAAAAAGCAAGCAATACTGCAGAGAGCATATTTGTCCTTCAAATAAGCTCCAACACTATCATAAGTTATTGCTTAAATATTTCCAAAGAATTTAAGAAATTGATCACTTGGATTCCAGCTTATAAATAAAAAAGTATTGCAGTTTCTTGAAGCCCTCAAACAGAAATACCTGAGGTAAAAGGACCTGGGATATCTGTGATCCATATTCCAACACAGTAGTTTCAAACCTCTTGCCAACAAGACGGCCCAATAGAAGACATAAGCAATTCAGGAAAAACTTTCTGGTCTCAGCCCCAACCTCATCATACTCTTCATGCCTGTACGAACATCTCTCTGCATAGGACTGCATGTTTGTGTAGCAGCAACTAAGTAAGGCAGAGATGACGCCAAAAGGAACGCTAAGAAATTATTAACTTTCTAATAAAAGAGAATTTCATACTCGGTGTGCTGTAAAAATTGCGAGAATTACAAATAGAAATATAGAAAACAGGAACATTTGAGGCACGCAAACACTATCCTCAAAGTTTCCATACTTTACAAAGTGCAAAAGGTATGTTGCTACTGACTTGCGTGGATATCACCAGCTAGAGATTGAGAAGTTCTAACAAGGAAATTGCTCCATTGACCACTGCCTAAAATTGCTTCACAAAGAAGCAAATGTTCACCACCAAATATTTGCTTTGTAATGACACAAAATGACTGACTTAATTTATGGTCCATCCACATGACTTCCACCGCCACTAAAATTCGATCAAAGAAATTAATAAGCCTTTTGAAATCCCTCTTATATACAAACGGTGATCCCAATGAATCTATATTGACATTGCAATACACATACAGAGTAGATACATAAACCAATAATGATGCATTAGAATAACCACGAAGCCATATCATCCAACTTCTTTGAAATAAAATACATTGCAGTAGGACCTTCTATCCCAGAACTATCTCATCAGTTTGCCCTACGTTTAATAGATTGACCACTGAATTTGATCGCTTAAGCTTCAGTGCCACACTGATAGGGGCTCTACATCACCTCTACTTTCTAGGACAAACTTGTTGGCTTCCTTGGAAAAAAGAGTTCCTCAACCAACAAATAGCATTATCGTAGCTTTAATAGATGTTTCTAAAGGTATCTTTCAAGTGACAGAGAGGAGGATGATAAAACTATAAGGTTGCATAAACTGAACTTGTTCCATTAACCTGAATGCCAGATAAGTATCGTTCCAACCATGCTTTATAATGCTGAGAGAACCTGTGATCTTCCAAATGCAATAACTTGCCATAATGCTTCCAACATGAAGAGATTAGCAGTTCTTGAGTCTTCACTGTATTTGAGTCTGACTTCAAGTTATATGAAACAGAATCATCACTTATAGAGAATTTCGGAAAAAAACAAAAAACAGTAAAAACCTCAAAAGAAGTGAAGATGTAAAGGACCTGCCTCATTTTGGGAGCAATTGTGCTTCTGAATATCCAGTAACCATTTGAGAACTCCTTCCAGCCCTCTAGCGTGTAAAGACCGGCTCTTTCTGCTCCACTGCATTGTAGTATGGGTACTCCACGTAAATAAGAACAAATCTAGAATCTCGACTAATGAAACCAGCCTGAGCCAAAAGCCTTCAGTAACTTAACAGGCCAATGCACTTATGATTTTCAGTAAAAAAAAATTATTGTTTCTTATTCCTTCAGCTACGGTCAAGGAAAAAGCAATCTGAGTACGCAACGGCCAACAACCAACTAGCTCAGACATTCCCTCACAATCTAAACTCCATATAGGAGATGAAAGAGACATACAGCAAAAAGCAGCTGCACCAGATTGACGAGTTCCTCTAGGTGATTGGAAAGCAAAATCTTCGGTTCCAGTTCCATGTTTGCGATTCCTACAGTTCCCTCATCAGCAGCAGGCAAACCCGTACTTGTGTTTACAGATATATCTGAATCTACATAACTTTTCTGGTTGCTCACGATCTCATCTTTTCTTGTCAATGCTTCAGTGAGAGCCAGAAAACAATCAGCAGCGGAAATTGAAAGACGAGAAGGTAACTCATATCCATCTTGCAAGGAGCTGCAAAAAACCATTTTGAAGGACAACATTAATGCTCTGCACGGCCGTAGAGAAATTTCTTGAGAGCATATAGTGACATTTCATGAGATAGCTTCCACGACATTCAACAAATAAAGAAAAGACAAATGGAGATACTTCAAAACATAACCATAGTTTCTAGAGCATACCAATAGATTCTTCAACTAAAACATAATACTAGACGCATGTGTTATGTGACTTGTATAAAGTATATTTCATGCTATTAGTTAGTAGGTGTGCAATAAAAAAGGTAATTAGGGTTTTGGTTTTCTCTCATGCTTTATAAACGGAGCCATCCTATGCACAACTTCTATAAAGTTAATGACGAGATGTAGTCTTTTAGTATTTTTTTCTCTCTCCCTCTCTCTTGATATTCTAGAATATTTGCACAACTTACTGAACTAATCTCCAAGGTGCAAAAGCATATTATTCGATGCAAATTTCATACTAGGATCTAGGGAGAGCCTTTGTCACAGGAGGGTCCTCCCACATCCCTATGACTTTGTTACATTGTAACGTAATGAGCAAGTCCACTAGGCAAGACCAGTGCCATAACTTAAGGCAAAGTTCCTTATTTTGTTGTCTTCCATCTCCTAATTCTATGCAATACAGAAGCTCTACATGCATACTTGTCCTCAAGCACATGGATTTGTCATTCTTTTGCATGAACAAACAAATAACTTTCAAGACGGAGATGGCAAAAAGCCAATTTCAGGGGGAAAAAAGCATAGATAAAATGGGGTAGAAAAAGAGCGTTGTTTCTAAACTATTAGTATCGACCATCCACAGTGTTTAAAGACTCAATTTGTTCATTAGCATCAGTAAGAGGGTTCCAAAGGGAAAGGACTTTTACAATCGCAATTCCCTCATTGTGATAGGGGGTCACTTTCTCCGTAAGATAGGTAAATAGCTTTCCAGGGAGATTGAAAAAATAGTCCATTAGCAAATAGATCGTATTTGCTCGGGTACTTTTTATTGGATTTCCTTTTCCGCTTTTGCTTTCTCAAAATTTCTGGTGGCTCATCCCTGGTCAACAAACATTAATTTTGTTTTTAATCCGGCATTACATATTAGTGAATTGGTTCAGAAAGTAACTTCTACTTAATCTAGTTTTGACACCAAAAACTCCAAATATTAGATGAAACACAGTAGGAAATAATGGAAATTATTGTTTATAACTGCAAATGGGGGATATCTTTTAAATTTCTTACAGTTTTTCTACTGAGAAGTAGCATGGTGCATCTGGAACCATTTCTTTCCCCCATGTAAAAAATTTGCAAGTTTTCCATTTTGAATCAAAACTCTTGTTCTCATCTCTCCACTCCCCCACAACCTTCTGCCTATGTAAAGCTAATGAACAAGCAAAACAATATCCATATTTAGATGGGATGATTCCTTGGTATCCCATTTGAGGAATTCCTGCATGCCCCACTTAGCTTAGGCTGCACTTTAGTTTTCTACGGTCCACCAACAAAAGTTTGGCAACACAGATGAACAGGAAAGGATAGACATGTCTATTCATCTACACACTCCCAAAGGATTTCCACAAATTTGAACAAAATAGACCCTTGATTTTTATGATGCATTGAAGAAAAGAGAATTAATTCAATGCACCAACAAAAGTTTGGCAACACAGATGAACAGGAAGGGATAGACATGTATATTCATCTACACATTCCCAAAGTATTCCCACAAATTTGAACAAAATAGACCTTTGATTTTTGTGATACAATGAAGAAAAGAAAGAATTAATTCAATACAGAAAGCACTGATTCTTGGATTTTTCAGGGCACTAGAAACCCAATTACCGCAACAGTTTGGAACTCCTTGGACTTTGCAAAAGTTACAGCATCTTAGAACAAACAACCCCACGCCCATCCCACTACAAAGAGATATGGAAGGAAAAGCAACCTAAAAATGGCCTGCCAACACATCAACTTGGTTTTGGAAAACCAAAATAGTTGCAAGAAGTGAACAAATCAATACTTCACAGGCATAGCAGGATTTTTATTTTTATTTTTTTGGTCGTGGCATAATAGGATTTACATGCCCAACATTTATAGAGCGAACGAGCATCAAGTCATCAGTGCAGGTCCCGCAATTCAGAAGTGAAGAGACACATACCTTCCTTTGCGTATTATAGAAGAAAGATTTGAAATGCATGGACAAAGCATCTCCACAATCACATTGTACTTCCTCCTTAATCCTGCCATCGGAAGTCCAAAAGGGAACTCCACCATCAACAATAACCTTAACAGTAACGTCTCGACAAAGAAAGTTTCCTTGATGAAGCATAGTTCGAAGTGGAATGCCAAAGGCAACCTTTTTTCATAAAATGGATTCTAAAAGCAACTCACTGAATACCAAAAGGAATAAATTTGCCAAAGAAATCAGATTATTAGAATTTTACATCCTCATCTAAGTGATGTCAAAAACAACACCAAATGGACTAAGAGTGCAATTATAATCACAATGATCCATTTTGATGGATGAAAAATCAGGCAGACGCATACAAAAAAAATAAGGATACTGAAAATGATTTAGTATGTGCAAGTGCTTCGTCTTAACAGTAATGAGCATGTTGTACACCTACCATCCAATAAAAATTGATTGATTGCACTCTCACATTCCAAAAGACCTCGTACTAGGGTACACCAGCCCAGTGATACATAATGATCTTCTTTTCTAGAGATAATGTCAGCGAGATTCTCCATGAAATATTTGAAAAGGAACTCGTCTTGAACAAGCCAGTCAAGAAGTATCAAGATTTGGCCACCATGTCTTGATTCTTTGCTCCTCAGTGACTGCAAAAACAAGTGCTTCACATGTAACAGCGAAAGATACGACAGCACATAAGTAGAAAGCTACCCAAATTTACTGACAACAAAGCTCATGGGATATAAGAAGCAAGATCAAAGAATAAATCATTTAAAACTAAAAAATGAAGTCAGATGCTTAACTCATAAAACAAAAGCTAATGATAGAAAAGGAAGCAATCATTAAAAGATAAACTACAAAAATCAACAAGATGACACATGAGCTATATCTGCACAAAAATATCGAACATAAGCCATCCACTTATCCACATAACCCTTACTCCAGAGGAATGAAATGACATCTTATTCCTGTATAGAGAAAGGTTTAACACACCCCTTCATTCCACTCATAATAATCCATTTAGATCTCTAGGTAGATAGATCCAACTTTCTATTCGCTCATGGGATCCGGGGGGACAGCCACATTCTCCTTTCTTCTTAAGAACCCACAAATCCCTTGTCAAACACAATATTTAAAAGCCACTTTCCTGATAAAGCTTGAATTAGTAAGTACAGAGTTCTCTCCTGTGCAGCTCAAGTACAGCAAAGGATAAATCACATCATAGTTCATGAAAAGAGTTGCTCGCATCATCCAATCCGATGGGCAGAAACTCCTCAAATATCCAACAATATCTACACACTAATTAGAACTGTTCAGGTATGCATTTGAAAGAATCAAATGAAACGCATTGCTAGGCAACAGAATCAGCTGAAGCCTCAACTTGTTTGCCCGAAACCAACATCCTTATCGAATAGAGATTTCAAGCAACGAATGGCCCTGAAAAAGTGAGAAGTGCTTCACGGCTTGCAAACACTAACAGGTTTCCCCAAACAGCATGAGCAAGTATTCTCCAAACAAAAACAGCCTGACAGGATATAATTCACTGGAGCAAACGAACAGTCCGAGTAAAAAACACGTACGTGTTCGAACATCGGAACGAGAATCTGATCCAACCGCTCCTTTCTCTCGGCCGCGTCCTTAACGTACTTGTGCAGAAACAACAGCGACTCGTCCAGAGAACCTGTTCGACATCAGCAGAGATATAAGCACGGAATGAAAACAGCGGGCATCAAAGCTCGCGGCGGCGCCGCAGCTAGCAAACCGGCGACGAGCGAACGCCGCGACGCGACGCACCGGTCGGAGGCGGCCGGAGCAGGTCGGGAGAGAAGCGGGAGGCGGCGTCCCGGAGCTTCTTGGGGCGAGCGGAGAGGAGGGAGGTCAGGACTCTGCCGAGAGCGAGGGAGACCATCGATTCGGGGCTCGATCGCCAGAGCAACCGCCGCTCTTCTCCCCCTCCCTCCGCCGCTACTGCCTTCTCCATCGCGACCGGTCGAGTCGAGATTGTTTGCGCGCGAAGAGAAGCTACGAACGACCGCGCGGCGGAGGCGGCGGAGGCGAGAGTTGCGCTCCGGCGCAATTGGGTTTTTCTCGGCCGCCGCCGAACGGAGAACGAGCAAATAATTTTGGAGGCAAAAGTCGAGATTTTTGTCGAAAATCGATCATGTGCCGGGGGCTTCTACTAAAGCTCCAACAGTTTTGCGGAAATTCCTTTTTTTTTCCTAAGAAGAAGAACGAATCCAAATATGTCTGAGAGAAAAAAAAAATGCGTGGGTACTCAAGCCAATGGAGTTTGACCACTAGAAAAAAATTCAATGGAGATAAAATGAGGCAGGTGGTATATGATGTTTGAGACATGAGAGGGGGCAGATTAATCAAAATTTGTATCGGTAGATTTACGATCTCTAAAGGAAGCTCAGAACTCTCATCATCAGAGGTGCGTTCTTGGTCAAAGGCTTATATTATATTTTATCGAGGATCTGTCAACTAAATAAACTCCGAAGAAGGAAGATACATTGAATTAATTAAAATTAAAATCAATTAAGAAGTGTGGAAATCCATCTTTACTCAATGCATAAGAAACCAACCTAGAGCTCATTGCGTAGTAGGAAGGATGAAAGCAAGATTCGACACAAAAAACCATAGACACGCGAGCTAAGTTATCTAAGCAAGTGCAATTGTCTCAAAATCAACCATTTGAGATAAGTTAAGAAACTTCCAAGACACATTGGTAATTACTTTATCAATTACATTATTTAAACTTATATTGACTCGAGCGTAAGAGGCTCCCAAAAAACTTGCTCAAATGTACTTTCTTATGTGCGATGGCTAGAGCGCAAAGCCACGTTAGGAATTCGGATGAGAGATTAAGTTGTGGTCCAATTCAAATTAGACTATTATAAATGTCCTATGCAAGTAAATTAAGAATTTTCTTCGATACAACCGTTGTCATGTTCTGAACTAAATTCATATTATTCCATTCAAATTAAACTATTGCCAGCGTCGTATCATCGCAAGTGGAAAAATTTAGACCAAAATTGTCCTATGAAATGCCTCATATCATCTTAGGATCCGAAACTACAGAAACGACGCGGCACAAAAGCGGCTATTGTCAATTTGCCCTTTTGAATGTACCGCAGACAAATCCCTCCGATCGAGGGGTTTCAACTTCCTCGTAAGCCTCGAACGAGATTGCCACGTCACGGTCGTTGTACCGCCTCCGAGGTTCCCCGGGGACCAGCCACCGGCCATGGCTGACCGTACAATTCATTTCGGAATTTCCACGGTTATCCTTTCGATGCTTCCTGCAGTTTCTTCGTGCGATGTCGCGCAGGAAGTTCGCTGCCTGCCACCACGAAATGAAGATGTGACCCTCATCGCACGTTTGATTATTATTGTCATTTTTAATATTAAGATTCTTCGAACCCCGCCGGCATGCGGGCATGCATCATCTAGGGGAGGCTCGCTCTCGCGTCCGTGGTCAATTGGTTAGTTCAGCACTCCTCGTCAATTCGCTTCCCTCTCGCGTTGAATCTTTCTTGATTTTGCATATCGCCTTGCTCATCCTATTCATGTCTGGGTTCTGAATTTCGATATGGCAAAAGCTCAACTCTGTTGAATTCCCACGGAGGTTCCTGTTTCTCCGGTTTGAAGTTGTGGGTCCATTTCTTTTCCCCCCTTCCTCGTTCTTGCTTGCTGAAAAGCGGTCAACTTTGGGTGAATCTTGAAGTGGGGAGACTGCATTTTCTTGGGACTCAGTTGATTCCCCCGGAGGTTCCTGTTTCTCTGGTTTGAAGTTGGGTCTTTTCTTTATCCCCTGTTCTCGTTCTTGCTTGCTGAAAAGTGGTCAACTTTGGGAGATTCTTGAAGTGTGGAGACTGCATTTTTCTTGGGGCTCTGATATCGGTCGAGGGTGTTTTCTGTATTAGGAAGAACATTAGGGCGATGCCTCTGTCTATGTTCTTCAAGGATGCGAGGTAGTCATTTTCGGTACCTACATATCTTTTTATCAACGTTCTTGAGTGAAATTTCAGTTTCCAATCTATTTCCTCCATTGTTAGGGCCGATGTTATTCATTTCATTTCGTGAATTGCAATCTGGACTAGCTGCCAGGTGTTGCCACAACTGTAAAAGGGCAAGTTTTTGTGCATGAATATAACGACTTTCATATGTTCTGTCATGGCAATTTAGGGTTAAATAGTGTGAGAAGCCTATGCTTCACCTGTTGAAGATCATTAGTCTTTTTGCTTTTACCATTAATTTCTTGTCATTGGAGCAGTTTTCCCATCTTATGAATAGTTCAGTCCAGTATGCGGTATGCTAAGCCTAATTGTCATTTGGAATGTCGTGGTCAGAAATGTTTTCAAGAAAGATGAGCTCGGTATTGAGATAGCCCAGATTGCACTCCCTGCAGCGTTGGCTTTAGCAGCTGATCCTGTAGCTTCTCTCATTGATACGGCATTCATCGGCCATATAGGTTGGTCATCAGCTCCTCTTTTTGGTTATTCAGGATACTCTGTTGTGTAATACGTTTTTCACTTCGTATCTATTGTAACATCTCATGGCCTAGCTTTCATCTTTTCACTGCCAATTGACTTCCCAAGAGTGAAAGAGCGCTTCAATTAATGATGCTATGGAGCCAAGGAACATACAGTCTTATTGACTGAATCTAGATAATTCATGCAGGTGATGCCTTTACTGATGGTGCTTTATGGATCATGCTAAAATTCTTGTAATCGGTATTCTATTTGAGAGTAAATACCCACACTGTTGGTATATAACAGTGTGCTAAGATGCATTTTGTCGTTATTGGTATTCATTTTCTGTAGGTTCTCAAAATCATTGGAACGGCTTTAGGAGTATTGAAAATTGATGGAAACTTCCTAAACTTGTTCTTTATTCGCAATTGAATGTTTCAACACTCAACAATTTCGAGAGCATTTAATATATTTGTGTTCATTTCTTTAATCTTTAAATCTATTAGGTTAAAAAATGTGGAGAATGTGCATTCTTGTTGTGTTTACGTGCCTTTTCTCTCTAATGTGCTGCAAAACATAATGTTTTTCTCTATATTTCTTCCATTGACTGTCAATAACTAAATACATCACAACGTGACTTCCTTTCTTCGAAATCTTGGGTGGGATATATGCAGGTCCGACTGAGCTTGCAGCTGTAGGAGTCGCCATTGCCATTTTTAATCAAGTGTCGAAGGTTGCAATTTTCCCTCTTGTCAGTATTACAACTTCATTCGTTGCGGAAGAAGATACCAAAGAGCGATTGCATATTGAATCACAAAAAATCGAAAATGGAGACAAATGGTTTCCTGTTTACGAGGAAAAGGACATTGAAATGGAAGAGCTGTTACCTCAGAGCGGTACGCTCTATTAAAATCTCCTTTCTCAAGAGCCACTCAATTCCTCGAAAGCACATTGATAATAAATGCTCCTCCTGCTTGTTCATTTTGATTTTCTGTTATCGGTGCCACTTTTTGACATGTTTGAAAACTGATTCTCTTTTGCCAGATTCTACGAGCAAGTCATCATTTACTGACACCAGTTTCGGTAAAATGGATGATCTTGACAATAAGAGAAGATATATTCCATCAGCTTCATCGGCATTGGTCATCGGGAGCATACTCGGAATACTGCAAACTCTGTTCCTCATATTTGCTGCCAAGCCAATCTTAAATTACATGGGCGTGAAGTCTGTGAGTTTTGTGTTTTTTGGTTGTGCTCTTATTATGAGGAAACATATTGTGCCTTGTATTGAGGGGATTCAGTCACTCTACTTTCAAAACCGATCTGCTTTTCCAGTCCACGTGGTTTGGATTATAACTTCTAGTCCAGCAAATTTTTTGTCTTCCACTTGGTACATGTGGCTAATCATACTGAGACTAGGGATATCTCTTGGTGCAGGACTCACCCATGTTAATGCCTGCTCAAAAGTACCTAACATTGAGGTCACTTGGTGCTCCTGCTGTTCTTCTCTCGTTGGCTATGCAAGGAATCTTTCGAGGATTTAAGGATACAAAAACTCCTTTGTATGCGACAGGTCAGCTGAAGGCTCCTTCTGCCAAACTTTCATTATCTACTTGGACTTTTTGTTGCTAGCACAAACTATAATTAAGTATTGCTATGGATATGCGCACGCATCTAAAGAAAGGAAACCGATGCATTAGCCTACTGTGGAATGCAAATTTTGCGTTCTGCCTCTTACAGAGCAGCTTCAATGTCAACTATATCATGTCATTTTGTATGTTTAGTTATCCATGTTGGCAGAAAAGCCATTGGAATAGATACATTTAATGGGGTCTGATTGCTTCAATGTATGCATTCAGACCTCTGAGGTTTTGATTTTCATCAAGTACCCTAAAGAAGCCAGAGCTTGGTTATAAGCACCATTTACCAAGTACTGTAGCATGAGGAAATTCATCTCTCATGGATTTCCCTCCTCCCTTCATGATGCCAACTTCCATATCTATAGGTAGAGTTGAATGGAGACAATGATGTAAAGCTCACTTTATTCGAAGGAATAAAGTCTCCCCTGTACTTTACTTTCTTTTATACTTTCGGTGAATAGATCTTCTTTGATAAAGCCTTCCAGCCTTTGTGCATAATTGTTGATTGATAAAATGGTTCGGGGGGGCACAGCAAGATCATGAGATAAATTCCTGTCTCTTGGATATTTAGGAAGACGTGTCTAGTATGGTACGTCTAGTAGATATTACCTGTAGGAATTGCTATCACTGTGGAGGGGCCAGCAAATGGGCCATAAATATCAGGTTTCTTAACTTAGGTACTCACAAAAATGTATTGTCCACATCATATAGCATTTTCATCAGCAAATTTAAAGTATACAATTTTTGTAATTATTGCAATCCAAAGTTGTGTTTTTAATTGGTTTTAATGATTAATTCGGGGTTTTTGTTTGCCATGTAGTGGTGGGTGACGCTTCAAACATCATCTTAGATCGTCTATTCATTTTTGTTTTCCGGATGGGCATCAGCGGTGCAGCAATTGCCCATGTTATATCGCAGTAAGTTCATAATGTATATAGACGTTTTCGCCTTCTGTGATTGTATTTTTGCCTGATAATGATGCAAATTTCTAGGTGGTTTTCCTCTCTGACACGGCAAATTGTTATTTTTAGGTATTTGATTTCCCTTATACTGCTTTGGAGATTAATTTCACAAGTTGATCTATTACCTCCAAGCATTAAAGATCTCAAATTTGAGCGATTCCTGAAGAACGGTAGATTATATATGTTGTCAGCTCCTTTATTTTTTTGGTTTTTACAATTATTTATAAGTCCATCCTCATCTTTTTTAAAACCCAGCATTGTTTCTTTTTAATCTTATGAATGATGCAGCTACAAAAAAAGAAAAAAATGATTTGATAATGTATAGATAAATGAATATGTAAGATTTCTTATCAGATGGCAACACCATCTATGTGGTATTGCAAGTTCCTTCTCTAGATTGGACGCAAATGGTGTTCTTTCTTTTAAGCATAAGCGAGGACATGATTAGTTGATTCGCTGAAGTCATGCAAATAAGAAAAGATATAACCACTGCTCGTGAAGAGCTAATCATGGTCAATCTGGTGAAGAATAGTAGACAAGAAATATCACATTGGATGCCGAGGCACATTTTCTCTGTGAATTTTGTTTGAGTTAGTTGTACAACAGCTAATGTTCATTGAAGTACTAAAAAGTTAAATTATTTTCTCATTGGCATTTCTATTTGCTCCAATTCTGATATGATGAAATCATATCAGACATGTCCTGAATTGCTCCTTCGCACATCATTTCTTCTCAAACTTGTCTTGTGCTCATTCCTTGTGGAAATTATTAATCCAGTTAATACTTTTCCCTGTGAAGCCTGAACGCTTTTTCTCCATGATGGGTCTGGTACATGGATGAACATAAATGTTTGTAATAAACGACGAAATTTTGGTTTAGTGGTTAAGCTGACCTATCTTGGTGCATTTTATTCCAGGATTTCTCTTGCTGGTGAGAGTAATTGCTGTAACATTTTGTGTTACCCTGGCAGCATCACTGGCTGCCAGGCATGGAGCAACATCAATGGCTGCCTTCCAAGTTTGCCTTCAAATCTGGCTTGCAACCTCTTTGCTTGCTGACGGATTGGCTGTTGCTGGACAAGTAAGAAATGGGTGGCTTAAAATTTTATGTTTCAGTAATTCAGAAAATGGATGATCGAAACAAGTAAAAGAGATCTCATGAGTAATGTCTCATCGAAATCAAAGAAATGCCTTGTTGAAACGCAGTTTTTCTGAAGATCATTTTTTGAAGATGTAAAGTGATGCGTAAGCATCAAATGGTAGATGCTGGGAACAGCAGAAACAGTCTTCCCTAGTATTCTCAATGTCGTCTCTCCATCTTATACTCAAGTGAAGGCGTTATCTAGAGAAATTGATGCATTTATGAATGTCAACAGACATAGATATGCATTTTTTGGCAAGTATTAGAACTTGAAAGTTGTATTTAGTGTGAGAAGTTATCTTAGATGCGGCGTTCTCAATTCAATTCCTTGAACAAGAGTTACTTGACCCATCATCACGTCTCCGCTAGTGTCTTCTTTCTACTTGCTTTACTGCATCAGCTTAAGAGTTGAGGTATTTGTTGGCTCAGTAATTTACCTATCTCCTTTGTCGCCATTCTATTATAAGTCTAGAATAAGTGCTCGCAAGAGAGCTCCATAGTTTCCCTGGGAGATTTACAATCTAATTGAAGGATCTCATAAGCGTTTGAGGATAATTATCTAGACGTTTTGAGGTGAAAATGCTGACGCCTTAATCTGATAACTTCTAGCTCGGTTCAGACCCATATGTTATCTGATTGAGGGCACTGGAAACCATAATATTTATTGACCAATTTTATGTTTTCCCCCAATAAGACCTTAAGTTTCTTTTTAGTGAACTTTATCAACTTTTCTTTTTCAAGTAGTTTGAGATGAGCTTTATTTTTCTCAGGCAATCCTTGCAAGTGCATTCGCCAGGGCAGATTATGAGAAGGCCATGTCAACAGCTTGTCGTGTATTGCAGGTATATTCATATTCTTACCCTGATGGATTAACTTTGTTCAGCTCTCTATATTCTGAAACGCCTTTGATTTTAATATGCAGTTGGGCTTGGCCATGGGGCTAGTTCTCTCTGTTGTCCTTGTCATGGGGTTACAGTTTGCTTCCAGATTATTTACGGAAGATGCTGGTGTTTTACATCTTATTTGTGTGGGGATTCCGGTATCTCCCTTTTCCAGGCCTTGAAGTTCAAGAAAAATCTTTCCAATCATCCAAGACTGAATTATACCGGAACTGAACTTTTACCTTTTGCTTGTTAGTTTGTTGCAGTGACTCAACCCATAAATGCTTTAGCCTTTGTTTTCGACGGAATCAACTATGGTGCGTCTGACTTTGCATATTCAGCCTACTCAATGGTAAGTGCCAAGTGGTATGCGACTGAAGATCTTGTCATTTTAGAGATCATACTATGCACTGCTCCACAGATAACGAAATTGCACATGTACGAAAGCATAGTTTTTGAGAAAGGGCCTTGTTCCCGACCAAAAAAATAAAAATAAAAATTGGGCCTTGTTACCTTCACATTTGAGCAAGTTAAACAGTGCGCCTCTCTCTCTCTCTCTCTCTCAACTTCTTTTGATTTATTTACTTGCAGGTGCTGGTGGCTGTAGTGAGCATTGTATGTTTGTGTGCACTGTCCTCAACTTACGGTTTCATAGGGATTTGGATTGCTTTGACCATCTATATGACTTTGAGGACATTTGCTGGTTTCTTAAGGTAATGCTCTGTTTCTATAAATGCTCTTTGCGCCTTGAATCTCATCCTAGATGCCACAATCACACATGCTCTGTAATTTTTTTTTAATTATATTTCTCCTTCTACGCAAGACTAATATGGATACACTACAGAGGACTTTTCCTAATAGCAATTAATCATATTACTGATGATTTTAGTTACAAACGAGAATCCTCATCTTAACAAACACCGATTTTCGGAAATATGCAGGATTGGTGCTGGCATGGGACCTTGGGGATTTCTAAAGAACTAATTGCGGCCTCAATCTTCATTTGGTTTTTTGCTCTATTCTGGACAGCTCGCATACCCATCACACGAAACTATCGTCGCCTCATTACCTTGACGTGATACCTCCACACATGTACTTAGATTGTTCCCCGCAATTTGAAGTGCTAGAAAGTGCTGCAATAATCTTTCACATGAAAGAGATGGTAGCTTCTGAAAGGAGGGGCGGGAGAGCCCTTCTTTTACCATGCATAAATAGTCATTCAATTTCACGTATCCACCGGTCTCATCATTGGCAAAGGGCTGATTGTTTAAACATCCTATGTCGGTACCATTCAAATATTACCCTAGAAGAAGCTGATATAGAAACAGAGTAATAATATCGATGATTCCAGGTTATAAGCGCTTGCATGGTTATATCATTCGTGATCATTCAATGCGTGCCCTTTTGTGCCAAATCATGAACCTAACCTGTTCGAGGAACAGGCATTCGAAATCAACCTGTTTCCACAATATCTTCCCATTCAATGTCTGAACGACCAAATCATAGTCACTTGCTGTATCCTAGATTTGATAATGGTAGATACGGGACAGTTTCTGCAGTCGCTTAAATATGAAATGCCTGTGAACCGGGCAGATACACGCCCTTTGATCAGAAAAAGCAAACGAAGGAAAAGACGAAGTCCGAAAGCCAAAATGTAAAAACTAAGGAACGTTTCCTCCACTATGCTTACGTTGCTGTGGGTGTCCAAATTGATGCTTTTTCAGCAACCAGACAAGATGTATGGTGACAAACCTCCTCTAAAAATCCAACATCACGACCTAGTAGGACTAGGAAATTTGGTCCTATGAATACGATGCCATGAAATATATTCACATTCGCCAATCCACGAAACCAAAAACGACAAATGGCGATCCCATCCTATCTCTTTCGAGCTGTGGCGGTCGTTTTCTCTCCCTCTCAGATTTCATCGATCATTCTTTCATCGATCATTCTTTCCCATTCTGTTCTCTTTGTCAGAGATTGGAGAACCTAAAGGCACCGAAAGGTGCCATCCCCCAATAAAAAGAGCGACTCAAATTTCCTCTCGCTGCACACCTACCCATCTCGCCTTTTATCTTTGTCTGCCTATTTTGTCTGTTCAATTTTCCCTGATTTGTCAAAAGAGAAAGGAAAAAAGAAAAGGGAAAAAGCCACGGCTTTCCAAGGGGAAAATGATTTCCGGGCCGATCTCGGCATCGACCGAGAAAAGTGTGGATGGTAATCATGAACGCCCTTATAATCTAATCCGGAATGATGGGCGACGCATCGGCACATATCCCAGCAGGATAAGCAATCTCAAAATGCAAATAGCGTGCTCCCTTTTGTCTTTTTCCCCCTAGATTAAAAGAGTGCTAACTCGATTCCCCAGCCATTAGAGCGAGTTTTTCCAAAGGGCCACTTCCGATTTTATGTTCCTCATAACTTGTCACATCCAAGGGATACCCACGTGGAGAGGGAAAGAATCAAGTACGATAATGTTTGCCTCAAGCCTCATCTTCCACCGAAGCAAGATCCACCAAAGCTCTTTGAAAAGCGTTTTTGATAAGTGTAAACCGCTGGTATTCCCTTTAAAGAATATATTATGGTTCTCTTTTCCATGAAAAGAACAGAGCTTCACCCATCCTCATACCAGACCCAAAGGGTGATCCTTCAGTGCAAAAATGAGAATCCACAACAGCACGGCTTTCCATGACCCTTTTCAATAATTTACTGATCGACAAGCAAGACGCTTATGAAGAAAGAACAGAGAGCGAGAGAGACGGGACAATCACAAAGGAGGGATTACATGAGGAAACAAAAAATAAAGGTATTAAAATGTTTGATGGATTGTTACATCAAAGGATCATAACTTCTTCTCCACTTCTTCTACCACCAGCAGTAACAGATGAACTCGGTTATTGGTTTTCATACTACAACACCAGACATATCATATGCCCTCTTAACTTTCATTCTCACAAATATTGGGAAAAAAAAAATATCCTCAAAAGAAAATGTTCATAATTTCTCTTTCGATCTTACCCCAAGGGTGCAAATAAATCAAAAGAGCGAAAGAATGGAACAAACATTAATCCCCCAGTTCCATTTTGATGAAATATTGATAAGACGGCAAAAAGGAAATGACAGTAATATGGACCTAAAAATGGAAATATTAGAAAGGAGAACACCTAGCCTGGGTTTAATTTCTCTTCATAACCCAGGGGGTCTTCCTTTTTTTTTCCCTACTTTCTGTTGTAATAGAATGATAAAATGGTTAAAAATGAATTCCTTTTCTCCAGTGACTTCACTTATCCCTTTCCTGCCTTGTTTTCTTCTTCCAGACCCCACCCCAGCATCAAAAATTTCCAGAAAAAACATAGTATTTACCAAAAAAACTTTCCGCTGTCTACTTCCTCAAGGCCATGTAGGAAAAAAAACAACCTAGTTTTGCTGAGCCACAAGCGGATCGAGCTGCATCTGCTGGAGCCATGCTCCTAGCACTTCGTGATCAACCGATTCCATCTGCAAGCTACTTGGAACCTCACTGGATGTAGCGGGGGCTGGAACACCAGAGAGAGTCGATGAAAGCTTTTCTTTCATCTCGGTAGGAGATTCTTTAACGAGGGATTGAACCCATGAAAGATCGGGCTCCTCACCATTGTTCCCAAGCTCAAATGAATTAGACCTGCGAAGCTTACCTAGTTCATCTGCACTAACAGCCCAGTCTGGTTTCCCATTTGTAGCTCCCCATTTCGACCAAGAACCGACGGGGGAACCCACAATGGCGGCTGAATTGGAACCGAGTTCACGAGAGCTTAGGCTGCGTAATTGCTGCTGCTGTTTCTCTCGCTGGGCCAACATTGACACACGAGAGCTCATAGGAGAGATGGGATCCATGTTACGAGGGGACATTCGCCCAGATTGAACATTGAAAGACGCTTGCAACAAAGGATGGTCAACACTCTTAGGAGAGAAGGTTGTGTTGATGGGTGATAACATGCTCTGCTGCTGCTGCTGAAATTGATTGATTACTGCAGATTTGTGCGTTGGTGAAAAAACAGCAGAAGCCAGGGCTTGATCAGCATAGCGAGGGGATGAGCTCTCGGCAGAGAAGAGATCATCAAGGTTTGAGGGGGTCAAAGTTTTCAACCGACCAGAACGGTTCAAGGAATTAGCACCCATCGATTGTTGTGAAAGGACGGAAAACTCATTTAGGAGCTGCTGCTGTTGCACATCATAATCTGACAGCAAGTCAAAATCCTCCTGAGGAATATCTCTTGCATTAAGAGAAGATCTCAAGCGGCTGGACTGAAGATTACTTCCGGGAAGATGCAAAGTTGGTACATTTTGCTGGGGCCAGGCAACAGATGGGTGTGAAATACCATTAGCAGATGGAGACATGGGAGGAGTGAAGGGTGAAGGGGACATGATGGATACTGATGATGGGGAACCAGGTAAGAGGCTCATGGCTGCAGCAAAATCCATGGCAGCAGCTCCAGAGGTACTCGAGCGAGGAGACGGAACAGCAGAACCAGTGGAGACGTACAATGGACGCAGCTCTTGCTCCGTGTGGGCAAAGAAGCACACTCTCCGAGCACAACTTGTACCATCCTTGCATAATCGAGTCCGATACTGAGCAGGATGGAGCCAGCACTCAAAAACACCATGAGCATATTCACACATATCTCCACGTCTACAAGCACCCTTCCGGAAATCAGGGCAAGGGACACAGCTGTAGTGGAACTTCCTTGGATCCCTTCTACGGGCATTCTCCCCTGGATGAACAAAAGGGCACTCCGTCCAATCATGGGAGTAGGCTCGTGAACAAGGCCGCACTTTAAAAGAATACATTCGGAATTCATCCGTCGAGTAAATGCTATTCTTGATATCTGGAAGAGATGGATCCACCGGGTATTCCTTCTTTTCTGATGCATAAAGAACAGGAGCATCACTTAACTTTGAGTTCTTGGGGGAAGAACAATTAGCAGATGCTGGGGAACCATTATCTGGGGAAGATGAAAGTGGGGGAGAGGTTGAATTGGAAGTGGCTGCGGACACTCTTAGACCGCCTTCACTAACAGATCCTTCGGTCGACAAGAGCTCTTCAAGAGTAAACTTTATTGAAAGGAGTTTTGGAGGAACAACAATGACATCCACAGGCCGGTGACCATTAGAATCTGCTAAACTTGGGTCAGCGCCAGCTGCCAGAAGCAGCTTCACAGCATCTACAGCATTCACAGCACCACCAGAGGCAGCACAGTGAAGGGCTGTGCTCTTGTCTGTGCCGCAGGTTCGATTCACATCAGCATCAGATAGGCAAAGAATGAGTCTCATTACATCAACACTACCATATGTAGCAGCCACCATAAGAGGAGTTCTTTGCATGTTGACCATCTGCTTCAAACCCTTTTGGCGACCATACCAATATCCAATCTCATCTATGCTCGACGGATCACGTTCCACGTATCGTCTGAAAGATTCTGTGTCATTGTTAGCAGCAAGCTCAAGCAAGCTGGCAAAAGTGTCCTCAGTCTGAATGGTCAGTTGACTCATGGCTGAGAACGGGATCTTCTTCCTCACGAATAGTGTATACTTGGGGATAGTTAGTGGAGATCGAATGCAGAGTATTACCCACACCAATCACTAGCGCATGCTTTCTTCGTCTGAAAGTACAGAGGAAACTATTAGCTTTTCCCATCAGCATGAATAGTGAATCAGAATTTCAAGACCAAAGCTCAAGGTACTACCAACATAATCTAATAAGGCGAATGACTAGAGCAAGAAATTTTTTTTGAAAGATAGGCTCACTTATTTGATGAAAAAGAAGATTTCAGACCTAAGAGGCTGAACAGATGAAGACTAACGGAGGGGGGAAAAAAAGGCAGTTCCAGCAATACCGATCCTAATAAAGAAGCCCAAGAATACAGACTTGCTCAATATTACATGAAATAACAGGGTAGCCGCCTAAGAAACTTATTCAAGTGACGTCAGCACCCATGTATGAGAAGCAAACACAAAAAGTAAAACCTCCTAAAAAGAATGATCAGCAGGCGTTTTAATCAACCATGGCCATCTAAAGGAGCCAAGAAAGTCAACAATCGAGCCGAGCATTTACCAAAATATTTCTTCATTTTCTCATCAATTTTGCATATCAGCCAAAAAGCATAAGACAGAACTAGAAGCTTAAATCGACATTCCAGCTGCAACAACATCCCCCTCCTCCAATGTTTCCTTCACTTCCACAGATTGGCAAGCTAAACAGATAATCATGTCTAAATAAAAACCCGAACTTTGTTGGAAACAAGAACTCAACCTGAAGATTGAACATCTGGCTATATCTATTTTGAATATTTCCCCCAAAAAACAGATAAAGAAATCCATCTTCATTGTGTACCACTCAGCACAACAACAAAATTAACACTCGTCATACCAATGGAAGCGAAACAACAATGAGGATCTCACCTAAATCCACAGAAAATCCTTCTGTACAGGAAAAAAGAAGAGCCGAAGCAGAAAAACAAAAATCCGCAAAACAGAAAAAAACAGCAAAAATGGTAGGCGGACAGTTTGTTCCTCGGAACCAAAGCAGCAGCACAGATCAGAGCTCGCATCGCAGCATAAAAACAAAAACTTTGCCTCAACATCCACCAAGAAAACATCTCAGAGAACGGAACAAAAGGAACAAAGCAAGAAAAAAGGAAAAAAAAAAAAAAAAAAAACCCTGATGCCCTCTGCATGCGACCCAGCGACAGCACCGAGAAAAAGAGCACCAGAGATCTTTGCAGAGGAAGATGGACGCAGAGCGATCAAAGGAGAATCTTACCGATTTGAACTAGCCCAGCTCACTGAGCAAGCAAGAGGCGTCGCAGATCTAAAGCCACTGGCGGCCCCTCAGTCCAGAGCAGAGCGCGCGATGGATTTGCCCAGACCCAGATAGCCAAAAAAAAAAAAAAAAAGAAAAAACCGGAGCTTCACAGTGATACCCAGAAGGGTAGAGAGAGAGAACAAGAGAAAAAGAATTGAACTTTCTCAGAAGCTCGCAGCGAGGAGAGAGAAAGACGACGCAGCCCTGTCTCTCAAGGAAGAGACTTTGTTAGAAGCAGAAGAGGTAGAAAGAAGAGAGAGGAGAGAGAGAGAGAGAGATGGTCCTCTTTTGTTGCTCTCTGTCTTCCATCTCTATTTCCTAAGCCCCTCCTCCTTCTTCAAGGGATCATGCGCAGGGGCCAAAAAAAAAAAATGGGCCAAAAAAAAAAGAGAATTTGCGAAAGGCGGAGAGGGGGGAAAAAAGAAAAGAGAAAGAAAAATTATTGACCCACTTTTTTATTTTTTATTTTTTATTTTTATTTAATTGCTTTTTTTTGTTGGGGTTAGATAAAATCGCCCATCTATCCAATAGAATCTGAAGGGGAAATTTTTTTAAAGAAGGGGAAGCAGGCGCACTGACAACCCCCCACCGAATTTTAATTTAAATTTCCAATTCTCGGCGGAACCCATTTCGCGTATTTATAGCCGGGGGCAGATATGTCACCGCGCGCGAATCCCGGGGCAGGACGGTAAATGCGGACGCCGGGGATCTATGCGATGGGGCGAGGTGGCGAGATCCGATTGGGCGAGGGCGGATCGGGACGGTGTCGTTTGGTGGAATTCGCCGGAGGTTCTTGCAAAGGAGGGGATTTTTTTACCCCGCGGCCCGGTCTTTAGGTCAAATTACGTGGAAATTCAACCCAAATTCACCCCACATGAGGGTTAAATCCCGGGGAAGGAGGGGCGGGGATCCCCTGCGGCCGAGCTCAGCCGGGGCTCAACGCTGGTGGGGGCGAAGGCCGCGATGCATTTTACGAGAATGTCCTCGTAGGTTCTAGAGGCTCCCCCCGTCTTATCCACTCCGTCAACGACACGTCAGCACGGCTCCCCGGTCCCGGCATGGCATTTAATTTGAAAGTATCGACGACTTTAGGGCGAGTCGGCCATCGGGGAAGAACGTACTCGGCAATATACACGAAAATACGACTCCAATTTCATATCATATGACGAGACCAATTTGAAGCGAACGAAATTAGACCCGATTCCGTCTAAATTATCACATTGCATATTGAGCAAAGATATTAAGAGACTCATATGAATTGGCCGAACTAGTTCTTGAGAGACCGAAATCAGGCGGCTATGATTGACCCGAAATTAGACTTATCCTGAAGTTAATTTTATAATCATATTTAAGTAATATAATAACATTAGAGAATATAATATTATATTGGTTTATGAGTCTTGTACATACGTATGAGTTATCGACAGGAAATGGATTATACTATAGATGCTTTTGGGAGAGTCGGTCTTGCAAGCTGTCAGAGCATGCGAGCCCAATCAAATAATTAATTTAATTTGGGCCTCTTTCTTGTTTTTTGGTTTGAATTAATTGAGGTTTGGAATTCAATATAATTTAGAATTGATAGCGTGAAAAATCTCAAATTAGGCATACATATGATAAATTTATTCCAACCCCAAGTTATATATATAATAAATTTATTTCAAATTAATTTTTTTACCGTCAAAAATCTCAAACTGCTATATTTATAATAAATTCATTTTCCGCTAAGTTTCGTAAAAATAGATTAATATCACGAAACATAAAAAACTACTACACTTGTGACAAACAGAGAGTAAAACTCCAAATAGAATAACTACTATGTGCCATATAACTTAAAGCAATTTTGATCATGAAATTGAAGGTAAATTTATCGTAAATGTATTAATTTTACATTTTTCACTATATTAACCCTCTAATTTGACTTCCGAACTCGGGCGGATCCAGGTAGAACAGGGAGCAGGCGATTCTTCTTCCGATCGGGAGACCGGTGGGGAGGTGGAGAAAATTACCGGGGGAGGGGGCGACCGGTTAGGTGGGATTAAAAGCGGGGCCGAGGTGACCGGTTGGGCCGGTGGGCCGGAGGCGGGCGTGGGGGGGGCGGGGATTGAGCTGGAATGGAAGGAGGGGTCTGGCGTCCGCCAATGGGAGAGTGGGGAGCCGAGCCTTTTTCTTCGGAAGCGTACTGGGGACGGACTCGAGGCGGGGGTCAATTCCGGTTAATTGCGGGGTCAAATCACAGGGGGCGTCTCTCTGTTTACCCGGGGGCAAAGGGCAAGAAAAAAAAATAAAGCACGGATCGCCAATGAGAATTTTAAAAGGAAAAAAAAAGCGAAAAGGAAAAGGATAAATATTTCCAATAATGTTAGTTAATTTAATTAATTCCTTAATTGATTAAGGAGAAGAGTGACGGGTCGGGGGGACTCGGGAGATGGTGACGTGGCGTCGTTGAGAAATATAGAGGGGTGAAACGGGAATAGAAAATCCCGTCGTGCAAAATAGAATAGGATTTTGCGAAGGGCGAACTCGGAGAAACCTATTGGTAGCCGCCGCAGTTGACCCCAAAAAAAAAAAACGAAATGGCAATGAACTGATTTTTTATTTTTTCGCGTACGTAAATGGGAGTCGTACCGTATGGAGATGTTCGGAAAAAAAAAATAATAATCCAGTGGGTTGAAAATAGGGAAAAAGACGTTAATAATTCTTAACCGTCGCCCCTAAATTTTTAATTTTTCGAACGTAATCTATGCATTTTTTGTGTATATTCAATTTAATTTCCAAATTATATAAAAATGTTCAGTATCTTTCCATTAGTTTGGATTAATGTAATTTGCTTATTTTACTTCAGATTCGGTATGTTTGAAATCATTACCCATGGATTATTTACGTAAAATGTTAATTCAAATTAGAATATAATAATCATTTTAATTTATTCAATTTGAAAAAAAAAATGATTCATTATATATTGATTTAAGTTGAATATTTTATATGAATAATTCACACGTGACTTTATTTTTTGCTCGTCATTCAAACTTATCAGATTAGAAGCCAAATCAATAAATTTTTATTAAGTTAAATTAGCGCAACAATGACACTGGACATTTTCATATAATACAGAGATTAGATCGAACATTTACTAAAAGTTCAAGGATTACATTGAAAAAAAATAAAAATTCAAGGGCAGTATTACATAATAAATATTCATGAACCATTTAAGTAATTAATCTTGTATTGGGAAAAGAGTTGCAATATTTCGACTAACGATAATTGACCGCCTCATTATAGGACTATATTATATATGTATCGACTAGAGACTAATCATGCTCTATGGATGGACAACCTACAAACAACATGATTGTGAGAGAGATGCAGGTCAAATTTCTCCCATCCAAATTTCAATTTGCCATATGATTTAATACATAGTCAAGTGGCATACCCGTTTGTTGATTCAAAAATTTCAAAGTGATTTAGTGAAAAAAAATATTCATTGAATGGTTGCATAATTTGTCGAGAGTCCATGTCACGTCTTTTCATTAGTGAAATTCGCACGACAAAGAATTATTAAAATATTCAAAAGAAAAAACTTACGAAAGACATAGAATTTGAAGAAAAAACTACGTTTTGATATTCTGAAAGGGAATGTGATAAGACTCTTAACCGTTTTTTGATCGATAAAATGAAGCCTTAAATTTCCGTGGAAGATTACAACAATTCATTTAAAATAAGGACAGCTTTTCTTAATTAAAAGTTTGGGATTTGACTGAATTTTAATAATATTTCATTATACCGATTCTAAGATCCGCTCAAATCGTATTTCGCAATCACATTAGAAAATTCCCGTAAGGTAGCATCCACAGTCAAAATGCTTACGAAAGGAGGCTCCCGACAATTACCAAAGCGTCAAGTCTCGTTTAGACCCAAAATCGCCACGAATAAATAAATAAACCACGCCAAAGAGAGAGAAATGTCGAGTCACGCGGACGTGCGGTACCACCAAACGAGAAAACGAAACGTGAGGTTGAAATCATGGGACGTTGGCGCGACAGTGAACATTTCCCGTCGCCGGTCTTCTTGGATTCTTTCCCTTTCAACGAAACGGGGACGTTTAACTACTTCCCAGACTCTTTACGGCAAATGCTGCCCCCAATCGAACCTAAAAGCAATCGAAAATAAATGCGTTAAGGCATTGGATTTGTCGCCGGCATTCCAACAGAAAAAAATAACTGCCGCTGCCCACCACCCTCCCCCGCGAGATTGGCCGAACGGATCTGGGGCGTTCTTAATTACTAATCGATTGGGGCGATGCCCTTGTGGGAAACAAAGGCGAGATCGAGCAGCGAATGTGGTCCGAAACGATGGGGACGCACCGTGCCTTCGCTGTCGCACGAACGAAATCTCATCAATGCCTTTGGCCCCCTCTCTCCTTTTCGAGAGTTTGCGTTTTGGTAAAAAAAATGCGATTGGCCCGCGGATGGCGAATTGGATAAGGTCAGAACTGGAGGACGGTTGCAATTGGGTTTTCGAGTGGGTAGGTTTAGTACGAGACTCAGTTTAAAAGAAAGGAAAAGGTACGATGCGGTTTTGGGACGGGACGAGTTTTCGTTAGGTGGGCTGCGATGGATCGGACCCCGGATGACCGTAGCACTGACTCGTCGTTTCGCTTTCGCGTAAAGTTGGAATTAATTCGAATAATGCCGGGGTGTCGGCGAGATAGGATGGTAATTGACGAAGCGTTAGCTCGAGTTTATATTGATAATTTTAGCTTGGTTGCCCTCTTGGTAATCTATCTTTCGAACGAGGCGTTTGAGCCTCCAATGCACTTCACAAGTTTCAATGTCGGCGGATATCTTAAGAGACAAAAAGTCAAATCTCAATCGAATTGTTTGCATGTACACATGACTAGACATATCAAAATGGGTCATAGCCACATTTCATAACCTATCTACGATGGGCTGAATCATTATATAAGTTAGTTATATTCATAAAGTAGGTTTACAACCTACTTAGGTCAAAACCTACTTCTACGACTCTCTCTTAATTCTCTACTGCCTTCGTTCAATCTTGCGATCACTTACTCACTCTACTCGTTAGATTTGTATTATGAGGAAATGGTTTAAACAGGTTAAATGGGTTTTTTCTTGGGTCAAACCATTTTCAACCTGACTTGATCTAGCTATTCAATTGGTCCAAACACAACTACCAGTCATAAAATAAGACAATTGAAGCAAGGAGCACTCTTGTAAATTCGAAAGGAGCATGAGCTTAACAATGGAACTGTAAGTTTTTGTAAGACTACAATAAAATGTTGTAAAATTTTAAACTGTCGTATGAATGAGTGATTTATTATTATAAATATTCTAACACTTTCTCCTCACACATAGGGCAAACTTTGGCCTTAATATAAGGCGTGAAAAATATAAAAATAAGGAGGCAAATAAAGGTTTAGAAATATTCAAATTCAAGATTTCATACTTCGACACCATATTATAAACAATGAAGTAGAAGAAAGGAATTGTAGAAATTTGTGTATATTTTGATATATCATAATGAACGATTAAACAAGATAACACATTGCACAATCTCGATAAATATAAAAAACTATATGAATTATCCTAAATATCTCTAGCATCCCCTTCAGATACAAGGTATACTAAAGATGTTGACTTGAGTTTAAATATAGGTTTGAACATTGTCAAATGGCTGAGATGTGGCAGAAGAGGCGGTGTCCGACAGCTATTCACATGAAAACTTATAGATCTAACTAGTTTGAGAGCATCGAGTCTGGTGGTGGCTTGCTTCTTGAAATGACACACGAAATGTCGATAATTGGAGGAGAAATAGCAAGCGGCCAGAACAGTTGGCTTGCAAAAGTAACCAAGTGACGTGACCTATACGGCCGACGTCATAGCATCAAGTGACCTGTATAGTTGGCTTGGAAAGATAATTACCGAGTGATGCTACCTATGACAACGGGTGTCGAAAGAAAAGTCACATTTGTGAAAGGCTCAATTGGGCGATGTGACTATTGTCATCGGCATCGAAATACAACCATCATGGAATAGACTCCACCGAGCACTTCGTCATATGAAAGGGCTCTATGCGACAAAGGTATGTTGGCTATGAATGAGATGAATAATGTTCAAATCAACATCGAATGGGAAAAAAAGAAAATAACAAGAAGGAAAATTAGCTCCGAATGAGCACACACCCAACGCACTTCTATACCATATGAGATTTTATAAGACCACTGCCAAATATTCTAAATAATTAAATCTTTAAATGAAAGCATAGCTTATTATATAAATATTCCAATAGAAACTAAAGTGGAGCTTTGATCGAGATACGTTGACGTAGGAGCACACGTGGATTGAGTGGAGCAGATATATTATGAATAGAAGATTCACGCGCAAATAGAATTAGATTAAAGCGCTCACAGCGAATGGCACCTCGGGTGATATAACACGAGATAGATTAGTCAATAATGATGCCTAGTTGGCTCGTAATTTAGTATTTGTGCATCCGGATTGGGCTTAATTAAATAGTTTATTGAGTACATGATTTCTTTCGATGATCTCCATGTGTTGTAAATTCAGGACATGTTCACAGTGGTGGTGGGATGGAGTGCGTGTTGGATAGTTCAATTTATCATTTAATTTGTCTTGGAGAATCCTCCGCGTTAAATTATAAAATATTTCGACAAGGGAAAAAGGAGGCATGAAGTGGGCTTGGAATTTGGGACAAATCTCGAGCTCGTATATGCTTATATGCCTCAAGTACTCCTTTTGAGTTTTGATAAGGTTCGACGTGCGTTTGAAAGTTTGCCAAATTTATCTCATCACCGCCCTCTTCTTAATCGTCTCGAGATTGCATATTTACGTGACACGACAGTCGCATCCGCTCAAATCAATTATTATATTCAAAATTTTAAAGGTTTCCTCCGTATAAAAAAAGAATAAAAAAAGGGGAAAGTCACACCCCTTGATACATAATGGCTAACTTAGTAAAATTTTCCAAATCATATTAAAAAAAATGGGTTAATTCCAAAAAAAAACACCAATTTTAGGTCGATGGATAAATCTGGCCCAAACTTTTTTTTTGTCTCATAAAAAAGCACCAACTTTAGGTCAAGTGACAAATCTGGCCCAAACTTTTTTTTATCACGTAAAAAAGCACCAACTTTAGGTCAAGTGACAATTCTGGCCCAAATTTTTTTTTTTTTTATTTTGAAAAAAAATCACCAACTTTCACTTAAATTTTAAATCGGCCCCTCTTAACTTAGATTCATTGATTGTCCTGCACTTTCGGCTAAAACCATCCATTATCTTATTGTTTGAGCCACTTTGCTCGAAGAATATCGGTGAAAATGTGTCATCTCCTATACTTCACTAGCAAGTAAAAAAATCTCAAGATTGAATTTCTCTAGGCTAGACTTTATCGTTTTGTCGTAATATGAAGGCGTAGATCATCGCCCATCAATAGAAACCATGGATGAGATCCACCAACCTCACAGCTAGAACCTTTTCTCCTAAAATAAGTTTAACTTCAAATAGAAAGTTAATGGTAGGGGTTAGATTTTGGATAGGAGTGAAAGTTTGTGATTTTTATGTGACAAAAAAAAGTTTGGGCCAGGATTTGTCACTCGACCTAAAGTTGGTGCTTTTTTACGAGATAAAAAAAAGTTTGGGCCGGAGGATTTGTCACTCGACCTAAAGTTGGTGTTTTTATGAGACAAAAAAAAAGTTTGGGCCAGATTTGTCCATCGACCTAAAGTTGGTGCTTTTTATGGAATTAGCCCTAAAAAAAATTTATAGTACAGTCGAAGAAAGTGTAAATACAAAAACCTCGATTTCTGGTGACATACAATTCTCCTGTATTTACGTTCCATAAAAAAAAAAAAAAAAAAAGCATTCTTCTCAAGTTTGATCAATTATTGATACGGAAAGCATATTTAAAAAGTGATTATTGGGGAGTAGATGACCTAAAAACAAAAAACAAAAGCACATGTCACCAAACTAATGATCTTAGGTGCTTTCCTACTAAAATTTTGACGTATTAATTAAATCTCATCGATTAGTGTGAGATTTTGTGGGATCACCGCTAACCGTTAAAAGTTTAAGTTATTAGATAAATGTGTGATTTAATATTTTCCCTATCGCGTTTTACCAACTATTCTAAAAGTTTAAGTTATTAGACGAATATGTGACTTAATATTTAATTATTCTAATATCTCCATCGCGCTTAGTCTACTCTTCTGTCTGGTCCTAAGCATGAAATTTAATTTAAGAGGTAAATGTGGTCTAAAAATATTTGAAATCATGACCTCAAACTCTAATACCATGTGAGAATTTGTGAAACTATTGTCAATTGTTCTAAAAATTTAAATTATTAAATAAATGTATGATTTAATATTTATTTATTATAACACTTATAATAATATACAGTAAGGTTCTTTCTCTTTTTTTTTCTTTTAATTCGGGAATAACATATTCCGCCATTAGCATCATTGCCCCCTTTCTCTATCGACGCAGACACGAAGAAGCACTAATTCTTCATGCACTTGCATGTTAAGATAAGATAATGGACCCAACTTTTTTTCCTTTTCTTTTTGCACATTTAGGAAATGTAGTGTAACCAAGATCGCGACGATGCCCTTTTCCCTTTCATATGACTATTAATATAAATAAAATATAAATATATATACGCGCCTTTGATAAATTCGCAAAAATCCAACCGAGAACCCAAATCCGATGCCCCCACTAAAATCCCAAAAAGTCGACACTTTTGAAAGTGACTTTCTTGTGGTGGAAGTGGGCCCGGGCGATCAAAAGCTCTCTCTCTCTCTCTCTCTCGAACGTGTCTCCGTCCTCATCTTTGTGTGTACGTGTGGATTTGTATATTCTTATGTACATATATCGAAATTTTATAACTTGAGAGGCTGACGTGACTTTATTCACTTAACTGGGTTTTAGATTAACGCTAGATATATAAGAGTTGCTATCAAAGCATTATATACAAAATAATGCAGTTTTATTTATCTAATGACGCGATTGAATCGTTAATGAAGTTCGAATATAATGTCGCACGAGATTCGTTTAAGATTTGTTGTGGTGAAGGTGAATCGGCTTTTTATCTTGTCGCTAGAATCGAATCGCTCTTTACTTTCATTCCAACGTGCAAAAACAATAGGAAGGAGCACACTTGAATTATATAATGGGCAAAACATGTCACTTGAGCGATTCAAGGTTGCATTGAAGCACAAGTGCCTTGTAATCATGTGTAACACCTCTCATATGGGTCGGTTGGGTCAAAATTGATCAAATTGAAATTAATCAATTTGATCTATTTTGACTCATTTCCATGGAGATATAGGTATAATAATCCATATCCAACCCAACATATACTAAATATATACTCGACCCGACACATATCGTTAAGACAATTTCCATATATAATCCAATATAGGAAAATCCATACCCAAATTAATGCGAGAGTGCAGAGTGAGTAATTGTCAGATTGAGCGAGGGCGAGAAAGTGTAAAAGAGTTATTATCTTAAATCTATATGTACCTCATTGAATAAATATAACAAACTCATATAATAACTCACCCCATTAAGTAAAGGTTAAGGAATGGGTTTGTAACCAATTTTGACACTATCAACGCTTTGGGTTAGCACGATCGAATGTGGGGGAAAGTTTCAGTGTAGAAACCAGACGTCGCATGATCAATTCGTCCCACAAGTCGCGTGTGAAACTGATTGTGGGTTAACACCACTTACACGGATTAAAAACATGATACTAATTTCATTTGTTTTATGAAAAAATAATTATTTGAACTTATTTGTACTATTTAAAATAATTAGTCAATTAAAATTTTATCATTATCAACAACAATTTATATCTAAAGATTTTGTGCACGATATAAATATTTTTTTCATCCATTTATTTTTATAATCGATATATGTAATCATGTTAAATTTTTTAAAATTATTTATTTTTTGTCAATTAAAGGGATCAAACTATTTTGTGGGGTTGCATGGTATTCCACAGCCCATTCAGTGGACAGGTCGGACATCTGCGCGTCCCTCGATTATACAGTTGAAGAGTTTTCTTTCCCAAAAAAAAAAGAAAAAGAAAAAAGAGGATGATTTTTATTATGTATAGGATTTTTTCTTTTTCGTGGGGGAATGACTCCTCGGGCGGGAACCAAAAGTGGCCCCCACCCCCCAATCCGGAGCATCACGAACACTTGTCGCGATCCGATTGCGTCGACGGTTCTAGTCACCCCGAGCGGGGGGTTTCCATCGTGTGGACGAGCTCAGAGCATCAGATCTGTAGCATCAGAACTTCGCAGGGAGGTTCCAGAACACCCCCCACCCCGCGGGTGGGCCCCGCCCCGAGAGAGGGGGCTTTCGGCTCTTGGTCAATATCTCCCCAGATGGGACGATCCTGGCCGTCGACGGGTCGCCATCACATGATTATCCACGCATCGTTTTTTTTCTCTCATTTTATTTTATTTTAACCTTTGATTATTTGGATCGTCTGCCTGAGGCCCCGCGGAATTATGGCAAAAGTTTTTTCTTCGGAGGGAAAGGGAAATTGGAGACATGTTTTGTTTTCACATCGGACTTGGATTGGACCTCACTCCTATCCTTGTCGCTTTTTTTATGTGGAGGTCCCTATAATTTTCCTTATTTCCCCTCCTATCTTTTATTTTTCCAAAACTTCTTCTTCGTTTTTTCCTTAAAAAAGAAGGAAATTCGTATTCGCACGTTTCGAACATCACGACATATGCGCACGAAAAGAAAAAGGAGGAAATTATCGAATTCTCCGATTGGTCGATACGTGTGAAGATGCGTCTAGATTGGGCGTCAGATCGTGTAAGCGACGATGGTCGCGAGAAAAAATTGATTAGGGGTGGCCCTCATAAATCTTAAAGGAAATCGGGAAAAACGAAAAGGCGAGAAAAATATGGACCACGTGAAAGCTAAAAGACGATGGGACTCGTTCGTGACGAGACGAGGTTTGAAACGCTATAATCCACGATGGATAGTGTCGTAATAATTTCAAAAAATAAGTTCTTAGAAATTGAGAATATGGTTTCAAAGTCAAAAACATGTGGCACCGTGCTTTATTTTTCATATATCATATTATATTTGAGAAATTGGCAGATATAAAAATTTAAAAATATTGTTGGGAATATTATATTTCGTTCACAATGCCTCCGAACCTTTGTTGTCGTGTTCTTGGATATGTAACATTTTTCTGCATTCCTTTCTTGTTGTCAAAGAAAACCGAGGATGATGTGCACGGTGACTTACATGGAGGCTCCCCATCCGTATTTGGTCCTTTAGATTCTCGAGATGTATAAAATTCCATTAAAATATCCAACAACAAAAGGTAAAGAGTTACCTAATTGATACAGCCTAAACTCCCTTTGGAATTGGTTTTTCTTCTTTAATAACTTTTTTTGGAAAATTATAACTAACCCGTCATGCATCATGCTATACAGAAGTTATGGTGATATTTAAACGTGACAAACTATGTGGAAAGATTCAAACAAATAATATAAGGTAGCATAAAACGACTATCGAAATCTTTGGGTTCGTTTAGTAACTGTTCTATTCTCGGAATTAATTTTTGCTCATAAATTATTTTTTTATATTATGCTCCCAATAATAATTTTTTAGTTTTTGAAGGTGTTTGTAACTGTCTAAAATTTTTATTATCGATGTAGAAATGCGTTTAGTAGGATTCTTAAATTTGTTTATACTTTTATTATATTTTTCTTTTTTTTTATTCTTTCATTTTTCTCTTTTTCTTCCTCCTTCTTTGTGATTGACAACCGACCGGACGAGGTCGGCCTCGACCTGGCCTGATGAGGCTTGGCCCGACAAGCCTCATGATGACTTGGTGTTGCCAGGGGCTGGCGATGTTCCAATCGGTCGTTGGCCCTTGTCCGGCCAATCGTCAACCATAGCTAAGGTCGACGATCGGCCAAAATGAATAAGAAGAAGAAGAAAAGAAAATAGAAGAAGAGGAAAGAGGAGAAAAATAAAAATTATACTTGATTATAAGAATTATTTCCGATAATAGGAAGCAACTTTTTTCTATTCCGATCTATTCTCGTGAATAAAAAACGAATTTTTGTTACCGGAACAAAATTTACTAAATAATTTTTTTTTTAGTTCAAAGGAATAAAAAAATAGAATCGATTATTATCGAGAGTGTTATCAATCGGGGCTCAAGCTTATTCACTATCGTCGGTGAGTTGACAGGACTGTATTTCTTATTTTAATGTGTCAATGCCCGCATGCCTTAGGCCCTCGACCCCCCATTCCCTCTTCGTATATTTGTCTCCCTCGAGAAGAGGAAATATCCTTTAGGTGTTTTACATTCAAGGATATGCCAGGTTTGCAAGAAACCCAAACAAAGCAATTGAAGGATTTATTTAGATCCAGAGTTACGTAGTCTCTTAACTAGCATTTCATCCATCTTCGATTTCTCGAGATATCAAATTCAATTAATTCACCCTAACAACAAAAGTAAAGAGTTACCCGATCACTACAGCCCGAACTCCACTTTAAATTGGCTTTTTTTGTCTTTAATTTCTTTATTTTTGGAAAACTATAACTAACCTGTCATGCATGATGCTATCCATAAGTTATATTCATATTTAAACACGAGAGCGATGGGGAACGATTCAAACCAATGATGTAACGTAACGACCATCGAAATCTAAGCCCATTCGCTTCCGTGTGTCACGCTTGGCTCGGTCACGATCCCAACCCGCGCCTAATTCATCGACCTCAATCGAGTCTAACGTTACCCATCTTGATACCATGATCAATTTTCTTAATCCCCCCTAAAGAAACACAACAAAAGAGTCGTTTGTTCCGGTGTTCGATTTTCCAAAGGTTTGCTTTTGTAAGTACTCGGGGAGGGGATCGACTTAGACAAATCCCCTTCCTCCCTCGATGGTCACGATGGTTTTCGGCGTTCCAAACAAGAGAGAGAGCCCATTGCCAATGGCGAATGACTCAGTCCCCTCCAATCGGGGAGAGAGAGAGAGGCCCGTTTGAGTGGATCATCACCTTCTTTGCCGTGACATGCGATTGAAAAAAAGCACCGGCGATTCCTAACTTTGAACCGGCCGATCAGGGTCGGTGCTGCCATTGGGTGTCTCGCCCGAGGACGAGCCAGAGGTCTAGGATTCTATTTCATTGTTGTTGCATTTGGGAATCGAGAGACTTTATAATCATATCAGAATAGCGAGACCGCTGCTCGCGATAAGGGATTGACTAATCGGTGCATGATTAGCTGATTAGCGTCGACAATCCACTTTTATAAAGAAAAAGAAAATTCAAAAGTATATATATGAATTGGTCTAAGAAAAATGTACCTAATCTCTTGTTTTTTTAATCGGAAAGCGTATAAAAGTATGAAATAAAAAAGCATATTATAAGGGGATATTTACCTAACCTCTCGATTCTCTAATAGCAGAGAAGGAATTTCTTTTTTAAATATATTCTCTAGCGAAGGTTGAGAATCTTGATTAAGAGTACACTTAGCTCGAATTTGCAACCCGATAATTGATTTTTAACTCATTAGGTGAGGGGTTACTTTCACATTTCGTCTCTGCGTCCCTGAAGTCCATCGCATCGCTTACGCAATTTGGATCATTTAGCAACCGGGAAGAGGATGTATCTGCGCCACAGATGGGCTCCGATTTGTGGGGAAAAAAAAAGAAATTATCTTTTCTCCTACCTTCTGATTCGAATGATGTCACGAGGTCGCCTCCTTCTAGCTAATTCGATCTATAAATGCCCCAAATTTCGTGCGTCGAAAGCGAAGATCCGGGATCGAAGAAAAAGTTAGGATTTGGTTCTCCGGATCAGATCCTTTCACGAGGTGGTCAGGTGGTACTTAAAGTCGAATTTCACGGACGCCGAACTGATCCAAAGCGAAAAGGAGGCCCACAAAACGCTAGGCGATTGGGTAGCTGGTAATGGAAAGGAGGCCCACAGCAGGAGCGAGAGCAGAAAGCCCATCTATACTTCATGGGCTTTGTGGTCTGGGCCACGCAAAAGGGCCTCACGTAAGGTTTGACGATGTTGGTTGTTTTGCCACCTGAATATAAGATCGATTTCGAAAGATCATGGAGGCCCCATCCGATTTACCACAAAATCCGACCATGTTTTGTCCGAATGTTCGCGGTTGCATCGCATATGACAAGAGGAGGAATCTCACGGACCGGACCCGTGGATCATTGGAAGCAGGTGCAAGAGGCTACCAACAAGCCTACCTCACCAGTCACCACCACCTGTCGGACTCGAGATGTTAGACAACTCCACTTTCATATTTCAAACCATCCCGAGTTCATATTTACTCGACAAGTTACAAATTTTGGATGTCATTTATGTGTAGAGTCAATTAGAAATATGTGTAGTATTGATAGTTTTTGACTCGCCAATTGGAAAATTGGAAGGAAAAAATACATCTTTGTTTTCTCTTTTTTGAATTACGCCCTTCCTTTCTAAAGTAGGGGGCACAATGGTTTCCGTCTTTTGTCCTCTCTTATTTCTCCCTATATAGCAAAAAATGTTTTATTTTGATGTCCAATGCCGTCTTTTTATTAATTCAAATTCGAAAAAAAATCAAAATTAAATTAAATACGTACTAAAAGTTAAAAAATCGTATTGAATAAATTAAAAATTCATGACTCATATTTTATATCAGTAAAAAGTTCATTTGTAAAATTTTTTTTTTCAAAATTCGAGGGGATGACTTTTAAGATCACAAAAGAATATGCCACCGCATGCGCTTCGACAGGGACGAGGCAGCAGACTGATCTTTACTCGTCTGCTGTTTTCCATTATCTTCTTCCTATTTAACAGCAATGATTCAGAATTGCAAAGGAGGAAAAGAGATCATCAATATCTCGTCATCGAGTGTCAAGAGGAAACTGACGTCCCTCCCTTTTTTGTCTTTTAGCTCATCTCGAAACCCTTTTTACAGCTAATAACAACAACACGTGGAAAGACAAAAATACAAGTCGACGACAGCAGCCTTTGTCCTCTTTGAAGCCCTCGTGTTTACAGTTAGGATTTCTCTGATCGAGGGATCTTATTAATCAACGAGCGTGCTTAAGGCGCCCATTAATTAAATTGGATAATAATGTATTTTCATTTTGAATGCGTTGATTAAAATGACAAACTTTTTCTCATTAGGGTTTTATAGGGCTTGTTCACAAAAGAAAATCTGGATATAGTTGGGAAAATTATCCGCAAAGCCACAAATTTATTGTACGCTTGCTAATTTAATTTTAAATCTCCTAATCATGTCAATTTAGTTATAACACTTTGAATGATTTGATAATGTAGCTATTCTAACCAATATTGATCGGAACTTGTTAACATGGTCTCAACCGTATTACATGGCACAATCAGTAATGTAATGAATAATTTTTGTAATTTTTTATTAAATTTTTGAATTTCCTTTTCATGTTTTTTTCTTCCTATTTAGCAATGGGCGCCCTTGTCAAATCTATCGAAGGCTTGACCCTCGTGGCCTCTAGTCTTTTCACAGCATGCTACTTCAAAATGGATAAAGCAATGGATGGTTTTCAATGTAAATGATGGTCAGGATGGACATGCGTGAAAGGATTTTCACATCAACAACACTAGTACCCTGCGATATGAATTATGGATTACACATCATTTGGAATTATATTCAGATGTCAATGTCGGTGATAATTACACACTATGAAAGTGAAATTGAAATTCATAATTGTGTGAGACAGACCAATACTGCTTTAGTACCCAATCACAATCATGACCATTGTGATTTTTTGAGCTTAACTACCTGCTACAGTGGTCGGGCCTTGTCCTTTGACAAAATGTGATGGTATAGTTTATTGACACGAGCAACTGGATGTTGGAAAAACTCCATATTATATACGTGTCCATGTGGCATTATATTGTTTGTGCGACACTGTTGTTGGCTGTGTTGTGCATTGGACGGCATTCTTGCACATTCGATAGATTGCATTATTAATCGCTCGGTACCGTGGAAGTGGTATGTTAATTGTTTGTCTAGCCATGATTTTGCTTGCCCCTCTTTTTAACTTTCTAGGTTCCGATGCTATTTGCGAATCCATTAAGAGTAGAATTGTTTGGGAAGATGATTTATGTTAGTTTATTCTGAATAATGTTAGGAATTTGGAAAGTTGTTCCTTTGAACAGAATTTTGTCTTTTAAATATTTATGACCTTTCGGTACCCCACAGCGTCTATTATCAAGTAAAGAGAAAAATGAGGTTGGGCATTTGTGTTTTCTCATCGGGTTGGAAATTTCTGAAAAAAATTGACCGATACCAAAAAAAAAAGTCATTTTCTTTGCCACCCTCTCTTCTCTCTTCTTGTCTTCTTCAATTTTCAGCCATGGGGAGAGTTTGAATTAGTCACACCCTTCCCTACCTCTCTTGTTGATTTTATTTGGATTTATTTATTTATTTTTAATCTAGATCTAGAAGCTATTTCCTCCCGGTCTAGCTTTAGATCCAAGATTTTGAACTTTCCTGATTTAGTTCTAGATTTAAAAGTTATTCTCTCCTGATCTAGATTTGGAGTTTAGTAAATATAATCTCGAGAATTTGATACACAATTATTTTGTCCGTGTACAACCTCAAGCTACAATGGGCATCGCATAAGCTATGTCGTCTTATTGAATAACAAAATTTTTGCTCTTTCAAACATTAGATCTATGTTTTTTCAACCTATTTTTGGTCAGCAATAGTATAGAGCAAGTTGAGCCTAGACACATAGCTTCAATTGACAACACTATAGTTACTGGAGAATGAATTTTCAACACGTGCTCATCACTAAGGATGACACGAGGTCCGGTGATTGGTTGTCGATTATATTGCTTAAGAAAATCGTTCTTGTGGAATGAGTTTGTGTTTAATTTTGCCGATTCTTTGTTGACCCTCCTTTTTTTTGGTTTTGGCTTTGTTTTGTAGTATTTTGGATTTTTTTCGCTTTGCTATGAAGTTTATATACTCCTTGAGTATCTTCTGAAGTAATTAATATAATTTTCTTTTGACAAAAAAATAAAAAAATTAATAAAGAATAAGAGAAAATCTTAAATGGTCATGGAAGAAAAAGTGCACATATACTTAAACGGAATAAACTATACAAGGTATGTTGTACCTTTTGATAGGGTTTTTGCATAGGGTGCATGGTAAAAGATAGCATGATGTAAAACCTTTGAACCTTCGTTTGACCATGCCGGTTCTACGGATTCTCTCCCACATTCCTATCATCGATCGTTGGCCGTCAGATGATGCTGGCCAACCGAAAGAACAATCATACGATAAATCCCAGCCGTCGGACAATTATTATAAAAAACGAGATTGTTATACCTAAGAAGTTGCGTGTGGGGCGAAGGTTTTGGTCCCCCCCCGGCAACATTTATTCTTCAATGAAACATAATTTGACTTACGTGCAAAAAAACAACAAAAAAAAAAAAAAAAAAAAAAAAAAAAACCACTTTGCACGAGGTCCTCATTGTACTGTCCCTCGCCTACTCGGTCTTGGTCTACTACTAGGATGATGGCGCAGCCACCTAATTTCATTGATTTAGAATGATTAATTGGAAGGAGAGACCGTCGTGTTTGGCTTAACTTCGTCATTGAAAAAAGCTAATTACATGTTCATCTCCTGTCGGAGGAGATTGAACTATTGCGAGCACTTTTTCCAAGTCGATTCCAATTTCAGTGGGAACGGATCGAACCGTTCAGGCCATGGACAAGGTAAAGACCTTCCCTCAATCCGGTGGCGTTTGATTGATTCTTATGAATAGAAGAAACTAATCAATGCACTACGACTTCAAGAAAATCACAATACTTTTCGAAACTCGCTTAAAACAAAAAAATATACTAGAAAATACTTTTTGTTGTTCGACGTGAAAAATTTGATTTGATTTTCCTCGATACGGTTCTTTTAATGATTTTTTTAGCAAAAATTAAATTTTAAACTTTTAAAATTTTTATTTTTATGTTTTCCTTCTTCTTCTTTGTTCGATCGCCGGAGATCTGGCAAAGGCAAGCTTGAGGCCTGCAATGATATGATCTAGCAAGTGGCCGGGTTGAGCTCACCAGAGGCCGGTCAACATAGCCGGTGACCGACCGAGATAGATGGAGAAAAAAGAAAGAAAAATTTCAATATTTGAAAAGAGAAAAAAAAGAAGAAGAGAAGGTTAACAGGGGAGTAAGGGTGTAAGACAAGAGAGAGCGCTCATTTAAGAAACGAAAAACATTTCCTTTATTTTAGGAGATGTTTTCTTTACGCAAAACGTTTTTCTTCAAAGTTATTCTTCGATGGATGAATGGAGCCTACATGCGTTCCTTCACTTCTCGCTTTTGTCGCTCGAAATACAGCGGGGGTAAAGAAGGCAACAAAAGGGGAAGAGGGATTCCAAGTGCCCCAGACGACTCTCGAATTTTCAGCGGAACATCTCTCGGCAGGAACAGAGGTGGAGGACAGGGTGTGTCCAAAAACCCCGTTTCCTCCACCACCAAAATGGCCGAGAAAAGGACACCATTGGATTCCTCTGGAGCCGCATCATCCGCATCTGGCCTCGGGCGTTACCCCACCTACTCCTCCCCCTCATCGAGAATATTAGATAAATCCCACCCCTACCGTCTCTACCCCCATCTTATTATCTTAATCATGGGAAGGGGACGACCGCTCGCGTTTTTGCCCTTCTTTTGACTCGTGGTCCGCTCATTTCTCAGTAGTCATTTTCGCCTTCTTCGTTTTCTTCGCTCTGAGGGTAGTACTACTTCCTGCTCTCTCTGCTGCTCTACTCCCCACCTCTCTCTCTCTCTCTCTCTCTCTCTCTGGCGCGCGCGCCCGGCCGCTTTCTGGCTGCTTTCCGGCCGCATTGCCGGCCACTTTCTCGAAAAGATCCCGTCTTTCTGAAGGCCCCCCCTCCCCTTTAGACTTATCTTTCCCACGCGCATTTCTGTCCCCATTATCTTTTTCCTCTCTCTTTTGGGTTTCGGGTTGAGAGAGGGAGGCTGCGAGGGTCTTTCTTTACTGGGTTTCCTTTTCTTGACCAAGTCGGTCAGGAGCTCCGCTGCCTTATGCTCAGGTCAGGTCCTTTCTCTTCACTCGCCTTTTGCATTTGCGCTTTTGAGCTTGTTAGTATCTGGTCAGTTCTTTTCTTTTTTTGTTGTCTTTGAAGCTGCTCATTGTGGTGGCTTTGGTTGTTGTTCTTTACGGTTCTTCCTCCTTACAATCTCTTGTTGGGTTTCTTGGAAATGAACTGTCGAAACGTTTCAGTGGGTGTCAGTCTCGCGGTCTTCATGTGCAGCAGTGAGATCCCACAGTCGATGGGGTCGGTTGGATCGTTTGGCTTTTGATCTTGTGCATGTTGCTGGGTTATCCCGTTTTCGACTCATCCCTCTAGAAGTCTTGGTTGGTAACAGTATCGCCGTCGACAGTCTATCTTCTGTAGCGTGAAAGCGATGGCATTGCGCAGGGGAGTGGCTGGTTTTGCATTGATTGGGACCCCTTGCTGTGCTGAATTTTCAACTCTAATCCCCTTATTTTTTTTATCCAGGTTCCTATTAAAAAAGTTTCTCCTTTTCAACCTCCACATGTCACCAATGCTGTAAAGCTTTTGTATTTTGCGAGCTCTTCTCCCTCATTCTCGCGTTGGATTCAACCCTTTGATGATTAAGTGGACCCCTTTGCTTGTTTACTTACATAGGCCGGGTTCTATAGTCCAAGCTGGCTTCTTGATTCTGGCTGCTGATTTTGACTGTCTTTTCAGGTACCGAACGCCGACGACTGGATTTTTCCGTTGAATTGTGTTCGCTTCGCCTCGAAACCGCCTTGGGATTCTTGAAATTCGGTTGATTTCACCTAATTATCTTTGAAATGTGCTCCTACATCGGAGAAATTCCTCGTTGATTTGCTGAGGTCGGAAGATGCCATTTCCTTGGAATTATTGTTGGCTGCCATCTGCATTATGGCTGCTTTGAGAATTTCGAGGTTTGTCAATCATCTTGCCTGATTCTACATCATCACTCTCTCACTCGTGTTTCACTTTGGCTTGTCCTGAAGCTTTAGTTGTGGGGCCGTTGGGTACACGGATGTACCTTCTTCCCACATCTTAGCATCTAAGTATGGTTAAACGGGTTGAGTTTTGGTTTTTGTGGATTTACCTCGCGACTGGGTACTTGCTATCGTCGACCGTGGTTTCAGAAGTTCCCTTAGGTTCAAGACTTTCTGTCGAAGACAATAACTTCTGGGTCTCCTCCAATGGGGATTTTGCACTTGGGTTTTATAACTGCTCGCCTCAGTCATTTCAGTATAGTGTCGGCATCCGTTTCAATTCAAACTCTATTCCTGCTAATGAGCAAAAAGTGGTTTGGGTTGCTGGAGCTGACCTCATGGTTGGAAACAAGTCTTATTTTCAGCTCACCCAAGAAGGAGAACTCATCCTGTTCGATTCCTCACTAAGCACCATTGCTTGGAGCTATAAAACAAGTCAATCGGCAGTAGTTTCCGCCGTTCTAAATGATGACGGCAATTTTATCCTTCTCAATGACAAGGGGGACAAAGTTTGGCAGAGTTTTGACAGTCCATCTAACACACTTCTCCCGGGGCAGAAATTATCGGTCTTTGAAACACTCAGAGCACAGAAGGTGAATTCAATGTCAAGTTACTACAGTCTCTATATGAATGAGTCTGGTCAGTTACAACTGAGATGGGAGACCGATATCAAATATTGGACTTTTGGAAGGATTTCGAATTCAAATGTCAGTGCTGTCCTTACAGCTAATGGAGCTCTGCTGCTTCTAAATGAGAATTCAAAGCCTATTGACTCTCTTTTTGGGGATGATCACAGTGAGAATGTGAAATTTCGATTTCTCAGGCTTGATACTGATGGTAATCTACGTATGTACTCATGGACAGAAGCTTCAGCCTCTTGGATAGCAGTCTGGCAAGCGGTTGATAATCAATGCAATGTCTTTGCAACTTGTGGGGATTATGGAATATGCTCCTTCAACAGTTCAGGCTTACCTGATTGTGTCTGTCCATTTAAGTCTGCTTCTGCGACTTACTCGAAGTGCCTGCTTCCGTATCAGCAGGGATGCAAATCCGGTTCTATCATGGTCTCTTATGAGCATACTTCTCTTCATGAGATGTATCCAGGGAATGGTTCGGTTGTCCTAAGTAGTCTACAGCAATGCAAAGATTTGTGCCTGAAGGACCCGCTCTGTACTGCTGTAACATTTAGTAACGATGGATCAGCAGAATGTCTACTCAAGACGTCTAGTTATGTCACTGGTTATACAGATCCATCTTTAAATTCGGTATCTTTTGTTAAGAAGTGTTCGGACCCAATTGCTGTTGACCCAATTCGTCCAAGACCGTCTCTGGCGCCTATCCCTGTCGACAAGTCTTATAGGTTTTGCATTCCTTGTCTAGCCGGAGCTGCCTCTGGAACTTTCGTTACAGTCCTTGCAATTCAGTTAGCCGTCGGGTTCTATATTTATAGAAGGCGTAACTGGATTTGGAAGAGACCCGCATTGACCTGTAAAGATCCTTACTCAAAGAGCTTGGTTGTGTTTTCATTCATGGAGATTGAGGAACTCACTGGAAACTTTAAGCATCAAATTGGGCTGAAGATGTACAAGGGAATGCTCCCAAATAGGCAGCCCGTTGCAATTAAAGATGTGGAGGCAACTGTGGCAGAGAGGAAGTTTAGAGCTGCAGTCTTGAGAGTGGGAAGCATTCATCACAAAAATCTCATAAGGTTGGAGGGCTATTGTTGCGAGTCTATCCACAGGTACTTGGTTTACGAATATGCTAAAAACGGCTCTTTGGAGAAATACATTGAAGACCCTGAGCTGAGTAAGAGATTAACTTGGAAGAAGAGAATGGAATTGTGTTTGAGCGTGGCAAAGACACTGTCTTATTTGCACTCAGAATGTAGAGAGTTTATAAGTCACGGGAATTTGAAATGTGAAAACATTTTGCTGGACGAGAATCTAGATGCCAAGGTCTCTGAGTTTGGGCTCTCAATAATTCACGGTGAAGCACTAAGCCCTGACACGTCAGCTGAGAGGGATGTGGAGGATTTTGGGAAGCTGGTGATTGCTTTGGTCAGCGGATGTCGTGATCACCAGAGTGTAAGTAAGTGGGCTTACAACGAAATGATCGTTGGGCAGGTCGAGAAGGTGGTAGATAGAAGAATAAAGAGCGAGGTCAGCTTAGAAGAGTTGAACCGGGTCATGAGGATTGCATTTTGGTGTTTACAAAGCGATGAACGGCTGAGACCATCAATGGGGGAGGTTGTTAAGGTGTTAGAGGGTACTTTGACGGTTGACCCCCCACCACCTCCTTTTTCTCGCGAGAGGCCATTGGATGAAGAAGAATCTTCCAGGTCTGGCTCAGAGTCATAGAATTTGTTGCTTCTGAAGTTTTTTTCTATTTTGCATCTCTTTTTGGTTAGTAGGATTGACTAAGCTTTTCAGCCGGAATTAGGGGTTCGATTGACTTGCCCTTGTTGGGTCTATAAAATCTTTGTATAAAGCAAATGTACTGATATCTCTTCTCAAGTTCAGCAATTGTAAAATCTCTCTCTCCCTCTCCCCACTCGTGCATGCGCACACTTGTGGATGTATTTTGTATGAACTGTTATTCTTATTTCACTGCTTCCTTTTTCTTGTTATCGATTGTGCTGCTGCTCCATCTATTTCATAAACAAGATAGATGAAGCAGTGGTTTAAAAATATGGTACTGGAACCTGGTAGTAGGCAAAACCTGAGAATGTCTCTTGAGAAACTTAGTCCTGATTGGCATAATTTTCTTTCTGTGTATGTTTTGAACAAGGACTTCTTTGGATTTAGCTGTGACTAAACCGGATAACGATGTCTAAGTATGAAGGTGCACTCTTTCATCTGGTTTCATGTCCCCCCAGTTACCAGCTGACAATTCCTGACTTTGCTCTTCATTACAGGAACCAGATAAAAAGTAAGAAATAATCTTAAAAAGAACAGCTTTGCGCAATAAAGAAAGTACTTCAGCTGCAGATACTAACTTATCTATGATCACCATCTGATCATCATCATACTATTAAAAGCCCCCAAAGAAAAGCTGCAATAATGCGCGACATGGGATTCTGTGAAGAGAGTACATTTTTCATCGTAGTACTATGTCACAAATGCTGGAATTATTCTGAAAAGTTGCTCCTCTCTTATCTAGATTTGGTAGAGTTTTGAATGAGTCTTCAATCAGCTAGTGTTAGTGGAAGCAGTTAGCTGCTGCCGTAGGGTTCTCTTGGATTTTACTTCTAGAGAACGAAGAAACTTCACCCCCCACCTCCCCCCCAAGTATTCAAGCAGATAAAAACAGAGGCTCTTTGGATTGTTGTTGCCGCCAGGTTTTAACACTTTCAAGCTGTCACGGTGGAAAACACTAAAATGGTGCTTCTTTCTGAGGTCACATTTTCGTTTTTCGAAACAAAAGTTCAACTAGAATCCATGAATGATTCAACTGTTCCATGAGACAAGCGACTATATTAGCCGTTCGCATTCCTTTCACGTTAAATTCTAAAATTCCGGTCCTTCGACCGATTCATCATTTCACATTTATCCCTCGAAGCAGAGGAACCCTTGAGAGCTTCTCACTAATGGCACCTCCTGGCAAAACCACAGATGTTCCACTAACGGATTGCTGTACGCCGAAAGCAGAAAAGTTCAGAATACCAGAGATCTTGTCTTGTCCGCCAGCTCCAATGAAGAAGAGGAGGATGTCGTCGGCTCCAAATGGCTTGCCGAGAAAATCTCCAACGACCTTCTTCACTCACCCCGATATAGACACGTTCTTCCTCGTTGCATTCCATAATGTATCGACATAATCTGCCCTTTTCTGGATACATATTTGATTCATTCAGTTACTTAGGAGGCGACTGAAACTTCAAGTCTGCAATTAGGTACTCAACATGAAGATCAGGCCGCAAACAGCATCGAGGATGCACCCTGCAGGATTAGGCCTGGTGAGAGTTAGTTCTTGGTAGTCTTGTATCGTTGATTGATATAGTTCTGCTTCTGCTAGTGTGGTTAGCTGAGAGTTTGGGTTCCAGCGTTTGCTTTGGCACCGCAAGTCCGATTCTTCTCAAGTGATCAGCGAATCTTCGCAGAATTTTCTTTCTTTCTGCTTAATTCTTGGTGGAACATACACGACTTAGTGGAAGCAAGAGGTTTGAACAATGTATGAAGCACTGAATAAACTTCCATGTCTATTTGATCTTCTAAGTCTCCTTTCTTGGATTTGTTAACTCTCTATTAAGCAGTTCATGGGTTGGATGACTCCTCAGTAAATAAGCTAAGTAGGAGGTGATTTTCATTTTTGCAGATCTTGCTTAGTTCTTTATAGTTTTGGGTGGGGGTGTGGAGATGCCCAGAGCTTGCAAGTCATAAATTCATGATTTGCTTTCATGGAAGGCCTGTGTTTATGCATTCATGAAAGGAAGCTTGACACAGGGATGATCACAAAAAGTGGCATATCGATCTCTAGAAACGTTTATGGTCCGAAAATAAATTTAATAACCAACTTGAGAATTTTCAGCTAAATTTGGCATACTAGACGTTGTATCATCTCTAAAATAAAATATGACTGGGGAGGAATTACTTCATTCTTCGGAATTAAATAGGCTTTTAGAAGGTGTGGAATTGGGGGCCTTATGTGGTCCATGGATGACCGATTCCGCTCGTCTTAGCTGGACAAAATTATGTTCACATGTCTCTTACGTGACTCCAACACTATATGTCATATCATATGAAATTTTAAGAAATATAAGATCAAATGAGGTCCATCTCATTCGATATGCCGATCGTTGCATGCTCTAAGAACCAATTCTCAGAAGATCATGGAACCCTTCTGGTAGGCCTGTGTTTATGCATTCATGAAAGGAAGCTTGACACAGGGATGATCACAAAAAGTAGGATATCGATTTATGGTCCGAAAATAAATTTAATAACCAACTTAAACTTGGGAATATTAAATTTGGCATATCAGGCGTTGTATCATCTATAAAATAAAATATGATTGGGGAGGAATTACTTCATTCTTCGGAATTAAATAGGCTTTTAGAAGGTGTGGAATTGGGGACCTTATGCGGTCCATGGATGACCGGTTCCGCTCATCTCAGCTAGACAAAATTATGTTCACATGTCTCTCACATGACTTCAACACAACATCATGTATCACATGAAACTTTAAGAAATACAAAATCAAACAAGGACCCTCTCATTTGATCCGGTAATCACCACATGCTTTGAGAACCAACTCTCAGAAAATTCATGGAACCCCTCTGGTAGGACACGTACCAAGCACGTTTGGATCGGTTTTGCCAAAGCCCTTTAAGGTTCAAAGTCTCTTGCGTCAAATTTTTTGGACAATTTTGGTAAAAATGTGATCGCATTTTCCAAAGACATTTGGCCAAGGTAGGCTCAAAGTTGCTTTTTGACATTTTTCTCCCAATTTTACCCTCAATGTACTTTCATAATTACGAAAATATTCTCGAAACCCTAATGTCGCCATCGAAGGCCTCAGCCGGCGAGCCATTATCGCTAGCCTCACCTAGGGTTGGCTGCCCAACAGCTAAGTTTCGCTTGATAGATTTGTTTTTTTATAATAACCCTAGGTAAGGTTGCTCGACAGTTAAGTTTCGCTTGATAATTTTTTTTTTTCAAGTACATTTAAGCCATCAATATATTTTTTAAATTACATTTTATCAAACACTATTTATATTTTGAAAAGTCTCTCGCTTGAGGCTTTCTCTTAGAGTCGAACCAAACGTGCCAACCGTCTCAGATGAGCTCGAGAACCAAAAGCCATCGAGCAGAAGTTGGGGGGTGGGCGAGTGGCTCGGCGCTGGCCAGCTTCGGGAAGCAGCGGATAAGGCAAAAGCCAAAAGCAGCGAAGTCAAAACCACGATGTAACCGCAACTCAAAGTTGCCGCCACCTTCCATGGTCGAAAATCCGCGAGGCCGCAGCTATCCAGCCAAAAAGCCGACGCACCGGACCGCCGCCGGACAAAACCGCCGGTCGGATTTCCGAATCGACGAGCACCTTAGGGTTTCGTCCCCGTTCATTGGTCGTCGGTCGCAGCTGGAAAGGGCGTCGACGTGGCCCTCACCTCACTCCTTTAACCCACCCCCACCCCCCACCCTTTTTCTTCAACCTTCTCCGAATAATCCACGTGGAGCAATCGCCGCCGCCCTCTCCCCGGCTCGCGACACGTGTGGCGGGCTCCCGCCCGCCGGGTCGCCGTCGCGAGATCCGCGCGTGGCCTGTCCCCGCCTCCCCGTAAAAGGAGAGCCCCTGTCACCTAACGCCACGACAGCCTAACGGCACGTCGCCGTTAACTGGCGGGAGATAGGGCACCACGTGTCGGGGCCTCGCGCTGTCCCGCGCCGGGGGCGGGAGGCGGGGCCCACGCACCCCTCCTGTGGCTGAACTTCCCCCACGCGGGACACGTGGAGGGGACCACGGGTGCCGGAAACAGTAGCGTGGTTTAAAAAAAAATCCGATTTTTTTATATTTTTTGGGGAGAGATGATGGTTGGTTTAACGTTAAGTAGCGTGATTAACAGTTGATTAGGATGTGTCGGGACGGGTTTGCCCCCTCCTGCCCGGTACTAATGACCTCATTAGTTGATCTCCCTTGGCCACCAGTCCGTGCTCCCTGTGAGGTCATTCATCAAATAAAAAACAACTTTAAAAAAAAATCTTTACATATAATAATTTTTTTTTTTGTAATTACGTATGAGATTACGAACGTCATGGCTCGCTAGGCTCGCCTAGATTGAATCCCAATAGCGCACGGAACAAGCGATAATGAGCAAATCATTCCATTCTAGAGCTCAGAGTACCCAATCTGTCAATCCAAATTCGATTTGACTTTTTATAAATGCAAAAAAAATCGACGTCTTAATCATAGCTAAGTCTGAATACTCGTACATTGATGAAATCAATTCGATACCATACACTGCACCCAACTTTGATCCCATTCGTAATGCAGGTTCAAAGAATTTGACGACGCAAATGTTTGGTTGATTTGTCTAATATTAGCGCAAAACAAAAGCTTTTCAAGTCAATGAAAGCCTTCTCTCTATCGATCCAACATCTACGACCAATTGAACGATGAGCGTCGGGCCAATAAATCGTTGTAGATTATTAAAAACAAAAATCTAAAGAGCTAACTAGTGATAATTCAAAATCCATAAGTAGCAAATTATTGTCGAAGTTCACGGGTAAAGACCTATGCGGTGGTAATTTGAAAGATCTCTCAAGGGAAGAAGTCCGATTTGATCGTCTTTTCATTTCCATAACAAGAAAGTTGGCGTCAGAGTTCGCATGGGCATGCATAAAAACAACATCGTCATGGTCATCATCAGTCCAAAACATTTGTGTCCGCATAACTATAACCTAAGAAAGGCAGGTATCCCTACTTCACGAACCACTCACATCTAAATCAAAATTCCTCTCCACAAGTTAGCGACTTTATCACAACCCTAATCCAATTTTTTCCAAAGGGAGCCCAATTACTCAAACTTAACGTTTGAATTCAAGACCACGAATCGCACGGATTTCTGGCCTAGAAAAATCACAATCTAATGACCTATGCCACCCCTCCAGTAGCGTTAGGGTGGGTTAGACTTAATACACATCGGGAAAATTTCTTAATCGCGTTTAAACCATTCTAATCACTCAAGACTCAATACAACTTCGATGAATTTTTTTTTCTCTTTTTTCTTCAGAAATTCCGGTGATTTTCTCGTCTTCGATCGTCAAGAAATTGTCGACTCGCTTCACTTTCATCTGATTATCAGCGCTACGAAAGCGAGATAGACAGGCAGACAGGCATGCAAATCTTACCTTATTTAATTAATGACGTCATTCGTCCGAGAAAATAGAGAGAGAGATCACGTCAGATAAACTAAACATGCCGGTGACGGTAGGAAGATTTGGTCCCGTGGGGTAAGCGAAGGGATATGAACGTCATTGCACAACAGCAACGAGGTTGTTCGGACAGTCCGGGCACCTACACCTGTCCGTAAGGGACCCCCTCGAGAAACATTAATCAATCCAAATTATACTTTTTCAACGTCACCCCTCCGTTTTCTTGTTTTTGAAATTGTCTACCCTCTGTTCGTTTTTTTCTTTTTTTTTAAATAATTTCGAGGAAAAATGATTGAATATTTTTTTCCATTTTTGGTCTCTCCCGTTTCCCAGTGATGTGATGCTGTCTGCTGCTCCCCTTCTCTCGACTCCCATATATCTGCGGATTCGTCGGCCGGGTTGGGATCGGCTCGTCGCCAGTAGAAGAAGCTCTGCGGGTTTTCTCTGGTTGTAGAACTGAGTTTGGAGAAGTAAGGCTCTGCCAAGTTTCCCTCTGCTCGCTCCTCTTCTCTTTCTTCTTCCTCTCTCTGTTGAGTCGGTACGAGTCTGTCTGTCTGTCTGTGTGCTGTATGTATGTGTGTGTGTATGTACGGGTGTCCGTATGTGCGCGCGCGGGCGCGCGTGCATAAAGACGAAACTCGGGTCGATGGAGTTCTTGCGTTCTTGCTGGTGGAAGAAGTTTGGTGTCGCGAGAACTTCGCGGGGCGATCTGTACTGTTACGGCTCTAATTATTTGAAGACTGTCCATCTGCTGGTTGTGTTTGTGTTCTTTCTGTGTCGCCCGTGATCGATCCGGGCTTTGATTAAAGTTCATGAGGCGCGTGAGTATGTACGTACGCTTCATGCATGCATAGCATGTGTTTTTCAGCACTTCTATCAATGGAGATTCATTGTCTGCATATGTCCACGAGGATTAACGAGCTATTGCTTTCTAAGTGCTTATTACGGATGTATTTTGAGCGGTTTTCCTTCTATTTTCCATGCCGTGATTCGGATGAAAATCGGTTTGAGGCAATAATTTGGTTGCCCTGAATTTGGTTTTTTCTCCGATCTGATTCTAAGACAAATTGCTTATATACTTTACTTTTTATTTAGATCAAAGTGAGTGATTTCAATTCAAAATTCGATCGATGGTTTAGTCACTAAGTATAAATTTAGTTGTGTGCCGATCGATCGAATTAAACATGAACGTTGACTTGATCTGGTTCGTCGCTTGAATGACTTGAACGGGAATCGAATGTGAAGTGTTCTTAGATGTTCGATATAACGGGTTTATATCTCTAGCAGAAATTCTTCTTCAACTCTTCAAGAACTATATCTTTGTTTTGAGGTCCTGAGTTCTGTTTTTTTAACTTAAATGAATGTTAGGTGATACAATAGCTGTTTTTTTTTTTGGTCAGTGATACAATAGCTGTTTAGGAGGTTCACTTTGGCAAGTAATTAGTCTGTCTCTCACCAGCTCGATCAAATTAAAGTTCTGTCGTGTTCCATGCATTTACTCCACTCTAAACGCAAGTAACGTTCTTATTCTTTTTTATATCTTAAATATGAGTAAAATGGCATGATTTATATTTGGTGTTTAGCAAAGGCATTAGGTTTTAAGATTCATTAGTGTTGATAATTGAGTGTATCATCGACTCCACATTGTGAATTCTTTTCACCAGTAGTATTGGAGATGATGTACTTCATAAAGTTTTCATGTGCTTAGATTGGGAAATTTTCATTAGCTTTTCATATGTCTTTGACACGCGAGTTCTAAAATAGGAAGAATTTGTGGACTATTCTTCAACTTGTAGATGGAAGTGTAGTTACTACTTTTTGCTTATTTATCATTCTCAATACATAAATACTCGAATACATCCTCTCACCATAAGTTGGCTTGGCACCTTGAGGCAAAGCATACAAAACTGAATTTCCTAGGGATCCATGTGAGGAGATTCAGAGATTAGATTGGAAATGTTGCAACCTTCCTCTCCGGTTGTTAGTTTCGGATTATACAGGGAAATCCCACCAGGGCGGCCTTCATTCTTGCATTGGAATCGGTAGTTCCATAAGCTAAACGTTTCCCATATCTCTGCAGGAACTATTGCCGTGAATACTCTTCCTCCGGTTGCTTGTACTTGAGCTCAGTTAAGAGCAAGATGGGAAGAAACATGAATAACAAACCGGAAGTAAATCCTTATGCAAATGGAGGCGGCGTGCATCCGTTCTATTCCCACAAAAGGCATCACGCTACCTTTGTGGATATGTTGAAAAGCTTGGATGATCAGCCGACAGGAAATAATTCAGAGAGTGCTTTAGGGACTAAAATTATCGGTTTACGGTCAACAGGTGCTCCAGAGGTTAACGGTGTTCATCAACATAGGCACCATGCAGAGGTTTCCCAATCAGGTAATGTCACTGTGTTCGAAGAAAATAAATATGGCCATAGAATTCCTAGCCACGATAATTAATCGAGGCATCATTTATTTGAGGTTTTTTACCTTTTAATGATGTTTTTCCCATACGCCAAGTTATTGAAGGAAAAAGTTTATTGTTGCATGGCATGCTATGTCATGTTTAAAGTTCAACTTCAAGTAGGTGCAAGCATTAGTTAAACTGCTGAATGCTATACAGGTGCAATGTCTTGATGCTGAGACCTTCGAACTCTTTCCCTAATTTCCTGTTTTTGTACATGCCTGGGAAGATGGGTTTCAATATCTTTGCCTAGACTCTTAAAAGACTTCTCTTTCTTTCAGAGTGAGGGATATGGCATGAAAGTATGTTTGCGTGGATCTCGTGATGAATTGTATATATCGTGTTGGTTTTTGCGTGCCTTCTTCTTAGGATTGGTTAGTTGCATGTTAGTGGAAACAACAATCTCCTAGAGTTATTTGCAAGTTTTCAAGATAGCTTGTACGCACCGACCTAAAGCTCGTGAAATTAGTTGGCTTGGGTTAAAATGTGTTGCTCGAGAAGTCAATTCGACTTTCCCAAATGCTTCTGGGTACTTGAGTATGTGAGTATCTCATGCCTTTAAGTGTCTGCAATGATATATCAGCTTTTCAAGTATGAGGAAAAGGGATACTGCTATCTTCATGATGATCTGAGCTTTTATAATTTACAGGGGCAGCGATGGCAGAACTCTTTAAACAAGAGCAGAGACGTTCAACAGATGGTGTCTCGATTCTGCTACCAACATCAACAGACTATGCTACAGAGCCGTCCCAGCAAGTTTGCCACCCGATTGTAATCTCTCTCTCTCTCTCTCTCACTCACTCACGCACACGCACACGCGCACACGCACACGCACACGCACACGCACACGCACAGAGAAACACACATCGTCTTGTATGTCTGTGTGAGTGTTGGTGCGGCGATTGCATGCTTCCCATGTGTAGCATGGTGTCAGATTTATGAACTCTTAATTGCATGTACCGCAATCTTCATTCCTATCAATTGAGCACTTCAACAGGCTTTTTCTAGTGGGAAGAAGTCTCCAAACAAACATGACATAGGGGATATTCTGGAAATAGTTATGAAAGAGGAGACCCCGTTTCTAATAAGGAACTTCCATGCAGGCATGTGGATCATACGAATATTCTGAGCAATACCATGATGGAGTTAAGCCAGCATATGGACCTCAGATATCGGTAGGTGCTCCTCCCGCCAACTGTTGAGAACGTTTAGCTTAGTTCGATCTCAGCCCACTATTGAAACCCTCAAAACGAGCATAAATGGCACGATACCATGATGAACAACCTTAGGTTTAGCTACTCAACGTGCAGATATGAACTCAGATTTTAAGCCTTGAGGTGACTGTGAGAGGGCATAGAGGCTGCACGCAGATAGAGGATTACTGATGAGATTGACGATTGCACTATGTGCAGGCACATTCTCAGTATCTCGGGTTCAATTCCTTGAGATTGGGGTTGCCTCTCAGAGTGGCGGAGGAACCTGTTTATGTGAATGCCAAGCAGTACCATGGTATCTTGAGGCGAAGGCAGTCGCGAGCCAAGGCCGAGCTGGCAAGGAAGTTGATTAAAGATAGAAAGGTAATTCTCCGTTGCATACCTTTATTTAATCGAACAGAATCTTCATCACCCTATACGACACTGTATATCCAATGCCTTTCAGTATTTGCATACATCCATGTAAAAGCCCTCTGCCTTTTTTGGCCCCAAACATTATGCCATATCTGAATAGGCTCGACCTGAGTGAATAATGCGGTGAGCTTATGAATTGGAAGATTCTGTATCACAGTTTGTTTATGGTCATGATCTTAGTCAACTTTGTCTTGGTCATACATGAACAAATTAGAGTCAGATAGTTGCAGCTTCACTAATGAATGTGAAAGGAGTTCTAGCTTAATATAGTTTTTGCAAAATTCATTGAAGTAAAAAAGGAGAATAAAGGCATTGGACTACGGTGAAGTTCCTCTCTTTCTGCAACACTCGGGATTCCTTTTAGTGATCACAAACTTCTTCCGTATGGTAATGCCTTGTCTTGGCTTGCCCTCCAGCCCTATCTTCACGAGTCCCGACATCTGCATGCCATGAGAAGAGCAAGAGGCTGTGGAGGCCGCTTTTTAAATACGAAGAAGCAAGACAATGCTGCAATCGATCCAACTCCTGAAGGTAGCATCAGCAGCGATTCTAGGAGTACCGGTTCAGCCAGTGAATCCTATCTGTCAAGCTCCAAACTGGCAACTTCCGCGCTATCTTTGAACGATGATCCATCGACCAGTCTCATCAGCAAAGAAAATGTGCCTCATGCTCAAAATGCACTTCATATGTGGGCAAACCATAGTGGCAACTGCATCACCCGTTTCTCAAATCGTACATGATCTCACTTGACTTCGTACCAATATCCACCTGATGATGCGCTGAAGGAGATTGCGACAGGCATCAGCTCTGAACAGCCTTTTGCAGCAGCATCATGGAAATGTGACATGATAACACAACTCTGGGCAATCAGGTTAACTAATCCAAGACACTGGGAAAAAAAAATCAAGTTTCAGCTTTTTTTTCTTTCGTGTTTTGTAGCAACCGATAGTGGCATAAGGGAGGACGGCAGCATCCTGCATGAGAGCCACTTGGACCTGCTGCCTAGTCAAGGAAGTACTTATCGCACTGGATTTTTGTGACATTCTCGTGAGGGATGTGGCATTATTGCCTATTGGTGTGCTTCTAATGTAAAGAGTAAATGACCGGCCCGTCTTTCAGTCTTGTGAGAAAAGAGGCCATAATGTTTATCGTCAACTCGTGCGATCATGTTTATATCTTGTTGTCAACTTGTAGTTCCAAAGTCTGTACAAACTTATACTGTAACTTGTGCCCTCTTTTTATCTTCGGACGGCTCCTTGGTTAGGAATTTGACCTCATCAAATAGTTCTTTCGGTGGCAGTGAAGCAGTCTTATTCACCAGGATTCAGATTCAGGAGCACTCTAGTCTTTCGCTACTCGATGCCGAGGACATGTTTTGTGTATGATTGAAAGTCTAAGACCCGATGCGACGGACTAACGCACAAACTGTCGTCATTCTTATGAAGCTGGTTTCGCACGTCAAAAAGACCGTTGACAAACCCCTTCGAATCTTTTCCGCCACCACATTGAAGCGTCCGCGGATTCCACTCCCGGCGTTCCAAAAACGCCGTGAGGAATTTACTCTGGCGCGTAGAGGTGGTTCCTTCGCGAGACGTGGAAGCTGGCGGATTCACAGTCCCATCCCGTCGAGGGGGGCCTAGTACAGAGGAAGTGGAACAATCAAGAGACCCACAAGCCCACCGACGCCTGTCTGCTGCCCCCACGCGCACGATACTTATCCGGTGTCAGATTCGAGTTCGAGTTGTCCTGTCGATTCTAGGAAGCTTCCCCAGTTCCATCACCGATGGCAGCTGGCCGAATCCGATCGGTGTGTCGCGTTCCTAGCCTCACGGCTTAGTGGGGTTGCGCCCTTTTTCTTCGAAGAGCCGAAAGGGATCGCCCGCCCACTTTCTTCCCAACTGAAAACCGCATCAAAGGTCACGTTCTGCACTAAGTAGCTTCATGACAAGTCGGATTTTCGTAGACCTATCAAAATGGGTCATAAATCTATATATATATGGATTAAATTGTTATATAAGTAAGTTATATTGAGTAAATGAGTTATAAATGAGTTTAAACATAATATAAGTATTTTTTTTTGTGTGTAAAACATAATATAAGTGTTAAATCGATTATAAATTGATTTACAACTTATTTAAACCCAACTCACCTTTTGACTTTTTTCTTACTCTTGCTTAATCTCAGGCTCACTCACTTCGCATTATTGCTATAGTTTGGATATGAGTTTTCCGACATTAATTAAATATGAAAGTGTTTTGGTAATATAGTTGAATTGCATATGGATTAATAGATTTAAGAATAAATGAGTCATAAAGAGATTTATAGATCAATTTGGGTCGAACTATTTATGACCCGATTTGAACCGCCCATTGATAGGTCTATAGGTCTAGGTTTTTGCAAATAAAGTCACTAAAAATTGTTCTTACTATTGATCGATAGCTGGAAGAGGAATTGGTACTGATATGTGGAGCGAACGGAGCTCTATGGTTGTGTTCCTATTAGCGGGTACGAGTTGGGAACAAGGTCGGAACGGATGGATGAGCTCCGTATAGCACAGCGGGTTTCCATTTTTGGTAAGTCTTAAGGATTAGGAAATCCGATACAATAAGTGCGTCCCATAACAGGTTTATCGATTTGCTAACCATGCTCAGGTGACATTAAGTACAATCACCCATAGACTTCATTTAGAATAGAAAATCCGATACGATAAAAGTACACCTCGCAATGAGTTTAACGATTTGCTAACCATGCAATTCTAAGGCGACATCAAAGGCAACAACTCGTGGATCAATCCTCACTCCAAGATCCAATTGGTTATTCGCATCGCATTGATTTCATCGGTGAAAACTAAACAACGGAACACGAGCTAAGGCAACAAGCGAGTCGTCATCCAAAACTCAATATATTGGTTTAGTGGTAGTGTTATGTGCGTTTTGCATGAATCTCTTCATAGGTATTCAGTTTCTCGAGTTTGTGAGGAAAATTTGTGCCGAGTTCTATTCAATTCTAATAATTACTTCTTTCAGGCTATTTCCACTAGTAAACTGATGGGCCAGACACCTAGCTTTCTTAGGAGCCTAAGCCCCATTTGAGCCCTCCACCTTATGCTCCATAAACCAAAATTCAATCCCACCAAACCCACGTGAGTATCACATTCCATCACACGACCTCGCCCTCATATTCCAGATCTGAAAATTGTTATTCGTTAATTATCTCAAATTGATTTAGAGCCTCGATTTCGTTTATTTCGCGAAAAAATGAATGATTTTAAAAATATTTTTAAAAAAAGACTATTTATATCGTTTGAAATAATTAGATAATAAATAAATTTATCATTCATATTAATTTTTATTTAAATAATTTTGTAGACAATGAAGGTACTATTATTTATTGCGAAATAAACGCAGCTTTTGTACCGTCCTGAGTTTTCCAACCAAACACTAAACAGCACGTGCTGGAGGCCCCACAGCGTGAAGCTGACGGCTGCGTATTGACCTGAAATTCGAGAGCGCTGGTCATTTGGGTTTGATGTCATCAAGTTGGACTTTTCTTGGTTCGTATAAAGCCCAGTCGGCAAATCCATCTGGTCAGTCCATTCATTTGACCGTCGCCCACAAGATCTGACCGACCGACCGCACTATCTAATGTGCATGCGTCCCGTTAGATAGTACGATCCAAAAATTTAAATATATAAATAAATAGAGGTCACATATGTATAAAGTGTTTATAAATCTTGTAGTCGAGTAGTGATCGCACTTTTACCAATTTATTCATTAACCTTAATTTTACTAATTGAATCTTAAATATTATCAAATTTTACCAATGGAATCCACCCAAATAATCTCCATTGAAGACCACTAACATGAAAGTTCAATCAACATCAACTATACTAATTTTAATTTTAAATATTGTTTTGATTTTTCTTTTTTTTCTTTTTTTTTCTCTTTCTTTGGTTTAAAGGACCACCGGGCGATGGCCAACAACCCCCACCGTTTCCCAAGCGAGGGCCCTCGCTTGCCAAGAATATTAAGCTCTTAGTGACACGACATAGAAGTTATTATAGATGGGATGGACACTAGAAGACATGATTACAGCCATTTATTAAGACAACTTAAATGCTATCCAAATAGTGCATGATGATTTTTTCATTAATACACCAAACATATTGAAATTGACTTTTATTTCATCCAATATCACATTCGCCTTGTCTTCACTTCATTGGTGAACAAAATCCCTTCACCAAGACACATCCACCTATATATTTTTTGGGTCTTTTCTTCAAACTCAAGTTTGAGGTGATTTTACATATATATACGATTATTGTGTAGTATTACGAATTTTGAGACTAGGTTAACTGTAGTTTACATTAATTGTAAGAAGTCTAATTGTCTTCTCACCTACGTGTAGGGGACTTGCACTCTTCCTTCTTTTCATTTTCATCACCATTCTAAACGGTCAATATGTCTCATTTCTTCTAAATCCCTCAAATCCATTCATTACTCGTTTACGTAAATGCAAACTCTCAATCAAAAGTCAACAGTACATAGAAGTCAAGAATCAAGATCGCTTCTCAGCTGACTACTATTTCAGAGAAAGAATGCCCTGTTTTCCAATATTATCACAAGATCTTTCCCTCCCAAAACAGGCAACTTTCTAACGGGCAATACATCAGACCACTTGTAGATGACGCAGATGCCGCGGAACTTGGAACTCACCGATGCCCAATACAGAAAAATTAAAAAAAAATTCAGACACTCGCAAGTCGCAAGAAGCAAAGTATGCTTCTGAAAATCCCAAAGAATCTAGAAAATCCGGTCTCAGCAATTGTCCGTGAACTAGAGCCCTTATGTTCGTCGACCTCACGCTGTGATATTAAAAAGTTAAGACAAGAAGATATCCCAAAATCGACGTAGTTAGTGGCAAGGGCTGACGAGAATGGCAGGCACTGACTTGGTTATCTGACCTCTTTTAACCCATCTGAAAATGAATCAACTGCATACAAGTCTAACCCCCTAGTACGGCCAGGTGCCCCACCCTTGAGACGGGAGACGTCCAACACAATCCTGCCGGACCGCAACAAGTTTAGATTTCATAGATAGGCTCAAAAGCACGCATGACAGAGAGAGAGAGAAAGAGTTTACCGATTCTTGGATGCCTTCTCCAACTCCCGGGTTCCACAATCTATAATGATCTTATTATCCAATTTTGATGCTGAATGGACCATAGGCAGATCAATCCCTCTAGACACTGTATTAGGATTTGAACACGTTAAATTTCATTTACAAAAGCAAGATAGCAAATATAGATGTTAATTGCAAAATATAAGCTATATGAAGATGTTTTCACCTGGGTTGGGGGCTGCTCCGACATTTCCATCTAGTCCCAGGAGTTCCTGCACAATAGAAAAATCACCACAGAGGTATGCTAAACCGTCACAAGGTTGTTCATCAATTTTACTGAGCCAAAAAAATCTACATGGCACAACTGAATAATGATGATGAGACACAAAACAGCAGAATCACCTTAAGTCTCTGATAACAGTCTTCGAGTTCGTCATTATACAAAATATGGTCATAAATGCCTGATGATATTCCTTGTTCAAGCTCTGCCTCAGCATTTCGAAGACGCTTTGAAATCTGTTCCTCAGTTTCGGTTCCCCTGTTACACGTGTGGATTTAAACCAATATCTCGAATGCACAAGGACATGAGTGTCTTGCTGCTCAAATGCTAACCTGGCACGAAGTCGCCTTTCAAGCTCCTCCATCGAGGGTGGACAAATAAAGATAAAAATAGCTTCCAGTTCCAGAGGACTTCCCTGAACGGATCTTGCCCCTTGAACGTCAATATCAAGGATGCATCTCTAAAAGTCATATGAAAGTTTGTGATTAAAAGACGGCAGAAAAAATCTCATTATAACAATCTTCAACTGGAAAATTGTGCAGATAGATTGATCACAACAAACATAAAGAAACAAGGTACCCTAAATCAACAGATAGCAAGTTCAGCAAATACATAACATCAGATGTTGCATATACCATAAAAACAAAAATTAAGAGTTGAAAAATCTCCCCGTCAACAAAGGGAGGCTGCACTGGTCAAAAACTGACGATAGCTGTTGTATTGACTCACTACAAACTATTTTTGAGCATGGATTTGCAGAAACCTATACCTTTCCCTCATCGGCTACAACTTCAACCACTTCGATACTGGTCCCGTAAAGATTCCCGTGAACTGATGCATACTCAGGAACTTTCCATCTTTTATTTCTTTCTCCATGACACTTTTCTCTGTGAAATGGTAGTCAACCCCATTTTCCTCCGTACCTCTTGGAGCCCGGGTTGTATGGCTTACAGCAAACCCAAACATCGATGGATATTCCTTCATTAGTTTAGTAATCAGGGTACCCTTGCCCACACCAGAAGGACCACTAATCACAATTGCCTTCTCAGCATTGCCTCTCACACCCTTACTCCATGCAACAACCTCGGCGTTCCCACCATGCATTGTCTTCTGATCTCGGACATATTGGGTATCCAACTGTAAGAGTTCGGTCAAATTAATATCTTAAGACAGAAAGAGAATCTAAGAACCATAATAAGTTGCAAACAAGGGACTGGAGTTTAGGCTATAACTGCTAAAAGAACACATAAGCAGCAAGAGACAGACCTCAAGGAACCATATGCAATCATCCAGGCTTGCTCCCTTCTTAATAATCAATATGCGGTCCTCATTCAGAAGCACTGCTAAATGGCCTTTGCAAGCTCTCGGTTTAGTCCCCAGTACAACAGGATGAATCCTATAAACTTAACCATCAATTAAAGATCTCGACTCTTACTAAAGTAAGGATTACCCAGCTCCCCGGGCAGAGTTAGAAGCTCACCATTGCGCTGTTGATTCATCGTATATTCGGACACCTAGAGATGTCGATTTCCCATCAGATCCCTCAATAACATACTGCAAAGAATAGAAATTTTGTACTTGGTAAAAAGATCCTCACAATGGAAGCCAACTGATCATATGAACAAATGTAGGTACGAGGGGAAAGTTTTAGGGAAATTTAAACTCAGAGCATCATAGCATCATACTTTTTTATTCCCAATTACGATGGCAGTCTCGCCGCTCTTGGATTTTAAAGTATTTCCATTCGCAAACTCCTTGTGCGGATTCTCATTGCAAAAAGCTGGAGCTTCTCCCTGGCAACCCATCAAGCAGAACACATCAGATCACCGAATCTAGAAACATTATCAAATCGCATTGCATTACCAACCGTTAAGCAAAAATTTAAACTTTAAGAGGCTCACCATTGAGAATCTTGATTCTTCACTCCAGAGAACCCCTGCTCAACAAGGTATCCAGAAAGAAAACATCAGATACATCCCGTATTTCCTGGATCTAACATTGATGACAACAAACATCAATCAAGAACGGACCGAAACACAGAGCCGCCACTAGCATTAATCCTCGAAGATCACGGAGGCCGCACCGACGCAACAAGACTCGAGCAATTCACAAATCGCGACGCGAAAACAACAAATTTAAACAGGAAGTTGCAAAGAATAGCCAAAGAAGCCACATTCACGAGCTCATTCCCTTCTCAACACAAGCTCAAAACTTCCAGCAAGAACCGAACGGATCGACGCAAAAGCAGACCGCCAAAACAAAATCCCACCTCCCAATCGAGTCGAAGGAAAAAAAAAAAAAAAAAAACCAACAGATCACGCACGAACCGAATCAGGTCCCGAAGCCAACAAGACAAACGCGCCGCGCGGAACACACGAAACGGAAAAGCCCCCGCATCAGAATACCTTCGCTTGGCGGCGGGCGGCGGGCGGCGGCGGTTCCTCCGACGGAAGACGGAGCTAGAGCTCGTCCGGGTCGAGCCGGCAACGCCCCTTCTCCCCCACGCCCGGAGAAGAGCCGAGACGGCGCGCGAATGCTTCAGGAGCACGCGATGGCGTGGCCTTTTTCCGAGCTCAAGTGGCCCTCGGAATGCCGAAATAGAGAAAAATAAAACCGGGGGGAGGAGGAGGAGGCCAGAAAAAGAGGAAAACAAGTCACGAGAAGCGGTCGCAGGGAAAGATTTCAGAGCAATTCTAGTATTTGTAGGAGAGAGAAAAGAGGTGTCGGGGGGTGGTGGTGGCTCCTGGGGGCATTCAATTCATGGAACGAACAGGACTGGCTTTATTTTCCCTTTTTCAAATTTATTAATTGATTACTTACCTTCTTTTTTAAGGTTCGGCAGCTTCATGAGAAGCTTCTCTATGAATTTCCTCTTTTTCTTATATGAATATATTTATTTATTTATTTATTTATTTGGTCTCTTTTATTTTCTGATTTTAATTTGGTGTTAGCGAGAGGAGGGGGAAAATAAGGGAGAAATTTCTTATTAGGTGTAGACCCGCTTTTGAAAGCCTCCCTTTCGGAAGAATTCAACGACGGAGAGGTTTCTTGGCAGATAAATGCGCCGCGACTTTGGAAAGAAAGAAGAAGACTTGGCATTTTTTTCTCTCGATTTTTTTTTTGTTTTCCATTTAACTTGGAAAAATTGAAATGAAGGAGTGAGAATCACGTCTCAGCCCGCTTGATCAGTTTGTAACTCACGCCAGGTCCAACTTTCAGCAACTCGGATTTCGAGGGAAGAAAGAAACGTCCCAATTAAATTGAGGATTTCGTTTTCTCTGTACATATTTTTCTCTCGCGCGTAGTCTAAATTGATATGTACCCTTTTATCCTATTTTCTCTGTTAGGGAGAAGGACTGAAGTTCTACCGAGTTTGAAATGAGTCACGAGTCTTGATAAAATTAAGGGAGAAAAAAAAGGATATGCATACGTGACATGTGTGTAAATAATTTATGAGAAGATTGATCATTATGATAAAAAAAAAGTATTTATTAGGTAATGCTGAGGCAATGTTACATCGGGTTCTAGCCTAAACCCCACTTGGCAACTAGATGAGCCCTACTTGGCCGTTTAAGGATTTTCAGAGTTTTTATCTTTCATTATTGATCCCTTTAAAGTGCTAAAATGGTCAATTCCTTTCCTAATTTTCATTTTTTTTTTTTCGTCAATCAGACTCACTTAAAGTATCAAGTTGAATTTTCAACAACTCGGATCTCGAGGGAAGAAAAAGAAGTCCCAAAATCGAGAAATTTATTTTCTTGACATATTTTTTCTTGTATGTATTCTAAATCGATATGTACCTTTTATCTTATCTTTTTTCTTGACAGGCAAAGGGACAGGATCTGAGGACCATGAGAAGTTTTTCCTTGTTCAAGATGAGCCCAAAGTCTCGACTAGCTAAGGTATTTGGCAAATAAGTATTTACAAGGTACTCGCGTGCGGTCAAGTTCAAAGAGCAGTCAACATAATGCTAAAAGGCAATTTTATAATGGGTTTTAGCCTAAACCCACTTGGCCACTAGATGTGCCCCACTTGGCCATTTAAAGATTCTCAAAGTTTTTATCTTTCATCATTGATGCCTTTAGAGTGCTGAAATGGTCAATTCCTCCCCTAATTTTTTAAAATTTTTTTGTTATCCAAGTTCACTAAATGGGTCAAGTTGATTTGAAAGAGATTGCGGAAACAGAGCAATTGGTTACAAAAAGTATGCCGACTTCAGCTTTGCAAATCCAAAAGCGTCCAGCCCTAACTTTGCCGTTCCGTTTTGACTACGTTTCCAAGAAAATTCGCGGACCAATCGGAATCGGGTCTTCCCCCCTCGGCGGTCCGAATCTTGCCATGAATTTCAGTGGGGGGGCCCCCCCTTCCCGCCCGCGGGAGCATCGATTCGGGACCGATTTGAATCGTCGCTTTCGCAAAAGCCAGGACCATGGAAACGGTGGCGTGTCGTGGGGTCGGATCCAACCCCCGACAGGAGGCTGCCGCCCGCCTTGTTCCTTTCCTCCTTGCTTTAGAGAGTAATTTCCGAATCCGCGGAATTGATTGGCCCGGCGACAAAGGCGCCGCTCCTCTCTCTCTCGAGAAATTGCGGATTCGATTCGTATCGTGAACAGACCTCCTAAATGCCTTGCGCTGCGTTGCCTAGCTATGGCACATGTTGTGCGGAGAAAAGCGTGTCATTCACTAGCATGTTGACAAGATTGCGGTGATGGCCGGTCGAGCAAACTTTGAATCTATAGTTTGAATTGGTCCAAGTCTAAGGATAGACTTGATTGTAGCCATTCGTCAATGGGACTCGTAAGTAAGGGTGTCGAAAAAGCCTGCACCGACCTAACTCAACCCAGCTCGAAAATTTAAGATATTTTGGGATCAAGTTTTAGTCTTTTTCGGGTGGGGATTTTTAGATGTCGGTATTAATAGGGTTAGATTGATGCAAGTTTTTTTTTTTGGCACTCCTATATATAAAGTAGTTTTTAATAAATTTTCGATTTTGCCCTTTCAATGGAACCATTTTATAATATTCGAGTCCAACCCGACCCATTCTATTATGTTTTATGATATTCGAGTCTTTGGCGAGTCGAGTCGGGTCAATCGCCATCCTATAGGGTTTTTGGTCGAGTAGAATATCGTGAACACTCAATCCAACCTGACCCCTTGACATGCTTCCTCATAGGTCAGTCACAATGCCCGACCCAACTCCATTGTTCGGGTCAGATTTTTTAAAAGATGCACATATATATCAATTTTGCATGTGCTGATGACAAGACAATACTTTTCAATTTAGCCCACCTATGCAAGTCCTGCCCATTTGGACTTGACATTGGGTGAGAAAATAATATGTAATCCTGTCCTGCCTTCTAATCAGATAGAAAACTAAGCGCAAATCAGTTTTTTCATCTATGGAATAAACGAGCGTTTAATTTTCTACCGAATATAAGGCTTTGTGACGTCTTTTTGTCCTTTCAGCGTTTGGGATTTCACATCTCGTTAATGTCGAACCCCATAGATATTTCAAAATTCTTATGTAAAGGCATTTAAATATTTTGAAATCATATCGAATTTTTTATAACGTATTCATGCTAAAATAGTTTTTGATTGGGAAAAAACAAAAAAACCTCAAACTTTGACTCGAGTGACATTTACCCAAACTTTTGTTTTGTGACATGAAAAACTCCGAAGTTTGCTTAACTGTGACACATTTACCCCAAACTTTTATTTGTGATACAAAAACCATGAACTTTCATTTGTGTGATACATTTACCCTAAATCATATGAGCATTTTGGTCTTTTTACTTTTAAAAACTTTTTTTTTTTCTTCTTCTTCATTCTTCCCTACACCGCTCCGCCATGGCCGGCGGAGGGAAGCCTCGCCGCGTCGGCGAGGGCGGCCCTCGCGTCGGACGAGGCGGCCCTCATCGGCATCGGGCGGGGCCTCCCTTGAGGGCACCCGCCGACAAGGGCCCCTCGCCGGGCCCTCGGCGAGGGCACCCCTCGCCCGACGCCGGCGAGGGCACACCTCGCCCGACCCGCGCCCCCTCGCCCGAGCCAGGGCCGCCCTCGCCGACGCCGGCGAGGGCGGCCCTAGCTAGCTCGGGCGAGGGCGACCCTCGCCGACGCCGACGAGGGCGATCCTCGCTTCCCTCCGCCATGGCCGGCGGAGGGAAGGGGGAAGAAGAAAAATAAAAAAGAAAAAAAGAAAAAGAAAAAAAAAAGAATAAGACGAAAATGCCCTTAATGGGGTAAATGTGTCACGTTTACAAAGTTCGGGGTTTTTTACGTCACAAAACAAAGTTTATGGTAAATATGTCACTCGGCGAAAGTTTGGGGTTTTTTATGACTTTTTCCCTTTTTGATTTTGCCGGAAAAAGTCAAGATATGTTTCTAACTAGAAAAGGGACAAAAATACGTGATTTGCTCTTTGTTGTTTAACTCGATGATATTTCACACGAAAAAGGATTTAAATGTGGATCCAAACTACTCGCAAAGCTTTCTACATCAGTTTACTCTCTCTCTCTCTCAATAAAAAAAGTTATCTATGATATCACGGAGGCATATCCATTAGAATCCGTTCATACTAGTAATATTCTATTTTCCTTTTGTCATTTACAAATCGGTATATCATTCCTCATGACCCTTCAAATCGCCACCATATCCCTCGATTTTTGTTCGCGATGCGGTGATTTTGCTTTTCAAGTTCCCTTTTATGAGGGAATAGCATCGATCCCCATATACCAACACAAGTCGCAACTAGCCAGCTCATGAAGCTAGGACTTTGGGAAGAACACGCTACTTATTATTGAGCATGCGATTCTTAATAAGACGGTTATTCTTGTGGCATGCGTAATCGGTATCTTAAATAACAAAATATTTTTTTAATCGAATATGCCTGGTCAGTGTTTAGAACACACTAGTTGGAAAGATAACTTGCGAGTGCTGCTCTCTTCATCGTCAATGATGGAACAACCTCACTGGGCTTTTGGCCCGACTAATGTAGGATTGGCATTCTAGAACCTGTTGTCTTGGGCTATTGTTTTGCTCAAATTGGCGACGGAGAATCGCAAATCGTGCGTGCTGCTTTCGGGCTCGATCCAGTGGAACGCTTGAAGATTGCACGAAATATCTGAACATGAAATCCTGAAAGATAAGAGTTTGGAAGGTTAGGAATTAGGAAAATGGAAAAGAGAATATAGATTTCTAGTATTTAGTAGGGACGAGTTATATGCAATACTAGGAATTTGTCCTTGAAGATCGCCCAGGCTTCTTCAAGGACAGGGAATAAGTACTTGCGAGGTCCAATGGGTCCGATCGATTTTTAGTATTTAATTTTCGAATATTCATCTATTTGTCCTTGAAGATCACTGAAGGACAGGAATGAGTACTTGCGAGGTCCAATCAAGTCCAACCGATATTTTAGTATTTAACTTTTGAACATTTGTCTATTCGTCCTTGAAGATCATTTAAGGACAGGGATGAGTACTTGCAAGGTTCAATCAGCTCCAACCGATATTTTAGTATATATCTTTCGAACATTCATTTATACCATCCGTCTTCTCCTAGAATTTAACAAAGGGGCGAGGGATGCTTGAATCTAGACCCGCACGAGAAGAATGATATCATCGGCTTGACTAAATCCAATCACACAATGTGTTTGTCAATAGGAGTGTGCGAAAGGATTGGGAATCTTTTGGGGCCGGATCGGATTGGCTTAGAACTAGCAGTTCCCATGGGGACCAGCCCAATTTTTGATTTTATGTGTGAAATTGCCCACTCGGACCGAACCGATGCATACATATATACATTTTTCTAAATTTTTATGTTTTAACTTTTCAAATCAACACTCTAGTTTTCTGTTTTCTCTATCCGTCTCTCACTTCACTCATTTTGCGTCTTTGCATCCCTCTCCCACTCTCGCTCTAGATCACCTCTAGCCTCGTTACTCCTTCTATCACTCTTACTTTAGGTCACCTATGGCCTCCAACCTTGTCCCTTACTCTAAAGTCTCACACTTCTTCCAAAGTGGGACGTTTTGACAGGTTTCATGGACCGATTCTCGATTGGTGGGTCCTTGGAATTGATGGGTTATTCCTGATTCTAATTTTTCAGAACCCGTCTTTAGTGGACAGTTTCTGCTCCTGATATCAGGATGGGAGCCACCCACCCTCGAAACCGATCACCCTTGCTTGTCGATCCTCCCATTCTCTGATGCTCGAGTACGCCTTGCATCCACTTCTTCCCTCTTTCGTCCGAAGGGGGTTCGGGAACCACGTCTCCTCGGGTCCATGGGCCTGGGCCGCCTGGCCTACGAACCGTCGCATCATGGAGAAGACCACTACCAAATGGGCCCACCCGAGAACCCAAATCCAACCGCTGAGGAACTTCCCCATAAAACACGGCTAACCCGAAGCCTCGTACTCGACCGCAAACGTCCCTGTCGAGACGCTAAGATTCTTTTTTTAGTTAAGGAAGCTTTTATGATTTAACCCCCCCAAAGTGCCAGTCGCCATCTGCTCCCCCCCAAAAAAAGAAAAGAAAGAAAAAAATGACACGACAGGAACAGGAACGAGTCGCCATCTCCGTCCCCATCCCCCGGCTTTCTTAACAGAAGCCACCAAGCAATCGTCCTCTAATCTAATCGGGGGACGCGTGTCCCGCCCTCCGCACTCCCATTACATCACCCGACGATCTCCACTCCCCACGGGCCCACGTGGACGCGCCCCATTGGCCAACTCCTCCTCCACCGCCCTTTTTTCTCGATTTTTAATTTCGAAAGGCGTGCAGAAATATGCGCGTCCGATATATAAAACACGAAAAAGTAAGCACTTTGGAGATAATGTTGATTAAAACACGCGAGACGTGGTCAGCTGGGAAACCCCGGGATTACCGATCTCTGTCCGGCCGACGCACACGTGGCGCCCGTCGGGTGGACTCGGCCGGGAGATTTTCCCGGGAGCAATTATTAGGTGGACGGGACCCGCGTGAATCCGGCACGTTCGCGGACGTCGGATCGAGATGAGGGACCGTCGGATCGAGATCCGACGGCCTCGATGAGCTGAGCGCACCTTGAGGAAAGTCCGTCCCCTGCATGGAAGAAAGGAACGTGGTTTCCGCCGCGTGGGTCCGGGCCCTCTCGGAGACCGCCACGTGTGCCCAATCGCAGGGCCGTGATGGCAACCTCCGGTGACAGGTGTGTAGGTTCTGAGTAGACTGGAGGGGGACTGCCGAGTAAGCGTGGGGCCCTTGTACTGTTTCGACCGACACTAAACTACAAAGTTTTTTTTATCACCAGATCCTGTTGATAATTACTAGGATTCTAAGCGGGAAGAATTAACCAGACACACTCTCTACTTTTTAAAAAGGGACCCTTATCACAAATTCTTGCAATTGTGCCCTTCGATTTCAGCTAGTGATACCTTTTTGGCCCACCCGTTATCTCCATAGCCAAATAGCAAATCCACTTTTCGAAATGCACGTGTACCGTGTTCATGGGATCGTGCTCCTTACATGTCTAGTTTAAGCTGGTGCGCTCATTCTTAACTATTTAATTTATGATCAAATTGACAAATCATCAAAATATCAATTAAATTAAAAGAAATTATGACTAAATTGATATAAATACAATAAATTCATAATTTTTTGATAATTTTTTTAAGAATTATAGATAGAGGAAGAAATGACGTAAATGCGATGTTTGATAGTCATTTGAAAGAGAGGAATTAGGTAGAGAGAGAAGGAAGGGGAGGTAACAAAAACCTTATGTACGAGCGCGACAGGGGAGAGGCAAGAAGCCAAACTTCTGTCAATCGGACAGAAGTGACCAGTTAGGGAATCATTAGCAGATGAGATCTACCCATTGGGCTTACCTGACTTTGCTTTTTTAGGGGGGAGGGCGATTAATGGAAATCACTCTGGCGACCTCTCGAATTCGAGCAAATGTCCATTTCAGTACGTCAGCCCCGGGCCGTCGAATTTGATGGACCTTGTATTGTATATTTGTCTCGCGTAAAATCGACAAAGAATTACCCTCGGGTTCCATTCAGTACGTGTATCACGTCCACCAAAATGATTTCTTACTTTGAATTCCCTGTGCTTTCAACGCGTCACGTGTGTGGTTCTCATTCCTTCATATAACGACGCCACGAGACAAAAACAGAAGAAAGAACGAACACGAACCTATGATTAAACCCTTTCTCTGGCTACCTCCTCATTCCTAGTCCTCTCTCTCTTTTTCTAGTTCTTGCTCACTTCCCTGATATGCTGAGCATCGAAAACCAACGCCAGAGGCCTACCACAAGCAGCACCGGATCAGTCGACGACGACGATGAGCAGCAGTTCAGAGACATCCACGCCCTGACCCCGCCGCCCCCGCCGCCGCCGCCGCCCTCTAGCCGCAGGAGAGACCCGTGGGAGACGGGCAGCCACGGGCGGTCGTCCTCTCTGTCCACGGGCAGCGACGTGGCCTCCAGCGAGAACTTCACCACCATGAGCAGAGAGTTCAGCGCCCTCGTCATCGCCGGTAAGGCCACCGATCAAAATAATTCTGCTCGATTTAGTTGGAGTGTGCAACAGTCACTCGTTAAAGCTGCTAGAGAACGAGGCTGATCGTACTGATAACTTCTCCACCGTGTACTCTAAATCTTTCACGGTCGTAGAGGGATGCGAGTTGTATGATTCGTACGCGATGTATGCAAAGAACTGGGTATGAAGGATGACACGGCGCGAACTGCATGGCCTCTTGCAGGCTCTGCCATCAGCACCGAGACCGAGCAGGGGTCGAGCAACGGCGGGAACGGGAACAACTTGACGATGATCGGAGAAGAAGACGACGGCACTCCGGTGGAGGAGACGAACCCGCTGGCGATCGTCCCGGACAACAATCCCCTGGACGAGGTCAGGCGGAGCGTTAGCCCTCCGAGGCGAGCAGGGCCAAGCGCGGCGGGCGGCGGCGGTGGCCCGGGAGACCAGGTGACGGTGCAGAGGGTGAAGAAGGAGGAGGTGGAGGCGAAGATAAGCGCGTGGCAGAACGCGAAGGTGGCCAAGATCAACAACCGGTTCAAGCGGGAGGACGCCGTCATCGGCGGCTGGGAGAGCGAGCAGGTCCACAAGGCCTCTTCTTGGATGAAGAAGGTCGAGGTACGTGCATGATCAAAGCGATCTGGATAAGGGTTTTCTGGAATTTCATTATTTCTACCCACTGATTCATTCAGCTTAAACTGGAGTAGTGGATTAACGTAATTCGCTCCGAAATGATGACCCCTTTGACCAGAAGATGGTCTATCTGCTGGATGCATTTATATCAGTTGCATGGAAATTAATGCCACGCAATGATTGAAAGAGTATTGTTTAAGCTAAAATTCCTAAAGGTCTCCTCAAGTTGAGGGTTTCATCACCTGACGAGATTATTGCCTAATCTATCGCTAAGACGAAGTCGATCAATAGGATCGATCTTCTTATATGTAAGAAGCCTAGGATTGATTGGCTTGTCGTCTGGTCACTTAGATCGATGTGAATGAATTTGATGTTGCAGAGGAAGCTGGAGGAGAAGAGGGCGAAGGCGTTGGAGAAGATGCAGAACGACATCGCCAAAGCGCGCCGGAAGGCGGAGGAGAGGCGGGCGAGCGCGGAGGCCAAGCGGGGGACCAAGGCCGCCAGGGTCCTCGAGATCGCCAACCTGATGAGGGCCGTCGGTCGGGCCCCCGCCAAGAGGTCCTTCTTCTGATGTGTTGTAGTAACATATGTACCAAAAGAACAACCAAAAAAGAAAAAAGAGAAGAGGGTGTTGAGTGTAATTATGTTAAATTATGGGCATGGAAAAATAAGTGCCCCTTCAACAATTTTAGGCCTCCTTCGACCTTTTTCTGGAACGGGGCAACATTGGAAGGTGAGCGTGTTGGATTTCGGACCGTCTTTTTCCAGTTTAGGAACTGTGAATTGAATGGTGTTTGCCGAGGGACTCTCTTGGGGGCGTTGTGTCATCAATCGCCCTTTTCAATTTGCCTTCTGAGAAAGGGCATCTCGTGTATTGGCGGATATCGCCTGACAAGCATCTTGTATGTATTAAATTGAACCCGGATCGTTATGAGATTTGCCAAATCTTATGATTCGGAGTCAATTTGGTATCTGTACCGTCACTCGGTAAAGATGTTTTAGGTGTGTGCTTGCGATGAACTGAAGGAACAGCCTTTTTTTTTTTTTGTATATATATGTGGTCTTGGTGGGTGGAAGAAGTTGATGCCAATTTGGCTTTAGGTGGTTGACCTGAAGCTGATGGGTCGGTGCATCTGCTTTTGGTGATGTGATGTTAATTTGTGCACCAATCAAATTTCTCTCTAATGTGAAGGCTGCTTATCTACTGTGAAGTCACGAGCTCTGAGGAAATTTGCAATTTCACGTTGATCTCAATTTACCAACTTTCCATTTAGAAAGGGAAATTGGGTGGGGCCTATCGTTGTACGATATTTACCACTACGGTGCAGATGCACGATGTGCATCTAATGTCCCTGTCATGTTAGTATAGGCAATCAAGTCAAGGCTTTTGTGCTTTTGTATGGGAAATGAGAGAAAATGGAGGGATTGAAAATTTAAGTAATAAATTTTAAACTTTTGGCAATTTCCGTGACAGGAGAGGGCCAGAGGCGAGGATAAAATTTTGAAATATGCGGTGCTTTCTCTGAAATATTTTTTCTAGTCAAGAGTAGATTTTTGCATTTTTGGCTCGTTTGAGCATAGCATCTGCGAACGTATGCTAAAGCATTCTCCCTTAAGAACATGCCTAAGAAGATTTCCTTATCGGCCGAGGACCAGAATGAATAAGTGCACTTTCCCTCGTAGATAATTAGATGGATATAGTAGATGCACTTGATGTTCGGCGGTAACGTTGTAGATTATGTTTGGTTCGGTTTTTTTAAAGTCTTTTGAGACTCTAGAGATTCTTAAGCTGAAGTTTTCTATTCTCGAAATTCTTTAACCCAATGCAACTCCCGTTCAGCATTTGCATTTCGATATTTTGGGAATGCGGCAAGTAGGTGGATGGATTCTTTTCTTGTAATCTTGTTTTCACTGATATTTTCATACTCCACCTCTACCCTTATTAAGGAAAAATTGTGATTGGGATTTGCGGAGGAGCTAGAGAGATGGTGACGAAGGGTCAACTAGGGTTGCGCGACACCGGCGTTGCCTCACTCGGGTTGTACCACCTCGATGAGCCATCACCTAGACATGTGGCGTCGGTAGCCCATCACCTCCTAGGGTCACCTACCTCGACGTCAACTAAGATAGGAATACCTCTCATTTGGTGTTGCATGATCTTGACAGCCTTCACCTAGGGTTGCATTGACACTCGATTTGTAGATTTGGCTCACCTAAAGTCACACAACCCGGGTGTTGCCTCGTTTAGAGTTGTGCGATCGTGATGACCCTCGCTTGAGCTGTCCTCAATCACCTAAATTCTCTCTCTCTCTCTGAAATTTCTTTATAGAATAAAGTGCAAGATTGTGTAAAAGAATTATTAATCTAAAGTCGTGTATGTTTCGTGAAACTCTATCTTGTATTTATGCAAAAATTAAATCAAACGCACCAAATCTGATAAAGTGCACAGATTTCCAATGGCGTAAATGGATCGAGGATATACATATGACATATCCAATCCATGAGCGAAGAGAAGCCACCGTTTTATCTAGAGACGTACCAAATCAAACGCACCAAGTCCTTCGCATTATATTGTGGTGAAACAAGATATTTTCCCACTAACCTCCTTTTTTAAAACATAGGAAATCTCCCTTTTTTCGATGTGCTGGCCTCCATTCTGTCTCACTGGTTTCTAACTTTCTCTTGATTTTTGTTCAGGCGAACTTATCCATCGACATAAATTAAATTGGACATCTCAATAAATTACATGAATTAGTGCTTTTTGTTCCACGAAATCCGCTACTTTAGACCTAACAAGACACTGTTTATCGGACTGATAAGAGAATCCTCGACATATTCGCAAAAACTGACAGATGAAAGTGGATGCAAATCCGGAATTAAAATAACGCCGAAAGTGCTTCAGAACAAATTTTCATGGGGCCGACTTACGCTCCACCGGAAAAGCAAACTCTTTCTTTTGGAATAACGACTTCTATCGAATGGAAAGGCCAAACATGACTGTTCTCTAAAGTAATATTAATCGCATTTGATGCTCGAATCGCATTCTTAGTCCCTGCTATCTAACGAGCAATCAAAAGAAATCTACATTTATAGGTGTCTGTATCGTGATGAGATGGATCCTTAGTGCGACATGTGAATGATGATATATCCGGCACGGCACATATTCAATTGACTAATGAAAAGATGTTAAATGAACTCAAATTAGAAGTATTTTCCCTTGAGTGATGCACACTGCTTTATGCTTAGATAAACTGATATTTTTCAAAAAGTTTAGGAAATGTGCAAGAGACTAAAGTTTACTGAGAAGTGTGTATGTATGCGTAACCTAGGGTTAACAAGTGGTTTAGCTTGAGGATGGAATTGAGACGATTCTCAAATCTTAATCATGTTGTTCAATTGCAACACGGAGTATCGTTGTTGATTGATCATATTAGCAAAATGATATAATTTCCAACCAATCTTACATTTGAATTTCGAAAATTCTCATCATCCGGTGAGTTGTTTCTTCAAGTATCGCTGTCGCGCAAATGTTTCCGATGCATCATATGCCTTCTTCTCATTTCATTTGTTAAGAAATCTACTCTCCAATTCAAGCCTTCTCTACAGTCTCCATGGGTCAATGGCCCACAAAACCAATCGCGACTGGGGCCCATTGTTCCAGCCCACGGGCTAAGGAACGAAGGCCCAAAACAAACAATTGCCAGGCCCAAGAGTGTAGCACATGGATCCTGCGAGATGGGCTGGTCCATGGACGGCCCGACCCGCTGGAGTGTATACCCTCTAGTGTGGAAGATCCTCTTGGGACTTTTGATTTTTGATACTCTTCCCACTTTCTTAGCATATTTTCCTTGACTATGGCTTATTTGTTATTTCTCTTCCCTTCTAACTTAGGTGGTGATGTTTTTACTTGATCGAAATGACAGAACTCGCGTGTCATGTCCCTCTCGAGCTACTTACTTCGGGCGTATAAAACATGTAATATTTATATGAGATTGCCCTACAAAATAAAATAAACAACGAGATTTAAAAAGTTACAATTGAGCATCTATACAAATATCAAATGACAATTTGATACCTCATTTTACAAGGGTGTATTTGAATTGACTTTTGCTGTTCATTCAAGCGCAAACAAACAAGCTCTAGATTTATAGTTCATTATTATGGTTTATATAAGATATATTTTATACAAAAGTCATGAAATAGAAACTCTTATTTAATAATCGAATGATTTTACTTAGCAATATTAGAAATAGCATAAGTATCGGATAATAAAATCTACTCGTGTGCATATGAAATTTTTTTCTTTTTTTCTTCTCGCTGTTGCACTCCTTTGGGGATGTTTGTTTGTGTTTTTTTTTTTTTTTTTTTTCGTTTATGAACACAAATATTTTTTTTATTCGGGAACAAAAAAAAACAAAAAACGCGTTTGTTTGCGTTTTTTATTCCAAATCTATTTTTTGTTTCCGAAAATAAATTTGGAATAAAACAAAAAAAACTTGTTTCTTATTTCTAAAACACTTTGGAAATAAATTTTCTTTCTCTTTTTTTTTCTTTTTCTTTTCTTCTTTTTTTTTTTTTTTTTGGTTGGCCGCGCCTCGCCATGATCGACGACCTCGTCGGCCCCCCGGCGAGGCTCGGCCTCATCGTGGCTGGGTTAGGCCACCGGCCCTCGTCGGCCATGGCCAAGGCCGGCGATCGGCCAAAAGGAAGAAAAAAAAGAAAAAAGAAAAAAAATACAATAAAAATATTAAAAAATTAAAAGAAACAAAAAAAACACAAATTTATCAAACGTATTTCTATTTTTTTTTTATTTCATAAACAAATTTACCAAACACGTTCGTTATTCCGTTAAAAAATTATTCCTCAAAACAAAAATAATTTTTTTTTACCAAAACGCACCCTTTCTCTCTCTATCTCTACCTCCGTCCTCTCCGCCGCGGTTTGCCCCGTTCCGTCTGTCGTCTCGCCCCGAAGCGGCGGTGCGCTCCTTCGCGACCGGGGGGATTGGGAATGGGGGATGCCGCGCCGATTCTGGACCCGCCGGAGCGATTTCGAGGGTTTTCGGAGGCCGCCACGCCCATTGACCATCTCCCACGTTCTCTCCCCTAACCCTGCACTCTTCCCCCCAATCCTCTTCCTCCGTCTACTCCAATCTCCGACCACATATGGAACCTCTGTAAAATTGTTCCCACGTCTCCAGCTTCGGTTCTGGGGTTCTCCAATGGCGATGAGGCGGTTCAGAAACCGGTCCAACGCCCTGCTCACTCGCCGCTTCACCTCCCCCTCTCCTCCGCCGCGGCGGCAGCAACCACCAGCATTCGGCCTCCTCCAATCCCAATCTCTTCCGCGGCGTCTCGGTCCTGTTTTCTCGCAGTCACTCCACGATGATCCCGCCTTCCAAGTCGCGCCTTTACGCCTCCTTCTTCTGCACCCTCATACACCTCTTCTTGACCTGCGGCAGGTACGCCAAGGCCGTGGACGCCTTCGCCTTGATGCGGAGCCGCGGGATCCTGCCCGGCTTGGCCTCGTGGAACCGGCTCATGCACGGGTTCAACGCCTCCGGCTTGGTCTCTCAGGTGAGGGTTCTCTACTCCGAGATGATCGACTGCGGCGTTGCTCCTAATGTCTTCACGAAGAACGTGGTGGTCCACGCTCTGTGCAAATTGGGGGACGTGAATTCGGCCCTTGAGTTGCTTCGGAGCGATTCGGATGTCGATACAGTCACTTATAATACGGTCACGTGGGGATTCTGTAGGCTGGGTTTGGTACGGGACGGTTTTGGGTTGTGCTCAGCGATGGTGAGGAGCGGGATTAGTCTCGATTCTTTTACTTACAATATATTGGTGAAGGGGTTTTGTGATATTGGGATGGTAGAGTATGCTGGATGGGTCTTGGAAAATTTGGTTAGCGGGGGGATTAGCAGGGATGTGATAGGTTTGAACATTTTAATTGATGGTTATTGCAAACGCGGTGATGTGAGTCGGGGCTCGAGTTGATGGATGTCATGAAAGGGCAGGGTTTGTTGCCTGATATTGTTAGTTATAATACTTTGATCAATGGGTTCTGCAGAGCCGGTGATGTTGTTAAGGCTAACAGCCTTATTGAAGAAATTTCTAGGATCAGTACTACACAAGATGGAGAGGGCTGTAGGGATTTGCAAGCAAACCTCATTACGTACACTACACTCATGAGTTCGTACTGTAAGAGTAAGAGCCTCGACGAAGCATTCTCCTTGTATGAGGAGGCAGTCATGAGTGGGTTTTTGCCTGATACTGTTGCTTATGGTTCTATTGTGAATGGCCTGTGCAAATGCAGTAGGTTGAGCGAAGCAGGGATTCTCTTAGGAGAGATTGAGGATATGGGGATCGATCCTAATCATATTGTGTTCACTACTCTGATTGATTCCAATCTGAAGAATGGGAAATATGTGGATGCTCTTGCACTTGTAAGCCAAATGGTAGTCCGTGGGATTGTTTTTGACGTGGTCGTGTACACTTCTTTGATGGATGGGCTCTTCAAGTTGGGCAAAGTTGAGGAGGCAGAGAAGGTATTTAGGACTATGATGAATGACGGTCTAGTTCCGAAGTACATCACCTATTCTGCATTGATCAACAACTGGTCCAAGTTAGAAGATATGGATGTAATAGAACGGACACTAGAAAAGCTGGATAATGAAAATATTCCAACAAATATCATTACATATACTTCCATCATATGCGGCTACATTAAGAGAGGCATGTTAGATGGAGCTGTTAGTATCATGAAGACGATGGATCAGCTAAAAATATCGCCAAACATATATACTTATGCTGCTCTAATTGATGGCTTCTTTAAAGGAGGTAGACAAGAGGTTGCTCTTGATCTTTACAGTGAAATGAAAAGTAGGGGTTTGGAAGAAAATGAGTTTGTAGTTGATGCTATCATGAACAACTTGAAAAGGGAAGGAAAGATGGAGGAGGCTGAAGAGCTTATTAAGGATGTAATATCTAGAGGACTGTTGCTTGATCGAGTGAATTATACATCTTGGATGGATGGCTTGTTCAAGGTAGGGAAGGAGTCCGATGCCTTAAAACTCGCTCAGGAAATGATGGAAAAAGAAGTTGGGTTGGATGTTGTTGCATATAATGTGTTGATCAAAGGTCTTTTGAAGCTTGGCAAAGATGAACTGGAATCAGTGTTTGCTGAAATGAGAGATTTTGGTTTGACTCCAGACCATGCTACATACAATACGATGATAAAAGCATGTATTGAGAAAAGGAACTTGGATAATGCACTCAAACTTTGGGATGACATGGAGATCTCAGGTTTAACTCCAAACCTGATCACATATAACATTCTTGTGAAGGGACTATGTGAAACTGGCCTGATAGAAAAAGCATTCTATGTGGTAAACAAGATGTGCAACCATGGTTTATGCCCTACCTTCACTATGTATAGGGCTTTGCTAGATGCATCCTCAAAAGGCAGGAGGGCCGATGCAGTTTGGCAAATGCACGAGAAACTTCTAGGAATGGGCCTTGCACTCAACCAGGCAGTGTGCAACTACCTCATAATTACATTTTGCAGGCTTGGGATGACCAAGAGAGCCACTTTGGTTTTGGAAGATATGAAGAAAAAGGAAATCCCATGTGATATAATTACATACAATGCCTTGATTCTTGGGTATTGCAAGGGAAGCCATCTTAATAAAGCTTTCGCTTTATACTCTCAATTGTTGGTTGAAGGGGTTTCTCCAAATAATGCGACATACAATACTCTTATGGGTGGTCTGGCATCTAATGGTTTGATGAGAGAAGCGGATGAATTATTCGGTGAAATGAAAAGAAACGGCTTACTTCCCGATGCTATGACATACAACACTTTGATCACTGGCCATGGTAAAGTTGGAAACAGAATGGAGTTCATGAAACTCTATTGTGAGATGATAACTAAAGGCTTTGTTCCGAAAACCAGCACTTATAATGTGCTTATTAGTGATTTTTCTCAGGTGGGAAAAATGGAACAGGCTAGAGAGCTGATGAAAGAGATGCAAGCGAGGGGTGTGTCACCTAACTCTGCAACCTATGATATTCTAATTTGTGGTTGGTGCGAGCTTTCTAATAAGCTGGGGCTGGATAAAGTGTTGAAAAGGTCATACAAAGCAGAGGCAAAAAGACTACTAACTGAGATGAATGAGAAAGGATTTGTACCATGTGAAAGTACCCTCTCTCATATTGGTTTTACCTTTTCAAAACTTGGGAAACAAGTTGATGCCGAAAGGTTTTTGAAAGAATTTTACAAGTGGAGGAGTATAGATTGAGTGGACCATAAGCAGTTGAGTAGATTCACCATATACTGGGGCCATCGACCTCTTCAGTGGCTTGGACAATCTATCTAGCAGGATAAACATCAGCTTCCATAGGGTATGCCCTTTAGTGAATTTACTTTTTCTGTTCATCTCATCTTTTTCATTTTTTACATACATGCTCTTGCATATGCATATATTTTGGGCTCACCTTTTTCTTATTCTTTTTGTAAGTTCTGGGAGGTGATTGCAGATTTTGAGGTTTTGAATGTATGTGCAGCAGCAAGTGCTTATACTTGTGTTTTTGCATGTGCTTAGGCATTCAAGCAGAAGTCCCTTTCACTAAATCTATTTGGACACGTCTTCTGCTGCTGGATGATTTCTTTTTCTGTGTACTGACCACCTTACCATTAACGTACAATATACTCCCGAGGATGTCCGTCCCTATTGGAATATCTGTCATCTGTGTGTGCTCTGCTGCTGAAGCATTCTTATAGCCGTCGAGTGAATTATGAAAATCTTCGTATGCATCTTCAAGCAGTTAAGAGGATGCTAACACTAGATATTGTGGATGCAGACCGGAAACAATTGAGAGTTATGTTTTCCTTCCATTCTTTTGTATAGCTAGTGCCTCAACAATGACTGCTACTTTGAAATGAAAACTATAAGAGATGTTGCTCAGCTGGGGCTCAAGTAGGAGCATGAACACTGTGAAGATCACCATCCTGAATATGATAATAGCAAGCAGTCATGTAGCCTTGTATGAATCAGTCTTCTTAGGTGATTCGTCCTCTGTTCTGTTGAGAAGATTAAACAAATGAATTCTTACTGTGGTGTGGGTCAAGAGAGGAGTTCTCTATTTCCAACTTATGACCAAGGCAGCCTGACTGTAATTGATTGGAAATTCAAGCTATCTTCATTTCCTGAGGAAAGTATTCCTGCTGCAGCTACATGAATAGCCATTCCATCTCTTAAAAATCTGACTTCGTTAAATGTCTTCCCCTCTAAGCTCTTGAGATCCTTGAACTCTTTTGGTGAAGTGTATCCATTGTAACTTTAACCGCTTTCTTAAGCTTGTTTTGTGCATAAATTGTAACTTAACCACCTTCCTTTATTCTATTTATATTTTGCCTTCTGTTTATCTTTCCCCTTTTCCTTTTCTGTAGTTTTTACTTGTCAGTTGGGAAGGTCAGGTGTGCATCTAGGTAGGAAAGTGAATTCTTTTGGATCTGATTTCTGGGAAGTATTGAGGTTTTGACTGAGTGCTTGTGACTGGAAATGAATCAACAGTCAGCTTAGGATTGCTTATTTGCATCACATGAATGCTGGTTGCTATGGCATTGGAGTCTAGTGTACTTTGCTGCATGAATCTCGCAGAGTTAAATTGCATAAGGCTGGTTCTGGTTTTTAATTCGTTTGTTTTCGTTATGTAGAAGTTTTGTAAATCATCAACTCTGTTTCTACCCAGACATCTGCAGATGCTGATGCTACTTTGGATGTGAAAATAGGTGTGGAATTAAGAAAGAGCAATGTTGAATGGTAGATGCCTTAAGTTGTTTGTTTGTTTTCTCCCAAAGGGTTAAACGAATGCCTGTATCTGATTGTTGGTTTTGGGTTTGCTTTGGCGGTAGTGTTGATGGGGGATGCTGGATTTGGTTATGAGGGGATGAAAAACCATGGGTAAAATTTTCTTAGAAAAATGGGAGAATTGAGAAAGCAGATTTCAGCAGATATCAAGAAGCTGGGGTCTGTTTCTCTTGTTGCATATTAATACAAACTGAAAGATCCAATTTTCAAGTCGATGTGATTGATAGTGGAGTAGTACAGTTAAGGCTTTGAAGGATCCATTTGAGTTTGACCCTTTTATTGAACATTGTAAGTCACTCACGAAAGCTTGTGTCCTGCATCTTCCGGTATTGCAAGCATGATATGCTTCTTAGCTACCTGTACTTAATGCTGCAAGCTGTGCACAAGTGTAACATGCTTATGTCCTCATGACAACTTTTTGCTAAATCTGCAATATGTTCTTATGATATCGATTTTTGATACCAGTGTACGTCGTCTTCTGTGCAAACACAGTATGCAAGCTGATTGAACGGCATGAGCTGGAATGCCAACTATTTGAATTTGATGGCTTAAATTTGCCTCTAAAACTGCAAGTACTTTCGGCCAGAAATAGTGACTGTGACTGGAGAATCACTCCGGACTTTTGTTTACCATGAATTATTGGTAATTAATTTGCTTCCTTGCTATTCTGTTGGTTTCTGGCTTCAGCATGCTCTGTACTGTATCCCTGAAGTAGTGTTTTGTCGTCTTTTATCAGATTGGTTATCTCAAATGCTGCAAGCAACGAGGTTTTGCAAGCTGCTTTATCTGGGCATGCCCTCCTCTGAAAGGGGAAGATTACTTGTTTTACTGTCATCCTGAAATTCAGAAAACACCACATAATCAGAAACTGTGGAAATGGTTTGTCCCATTTACCTTTCTCCTTCCGCAGTTGTCTGTTCATCAATTTGTTCATGTACATGCCTTCTCAAAAGACTATGCCCATCTTTTTCCCACTGATTATTTTGTTATTCTTTTTTTTTCCTTTGGCCATACTGTGCTTATCATGTCAAACTCTGTTTTCTGGTTTTTTAAAAGCTAAACATTTCTATGATTGTATTTAATGTATCACTATCAAACCAATAGTTTTTGTGTATTTGCAGGTATCAGTCGATGCTGCATAAGGCAGTTGAAGAAAATATAGTCATAAACACTTCAAATCTTTACGATCACTATTTTCTTCCTCCTCCAAGAGGTATGACCAAGATAACTGCTGCTCGTTTGCCATTCTTCGAAGGCCGAGAATTTGATCAAGGATATATTGAACAAAAAGATGTGGATGACTTGCAAAAGAAAGGACAAAAAATTTCATCAAGAATTTTGAAAGCCATGATACATAAAAGCTCTTCTGATGGTGCCAAAAAAGACATTCTTTTCATGCAAAAGGTATCTCATTTTGTTCATCTCAAACGTTATATATAGTACTGTTGCTCTGGCCTCTAGATTGATTATAACCTATGAGCCAGACACCCGAACAACAAGGAGGTTTAATTAGCCAATTATTGTTGGTATGAACGTGTATACAGATTTTGCCTCTGTTTCCCTCCCAGGTATTCGGTTTACTTCTATTCAGAGCTTAATATGAGGAAGAAGAATTCCCTCTTTGCAACCCAGGCTCCAAATGTCAAATCGTATACTGGAGCTTTCTGATCTATTTTGTGTAGGTTCAACTGCACTTCATCGCAAGCAAATTCCTTCCTAAATTACCGCTGAACTTGCAATCAAATAACTGAGTATCAGTTATTCTTTGCCAATGATCTAAAGCTCTTAAGAAAATCAATGCATGCAGAGGATGCTCAGCGCATGGATGAAACTGGACTAGTTTAAAATCCATATAAGTTGTTAAAGCTGAGGACTATATAGATGGACAGAAGACTGATCATCGAAGATTTGAATAATTTGATAGTCAGCAAAATGTCCATGTATATTAATCTGTTATACTTACAAAATATAGAGTTGACAGACAAGTTGTATAATTTAATTTACTGTCTCATCTTTGAACTTTAGAGGAAGGTTGCATATATCTTCTAGGGTTGAAAGTGTTCTGACTATTTTCTATGGGATTTATTTCCTTTCTATTTTCTAATCTCTGTTGAGTGAATAAATAATTTCTTATAGGCTTCTGATATGGAGTTTTAATAAGTTATTTATTGGTGCTAATCATCCTTTTCAGGTTTCAGGTGAAAAGAAGCAATTCTTTAGAAACTTTATGACCATCATGCTATCTGGCGCTATCGGTACCTTAGTTTCGTGCACTATTATTTCACTAGGTAAGTCAAAGGATTTTACTTCCATTTTTTGGCTCGCCATGTCAAAGGATGATTGTGTATATTGCTTCCTATATTCTTCAATGCCTTGAAGATCTATTCCACTGATCTTTTTCCCCAAAAGAAAATCCAAGCAGCATTTTGAACTGTTTCCAGGGTTCATTTCTATATGCTTTCTCAGTCTTTAAACTGCATTAGAATTTAATGGCTTAGATAACTCCTTGTTTCACTTTATGTGATGCACTGTCATTTTCCGGCAGAAATTTTGTTGTTGTAGCTAGGAACTGATATTGCAAGGGTCAACAGATCTGTATGTTTGAAACCATTTTTTGTGATTAAGACATTGCTTGATGGATATTTTAATATGCAATGAATTGATTCCTCCCTTTTATGTAAATGACGTGGTATTTATCAGTGAAATTCACTTGTATGTGTATGTAACCATAGAAGAAGTCAATTTGCCTACTCGAAGTACTAAAGACTCTTAAGAACACATGGGTTTCTGTTTGTCGAATTGTGTATTTTACTTAGGTGGTGATGTTTTTACTTAATCGAAATGACAGAACTCTCGTATCATGTCCCTCTCAAGCTACTTACTTTGGGTGTATAAAACATGTAATATTTATATGAGATCGCCTTACAAAATAAAATAAACAACGAAGTTGAGCGTCTATACAAATATCAAATGACAATTTGATACCTCACTTTACAAGGTGTATTTGAATTGACTTTTACTTTTCATTCAAGCGCAAACAGACAAGCCCTAGATTTATAGTTCATTATTATGGTCTATATAAGATATATTTTATACAAAGGTTAGGAAATAGAAACTCTTATTTAATGATCGAATGATTTTACTTAGTAATATTGGAAAAAGAATAAGTATCGGATAATAAGATCTACTTGTGTGAAAAAATTTATGTTACTCATATTAGAAATTGTATAAGTGTCCCACCTGACACTAAATGAAAGTCATCTTTTAAGAGTACTTGTATATTTTCGCACGCTTTGCTTGGGTTTTACATTCATATAATAGTTAGTTTTTTTCTTTTGAGAAATACGGAAGATTATTTCTATATGCAAACACAACCAAACACTCTAATGACAAATACTAATTGCAAAATGTCCCACATCATCGATGCACAAAAACCCACTTAAAAATTGAATGTATTTAACGTGAAAAAATCACTTCAAGTATAATATATTGTTAAGAAACTCTTCTTACCATACTTCGTTTTCTCAATAAAAAGCCTTTTAATTTTATTCGACATGGAAATGAATCGTTTCATCATAATCGATAGCATTAAATGCTTGAAAATTAGTATACTCTTGTCGACACTTCTGATATATATAAATAAATTTTTAATTTTTGTTAATTACTTAATGACTTTCTTAGCAATATATTTAGCGCATTTAATATTTCAAAAAAATCTATTTTACTATAAGATATTAGACTAGATTGGGTAAGACCATCAGATACTTCGGTCTGGTCGGACCCGCCGATAGCCCCGGGAAAATCCCGACCCCAAAATACAACAGATAAAAAAAGCGTACGCGATGACAAATCAACAGGAGCCACGTACTAGGAACCGTCCACGTCACCCTGCAAGCGGGCCCCACCGTCGACGTGGACGAACATCGGGCCGCAACTGAAAACCCATGACGACGATGAAGAAGCGCAGCAGCAGCACCACCAATCACCGCCTCATTCGCCAAATCGCTTCCGCCTCGCTCCCTCTCCCGCGCGCGCAACTCTCACCCTGCAATTGCAGATAGAGAGAGAGAGAGGAGAAGAAGACGGAGATGGAGATGGCGCTCGGCTTCCGCGGTCCTTCGCCGGCTCTGCTGAGCCCCGCCTCGAGCTCCAGCGCGAGACGCCCCCGCGCTTCCCCTCAGCCGGCGAAGCAGCTCTTCGGCCTCGGCTCGAGCTCGGGCTTATCCTCGCCGCTCGCCTCCCGGACGAGCCTCCGGTGCGGTCCCGAGCGTCGAGTCCACCGCCCCATCGCTTGCTCCGCCGCTCAGACCACGGAGACCCCCACCGGTACGTTTCGGAAACTCCGCCACAGCCGCCGGGTCTGAGCTGTCGCTGCGGCGCGGCGAAGGAGTTGAGCACTCGCGGCTCGCGACTGCTCTCTGGTCTGCTTTTGATGTCTTGTGCCGCGCGTGTAAGCGTGGGGTTCTGTTTTTGTCCGTTGTTCCGGGGATTCCGATTTCTTAGCTGGAAATGAACTTTCGGACTGGAGAAATGGCGAGAGATTTATTAGATCGTCGGTGCGTTGAGAGAGTACTGATTCCGAAATTTTGTTCTGGCAGAGGAGAAGAAGAGCCAGTTGATAAGGAGAAGCGACATAAGGAATATAGCCATTGTCGCACATGTCGATCACGGAAAAACGACTTTGGTGGATTCTATGTTGAGGCAAGCCAAGGTATGGCTCGAAATCACTTTCTAATCTGACTGCCGGCAGCGAAGCGCTCCAAAGACTCCAAACATTTTGGTCTTCGGCAGTTTTATATCTGAACCAGGAACACATTCTCTTTCGAGTGGAATGATATTTTGCTGATGTGTGTGTGCCAGTTCTCATTTGCAGGTCTTTCGTGATAATCAATTTGTACAAGAGAGGATAATGGACTCGAATGATCTCGAGCGCGAAAGGGGAATTACAATTCTTAGCAAAAACACCTCCATTAACTACAAAGACATGAAGATTAACATAATTGACACGCCGGGGCACTCTGACTTTGGAGGTGAAGTGGAACGCATCCTTAATATGGTGGAAGGAGTGCTGCTCGTGGTAATTTTGTTCATTTTCCCATTGGTCGTGTTATGCAGTTCTTCGGGTTTCTGAAAAAGGAAACCTAAATTATCTCATAATTGATCAGGTGATTTAATTTTAGAGATGCGACAGTCTTACTGCTGCGATAAGATAATTTAGCTACAGACCAAGATGATATGGTAACAAATACATTTATAGATAAATCTTAAACCCAAAATTAGGAAAATTTGAAATTCTGTGCATATCTGGATTCTAAACTTTATTTTAGTCGATAGAGGTTGTCACTGAGTAAGAACTATGGTTTCCTCTGCTTGTTCACTTCAAAATTTTGCGCATTTGATGCTTTGCTGACATGAATTTTCATTTCCTAGTTCTGAATATGCCCTTTTTTTCCCTTCCTTTTGTCTGAATAGATGGTAAGGAAGACCTTATTTGAATCGCATATTCAATTCTACACTAGAAGGCATGTATGCTCAGTTAGTTAGTTGTTGCTTTACATCAAATGACAGTTGATCCTCCTTTGTTGTTGGTTGCTGTTTTATTTATTTATTTTTTTTGTTTGTGTGGTTGATGTATTTACTCCAGTGTTTACTTTAATGCACACCTCTCCTTTCTCGTAGGTGGATTCTGTTGAAGGTCCCATGCCACAAACAAGATTTGTCCTGAAGAAGGCATTGGAATTTGGTCATGCTGTAGTTGTTGTTGTCAATAAGATTGACAGACCATCTGCTCGTCCAGATTTTGTCATCAACTCCACTTTTGAATTGTTCATTGAACTAAATGCGACAGATGAACAGGTACCTGTGGCATATTCAGGAAGACAATCACATCTTTGTTGTGACACGTCGATAGATAAAATCTAGGTTACTGAAGTATTTTGTATAGTAGTAATAGTTTCTGGTAGTCTAGATGGAGGTATCCGTCACAATTTAAGTCCTCTTGGCTCTTATCTATATGGTTACCCTGAGAATCTAAATACAAGTAATTGGGATTTTGTTATTCTTTCATTACTTTTCCCCTTTTATTTTTGGGTCTTTAGAACTGGATTCATCAGAAGTTAATTCATCTAGATGTGATGTGCGTGCAGTGTGATTTCCAAGCAATATATGCTAGTGGTATTAAAGGAAAAGCTGGACTTTCCCCAGATAATTTGGCGGAAGACCTTAGCCCACTTTTTGAGGCGATAATCAGATGTATACCCGGACCACGTATTGAGAGAGATGGCGCCTTACAAATGCTTGTCAGTGGTTTTACACCTTTATAGCCTCTCTCTCTCTCTCGAATCTATTATGTCATTTTCATCATTGTTATAAGTTGTGTTTAGTGTTGCTATTAAGTGCTACCTCATATTGGGCTAGGAAGAAAAAATAATTTCCTGGACTTGTCTGCAAAACTAGAAGATGTATACTTTTTACCTTTTTGCACAAATTTCCCTGTGAGGTAACAAATGGATTTCAACATAATGCTGGTCAGCAAGTCTAGAAAATAAGTAGAAATGAATGAGTCTCTTGTTCTCTCAAAGCATCATATTATAGTGATTCCAGATCAGAACCTATCTTCTCGAGTTACAAATACTTTGCTCGGTACTAATTAAGTAAGCTTGATTGTTAACATATCATGATTCCAGTAATGTGTAACAAATCACTTTTTGTTATTTTAGGTCACAAACATTGAGTATGATGAACATAAAGGACGAATAGCTATTGGGCGCTTGCATGCTGGGACTTTGAAGAAGGGCACTGATGTGAAGGTACAACTCGAAAGCTCAAACCTTTTCATGGATGTCTTTACTTTTCCTTCTCTAGAACTTCTAGCTTGCCGGTCTTTCAGAGATAGCTTACAGCTGAAACTTCTCTCAATATTAGTTAGTGATGATCAGATAATTGTGTAAAACTAGTCCAGCAGACATATTGGTTTTAGTTGGTCTACTGTTATTCGACATACATGCTAATGAAGTGTTCATTGGTAATGAATCTACTTTGTAGAAAATGCATTGATGAGTCGGTGAAGGAGTTGTCTGCTATTCCGTGGACCTTTTTCTTAAATTTAATCTTGAGATGAGATTAGTTTGGGACATTTTTCTTTTATGCTTTAGTCTTAATGATTCATTTTCTAGAATTAAAAGATAAGTAACTTATGCTCAAATGGTTTTCGTCAATAGTTATCTTTTTCATTAACCCCAAGATTCCAATCTTATGCTTCTTAATGGAAAATTATTGAATCTTTCCAATTTAATATTTGAATCCACAAAAGTTTAAATGACTTACTTACTTGTCACAAAATCAGAAATTTAATATAAATACTCTATAATAAAACAACTATTATTCTGTATATAGGTCAACCAAGAATATCCTTACAGCCAGTCTTTGTTTGAAAGCTTGTACAGAGCTACAGATGCGTGTATTTATCATGGGTATAGCTTGCTTGCTTATTATCCTGATTGAATTTAATGTGAAATATAGTCTCAAAAATTCTTTTATGCCTATTATTGACCGTATACTATGCCACAACCCTGGGTATGTGGACTGGAATTAGCTGTATGCTTGTCAGAAAGAAAGAAAGTTTGCTCTCTTTTCTGACTATTTGAAGTTGTTTCTTCTTTAGGTATGCACTTCAGAAGATTCTTGTCGATATGCAAGAGTTAGTGAGCTTTTTGTGTATGAAAGTTTCAGTAGAATTCCTGTAGAAATTGTGGAAGCAGGTGATATATGTGCAGTCTGTGGCATCAGCGATATCCAGGTAATTTATTCATTTCCTGCATGATGATCACAAATGTTTAGCTAGCTTTCTGCTTTATGACTAGCGTCTAATCTGCTCAGATTGGAGAGACAATCGCTGATAAAACATCAGGGAAGCCATTACCTGCCATCAAGGTGGAGGAACCGACAGTGAAGATGTCATTTTCTATAAACATATCGCCATTTGTTGGACGTGAGGTATGCTATTACAACAGTAATATACTGGATACGTCTTTTTTGCTGGGTTCTCTGTTTTAGAGTTCCGGAATTCTATCACATGTTAACCGGATCTGCTTTATCTAAGAATTTCATGGCAAGAGCACAAATATTCTTTTACTAAAAAATCTTATCACTAATTAATGTCCCTGGATTATCCTCTGTAATATTATTGGTGCTCAAAGGTCCTCTAGGAAATTGTTAAAAGTAGCTTGTTTGCATTGACAGTTTTCTATATGTCTGGCGATGTGTGCCCCTCTGCAGCTTGACTGTAGTTGTAATTGTACAACCTTTTTGGCAGTTTGACGGGAACTTTAAATAGCGATTCAACTTTTTTCTTATGTTAAAGTGTTTAAATATTAAAAAGCACCTTCATCTATTATTAGATTAGTCGGTGGTGGTCCAACAAATTTCATATAGTTTCAAAGTGAGGGATCTTGAGTTTCAAATTTTTCTAGGTCTCTATGTGCCTCAATTATTATGTATTTCCACGCTTTAATACCAAGTTTCCAGCCTACAATTGAAGGTGAGTGTTGAAGTATTTAAATCTTAAATCGCACCTTCATCCAATAGCTTAAAGTTTTAAAATAGTTGATAGTGGCCCCACAAAATTTCACATTTTAAGACTTTATGAGTTATGCATATGTTTCTTTTCTATATATTGGAAATATAAGGTTAATTGTGGGTCCCAAAGTTGGTATTATGGAGACCCTTTTCTATCTCCTTACTCTTGGCATGTTAGCGAAAGTAGCTCAGAAGTTTGAGTAAGGCTTAATAGCTATATGGAGGATGGTTTGCTTTATCCTAGACACTCCATTACTTTGCCATTTTGTCTGTCTGCTTTTTCTTTGTTTCTGATTGTGATGGCATGTTTAGTATTTGGATTGCCAGTGAAATGGAAGACTCACATGGGGGAATTAATTTTTGTATTTTCAGGGAAAATATGTTACTAGTCGGAACTTACGTGATCGACTATATCGTGAACTTGAGCGGAATTTGGCAATGAAAGTTGAAGATGGAGAAACTTCTGACACCTTTTTAGTCAGTGGGCGTGGTACCTTGCATATCACCATTCTGATTGAAAACATGTAAGTGTACTCCCTCTTCTTTCCATTTCATATATGTATGCCTATTCGCTCATTAATGCCTTTCAGGCGAAGAGAAGGATATGAATTCATGGTGGGCCCTCCTAAGGTCATTAGCAAAAGGGTGAATGACAAGTTGCTGGAGCCTTTTGAGGTGAGTGCCTAATTATCATTCCTTCACAACGTATACTTTCAATATTGATATACTTTTGATCTTTGCGGGATGCCTGGATGACTTTCTATTTCCTAAAATCAATTGAGGACGTTACTGGTAGAGCGAATCCAGAAAGAATACTGGAGGATCTGCATCTTCTGTTATGTATTTAAATAAACCCGTGTTTCTGCACCAGATATTAGGGTTCTCGATACTATCTAACTTAGAAACTTGATTCTATTCACTTGGAAAGCTATGCTTCAGAAATTACGAGATCTTGATGTTTGATATCCATGCCAGATTGCTACAGTGGAGGTACCAGAAGAACACATGGGATCTGTTGTTGAGCTTCTTGGCAGAAGGCGTGGGCAGATGTTTGATATGCAGGGGGTCGGGTTTGTAAAACAATTTCTCTCTTCTGTTATTTACATGACCGAACTTTGAGGTTTCTTTGTGTAAGTGTATATATTGCAAATTTACTACAGCATTCAAAATGCATGTTGGATGCATAAATGACATCTTATGGAAGAAGTTTGCGTAACCATTTTGGTGCCTGGTGGCACCATATTTGATCATTTTATGGTATATAATGCTATGCTAGTCAATTTTTTTTGCTTCCATTTGTAAGAATAAATGATGCTATCTGCTCACTGGAGATCTGTAGATTTTAACATTCTTGCACACCATTGCATGCTATTTGAGAGTAGACATAATTTGTGAGATGATATGCCCTCGCATGCTGATGTTCAGTTCTCAAGAACTTTGATTGTGCTGAAGATATTATTCTGCACTCAAAGGCAATTGTTTTACTGGACTTGTCTTAGTTGCTGCTAGAACGGTGCAGATCAGCTTTTGTCTTGGTAGAATAGTGCTTGGCTCTTTGCAATATGTTGTTTAATTGATTGCTGACTGCTGCTGCTTCCTTGGCCATTAGAATCTCTCTTCTTCGGTTAGTTTGTTGTGTGAAAAAGTGATTTTGATCTTAATTTAGGTAAACTTTTTTGTCTTCCAGATCAGAGGGAACTACTTTGCTGAAATATAAAATACCAACTCGTGGCCTTCTTGGACTGCGTAATGCAATTTTAACTGCTTCTCGGGGAACAGCTATTCTCAACACAATATTCGATAGCTACGGTCCTTGGGCTGGTGATATCAACACTCGGGATCAAGGATCATTGGTAACTTTCTTTTTGGGGGAATCTTATTATTGGTTGAGAATTGGAGCCATATGTAAAATTTGATTTCCATGCTTTTATTAACCAGACCTTTTCTCTCTATCTTTCTCTGTTTGTTAGTGACTATGAGACTGCTTTTCAGGTTGCTTTTGAGGATGGAACAAGTACATCCTACGCCCTTGCAAGTTCTCAAGAGAGGGGGCAGATGTTTATTGGTCCTGGCGTGGAGGTTTATAAAGGTCAAATTGTAGGAATTCATCAGCGTCCAGGGGATCTAGCCCTCAATGTCTGCAAGAAAAAGGCGGCAACCAACGTACGCTCCAACAAGGAACAAACTGGTAAGAAGCAGCTATACCAAAGTTGTGCATTTTCTTCCTGTTACCTGTGAATCAATAGATAGAAGCACTGGTGAGAAGTTCCTAAATTATTTTGTTAAGAGTTTGCTTCCCATCTTTGAGATGTTGATTGCTCCCATTTAATGAAGACAGAATGTCACTTCAATTGAACAGCTGCAGTTACATTCATTATCTGTGCATTTTGGTTACACAAGTTAAAAATTATCTCCCAATGTATATCTGGATATGTGTCATAACTTCCTCTTTGATTAATTGTAGCTGCAAAAATTCTAGCAGTTAACCTTCGTTTTTATTTTTTCAAGTACCTACATCATATTCATGTATTTGTTGTCTGGAAAGAGGCTAATATTAGGTTGCCAAAACAAAGATTTGATCCTCTCTTTTATTTGGGATGTCACTGTGAACTTCTCATTTGGTCACATACAAGCAGTAGTGCAACATTCTCCGATCTAATAATTCAATATTTTATTCCCTTTTGCAGTGGTGCTTGATACGCCGATGGATTATAGTTTGGATGATTGCATAGAATACATTCAGGAAGATGAACTGGTGGAGGTGACTCCCTTAAGTATCCGAATGTGCAAAAATCCTAAACTTTCAAAGAAGTCCAGGTGAAGGTGAACAGCTGAACATCTGCTTGTTGCATTATTAGTCATCTGCTGGTCGAGCAACATATTATTAAGTTTACATGTTGCTCTCTCTCTCTCTCTCTCTCTGCGGGATGGTATATAGTGAATGTGGGAAGCTCTATACACAAACTACTTTTGGTGATCCACCTTATTGGGTCATCCAGATCATGCCCATTTTTTCCAACCTTTCTAACTCCCAGCGAGTTCATACATACAGAAAGGGATATCAAGTGCTGTATCATTGCCAATTGGAGGTCATAGTTAAATTGTAATACTCCTAATTTTGGACATCAATAGTGAAGCATAGAATATACTCTCGTATTCTTTTACCCGAATGAATCATACTTTGGAGATTTTGAGAGATTCACTGCCATGTCTTTCTTCACTCCATCATACAGCCATTTTATTGCATTTCCTTGCTCAAGTTTATGGTAATCTTTATTTGTTTGTATTCTATTTTTCTGCATATGCTGTCATACAATCACCATCCTTTCCGCTTGAGTCAATTCTGAAGTACCTCTTTTCGGTGTCCTGTAGTTTCTGTCATCTCTTTCTTTTGTCTTGGCGATGCAGTGTGGAAAGGTTCAGTGGTCCATGGCATGTAGAATGTTGACTGTTCTGAGTTGATACTTTCATGAAGTGAAAGTCTTAAGGCCATCCTTCTAGAACCTTGATTTTGCATCCATCTGTTTAATTAACGAGTCATGCCGCACTCTGCAGATCCTTATTACCCTTAAGCCATCTTATCTTAGTCTGTCTTACATAGACTCAACGAATTAGGGATGTCTTCTAGAATCCTTACATCTAGAACGACAAGTACTCTTCCCTGGATATTTGCCAAGTCTCAATGGCTAAGCATCTGAATCCAAGGCGCGGATTAAGAAGAAACCATCCTTCCCGCGCACGTGTGCATCTGGAAGGTGAATGGTTCTGCCCATGATGTCTCATCTTTCATTGTCTTTTTGCCCACAAAGCATCGAAGACCATGTCAAGATTATCTACGGTGTCCTGTCAAAGCAGATTCGTTAAAATAATCTCAATCATCAAAGGGCTGGATATGGAGATCAGGACGACTTTTATTACCGTATTCGGTCGCTTTCCTCGTTTGACCTTTACGGTGCAAGATGACGAGAACGAGACAGAGCTTTGGAATAATGCGCCGTTGTTGACTTCTCTCTCTTCCTCTTGTTGGGTTTTAATTTCTGTCTTCGATAGAAGCCTTGATTTGAACGGGCCATCGGCAAGTTGCCGAGACGGCAATGTCTAAACATACCGTTCTTGACTTGGCATCCTCGCATACTATTCTGGGACTCAGACCTTTCATCTAGCAACGACTCCGTTAGTCAACACACCTTGCGAGCGAGCGTGATGACCGAGTTTCGTTTGCTCTGTGGAAACAAAATTGTCGTTTCTTCCCATCCCTTTTCACTTTGAAACGTCCCAGGATCTCGAAAGTGGATTTTCAGACCCGCTCTGAAAATCCACAACGGTAGGCTTGCAAAATGGAGGAGGTTTTGGTCGCGCGATATAAACACGGCAGGCATCGATAAAATGCAATACCGGATGTCTCAGTGCTTGCCAGCAACTGTCATTCTTTCCATTTTGTCCGTCTCCGCGGCAGCAACCTCCTATATCAGAAACAATGCAAGGCCGACGGCTTGGATGAGGATTAGAAACAACTTTAGCTTATCAAGCTTATTACAAGAGAAAGGGTAAGACAACTTCGTCAACACACGACCACCTCCCGCCACACTAATGAAAGGCTAATGCCCTAGGGCAGTTGGAATCTAAACCTTCTAAAGTTAGAAGCTAATGCGAAAGAATAAAGGCTACGAACAACAACACTTTTTAATAAATTGTTGATGGACCATCCAAAGAATTCCAAAGGCTAATGTGCCCCACCAATTCATCATCCTCTCCCTTGGAATAAGTAGAACCACCAGAAGAGACCTACGCAAAAGGCGGGGAACGCTAGATCAAGGGTAGGAAGTTTTGCCAGGTCCTATTGTCAGCATAAAATTATACACAAGCACGTTTAAAACGAGTACTGCATCTCACCACTTTGTTCTAAGATATTTGTAAGGGAAATTACCTAAAAAGTCCTAAATTTTTTAATTTTGTCAATTTAATATAAACATTTCGAAAACTTGCCAATTTAGCAATTCCGGCTAATTTTAATCAACGATCGCCGACATGAACACCAACTGTCCCACGTGGCATAGGATGTGGACGATTTTCGTATTTTTTTAGGCCAACAACAAATGGAGGGGCTTCATAAAAATACCATCCGAACAGGTCCAGCTACATAGCACTGATTTCCTCAGCTATTCTTTTCTGCCGTTTTAGTAAAAGGAAATACAAAAACCCTTTTGCCAATCATGAGTTTCCTTTCTTTCGGGTGTTTTTCCGGTTCAGGGGGCGCCAGTAAAAAAGCACGAATCGTCGTCTGCCCCCGTCGCTTTGTCTCCCCGCTGCCGTTGAATGAATCCACGCTTTGTTTCTTTACAACCCGGCAACGTCTCCTCCAGGTGACCCTCCCCTCCTTTTTATCAGCACTTTTTGGCTTTACATTACAGCCCTTGCACTCTCCTGTTTCCAACTTTGCACGCATCCCTCACTCTCCATGTCATGTAATCAATACGTGCTCACGTTCTTTCCGTTCATCTCTCACCGGAAATAGTGAAAACGACTCTTCGTCGGATGCCATTTCGAATAGTTTGAGTGTGTTGGGCTGAGGTGACATGACGCCCACCGTCTAAACTCCCCATCCCTCTCCCTTAGGCAACCTCTGGGCTCTCTCCGGCTTCTTGATTTTCTCTCCACTTTTTACGTAGTGGGTCTATACGAGATATCGAAATAACGATAGTTTAGATATTGCCTATCGAGAAGATCTTGTGACATGATTGAAATAATTGATGTAAGTCATTAAATAAGAGGAGGTCATGGCGATTGGCGAAGGTCTCTTTAAATTCATCTAAGTATGCACGTTTGGGAAATCAAGGGAGAATGACTTTTATTTTTCGAGATATTCTTTTGTCATTTATTTATAAGGTTGAGAATACGTGATAGGTCCCCAATCTAAAGAATTATATAAAATTCTGACGCGACATGAGTATATTTTTGTTCTTTTTCTTTGCTTTTGTTTATTTTGATTACAACGCACCTTGAGTGCCGATATATCCTCACGTTTGGATTGGACATAAAATTCCTTTACTCTAGCGGTACCGACGGTTATAATTGGAGCACTGCCGACGAGTGCCCACAATGATAAATAAATAAACAAAAAGAAACGCGAAAGAAGAGAGAGAGAGAGAGAGTGAATTTCCAACGTTATATTCCGAGTCAAAATCTTGGAGTTTGACCGGCCAGCTGAAAGGTGGCGGTGCTTTTGAGATGCTCAAGTGGCATGCCTGAATTGTCCGAATTACCCCCTCCCTCCTGCTCGGAAGGGGACATGAAATGACTTTCTCTCCTGCAAAAAAAAATCAAAAAAGCAGAGAGAGAGAGAGAGCTGTGTGCTTTGACGCAAAGGCCCCTCAAGGGAGAGCGGACATCGATCAAATTACCTCCAATTGACATCCTCTGTTTTCCCCCATCCCTTGCAGTCTCATTTTTCCATTTTCCCTATGTAGGTGATGTCAAGCATACCAAACTATTAGGCCTGATAATTGTGGGTCACATTTAATGTTTGATAAAAGTTTGTCGCATCATTTAATATAGCAACTCAGACATCATTCTCTCTGCATTTGGTGATGTTCGTCCCAATAAATTTGAGTTGTTTGTCTTTTAATTTCTCAACTGAAATTAGTTATTCGCGAGAAGGTTGTGGCGTGCTTCGGACATTCACCAACCTCGATGCTTAGAATGGTTATCATTTTTCCGCACATTAACTAAGGTACTTTTTGAGTCTATCAGATACAATTGTTAAGGGCCTGCATGTTAACGTTTCTGTTCCTCCTAATTTATGTTCTTTTATTAGGAACAAAAAAAGAATAAAACCGTTTAGTAACGCCAAGTTATTTTTCTGTTTTCCGGAATAGAAAGTTAGCCCTGGAATAGATTTAGAGTAGAAACGAGAAATAAAAAAAGTTGTTTCTTATTCCCGGGAACAATTTCAAGAAATAAGTCAATTTTCTTTTTTACTTTTCTTTTGTTCCTCTCTCTTGCCGCGGCCACCTCCAACAACCCGAAGCCATTGCCGCCGGCTGTCGGCCGCCGCCGCCCGTCGCTGATGCGCGGTAGTGGCAGGCGGTGGTTGACAGTCGGCGATCCGTGAGCAAGAATAAAAAACGAATAAATACAAAAAAGAAATTGTTCCGTACTAAACACATTTCTATTCTTTTTCTATTCCAATAGTAGAAACTTTGTATAATTACCAAACGCGTTTTTTTACTCATAAATTGTTCTTCGGAATAGAAATAGAAAAAAATTATTTCTAAAAAAAAAAAACTCTTCTCCAGCCAATAAAGGTTGTCATGCGCAACCTAAATGGTAGCATCGTTGTTACAATTATTTCCATAAAAACCCTAGGATGCAGCTCAAAAGCACACGATGCATGCCCATAGATACCACATATAATGAGAGTGCAGACGATATAGGTAATTCAATGGACATGTTGTCAAAGCTATCCCATCAGCTAAGCTGTAATAGTCTTCAAACGTTTGCAATGGATGAGGAACTTAGAGGGGCTCATAAGAGATGATGATCAATGGGGACTAAGCTGGACTTCTTGTCAAGCTGAAAATTTGTTAAATATGGGCCGAAATTAGACCCGATTCAGTTGGAACTACTGAAAGTTTGGAGCGAGCAAAATATTTCAGAGTGTACGAAGAAGTATTTTCAAATGTCCTAAATCATGTGAAGAATGTCTGGAAAGAAGTATGAAAGGTTGGAGGCTACGGTAGCTCCGTAATGTTGTGTGCGGACGACTGAATTCAAGCCCGGACCTCTAACTAGGGAAGCAGCAAATTAGTCAAACACCCAACTTGGAGATTGAAGATTTAGGAGAAGATTGAGAACATCCACCCGAACATAACGTGTATGAGACCGAAAATAAAGCACGAGATTTAACATATTTTACTCATTATGTGAAAGCGTAACTCAAAAGGGAGCTTTTAGAGAGCCGCTAAGAGAAATTAAGCAAGAAAGGCTTTACCGCTTTACTAATTATTTATTGCGAGGCTTATATTGACAGGGCGTGATCATGATTAGGAAACACCTATGAGTGAGTGTGATCAAGCGATTATAATCTCCTTTTTTGCCAATTAAATTGAAATTATCCCATCGATCTCTCCCTATAAAGTACACAAACCGCCGAATCACGTAATTTTGCCATGTCGAGTTTCCCTTCCCAATAATGTTCTTGCTTTGCTTGCATATGTGAACTTGCGCCAACACATATTCTAATAGCTTTTCCTTACCAAACTCCCACTCGTGTCGAATACCTTAAAAAACGTGTATTTGGTCTCCAACCATTATTAAATTTGGTACCCGTTGCAAGGGCAGGCTACATAAAAAAAAAAAACCGGCACATAACAAAAGCACAATACCTAAGTCAACCCACGATTTTGGTCAAGAACTTAATCGAAACGTTGTACATTAATCTTCACCAGCTATCCAGATTATGTCCTTGTCATGATCTTAAAAATCGTTAGTTGAAAACAACCGCTTTGGAAGACTTTCTTTTTTAATATGATAGTTGGTGAGATGGACAGCGAAATCATTTCTTTTATATTATTGGGGTTTGAATTTATGAAAATAGTTAGGTGATCCTTACTCAATGAAAAGCTTGAGAAAATAAAGATGCGCATAATAATCATTCTATTTCTGACAAAAATTATCTTTTTGTTCGAGGAAATAGGTTTAAAACAAAAATCAGTTCGGTAACATAATTTCATTTCTCTATTTCTAGAACGAATTTTTAGTTTAGAAATAGGTGTAGAACAAAAATGAGAAATAAATATTTTATACTTATCTATTTTTTGAATAAAAACGAGAAATAAAAACTTTTTTCATCTCTCATTCTCACTGCTATTAACCATATTTGTGGTTAAAACTGGTCGAGCGAATATAAATTAATTTATGGAGTAGAATGATTATCATTTGCGCCCCAAACAATCACTAGATTAGCCAAAAAATGGATTTAGAGGAAAAAAAAAGAGAAAGGTATTTTTGAACTTTTATTGTTTTTGTTATTACTATTATTAATTTTCTTTATTGGAGTGGGCAAATAAATGGGCTGGGGATTATCCTCAATTTAAAAACTTTCCAAATAATGAAGAGGTGAAATCTAGACCAGCTTCGGCTCAAGTGACGTGGTAATTAATTGACGGGTCCACGTAATTTAGTGGGGAAATATACTCCATAATTATCCGGGTGCGGGGGGACGAGGAGGTGAATTGACAAAAGTACCCTCGCCGCTCCACGTCCACCGGCCGTTATATGCACGTTGCGAAACGGCAGTTTAGAGAGTGGGGTCGGCTTCTAGAAGGGCTCGCCCATTGGCCAATGGTTCGAGCACTCGTGTCCACGTATTACTTTTTAGAAGGTCGACAATCTAGAAGGACGTGGAGCAGAAGGTTTTGCTTGCCCCGACCATATTTTTGAGAAAGTAATTGCGAGAATATCCTTGGCTCGTCTGATATCCAGAAGCATATGTACCAAGGGAATAGTAATTCGAACACGAGAAAATTCATGCCTCAATTCAACTGCGCCCGATCCACATGACGTGATCCATCAATCATGTTATTCTTGAAGCACGAGTCTATATTTTAACTCGAATCCCTGTTTTCTCCATCTTGAAAATGAGCGCATTCTTCCAATTACGGATTTCGTAATGTTGTCCCCTCCCTCTATATATGCTTTGACCTAATTTTTTAAGCGTCTGCTGTATCATTATTTTGCATTATAGAAGTGCAATATGAGTTATATACGGGATTCCAAAAGTGATTTCGAGTGAAAAAATTCTAAGATATTTATTTGATGACCATTTCTCTTGATTCCATGTTAGCTCTATGGGGATTAATGCATTGAACCATCGAAACGAAAAATGCCACGCAAAGTATTTGTTCAAACTTTGGACTCCTAATAAAAAAATGGAGTGCGCCTTATGGCAATTATTAGATACATTGAATGTATCAAATGTTTGATTTCATTAGGATATCAAATTCGAGGAATGGTTCCGTGCGAAATTCACTCGATCTAAATGTTCGGAGTGCGGGCATGCGATGCCCACGTGATAACGAAGGTCCGTATATCTCGAATAAATTAATGAGGTGGAAATTCATATTCCCTGTGCACAAAAACCTCGGGGGTCTCATCATGAAAATTGTGACCCCCATTTACAATAACCTCGTGGGCGCATGCATTAGGACGGTGCACCTGACCATGCATGTGTTGTTATTACCTACTGAGGGTTGTAAATAAATGATAATTAAACTCCATTTTATTGCTGGAAGCGCTTTCATCTATGTTTATTTTCTACTGACAGTGTATGCTCTAATCTATTCATTTCAAACTTTTTTTTTGGGAAGTCAATTGCTATTTTTGGTCACGTATACAAATTCTTGAAATTTTCGTTCCTATTTTTCCGACCCATGTTTAAGCAATTCAAGAAAAATCATACTCCGACGGAGCGAGCGAATGCGAGATCAAGCGAGAGTGAAAGAATGTAAAGAAAGTAAGTTGCGGATTGGTTGAACACCTATAAGATGCATTTGGCAGTTAGGATAAAATTCAATTGAGAATAAATTTTTTTCTATCTCGCGGTTGGTGCTTGCTCAATACAAGATAAAATTATATATAAGGGTAATATAAATTGGATAAAATTATCTTATGGGAGAGGTGGTATAAAGGTAGATATAATTTGTAATATCCATAATAGGAATGTTATTTTTCTCGGATAACAAATTTCTTAAATTAACAAAATTAAAATTGTATTTCAATATAAATAATACTTGAATTCTAATATAAGAAATTCAAAATAATAAAAAATAAAAATTTATTTCTTTAGTTTAGTCTTACATTTATTTATATATTCGAATTTAATTCTATCTTATAATATAAATTCAATATATAAATATAAATAATGTTTATTACATATTTTAGGTAATATTGGTATAGTTTGCTATTTAATAAATTTTAATTAGAGAGATGGAAGGGAAGAATGAAATAAAAAAGAAAATTAATTTTGTTTAAAAAAGAGGAAAATAAAATAATAAAAAATAAAATAAAAATAAAGTAAGTAAGAATGTCGTGAGAAATATTTTCATCTCTATTTATAACATTTTGGTTCATTTATATAGATATGTTGTATATACGAAATAATATATACAATATGATATGAATATATTTGACTTTATTATCAGAATCACCAGACATTTCATATCATAAATTTCACATCATATATTTATCGAGTTTTATTATGATTAGAAATCCAGACAACCGAATGTAGTAATATTATTATAGGCTTTATCACACTAAACTTGTATACTGAACAGAACTTATCCATGTAACATTCTAACTTGTCAAGTACGAGTTAAGAAATAGATTTATAATTTATTTTGGCTAAGTCCTTCCTCTTAAGGTAATTTCCATCGTTCTGGGTAAGTCTCCCACTTAAGAAGGGCAGTGACTGGCATCCGTGAAAATAGGAGGACAACTCCCGGGCCCTTGTTCCACGAAAGGCCATTTTTTCATCTTGATTTCCTTTTGTCTTTCTTGACCGGAGCTCCCTCTCTCTCTCCTGTTTCTTACTGTCGATCACGGGCAAGAAAACGATCCTCGTTTTGGACATTCTTGGTAAACAACATCCAAAACAAAGAAAAAGAGAACTCTCTCTCTCTCTCTCTCTCCTCTAGCTCTCCCTTTCTCTCTCTTCCTCTGAGACTTCACACAAGAACAGAGAGAGAGAGAGAGAGAGGGAAGTGTCTGGGAAAGGGAGAGGAAGGCTTCTCTCTCCCTCTCCTTTTTAATTTTCTTCCCCTCCTCCCTTGTTCTGCTCTCTATAATTTTTCTTCTTTGTTGGGTTGCTTTGAGGGGGGTTTGACCGATCCGCGTCCTTCAGCAATGGTGGCTGGTGACGCGCTATATTCCTCTTCTCATCCGCTTCTCCATCCTCCTCCAAACCCCTCCTTCCCTTAAATTCCCCTCCTCCATTTTCTTCGCAATTCGCGCATTCTCTCTCCCCTTCTCTGAAATTCTTGATTTTTCCACCTCCTTGTCCTTCCTCCGTGTTTTCCCGGAAAGAAAGGCGAGAACTTTCGGATCTTGCTCTTCATCTTTCTCCGATCTGGTCTCGACCCAGTTGAGGATTTCCGCGATTCTTGCGTAAAGTCGGGTTCTTGCCCGCCTCAGATCTGCGGGGTCGCTGAAATCCTAGAGATTCGGACGCCCGGAACAGATCTTGATCGCCACCCATGGGGAACTGCTGCGCCACGCCCCAAGCCGAGGGCGACGAGAAGAGGGGCAAGAAGAAGCCGAACCCCTTCGCGATCGACTACGGCGTCAATTTCAACGTCAACGGCGGGAGCCACAAGCTCGCCGTGCTGAAGGATCCGACTGGGACCGACATCGGGCTCCAATACGAGCTCGGCCGGGAGCTCGGGCGCGGCGAGTTTGGCATCACGTACCTGTGCACGGACAAGGAGACCGGCGAGGAGCTCGCCTGCAAGTCGATACTGAAGAAGAAGCTGAGGACCGCTGTGGATATCGAGGATGTGAGGAGGGAGGTGGCGATCATGAAGCACTTACCCAAGCACCCGAACATCGTGACCTTGAAAGACACGTACGAGGACGACAACGCGGTGCATTTGGTGATGGAGTTGTGCGAAGGAGGGGAGTTGTTCGACCGGATCGTCGCGAGGGGACACTACACCGAGCGTGCCGCCGCTGCAGTGATCAAGACTATCGTCGAAGTTATTCAGGTTTGCGTCTTTTTTGTGTTTTATCAATGGATTTTGGGCTACTTCTTGGTTCTTTAGATTGATGGTTGGATCTGATCTGTGGGTTTCTATCTGCCTTTTTAGATTGTGAATTCAAATTATCACGTCTTGTGTGTGATTTTTATTACTTGATCTAGCGGGGAGATGAAATCCTGTTTCAGGCCTGTTGAATGATCGCCGTACTAGGTGGGTTAGGTGGCACTTGGCAGGCTACTAGGTGGACACATGTATCAAATTTTTCGATTAAATCAGTGTGTGACTGGAGGAAAGACTGTAAGCTAGTAATTTGAACGGATCGACAAATTATGGTGCTATAAATTCTTGAAATCTGGAAATTTGGAGAAGTGTTATCGAACTTCTTCTTCCTGTTGGGAGTGTCAAAGATGTTCAGGAAAAGCGTGTGAATTCGATCAGGCGATACCCCCGACTAGTTTTTTGCTTTTTTTAATGATTTAAAGACTATGTGCTAATGTTGTGATGCCATTTCCTATGTATCTTGACATTCCCGGTTGGCGTACTACTAGATTACTATTAATTTCACTATAGGAGAAGAGAAAGAGTGACCCAGCATTCATTATTGTTTGTGACGCTGCAGGTTTGCCACAAGCATGGGGTGATGCATCGGGATCTTAAGCCCGAGAATTTCTTGTTTGCAAACAAGAAGGAAACATCACCTTTGAAGACAATTGATTTTGGGTTGTCAATGTTCTTTAAACCTGGTAAGTTTTGTGGTACCCATCACATAAATCTTCTGACTTCTCGTGTCCAATTAGATACATGTAGCTTAGATATTTTCCTGAATTTAGAGATTTCTTACAGGTGAAAAATTCAGCGAGATAGTTGGAAGTCCTTACTACATGGCTCCAGAGGTGCTTAGAAGGAATTATGGCCCGGAAGTGGATGTCTGGAGTGCTGGAGTGATCCTTTATATTTTGCTCTGTGGTGTCCCACCTTTTTGGGCAGGTTGCTTCCTTTTCTCTTTTTGGGAATGAATTATTCATCAATGTCTGTTAGGGCTGCTCTGGTTTGCAGTGAAATGGTGTATAAATTCACAAAGATGGATCTGCTGTGGGCTTGGATTCATAGGATAATTGGAATGCCTGTACCATTTAGTTAATGCCTGCATCGAATTCTTTTACCAAATGTCTGGCATGCTTGATCTCATGGATCCTAGCTCGTTTGGTGAGTTAGAGAGTTGGAGTGGAAGTCAACCGTTAAGGTCTTCTCAACTTTTTGGCTCCTAATATCTATGATGAATCTTGTCTAAAAATTTCTTTTACGAGAATGCATAGTTTTCAATGTAATTAGTTGGAAATTTAGTGTCTCAAATGTATTAGAATCAGAATTTTAGAAACCGGATTAACATTTTGTTTTATCATCTTTTTCTCTTCTGAGTGAATCTTATATTTGGACTGCACTCATGTTTTGTGTATAATGCAGAGACGGAACAAGGTATCGCCCAAGCTATTATAAGGTCGGTTGTGGATTTCAAGAGGGACCCTTGGCCAAAAGTTTCACCTAATGCAAAAGACCTTGTGAAGAAAATGCTGGAACCTGATCCGAAGAGGCGCCTTTCAGCTCAGGAAGTGCTAGGTGATGTTTCTTTTGTTGTTTTGATTTTATTTTTGAGTGAATAATAATGCTTAGCTCCTGTCAAGGAAGATGGGTGAACGCTTGAACTCATTGTGTTTCCTTGTCAAATGCAGATCATCCCTGGGTACAAAATGCAAAGAGGGCTCCTAATGTTTCTTTGGGTGAAACTGTGAGGGCAAGGCTCAAACAATTCTCTGTGATGAATAAGCTCAAGAAACGAGCTCTTAAGGTATTATTGTGGCTCATTTTTCTTTCTTCACCTAACATGTCAGTCAAAGTTGACAAAGACAGATGCTCCTTTACATTGTGCATGTTGCATTTTCTGAATTTGCCTGGACTTCGAAATTGACAGGTAATAGCTGAGCATCTGTCTGTGGAGGAAGTTGCTGGCATAAGGGAGGGATTTCAATTGATGGACACAGACAATAAGGGCAAGATAAACGTTGACGAGCTACGAGTTGGTTTACACAAGCTTGGTCATCAGATCCCTGATGCAGATCTTCAAATTCTAATGGACGCTGTAAGTGCAGCATTTCATAGTTTTGAGACCTCGTGCTATGTTTTTCTTTCATCTCTCTTCTTCTCTCTCTGAATTCGGAGTTCATGATCTGGACTCTGATCAGTGACTTCTGAGCTTGCTTTCAACAGATAGCATTGCCTAGTCAATGATAGCTTATTACAAGGAAAGAGAACTAGGCGGTTTCTGTTACACTACTTTGATACCTCATTCAATTCATGCATACTTGATTAGTAGCTGCTATTGATTGAGGTGGTTGTGGTTAAAAAGGCCTTCATCTAAGTTATCTGTGATTGGCAATGAGAAACATGACTTTGCCATTGGCCTTCAGATGAGTGCAAGCAACGCAAATGCAGACCATCAAATACCTTTCGTCAAGCAAATTCATACAAATCTGTGACAGTAAATGGTGACTGCATATCCATGTCAATCCCTGTACATTTTGAAACTTCATATAAGAAGAATATGGAGAAGTTATAGCTATGTAGAAATCTCTCTTTCAACTGCTTGTTCTTCACTTTGAAAGATGTTTAGCAGAACAAACTTGTTGACTTTTCGGGATTTGCTTGTCGCAGGGTGATGTTGACCGGGATGGATATCTTGACTATGGAGAATTCGTTGCTATATCTGTTCACTTGAGAAAGATGGGCAGTGAAGATCATCTGCAAAAGGCATTCGAGTTTTTTGATCAGAACCAAAGTGGATACATAGAGATTGAAGAATTGAGGGATGCCTTGGCAGATGAAGTTGATACTAGTGAAGAAGTTATCAGTGCCATCATGCAAGATGTAGATACGGACAAGGTTAGTTGGGCGAATGTGCACATTTCCACCACAATTATTCATCTTGTTTGCTTTTCATTTGGTTATCAAATTAATTTTTCTACCTAAAACCAAAGCAGGTTTTGCTGCAAAGTGCATAACTGAATATGTGTATGGCTAACTTAAAAAGGCTAAAATGCATATGAAGATGCTTTGGAAATGAAAAATGCATTTCAAGAAAACTGCCTATTAATAAACCGGAAAAATCGCAATTCTCAAATTACTATTAATGAGTCTTAAAGTGCCCCTAAGGTTGCTACCTGAAATTTTCTTGTTTATTTCTAGTTATAGTTGATGCTTTTGGGAGAGTGTCTTAGTGGATTCAGAATTGTCTTGCCCGGGGATCAAGTAATGGGGGTCAAGTATGAGCTTGATCGATTTAATTTTGTCACGCTGTGACTTTTTTGGCCCATTGGCTCTAGTTCTAACCATAACCATATATCCTCAATATACTAGTGTGTGACTTGGCCTTGAAATCTTTGATACTAAATTTGTCATGGTGCGGTACTTGTAGGATGGGCGTATCAGTTACGAAGAGTTTGCTGCCATGATGAAGGCCGGCACGGATTGGAGAAAAGCATCGAGGCAGTACTCAAGAGAGCGGTTCAACAATCTCAGCTTGAAGTTGATCAGAGATGGGTCCTTGCAATAAAATGAGGCGAAGACGAGTTGACGAGGGGGATGTTACGTTGGGGGTATAGGGAAAGGAATGAGAGGAACGGTGTATCTGGTCTTTGGCTTTTCAGAAATCATTTTTCTTTGGTTTTTTCGTTAATTTTCTCCCCTTCCTTCAGGGGACCCGGGTACGAACAAAATAGAGGATTTGGGCCCCTGGCTGGTTAATGTCTTCAGAGAAATTGATTTGTGTTTCTTTGTTTTGTTGTTGTGAATCCCACTGGGAAGGGGGAAGAGGAGTGAAGGAGGTTGGAGAGGAGGTGATCGGTGAATGTAAATATTGATTTGGCAAATGTTATTCAGTATAGAGACAGTCAATCACATGGTTTTTGTTTAGGGGGACTGAGCAGACCTAGTGTAAGAAAGTATTTTGTCTGGTCAACATAGCTCTCTGTGTTTTATTTTTGGTATTCGGAAGGCAATTCGATCGGCATAGGAATGGCAGCCGGTTGGTTTCATCACGTATGGTGGCAAAAATCCAAGTACATCGACTTGTTTTTCCGGCTCGAATTGCGTACAATTCAAGATGGCTCAACTAGCTACTCTCTGAGCCTGGGAAGGTGTCATGAAATTACCCTTGGCTAATTCTTGGGCGTTGCCAACAGCCAAGTGATTCAAAGAACAGTTTCCTCTGCATTGGTGTTGTCATATACTTGAGAGTTGAATTTCAATACTTAGATGATAAAACCGAGTGAAGCTCAGGAGAAACACTGCTAATTTAATCTTGCGACTTGGCTTTGGTACTTCGTTTGCTGCCTCAAGCTCGACCGAATACCATTTTCCAGCGAGTAGCGATAGCCATTTTTGGTGATTGTTGTGTTGGGCTTTAATTCAATTGACACAAGGGATCAAAAGGGGTAAAAAGTTTGCTCTTGAAACACAATGATTCTAAGTTTGGATCGAAAGAAGCAGAGGAAGTTGAGTGAATGATGAACCGAAGGAGTTATTTTAATGAAAGGAATTGAATGGAAGAACCACCCACTATTCTTTGGAAATTCCAGAGAAATGGAGAAGACCAAAAGTCAACAAATATGACCTTTTGAAAGTGAAAAAAAAAAAAAAAAAAAAAAAAAGGTTTCCGTAAAATTTAACCTTCAAAAGCCCTGAAAAAGAGCATCTCGCCTGCCCAGGAAAAGCCTCCTCCTCCACGTTACATTTCAGCAGCTTCGTTGAGTTGGGGCTTCTGCAAACAAGAACATTCGATGAAAAACAAAATTTGGAAAGTGAGCTTATTTTTCTCTTTTCTCTTCACGTTCTTTATGAACAGCTTACGTTTGCGCTCTAGAAAGCTTCATCCCAAAAAGTCAATGCTCTTAGACAAATCGCGATACCTTCTAGGAAGGTGTAGGTGACCAAAATCATGACCAGGAAAAAGTGATCTCATGGGAAGAAAATTTTCTAGCCGAGTTCGTCAATTTGTCGTCCTTTTGTCAACCAAACGCAAAAGAAAAGCTTGTCCCTCTTTCTTTTTTTTTTTTTTTTTTTTTTTAAGGTAAAGTTTGTCCCTTTTTTTCTTTACATGGTGATAAAGTTCAAAGAGCTTATTTCTATGTCCCCAATGAAAATAGGATAATGGAAAACTTTTCTTTCATCTCTACATGGTGATAAAGTTCACGTTCTGTTCTATACTGTTCTAATATTTCTATGATTACGGTGCGTCCAATGAAAATGAGGATAATGGAAAACTAAATTTCACTGCCAGATTAAGGCGACACTTTTTTTTTTTTCTTTGGGTCTGAAAATAGACTTTCATTACTAACGATTAGATAGATTACATATGGTTTCAAGATCATGGCATAAAATTGAACATAGTGGAAAGGAGGGACTCTCTTTCTAATTTGGTGATCGGGAATACGAATGGTGGGCCTTGGCGATCCAATCTGCGGCCTGGTTTGCATTCCTGGGCTCATATATTAAATCAACCTCATGAAGTTGGCCCATTAAATTGCTGCAGTCTTCAACTAGTGACCGTTCAGCCCAAGGGGCTTCCAGCTGGCCCATTACACTTTCCACAGCTTGGGAGTTGTCGGATGAAACCATCACGTGCAGGGGCTTCCTTCCCAGTTGAGTTTAGATCAGGTTCTTGCTTCTGTTCGTACTTCTGTACTTGCTGAATCCAACTCTTTTTCCTTCAGCCACGACAAAGCTTCTCGGATGGCTAGGGTTTCTGCAATTAGCACCGAGGGAGCTCGGATCTCCTTGGTGAAACCGTCGGCAAGGCTACCCCATTCAGCTCCGCGGATTCCAGCAGCCGATCCCTCCATGGTCGTGCTGCACCAGGAAGCATCGACGTTTAGCTTGAATAATTGAGACATCACTACCCAGGGCCGACCCGGTTGCAAGGAAAGTTCCTGGATTGGCTACATTGGCCCGTATCTACTTTCTGGCCCATTCAACAAGGAGATGACCGCCGGCATGCTTGGGCCCGACAGCAAGATCCCCAGTTTAATTGGGTCCTTGGGGCCTCAGGCCCGGCCTATCCAAAGCAACATCGATGGACGCACAAATGAGCGCAGACTGGCATTTGTGATTTTTGGGCCAAATCCGTCACCTCCTCGCCACCGGTCAGTCCCCTCCCTACCTCTGACGGGCTGAAAGACCGAGAACAGACGGGTGAGCTATCTCCACTCACCAGAATTTGGAAAATTTATCGACAAATCTTAAATCTAGTGCACTTTTACCAATCGAATCCTAATTTTTTTTTTTTTTATGTTTTACCAATTGAACTCATTTAGCTAATTTTATCCGGAAATTGATAATGTAGACACCGGGTGAATAATTATTAATAATTAAAAAAAAAATAGAAATATTTATTCAAAATTTTCTTTTCTTTTTATTTTTCCCTTTTTTCCTTGGCCGGCCACTGTTGAGCCTTATTGACCTTTGCTGGCCTCCGGTGAGGGCTGCCCTCACCAGCCCCTAGCGAGAGTCGCCCTTGCCTAGGAGAGCGTGGGTCACCCTCGCCAACCCGAGTGAGGGCAACACTCGGGAGCCCAAGTGAGGGCAACCCTTAGGAGCCCAAGCTGGGGCATCCCTCCCTAAGTCCGGTGACCTCCGCTGGCCATCAACGAGGCCCGATGATGGCCAGTGGAAGGAAAATGAAAGAAAAAAAAAAAGAAAAAAAAGGAAATTGAAAAAAAATTAAAAATTGTCAATGTTAATGTCAGACTTGTCAGTCGTGCCACGTAAAATGGCCGTCATCCACTTCAACAATTTTCAGTCAAAATTAATCGAATTGACTTAATTGAGAAAATGTGAAAAGTTTTATGATTCAATTAATAAAATTGAAATCTTTATAACTAAATTGACAAAAGTGCAATAGGTTTGAGATTTTTTGGATAAATTTCCCCCAAAATTTGGTCTGACTCATTTCTTTTACTCTCGAATACTAACTTGAGCGCCAATGGGTTTAATGTGGTGACTCGGTGCTGACAATTGCTTGAACGGATTTAGTAACGCAACAAGCAGGTTGGGCCGGGCCGGGCCGGGCCAGTACAAGGCAAGCGCTCGCATGTGTAAGATATAGAATTATATTGCAAAAGCCATTATACGAAGGAGAGCAAGGAGGGGGAATGATTGAGAGTCTAGAGATGCCCAATTCTAACTTCTAGGGCATGGTTGGACCTTTGAGTGGGAATCTAAAAAGTGGTCTAGACCTTTCATTCGCTCACACTGATCAAGCCTGTCCCATGTGTTCCCAAAAGCCTAAAACAATCCACGAGAATCGGACCCAAGAATTAGGTAATTTTAAGGCCTAGCTAACTTTAGCAAACTCGAGATCCGCTCGCGCAATAATTTATCCAAATCAAGTTCAAGCTCCACATGCCACACGATAACTTGTCATTGATATGCATGTGCCGAAAAGCGGACAGCCGAGGCTAAGCAACAAAAGAAACCAATACAAAATGCGAGTGGCGATGAAAAGAACATCGATTGTCGAATTGCTCGATGACCGAACTTTTTAGGGGGGCACGATCGCTGAAACGACACTTGGACCCATCTCTCTGGTTACGATCGTTCGTGCACAGGTGAACCACTCCTTCAGGCGATAGCTCTCCGCCAGCAAAATCGGCCATCGTGCAAGGCCCGCAGCGCCCGCAACCATGACAAAAACTCATCGCCATATCCATGCGCTCGGTTAAAGACAAAAAAATATGGGTGTCCATGAGCAATGATTATACCTAAAATCCATCCGCAGATGACACATGGACATCGAGTGATCTGATCAGATAATGGATAGAAATCTTCCGGAAAAAAAGGAACCAATAATTGATAAGAGTCAGCAGGTTCCCGGGTAGAATCGTAAACATGAGGACCAGACCGCTGAGATCCAGTCTTGTCCCATGTTCTATATTATGTATGGTAAGTTTCAAATTATAACCTATAGATACCAAGTTTCTGATAGAAGTTGGAATGTGGAACCCATAACAAGTATTTGTATTTTTCTTGTTTTATGTTTTCGCATGATCCGACTGCCGAAAATATGCATGAGACTTTTATTTTGTTGATATTTAATAATTTTTATGTATCAAAATATGAGTTGTGAACAGTAAATTATAGCAAATCGTAATAAATAGTTATGATGATTGCAATCATTCACTTAAGAGTACAAGTAGAATATGAATAGATCTAAAAACCGACTTTGGAATTTATAACTAAATAGGTTTCAGATTATTAGGTATGTAAAGTAAGATCCGGGTTTTAAAAATCTGGGAATCTGTTTTGATAAGTGAATTTTCAAACTGCTCAGCCCTAATAAATTAATAATTGGCATCTTCCATTGGCCTCTCCAAATGGGTTTTCACTGCTGATCGAGCTCAATCAAAACCCCAATCCAAAACCCAGAAAAAAAAAAAAGAAAAGTCACAACCAATAAGAATGAGAGAACAACGTACGCCAAAGATCATCTCTTTGTCCGATCAGCATGATTCAGGCGAGCGTGTGTGGCAATCGTGCTATCCCATCCCACCTACGTCGACGTCTCCGAAACGATTGATTGGAGCATGTTTTGTGCGATTGCGTGGACACAGGGCACACCTGGTCATCCTACGTCCAAGCGAATCCGACCCTCGAAACCCCCGAACAGTATGCGGAATTGGGGTGAAAAGCAAGAAATGAAAGGAATAAGATGAATAAGATAAATGCTTTCGACAGAGCTTGTGGGACAAGCGGGGGCACGTACGTGGAACGCACTCAGTGGAATGGAGATATGCGTCCAAACCGAGAAATTGGGGTGACTGACGAGTGAGGGTCAAAACGTGTTGGTAGGCAAAAATGCAATCGATTTGGGGATTGAAACGCGACTAGAGCGAGTCTTGGAACCGATGTAGGAAGCGACTAAGGCCCCGTTTGGTTTAACATTCCTGAACTTTCAATCCTAAAAATCTCTTTAAAAAAAAATTTAGGTGTTTGGTTTAAAGATTTGGAGCGTTTCGCGAAAACGCCGACATTTGAAATGCAACTCAACCTCTACAATTCATCCGTTGACTTCTTTTTTATTTTTTTTTTAAACCGATCATCTTCCCCACACCCCAACCGCCGCTGACGGCGACGGAGTTTCATCGGATTTTATTTTTATTTTTTAAAAAAATAATAAAAACCCTTTGCAAATGTTGGGTTCACCTTTTTTTTGTCATTTTTATCTTTTGACAATTCAATAACCTAACTTTTTATCAATACACTAGAATGATAATTAATTAACGAAGATGATTAATACTACAATAATTAAAAAAATATTCAAAGTTGAAAACAAACCTAAAAGAACCCTAGGCCAAAAGTTAAGCTTTGTATCTAATTTATAATCAAATTCTTTTAATATAATTTTTAAATAAATTTACTAATTTATATTTTTTACATTACTCTCAACATGAAAATGTAAAAGGTTATATAATCATTGTTTCTTTTTGCAATTTTAAAAATACTAAAACTAAAAAAATTAATTTTTTGAGCTTTGCATCTAATCTATAATCAAATTCTTTTAATATAATTTTTAAATAAATTTACTAATATATATCTTTTACATTACTTTCAACATGAAAATGTAAAATGTTATATAGTCATTGTTTCTTTTTGCAATTTTAAAAATACTAAAAAAAAAACTTAATTTTTTGAGCTTTGCATCTAATCTATAATCAAATTCTTTTAATATATTTTTTTAAATAAATTTACTAATATATATCTCTTACATTACTCTCAACATGAAAATGTAAAAGGTTATATAGTCATTGTTTCTTTTGCAATTTTAAAAATACTAAAAAAAACTTAATTTTTTGAGCTTTGCATCTAATCTATAATCAAATTCTTTTAATATAATTTTTAAATAAATTTACTAATATATATCTTTTACATTACTCTCAACATGAAAATGTAAATTGTTATATAGTCATTGTTTTTTTTTTTTTTTGCAATTTTAAAAATACTAAAACTAAAAATTTAATTTGGTCACACTAAAAGGCTTTTCAAATATATATTTACCAAACAGTCTTACATTTCCCTAAAACACTTTTCGCTTATAGTTTACCAAACAAAGATCTGGATTTCTAAAACCCCTTTACCTCAAAGGTATATGCATTCTCCCAATCCCCAAAACTGAACCAAACGGCCCTAAATCGTTGGCACAAAAGATAAGATGTCGGACCTAATCCCCCTCTCCGATGTATTGACATTTGCCGAAAAGCAAGGAATATATGAATTTGGGACCGAATTATTTGCATGGGTTCGAAGGTATATGCTCTTCGGATGAAGCCAAGCGTGTGTTTGTGATTGATTCCGCGTGTCAAGCACAAATTCTACAAGCATGCATTAGCCATATACTAGTTCAAGAAGAGCTCGCGTCAGGTCTCTAAACTTGTATTGTCGATTCATTGTGATTTTCAAATTGCGAATTCGTAGGGTCGAATTCTTGAACCGGTGGTCCAGTTGATTCGTCGGCTTTAGTACGCAAGTTGTGATTTCGATTCTATTTAATGACTTTAGCAATAATTTTGATGAGGGGTCATTTTACCAAGAGCAACCCTTGCCATTATATCCACCACCTAACTCGTATGGCCCTAGTTATGGAAGAGACGTTGACTTTGCTATTAGGCCGTTGATTTTAGGAAATGTCTAACTTTAGAATATCCTCATTCATTCAATTAGTGTATCTTCATTCATTCATTCATTTGCTGGCCAAATGAAAAAAAAAAAAAAAAATTCGTCCTATTTATGTCAGCATTGTATTGTCAATAAAGAAGTGTCGAAATTTAGACCCTCGAGTTGCATTTTGCTACCGTGTTTAGATGATCATTTTCTCAAAAATTTGAATTATCGTGAAACAAACCCTAGTAAAGGTTAGTCATGTAGCTAGTTTTCATTCTGCGCACCGCACGGACTATTAATAGTTCCCGTAACTACAAAAAGAGATGTAGGAAAAATGCAGTCAGAACCCTAGAAAAGTAATTATAGAGTTTATTGTGTCTAATCCATTGTACGTGGTTACTCTCATGATACCGAAAAGAGATTTAGATTACAAACAGCAATTTTTCTATATCTTGTTTGGTGGAATTTTATTTTAAACAAATAAAGATGCTTTAATCTAAAAGGAAGTAACAATTTACTATCAAACAGTAGGCAGAAATTAAGGGTTATTCCAATTCATCAACATTAATCCTAAGTTATTATGTCATTCATGACATAACTTAGACAGCACTTTTTTTTTTTTTGAAATTGGAGGAACCGCCTCATATGGCCAGCTTAGATAAACCTCCGTAGAAGACTGCAGTGACCCATCTCCCATGATCTTTCCCGCTTAAGTTGCGGCGCTTATATGCGTACGCGGTGACTCGAACCTCCCCCCTTCCGCAATTAGAGGGGGAAATGGCCAAATCAATGCGTCCATAGCGGGGTGGGTTAGACAGTTTTCTTTGGTATAATATTGTATGAGAAAAGTGTGAGAAAAATCTTAAACTTATTGTATTTTTATCAATTTAATCATAAACATTTAAATATTACCATTTAGCTCTAAACCTTTTAATCTAGAGCCAATTCAGTTATTCCAGCTAATTTTAACCCTAATTACTGACGTGGACGCTGGCACATGCAGTACTAGCAAAGACTTTAAATAATATTTTAATGATTTTTGAAATTTTTGCATTCCTTTTTTTTTTTTCCTCCTCTTTTTGGTGGTAGGCTCACCCATGGACATGAGGGTCAGCCTCGCCTAGGCAAGGGCGAATGCCAACAATGCTAGGCACCTCTTGGGTGAGGGCAATCTCACCGAGCCTTGCCCTAGCCCAAGCGAAGATTGGCAAGGCCACTCTAGCTTGAGAGAGGGTTGGCCTTGCCAAAGTTGGTGAGACATAACTTAGACAGCTCTCTTTGGTACAATATTGTACTATGTAGAGTTAAAGATGTCTCGTCATAAGTACAATACAGTGTCTTTAAAAGTTGTCATGATATAAATGAGTAATATAGACAACGAAAGGAAAAATCTCCCTACAGCTTGAGTTCAAAGAGGAACGGTAGGAATTATGAGAACCAAGCATTGCATAAACTAGTCCAACCTTCGCTTTCGGCGATTTCCAGGGCAAGCACCAACCGATCACGGAGCAAGCCTTGCACGCAATCGATGCATATAAACCCACTTCATCTCGATCATTATGTCACGTGAATCATAAATGGGGCTCACAACATTTTTACGGTCGAGATGAGATTGGCTTCCATTCCATGATCTGAAACGCATACGATAATTTTTTCCAATCACGAGGGCGGCTGCAAATTCATAAGTTTCTCCGGAGGACAATCGATCGGGAGAGAAGGGGACAGGAGCAAAACGACATCCGCGGTGACGAAGTCGCACATGCCTGCCCGACACACTTCCCACTTTACTAAGATTCCAGCGACAGTTCACGTTCACGCCCGCAATGGTCCTTCCCTTCTTTTAACTTTAACTGCCTGTCGTTTTCGTCAGTACGGCCTACAATTGCTGTTTTCCAAACAGCTTTTTTCGTCTAAGGAAACAAGCAATTGCCAATCCATCATCTTTCGAGATCAAAGCTTGATTATAACTCGACCCCGCTCGAAATCTCGGACTTCGACGTGTAGATGTTATGAGGGTGTACTTGGTTCGACCATTAACGAGCTTCTGTCGGAACGGAAAGAAGAGGCGCTTCGAGTCTTGGAAACTGCGAAGACATAAATGCCGTTGTCGATCTGTATGATCTCATAGAGCCTGCCTTCAAACATCGAGAGTTTAAGGTAGAGAATTTCACAAAGCACCTGCCGAATAGATGAAGTCATAAGGTATAAAGTCGTAGTACCACCATTGTAAGTTTGCTGGTAAAACAAATAAAAATGCGTCGTCTCACATAGGAAAATTGAGACTGCGTAAGTTAATATTTAAGAGTGGAAATCTTTTAACATTACAATTAAAGACAGTGGGCTAAGTGAACTTGACCCTACGATATCCACGTGCAAGCTCGAGAATACTTGCGCACTTAGTGCTCACAGATTACACTAATCCTCATTTATTAAAAATTGGATTTATAATTATAATATAACCTTTATGTTCTAGTGAAGCAGTGTGATTGTTGGTAACATAGCTATGTTTATTTTATTATTATTTAATCCCGAATTTTATTATCTTTGCCTAATGGTTATTAGGCTTTCTTACAACTTTTGGAAGGTTGTGTCTGTTTAGTTATAGCTTCTTAATATCTAAAAGGTTTTGTATCCATTAAAACATATTTATTTGCTATTATGTATTCAACGTTTATGTTCAATACTTTTAACTTCCATTTTCGTTTCTTTCTAGACATGCGTAGTATTCTTTTCCAATTATTATTATTATTATTTTTAACAGAGTTTTTGGAGACATAGTATTCTCATTCCTAGACTCTGTTGTGCATTGGAGAATTATTATCAGTAATTATTAACGATGTTGTGGAGCAAATAATTTCTCAAAAAGAGTATTATCGCACCTTAAAATTTGATTCCATTTTTCTTCCTAATTGAATTTTTACCAACAGTGGCGCTAGTGCAGGGTCCTTTTTTTTTTTTTTTTGGCCGTTGGGTGGTTGATGAAGATGCACGGTTGAACCGGGAGGGAAGGACGGATCTAAAAACGTGTGGTCCATGAATACCCCCAATTCATTAGCCAATGATTTGAGGACCAACATGACGAGCATCTAAATAAGATCTTCTAAATTGATGTATTTCTGCTTTTATTTTCATTCTTATCGTTATTTTTTAGATGCCGAATGCACGGCGGCATCTAAAAAAGTTATGATCGTGCATAAGGTCATTATTTATGATAAGGGTTGCGCCTTTAGATGGAGAATTTCGCATACTTATAAATTCCATCTTTTCCAAAGCATCATCAACAATCATCACTCACGAAGAGCTACAAGTTTGCTTTTTCTTGGAAGTGGCAACTGGCAAGCGTATGGAGACCAAAGTCATGATTCACATAGAGATGAGCTTTTCTCCCACTTGATTCCTTTTTTCCAAGCCCACTTTAAATTTGGGCAACCACAACCATTTCAATACAAATCTCCTAATATAATATATTTGTAATATTCGACACCCATGCAAAATGCAAATATGGGATGCCATTCATTTTGCCATTACAAATAGAGCTTTCTCGAGAGTTGGATGGAAAGACGGTATGTTTGATTCCCGAGCGCCGCCGAGTGCGAATGATGTCATGTTTGGACCGCCCATTCGGTCTGGATTTGACGTTGGTATTTTATATATTTAGAGATTTACCTACCTGGGTGGGCTTTTATGCGTATTTATTGATCTAATGATGGGAAGATGTTTGCTTTAAATGATTTACTTCACGCCCAAATTTGTTTGTCGTCGTGATCCTTTTTTCTTAAGGCTTAAACTTGATGTTCGATTCGAGATTGCCTTGAAGATTGATCTTATTCAGTCAGCAAATGGCCAACACTTGTCAACCTAGCATCATTCAAAATGTTTCCATGACAATAACAACTGAAAGAAAAAATGATTAATACCCTGAAAAATCCAAAACTGATATATTTATGATAAAATTACTCTTTCTAATTTTTTGATCAAAATTGTACACCTCTCAAATTGGTATACTTGTGACAAATTTACCCTTTGTTATTTTTCGTTAAATTTTACTATCAAATTACTATATTAGATGACATATAACCGGTATATTTTTCTCTTTGTTTATCGTAATTATGCAATTTTTGTGATTTTTTTGTATTAATCTAATTTAATGGAAGGTATATTTAGTTTAGGTTTTTGGTTGTCAAATAAATTAGTTTGGGTATATTTATCACAAGTCTTGTAGGTTGGAGTTTTTATGGTCAACTAATTTTTTGAGATTTTTCATTATAAAAAATTTAGTTGGGGTAAATTTATCCACCAAAAAATATGCTTGTAAAGAGGAACCTAATTTTTCTATTCGATGGCTCGAATTAGACTTCTGCTTATCATATGCAGGAAAGCAACGAGGCAGGCTCAAGGTGAGCCTCTATATTTCCATAATCTAGCTAAAGACCCGCCAAAAGAATTAGGTTATCTATTTGGCTACGTGTCGATGTGCGCGGACCACTGGCCGGACACGTCCCACGTGTCGCAGCATCACTGGCTGCTGCTTCCACTGCTGACTGGGATGGTAGCTACGTGGACGAATCTCCACCGCCCTTTCGACGGATCTCGTTCCAAAGAAGTTCTGTTTGGTTTCGTTTTCTTCCTGGACGAGAGCTAAATTTGGATTCGGATTCCTTCTCGAAATTTTAGCCGTGTTAGGCCATTGAAAAGAGAATTCGACTTTTTGGGGCAATTTTAGATGGTAACACTTTTTATAAGACGTGAAAATCTCGGGGTGTTTACACTGTTTAGTGTAGAAATCCCGCCTTTCTCACGTTGAAGGCTAAAGTTAAAAGCCACAAGTCAAAAATAGTCGAAAGCCTAAATTCAAATCCAACATTTGTTTACTTTGAATTTGTTACAAACATGTTTCACCCAAATAATTTAGAAAATTATCCCATCATCATTTGAAGAATTTTGATTTTTTTTTTTGGAGATTATGTAGGACATCCACATATTTGGTTTGACTAAATCTTCATGGATGCATAAACTGCTTTGTTCACATTTGTCAAATGAAGCTCCTCTCAAAATTATATGAGCGACTCTATAATTTAGGTATGAGATTGGTTTTATTCAATCGAAATATTTGATCGCTTAGCTCACCTTTTAGATAGGAAAATAATGTTGATTGAATCATGAATTTTGAAGTATTAAGAGCAGTTTATTTCCATAATCTCTCCCTAATACATCATAAATGAATGCACATCGGCAATGATCTAATCTAAAATACATGGATCAAAACCCTTAAAAGAATTATTGAGGACAATGTTCACTGTCTAAATTGAAATGTCCCATGTCGTTGCTATATTCTCAGCAATAACTAGCTTGTCGTAAATGCGAGATCAACGATACAAGAACTATAGGTGGTCGGTTACCAATATACCATGCGAGTTGTCTCGCTCTAAAGAATGGTCGCTTCCTTCAGTTGGATCTATACATTTGCACATGCTAGACGACCCGGTTCACAGGAAAGCACATACGGATCGATTCCATGAATTATACCACGTTTTATAACATCGGTTCCTGCTGCACTTGACCGTGCCTCCACAGTAGACTGGGCGGTGACTTTCGAAAAATTTCGAGTCGCTAGCTACCATACATTGCTCATGCCTGAGCGAAAACCCAGTCAGCATCTAATCACCCATCGAGTAGAATAAGCCAGGAGTGGCGGCCAGAGCGTTCAAACCGCCCCGGACCGGTCCTTTTCCCCTGCCCCCGCACCACAACATCGAAAAGGACAGCCCCAAAGACGCATTTAAGTTGCCCATCATTGAGAAGATATTATTGCGCTACCACCATTAAAATATTAATTGCATCCTTCTCCTCCTCCTCAATTATGTAAATGTGCTGTCGTTGTAGGATCCACCGACTCCAGTCACACCTCGTACGCCGTGGAAAGAAAGCCGTGCGCTTCTGTTCCTGTCGAACTTCTCACCGCTAATCTCCTATATCGTCGGTAATCTTCCTCTCGCGCGTACCCACAAGTGGCGTGGGCCATCATATCAGATCACAAGGGCGGAAAACAAGGGGAAAAAGATCAAAGATTTCACGAGAAGTCAAAGTTCCATTGTTTTCTTCTTCTTGAATAGAGATTTTCCAGAGCGCGTGAAGAAGCAATGTCTGGCACACGGGGTGTGAAGACTGCATACAAGCCCTTTGGATCGCAATCACTCACAATCTTGAATCTTCCGGAGTTTAAAAAAAATAAAAAATGTTAAGAGTCATTAATAATTAAACTACGCTTTCATTTATGACTAAGCGTTGAAATATCTAAATAAAAAGGTAAATGAAATTTGCAAAGATTCAAACTCAACATCATCAGATCTGATATCATATCGGATTTTGCAAGACAATCTCCAATTATTTTAAAAGATTAAACTATTGGATGAATGCGTGATTTAATTTTTTTTACTCTAATAAAATGTTAGGTAGCCCATCAAGCCTTTTTAGAATAATACATCTCAAATATACTAACTGTTGACATTAGCATTTACTCATTAGAAATGTTAACGACTCAAATTGGTTCGAGATTTCATGATACCCAAATAGACTTGAACGTGTTTGGCACACGTGTGCTTGCGATCCAAACCATATGGTACTCAATCCAAGAACACGGTTCGGGTCGACATGCAAAAGATAACGACAAATGAGGTTTTCTTGAATGCGTTTCTCATGAGGAAGACTATGTATGGTTTGAGGTGTCTCTATTCGTCTTGAGTACCTGATCTGAAATTAATTAGCGTAGGCCAAAAAAGGAACACATCAAGGAGCAACAACTCCATTCCTCCTCTTCTTCTTCTTTTTAACAACTAATTAATGTGCCTTACGTAATCGTCCGAAACTTCGCGCTTAACTGAGGACTTACTTGAAATAATCATAAATTTATCCCCAGGAGGACCCGAAAATACACCCCGTCATCCACGTGCAAGAACGCCACAGAGAAAGTTGGCGGGATTTTATGTGAAGCCCCGAACATGAACATGAAGACACGCACGAACGGACACGTTCCTCGTCGGATCTGACGTGTCGTGGGCCCCACATGCCCGCTTTGGTCTAATCACGTAATTTGTCACCATTTTTTAACAAATAAATCCATTAGTTTAAATTTTCCCATATAAAACAATTCACCTACTAAAAATCCCCCGTGACACGGAAAAAACCAAACGAATCCGACATCCACTCACTGTCCGCCTGACGTGGACCGACACGTGTCGGGACGCCATTGCGCCCGCGGCTGCCCGGTGGGCCCCGCGCACTCCCGGGAACCAACGGAAAGAACGCGGTTGCCGAGGGTTAACGTGCCGCGATCCGGACCGGCTCTTGTCTTGTCTCTGCCCTGAAGGAAAAGACGAGCGGAGGTGATCGTTTCGACTATGGAGATGCCATTACGATCGCGATGAACCCCCATTAATCTTTCCTTTCTTTTCCGTTTTCGGGCCCTCTGATATTCTTTTTAGGCGAAAGGCGTATCGAATTGGGCAGTTCTTTTTTATGCCTAGATGGGGCATGTTTGACCCCACAAGGGCGAAAAAAAGACTCAAGTACCATGGGGGTCGACTCTATTTTTGGACAGGGATGAGCTCTTTGCCTTTTGTGGGATGAACTCGTGTGGTGGTGGTATGCGGTGGAATGCACTAATGATGCTTAGTTAAGTGCACGGAAAGCAATGAGGCTATACCCTCCTAGGTCTATGCATAGAGTCTAACTTGCTGCGAACGAATTAGGAGTAAGAATGAGCACATCAGACTGTGCATACTGGACTTAGTCCGATTTTCAAGGGTGTCAATTCGATTTTGGATTCCATAAAAATGAAACTGGTAATTTTCGATCCACTTCTTGGTTCCGGGGGAGGTTCCCCATGGAAGGGATTTGAATGGAGGAAGATGCTGCAAAATTTCTTTAAGTTTTTGTCAACTCTTTAAAAATACATATTTTTAAATTTATTAAAAATACTAATAAACTTTGAAATAGTAACAACTCTATTTTTTTCGTATTTTTTTTTCCTTTAAGTGATTGGTTCCATTAGATCAGGGTGCCCTCGCCGGATCTGGCGAGGAGGCCCTCGCCCGACGCCGGCGGCCGCCCGCCCGACGCAGCGAGGGCGGCCCTCGTCGGCGTCGGGCGAGGGCCTCCCTCGCCAGACGCCAAAATGCCGATTTAGGGTCAGTCACACAAATGGTTCAGGGTTTTTGTGTCACAAATAAAAGTTTGGGGTAAATGTGTCACGATCCTCAATCCCAAAAAAAGTTTGGGGTAAATTAGGAACTTTTTCCCTTAAATTTATTAAAAATACTAATAAACTTTGAAATAGTAACAACTCTATTTTTTTTTCCTAAGTGATTGGTTCCATTAGATCGGTCCCGATCGATCCTCAATCCCAAAAATTAGGAACCGAAAGGAATCGGTACACCGAAACTGATTACCTCTAATTAAGAGGCGGGTTGAGCTAAAAAGTTCAAGTACACCATCTTATGCAAATCAAACGTATGTTAAAGAAAGAACTTTTCACTTACCAAACCACATGGGACTCATCACAAGATAAAAGCTTGTGTGTGTGCGTTTTTTTTTTCCTTCTTGGGAAGTTTCAATATTTCATCATGTAATTATTCGCAACATTCTTGGATAAGATTATTTTTATAGGTTATTTATCATTCCCTTGTGGAATGATTCTGTGGGATGCTTTCTTGTTTGACATTGCTTGCGTGCGCTCGTGCGCTGATTAGAAAGAACAATCACATGTAAATCTCTCTCTCTCTCCCCATTGCCCTTGCCGTACTCGCTGCAACTAGTGGCTAGCGCGTTCCCCCCCATTTTAGTGATTCACGCAACTTTTTTTTTTTTTCAAACGATAGCAATCAGAATGATTTTCCTTACTTATTATGTTGCCAAAATAACTTAAAATTTCTCGGTTGATGCAACTCGATTGGGGGAAGAAGCACGCGAAAACGATGACAAGCTTATAAAAAAACAACCGGTCAGAGTGAGAGCCGCTCGATCTAGTCGAAGCAAAGTGCGGCTTTTCGTTGAATTCGTGCGTTTCTCGAGCGGACAGTGAATATTTTTTCCGACCGGGGTTTCCTCGCTGCACACAGAAAATGCACCTAATTTGCGATCTGATCAGGAAAACAAACACAAAAAGATTCCCATGTGTTCTCTGCTCTGTTCATCATCTCGAAGGACACCCGCAAAAGACGTGTTTTCAATTCAGAAAGCTGCCTTTCCTTTTACCTTAGACATACATAAGTCGGGCATTCATGACTTCATGTTCTGGCAAAACGACAAATATAGATATAAATATACATAATATATATAGTCTTTACTAATGTATGTGTCCTGATGCACTGTCTTCACGTTGGAGGAAACTCTATATTTAAGGAGGCAAAAACCACCCCCACCACGTAAAGAAAAATGGGTCTTTTGTTCCCTTTCAATGGGCCATAAAAAAAGCATGAATTGTGAAATCTTTGCCCTTTCATGAAAGCAAAAAGGGCCTTTAATCCTGCTCATCGCCCCCTCGAAATCGCCAGAAAAAAAAAAAAAAAAAAGAAAACCGATTTATGGCGACTCGGTGGACACAAACAGGGTTTTCCCAAAAACAAAGAGAAAATTAACTGCGGCGCCAGAACTTGCTTAAAATACCACAGTGCTCGCGTAATAACTCCAAAAAAAATGAAATAAATATAGAATAAAACAGGCCAGATGGGGGAGAAAGAAATATAAAAATGAAGATGTGAGGAGGAAATGAATCTTGGGTTTTTGCGTTCCGGGGGGGTGGAGAGGCGGAGCCACAACTCTAGAACGGCGTCGATGATTGAAGACAAGTTGCTGCGGCGGTCGCCGTTAGCTCGGCCTTTTCGAGGTGGGGATTAAAGATATTTGGCCGACAAAGAAGAATTGATGATATCATTTCACCGTCCGGATCAGCTGTTTGAGTCATTCCACGGTCCCCGGCAACAGTAAAAGTGTATGCAAGTCACTTGCCGTCACACACGAGTGACCTTTGTGTTTGGAGTTTGATTTTTGCAGTCGAATCTTTTCGCATGTGAACCATCGCCCGACAATGAGCTTGTGAAGATCAAGCACATGGAGAAGCAAAAATCGGTAGCGAGGAAACTTCAAGAAAATTCAGCAGCGAAGCCAGATGGGATTTTGCATCGAGGCATGAGTTAATTGATCAACGAAAGCAAACAAGCAAAATATGTTTATTCAATTCATGTATCTCTTGAATTTATGTATTTTTTTTAGTACATGACTTCTCTAGCTTTATAAATTGATTTGAACTATTTTTCATTTAGAGAAGAAAGATAGCCTTGTATCTCGAAAAATGTTCATTTGAATTCTATATGTTTAGTGTTAAAACAAACGGGTTCGAGGTGTTGTGTTTTAAGAGATATTATTTGCGAAATAAGATTCCGTGATCAGTACCTTAGCTCTTATTTAATGTGGTTACAATTGTATAGCAATTGCGCAATTTCAAATTTAGTTTCTTTACTTGTTGAGAAGAGATATCCGATAGATTTACTCATTGATTTGGTTATTATTAAAGCTGTTATTGCTTTCTTAGGATTATCTTTTTCCTACTTAATTTTTCTGATTACAACAAATAGTAGTTTCCAGCAGTGGGTATTCTCGAGTCGCTACATTGCAATCAAAATTTTCTTCACAAGAATAGTTGAGTGCACTAAAACCAATTTGGTAAAATAACATATGGGTAAGGTGGTAGATTTTTATAGAGCGCTAAATATGCTCATTTATTTAAAACAATTAGTTACGATTTATTTAATCATTTCTCTTGATGAATCGGTTTAATATATTTATTTTTGAGTTTTTTTATAATTTTTTTTTTTTTTTTTTTTTTTTTTGGTGGCTGAAATCGGGAGGGAGTGTTGCTCTTCCTAGAAATCACCAGAGCAAGACCAGCTCCATCGTCGTCGCCAAATTCAGCAATTCCCATAATCAATAAAAGAGCCCAAGAAAATCTCATTTTTGGGATGGGGCCTTTTGTTGTTTTCTCCACAGCCCCGCCCGGCGACGTCGATCCAAGAGGGGATCTCCACGTGTCGCCATCCGGACGGCTCCCGCGCACCGAACTCACTCGACGTTTAACCATCGGCCGGGTATAAAAGGGGGCCACCTAGCACTGCCAAGTCCGCAAGTCTCGTGAGAAATCAGAGCTTCTGCCGAGCGCTTTCTCTCTCTCTCTCCGAGAAGAAGCATTTTGTCTGTGGAATGCTGCGTTTCTGCTGAGTTCGAATTTCTCCCTATCGTCTCGTCCCCTCTCTCTGCGTTGTCGTCGCCGCCGCCTCGAAGAGCAAGAGATCTTTCTTATTCGTCACTCCGTTCTCTCTCTCTCTCGCTCTGCAAAGCTCGAGGCTTGGGATCGTCTGGTGAGTTTCCCGGGCCGGAGAATCTTTCGAGTTTTTGAGCTTTCTGGTTGTTGTGTTGGTTTTTTTTTTGCGTGACCGACTTCCGCTGCCGTGGACGATGAACGGACCTCTGCCTTTTTGAGTTTTGAGCTGCTTCTCTGTGAAGAACTCTCCGAGCGAGAGCGAACGAGAAAGATGATCAAGTCACGTGCCTGATATCTTTGGCGTTGTTTGAGCCTGAACTGCGCTGGACACGGAATTATCGGGACTTCCGTTCGAGATTTATGAAGGACTTCCTTAGTTCACGGGAGAGGCGGGCTTAAAGAGGAAAATTTTCCATTCGGTTTCTGACTGCTGAGTGATTTTTGCTTGCTTTTCTGGCGGTCGTCTGGACATTGCTTGGGATTTTCATGTTCGGAATCTGTTGCCTCGGATCGAATTTGGCATCGATTCACCGAATTTCATGGTGGATGGTGTCATAAAACAAGAGAACCGTTTTCGAACCTCAAGTTAACTCCTGAGATTCGCATGGCTTGAGGGGAAAAAATAAAAAAATTTAATGAAATCTAGGGATGCGAAAAAGACGTACGCGTGACCTTTAGTTGGAGGCCTCGAAAGTTGCTGCCCCTGTTCAAGCGTTTTTTGTTTTCTCCTTCACTTTGCTCTCGTGAATCTGGTCGTTCTGAATCTTTGAAACCTTTTTTCTCGTGCGTCTTTCAGCTCTACTCCACCCCCATTTCACGGTCACTCGTCTTTAGATATACGTTATGTTTTTTTCTGTATTTTCTCCTAACATAAGAACAAAAATCAAGGAAAAAAGGACCAAGTAAATGCCAAGCTTTGTAAAGCTAAAGTTCCAAAGCGCGAGCAGGGCAAGGGGGGGACCTGCCCAGCTTCGTTATGACGATTTTTTTTTTCCTTACTTCTCCCCTTTTTTTTCGCTTTTCTCGGGAAAAGATCAGGACTTGGGATGGTTTCGATCTCGTCTCTCTCGCTGCAAGTTGTTTTCTATTGCCTTTCCTCTTTTCTCTGCCTATTTTGCTAGGAAACCCCCGAAGATTCCCCTTATTACCAGTCAAAGGCGGTAGTAGTAGTAGCTTTTGCTTCTTGAAGCGCTCCTGCCAGGGTCCAAAACAGCTCCATCTAACCCCCGAAAGGGATATTTTGTTCTGTCCTACGATGACCAGAACAGAACAAAAACACCCGAGAGAAAAATTAGCGTGGCTTCCGTGTTTGAAATTATATTCTCGTCCTCTTCCAGGAAAAAGAATGAAACGAGAGAACAGATAGGATAGGCGAAGGCTTAACTGGTCGAAATGAAGAACCAAGAATAACATTTTTAGCATCTTTTTTCTTCTTTTCTTTTCCTTTCTCTTTCCTCATTTTTTGTTCTTCGGGGTAGCTGAGGATGTTGAGGACAGTATCGGTGCATCAACACAAATGGTTTGCTCATTCACGGATGTCGCGTGGCGGTCATTCTGATTTACGCTTAACATTTCGCAGGAATCATAAACCCCTAGGTTATTCTTAGAACCTTCCCTCAATATTTTCTTTTTCCCTTTTTTTCCGTCCTCCGTTTTTCTAATAACATTAGAATTAGTTTGGGTGAATAAGTTTATCCTTGCTGCTGTTGATTTTTGTCCTGTATTGTTCCTATTTGAGGCAAGATTTGCTTCGAAGGGGCAAGCTATTTACTCTTGGCTTGTGTCTGAAATTGCTAACTCTTCAGCCTGCCTGCTCTTTTCGCAGTATTAAGGTGCTCGACAATGACGGTCACACCGAAAATCTCCATCAACGACGGGAACCTTGTGGTTCACGGAAAGACCATACTCAATGGGGTGCCGGACAACATTGTGTTGACTCCAGGTTCTGGAGTTGGGCTTGTTGCTGGTGCCTTCATTGGGGCTACAGCCTCTCACAGCAAGAGCCTTCATGTCTTCCCCGTTGGTGCTATGGAGTACGCACTATTCCACCTTTATTATTTATATTCTTTCTTTATTCAATGTGTGTAGACTCGTACAATTACCAAATCCTGTTATGTGCATGTCTATATATTATCTGTGCGAGTGATTGCAACTCCAATTAAACCGTGCCTTAAGTAGTCATGAGAGGTTGGATTTTCTTTAATATCATTAACGATTCTGAAATGAATGTGATGCTTCCAAGTTCTTGAAAAAGTATCTATACATTAGATTTGATGCTTGCGGTTATAATCTGGAAAAGTGGCAGTGGGCATGTATTATTGCGGTTTTAATTGAACTTACAACGAGCTTAATGCTAGGAGATAGCCTGTTGCCATAATTTTAATTTTTCTTCTATATATACTGTTAGGGGGGATTTCAATTTAGGAGAGATATCCAAGCTTTCAACATCATTTCTTTTTTTCCAAGCTCTTAAATAGTACAGGTCAGCCAGACCTTTAGTAGCACCCCAGTAATACTGGATATATGGGCAGTAAACTGGTTCTACTTGCTTGATTGCCTGTTAGATGGTCTAAAAGTAGTCTGGAATGAATGAAGATTGAGAACCTGCTTATGATCCATTTCTGGAGACTAAACGTCAGCACACCTCTTTACACTGATATGATATAAGAGAATAGTTCTGTTATAGCATGGTCAGCTTCCTTACTGTATTTTCCTCTCTTACATTATGATTTTAGGCTTGGGTTTAGTAGAGTAAAAATATGACGAAGAGGTATTAATGTTAGCATTTGACTGGGCAAATTCTGAAATTTCTTGTTCTATTATCTTCTGATAGGGATCTGCGGTTCATGTGCTGCTTCCGGTTCAAGCTCTGGTGGATGACCCAGAGAATGGGAACATGTGGGAGAGATATCCCGCTTGAGACCCAATTTCTGCTTGTAGAGAGCAAAGACAACACAGAGACAGGGGAGCAGGGTGATCCATCGACCATTTATACCGTCTTCCTCCCTCTCCTTGAAGGCCCATTCCGTGCTGTTCTTCAAGGCAATGACAAGAACGAGCTAGAGATCTGCCTTGAGAGTGGTGAGTAGATCATGGTCATCAAAATGTATGAGACGTTGTAGACCATACACACACTGGTCCTGCGCCCAATTAGGGGCCATGTCATCTGTTAGTTCTGTCATTTTCCATCGGGCAGTAGTGGAGAGGCATGACCATATGAAATCATGCGGTGAAGATGCAATCGTCGCGAACTCAATCAAGCTGGAGAAATCACAATTACTGCATTCGCATGACACAAATTACTGGAGCTTATAGCATTTGTGGAAGAGCAATGTAGAGTCAATCAAGCTCGAAAGAACCAAAACGACGCGTTTTTTTGTGTCCTGTTATTCGGTTTTGCAGGAGATAGTGCTGTTGAAACCAACCAAGGTCTCTACCTTGTCTATATGCATGCCGGGACTAACCCCTTTGAAGTTATCAACCAGGCTGTGAAGTGAGCCCTCCTAACTTTCATGAAATTATTATGTTGAATAATCTCAAACTTTTTTAAGTTGCACCATGCATCATGAATAAAATTCTTCTGGACTCTGAAACAGGGGTGTTGAGAAACACATGCAAACTTTTCTTCATCGAGAGAAGAAAAATGTAGGTGCTCTATTCATTTATTGCCAAGATGATTTAGTGCCTCTCAGTAGAATAAAACTTACTCGACCTTTTCATTTGGTTTTTGTCCAGTTGCCTTCTTTCCTTGACTGGTTTGGTTGGTGCACATGGGATGCATTCTATACCGATGTCACAGCAGAAGGAGTTGATGAAGGCCTTAAGAGGTAAATAATGAGAGCATAAGTTCAGCTTCAGCATTTTGTTTTGAAGTAATATCTTTAGTAAAATAAGGTACAAGGATGGATGATGGACTTTGTGGCATTCCTCTTTGCAGCCTGTCTGAGGGAGGGACACCTCCAAGATTCCTTATCATTGATGATGGTTGGCAGCAGATTGAAAACAAAGCCAAGGAGGAAAGTGCTTCCATTGTACAAGAAGGAGCACAGTAAGACCCTGCCCCCCTTGTTAATCTCCTATTCAATAACCCTGGAAAACAGAAGCATGATCAGGAACTATAAGTCCAAGCTTTAAGACTAAAATTTACTGAACTGAAAACATATATATCGTTTTGAAGGATTTGCGAATGTATATGCCTGTTAACTTTGTCGACTATCCTGGACATGGTGACAAGATTCTTAAAAAAATTAGTAGAGGTCTTCCTGAGTTTGTTAATTAATCACTTCTGTCTTATTTTGTTTGCTGTAGGTTTGCTAGTAGGCTGACTGGCATTAAAGAGAACTCAAAATTCCAGAAGAATGGCCAGAATAATGAACAGGTCTCAGGATTGAAGCACGTTGTTGATGAAGCCAAGCACCATCGCAATGTCAAGTAAGTCTCTTAAATGACTTTGATTCTCATTTTTCCTCTTTACTTTTTGTAATCATTTGGATTTTGCGACATTTCCTGTAATTTGTATGCTTTCTCTCAACAATTTTCTTCCTTCTACTTAATCAGCAATTAGTAAATATAATTCTGGTCCTCCAACACATACTTCGATGCCTTCACTTTGCTTATAACCACATTATACACCCAACTTTGAAGTAATAGATTGAAGCTACTGGGCTCCAATGAGATTATTTGCTTTCTGATCGTATATGTGTGACTAGAATATGATGATATTTGGCTGAAGAGGTCAGATAATTCTATTTAAAGTTTTTAACATTTGTAACTGGTACAGGTTTGTCTATGTATGGCATGCTCTTGCCGGTTACTGGGGCGGAGTAAAGCCAGCTGCTGCTGGTATGGAACACTATGACACTGCTTTGGCATATCCAGTCCAGTCTCCAGGTGTGCTTGGCAACCAGCCAGACATTGTCATGGACAGTCTCTCTGTTCATGGCCTGGGTCTGGTGCATCCCAAGAAGGTATTCAACTTCTACAATGAGCTTCATGCCTACTTGGCTTCATGTGGAGTTGATGGAGTGAAAGTAGACGTTCAGAACATCATCGAGACTCTAGGTGCTGGTCACGGGGGAAGAGTGTCTCTTACCCGCAGCTACAACCAAGCCCTTGAGGCTTCCATCGCTCGAAACTTTCCGGACAATGGATGTATTGCTTGCATGTGCCACAATACAGATGGGATTTATAGTGCCAAGCAGACTGCTATTGTGAGAGCTTCTGATGACTTTTACCCCAGGGATCCCGCGTCCCACACCATACATATTTCGTCTGTGGCTTATAACACTCTTTTCCTTGGGGAGTTTATGCAACCTGACTGGGATATGTTCCATGTAAGTACCGAGAACTTGTGAAACCCTGACATATAGTCGATACTCTTTTCAGTTTTGGTTGCTTCGCTTTAACTTCTAACCAACTGAAAATGTTATATAGAATTGTACAGGATAATCGTTTTGGGAGATCATTAGCATGTATCGGTTTATTACGGAGTTTTAGTTAATGTTGGTTCTTTTTATCAGTTGCTCATAACTAAGTCTTAGTTGACATATTTTGCCTTTTTTTTTTTTTTAATGAAATTGATAAGTTCTTTGCTATTGTTCTACATGCCCTTTCTGCTGTTTACAAGAGAAAATGGCTGCCACCGCGTCATTTTCTTATTTTGTGAACCTGAGAAGCTGATGAAAATGTTTTCCTTTATCAGAGTCTACATCCAGCAGCAGAATACCATGGTGCTGCTCGTGCCGTTGGAGGCTGTGCAATATACGTGAGGTAGTTTTGAGCATAGGCTAATATCATGCATATGAATGCTTGTTTTGATGTTGATAAGGTTTATAATGGGATTGTGTCTTCTTGTGATGTGTATATCAGTGACAAGCCTGGCAACCACAACTTCGAGCTTTTGAGGAAGCTTGTTTTACCAGATGGATCTGTTCTACGTGCACAACTGCCTGGTAGGCCTACACGTGATTGTCTCTTCATTGATCCCGCACGTGATGGAGTCAGTTTGCTCAAGATATGGAACTTGAATAAATGCAATGGAGTGGTCGGAGTATTCAATTGCCAAGGTGCTGGCTGGTGCAAGGTTGTTAAGAAGACTCGCATCCACGATGAATCACCGGGTACCCTCACCGGCTCTGTCCGTGCTATGGACGTTGACCTCATTTCCCAAGTGGCCAGTCCAAATTGGAATGGAGAGACTATAGTTTATGCCTACAGATCAGGTAATTATATAAACCTGTTGTTCTAAAGAATGATTCGAGAACATAGAGTTTCTTGTATACTTGAAAGGTTTTCGTATGGAAAGGGAAGTTTCAAATTGTGATACCGTTGGAAATTCCAGGGGAGTTGATTCGGCTGCCCAAAGGTGCGTCCGTCCCTGTTACTCTCAAGGTTCTGGAGTATGAGCTTTTCCACTTCTGTCCACTGAAGGTATGAATTCTATCCTTTTCTCTCTGCTGCCCGTGTGACAACCATTTCAGACTTTCCGGTCTTTGCAATACAGTTCCTAATACCGACCTTTCTCTTGGGCAGGAAATCACATCTAACATCTCTTTTGCTCCGATCGGCCTGCTTGACATGTTCAACTCTGGTGGTGCTGTCGAGCAATTTGACATCCACGTGGCTTCTGACGATAAACCTGCGACAATCGCACTCAAAGTGAGGGGCTGCGGACGATTTGGCGCTTACTCTTCTCAGCGGCCACTGAAATGCACCGTGGGCAGCGTCGAGACAGAGTTTGACTATAACTCCGCCACGGGCCTGGTGACGGTGAACCTCCCAGTCCCAGAAGAAGAGATGTACAGATGGCCGGTGGAGATTCAGGTTTAAGCTTTGTCATTGCAGTAATAAGGTATTGGATTATAATGAGGAGGGATTAGGTTGGGGTGGGATTTGCAAGAGTGAGGGTGGATTGGGTCAGTGTGGTGGTGGGGTAGGTCTTCATTGTCTAAGGTATTAGAGAAGGGGAGTGAGAAAAAGACCCTTTAACACGGGGCATTACCACTAGCGTGTATGCTTTCCTTCGATGTTCTAATAAAGAGTGCTAATGAATTCCGAATCCGTGGCCTTTCTTCCCGGTTTGTTTAAAGCTCGCGAGTACTCTCTCTCTCTCGTGCATGAACGAACTGTCGTATTTGAAGACGGCAAAGTACGAGCCAGAGCGATCCAAAGCTGATGAAACCGAACTACCTGAGTTCCCAATTTCTCTTGTGCCGTCGTGATGCTAGAAACATTCGACCTTGCTCATAAAACTTTCTGTTCTTGATAGAACTGCTAGGACGGTATGGAACAGCCCCTAATCTTTTCGTGAATGGATGGGCAGAGGTCTTCATTCCGCCGGCACCGTGAACGCATCATCACTTTTGACAGGGTATGGCTAAAAAACATGCCCATGTGATTTAGTTGGTAGATCAGGATATCAGCAAAAACTGGTTCTTACCCTTTTGAGAATGAACCGTCTTTCCCCTTTGGTTCTACCAAAGATAAAACAGCTTGTCCTCGAAGAGCAGAATTTCCATGCTCGAATGTAGGGATATTTTTGTTTGGTAAACTTAAATCGTTAAAAAGAAAGGTTAAGAAAGCTTGTCAATGGTAACGAAGGTAGGATAGGTTGGTAATTTGGGAACCTAAATAAGCGTCGGGAACTTACTCGTGTAAAAGTTGGAAACTATAAATTAATCCTTAATTTAATTTGAGAAAAAGTTGGTAATCACTTCTATGCTTTGGAGCCTTTAGGTGGCGAGACCCATCAAGGGTTTGATTCTTTGGAGAGATGACATTGCTATTATGGCCCCTACAAAACTATTATTCTGCCGATGAGGTGACACAAGACAGCCAACATCCAAAGCAACAATAAACCCAAACTTGCCCTTCCATTGGCCTTCTCTCTCTTTAATGAAGCCTTAGAAACTAATTGCTAATTATTAACATCATAGTTTTGTTGAAACGGTGCAAGTTGGCTTTGATTATTTAATAGTCCTCTAAGACGACACTTTAGACGACTTTGTTAGGGAAAACCTTTCAATTGGGTGACCTCCACGTGAAAACCGACGATTCAAATTGCTTTAGGCGTCAGAAGCAAGTAATGTAAGATTTTGCCTTCTAAAAAGCAAGTAGTCATAATTAAGATCGATCTTCACAAGATTTTGCCCTGTGATATTATCCAATTGATTATTAACCTAAGAGCTCAGTGAATGCTTAAAGTGGCGATTGTGTTTCTCTTCCTTGGTAAAATTAGCGCCATATTTTCCTACTCCTTGTTGGAGAAAACTCCCTTTAATCATATTTCTAATTGATGGGTCACAATTATTGATCCAAACTTAATTATAACTTTTTTTTTTGGCTAGAAAAAAAAATTTACTATAACTAAACGTGTGATGTTTGTTCCTGTTATCTAATGCTTGGGGAAATTACAAAAAAAATAAAAAAAAAAAAAACCTTAAATTTATTACACTTGTATCAAATTAGTCATAAACTTTTCAATTTTACTAATTTAATTCTAAATTTTTTGATGATTTGTCAATATATCCCTTTCGCCAATTTTAATCGGAGATTGCTAACATGCGGACTAGTTATCCTACATTTAATTATAATTATAGTTACAAGATTTAGACTCCTGCATTTTCTTTGCCCAAATTAGTGAGAGTGAGAGCGATGAAGCCCTTACCGGTCATGGGTGAGGATCATGGCCCTCACCCTATGACTGGCGAGGGTCAGCCAACTCTCGTCTATGACAAGCGAGCGTTGTTGGACTTGGTAGAGAAAAATGGAAAAGAAAGAAAGAAAAAGAATAAAGAATAAAAAATTAAAATTAAAATAGAATAAAAAATTATAAAAATTATTAGCATTAGCATAGACCATCTTACAAAATATCATCAAAGTTCACATCGGTGATTTTTGACCGAAATTAGTCGGAAGAATTACACTGGCAAATCATCAAAATATTTAGGACTCAATTGATACAATTGAAAAGTTTAAAATTAAATCGACACGATTACAATAATTTAAGACTTTTTGATAATTTTTCTCCAGTTGATCAGAGTTATGATTGTACATGGCTCTAGGAAAACATGTCCCCTATTATAATGGATGTTATAAGCATTTGGACCGTCTTAGATTGTTATTGTTGAAACGTACCATGTGAATACTTTTGTGATTACCCAATATGTGGAGCGCCGGATTATACTTTAGTACAATCACTATTAATCGGGTGCTCCAACGATTTCAAGCATACCTCGATCTTATGACACGATATATCCCAATCGAATGGATAAATCGAGGAATCAAAACGCACGGCCGTATGTCCATCTCACTTGCATCATCATCATCATCAGAAAATCCTAACAAGCATGCCTGCCTAGTGCCTACTGCCTCCCCCATTGCGCGGTTAATGGAGATCGCGAACGTCCTAATCAATCAAAGCATTTTAAGGGTCCGTTCGTTTCGCGGAAAATGACTTCCGGGAAAATGTTTTCCGGATTTTCCGGTGTTCATTTCACGGAAAATGAATTAGTCGAGGAAAATGTTTTCCATCATTGGAAAAACAACCTTTAAAGTGAGGAAAATGTTTTCCACTTTTCAAAAGTGGAAAACGTTTTCCATGACTTCTTCACTCTTACTTTTTTTATTAATACATTTTCATCTTATTTTTATGCTTTTTTTTTTTTTTTTAAATCGAGTTTTTAATTTCTTTTCTTTTCTTTTTTTCTTTTCTTTCTTTCCTATTCATCTTCTTCTTTGGCCGGCGTTCAATCCCGCCGCGAGCTTTGCTTAGGGCTCGCGGCGGATCTGGCGGCGGAGCTCGGGCTCGCCTAGATCGGGAGCCCGAGCCGCCGCCGATCCGGAGAGCTTGCGGCTCGCGAGCTCCTAAAGCTCGCGGCGAGATCGGCTAAGCCTCGAGCTCGTCGGATCGGCCACCGAGTCTTGGTCGGCCCGGGCGGCCGGGCATTGTCGGCGGGGAATGGAGGCGGCGACGGTAGAAGGAGGAGGAAGAAGGAGGAGGAAGGAGGAGGCGGCGGAGGAAGGAGGAGGAAGAAGGAGGAGGAAGGAGGAAGGAGGAAGGAAAAGAAAAGAAAAAAAGAAAAAGAATAAAAATTTCAAATTTTTAAAAATATAAATAATTAAAAATTCATTTTTTAAAAAAATATAAAAAATAAAATTAATTTTTTGGTCAATTAAAATTATTAAAATTCAATTTTTGATAATTTTTCCCAAATAATTAAATGAAATTTAACAAATGGTGGAAAATATTTTCCACTCAAATTTTAGGTTTTAGAACACCTAGGAAAATAGAGTCATTTTCCCGAAAAATGACTTCCTAAAATGTTTTCCTAAACACGATATTTTCCACGCGAAACAAACGGATCCTAAGGCTTGTTTTTCTTGCACTTCCTTACCCGAAACAGCGACCCGAAAATCAGGATGAAAGGCCCGAAAAATCATCTTTCTTTCGGGTCAATCTTGGCCAGTTGCCCCATCCCTCCCCAAATGAACGCACCGTCGACTCATTGACAGGGACACGCCCCGGCCTCACAAAACATTGTAAGTATCCCGTCGTCAACCGACGCACGTGGCGTCGGCGTAGCCATCCATCCATATGTGGAATGTCAATCACGCAAAGCTAAAAACTCTTTTTTGTCCGTCTTAAACTCTTCCCCTTTCCCCCATGTTGACATCACAAGGAATTTTGGCACCCGATTTCATCATTGCCAGACTCAAATGAGTTAAAAGAGTCAATTTGATGACGTGAGTTTTAAGTAGAGAAAATTATCAAAATAGTTATAAACCTATCGTGCGAATGCCAATTTAATGTTAAATCCTTTTGATTTGGTCAATTTATTTCTAACCCTTTTAAGGATTTATTAATGCAACCGATTTCATCATCACCGAACTCTTTTTTATCCACGTTCTGTGTCAGTCTTTGCCAGCCCAGGTTCGAGTGTTCATTGCCTGAGGCCGGTGACCTTTGCCGGGCCTCATCAATGAGGCCCGGCAAAGGGAACAAGGGAAAAAGAAAAAAAGAAAGGAAGAGAAAAGGAAAAGGAAAAAAAAAAAAGTAAAGAAGGAAAATATAAGAAAAGAAAAAAATTAAAAAATAGATTAAAAAAATTAAAAGTTATCCATGTTAATGCAGGCCGTGTCACATAGAATGGTTGATGTTCATGTCAAAGATTTTGGATCAAAATTGGCTGGATAAATTCAATTGGTAAAATATGAAAACATTTATGATTCAATTGACATTATTGAATGATTTAGTAATTGAATTGACAAAATGATTATAGGTTTAAAATTTTTTGGACACTTTTATTAAATGAGGAACTTTTGGGCATTTTTACCTTCAAGCACTAGGGATTTGGTCTATCCTGATTGCCCTAACTTCACCGAAAAATGGACGGCAACTATGTGGTCTGATGCAAGCATTTTAGGGGGTGGCTTTACTAGGACTGCACGATTGTGTACGTTCGTGATGGAAATTGCTCTGCACTCGGACGTATATCTATATCTGGAAAATCGATCAGGGTTTCTGGTTGGCTTGTTGCTAATGTAGTTTCTCGATTTAGAAGATGATGCGAGGGCTATCGCGCACGACCACATAACGTACTTTTGGTCTCTTAAGCTATCTTGGTCATTGGCGTCATGCGTTGATAAAAGGGAAGGGGAAGGGAACATGACGATTGCATAAAAAAAATCACTAGGTTTCTCGAAATTGTTCACAAAATTGATTTATAAACTGACGTGACGGATTCTTATTAGATGCTGACTATGGTTTCCCTATTTAAGAACTCACTTTCAATTTACAACATGACTTTTCAAATCAATAGTATAAAAATGATCTTTTCACTAGATGTGCCATTCGAACGAAAAACCACTGAATTTTATGTTTGTTTATCGAAATTCACTCTACTTAAAATCCAAGTAAATTCGGTGAAATTGGAAAATCAATCAAGCAAACCAAGCACAAAAAAATTGTTTATTTATTGAGTCATGATTTGATATAGAGATAATGCAACCAATGAATTGGAATTTTTTTTTTCAGTTCTTTTCTATTTATGACAATTCAAAGATAAAAAGTAAAGTTATTGGTCGATATTTGGTTTATTATTTAATTGAATTGGTTTCTATTTAAATATGGACATGAGAGAGCTGAGGCCCTTCAAACCGAACCGCAAGCACTCCCGATGTGATGTCATGCGATATCAACTACAAGTCCTCTCATGCTATTTTACAAATAATGTTTGGATACTAAAATTGATATACGGCTGTGGTAATTATTTACCTTTGTAACCCTAAGTCGTTCGTGTCAAATATGTTCTTTGCACGTGATGTCCCTTTTTATAGGAAAAATTGGACAAAAAAACCTGAACTTATTATATGATTGTCAATTAGTCATAAAATTTTTAATCCGATCATCGTAGTCCTAAACTTTTTGTCAATTTTCCATTACAGTTTATCCAACCAATTTAGACTAGAAATGGTTGACTTGGCGGCCCAATTAGCGTTTACTGTTTTATATGGCACGGCACGGAGATAGTCTTAAACAAAATAAAGTTGTTTTGTAATTTTTTTTTAAAATTTTGTAAATTTTTTTTCATTCCTTTCTTTTTTTTCTTTGTTTTTCCTATTCTTTCCTTCTCTACTGTTCATCTTCTTACCTCCATTGGTCACTGGGCACAGGGTGAGGGCTTGCAAGCCTCATGGGCCATTGTTGAGACCCTGGCGATCTGTAAAGGGAAAAAGAAAATGAGAGGAAAAATTGGAAAAAAGAAAAAGAAGAGAGAAAGAAAATGAGAGGAAAAAAAGAAAAAAAAATCATTTTTTTTTTAAAGTGCAAAACAACGTCGATTCATTGAAGATTGTCCATATATGCTTGCAGCCATTTCATGAAGGACAACTGAGCTGATTGGACCAACATGGTAGTAATTTTCTACCTAAATTGGTCATATGGACTGTTTTGAAAAATTGCCAAAAGGTTTAGACTATAGTAGATAAATTGGAAAGTTTATGATTGAATTAACAACCTTATAATAAGTTTATGACTTCTTGGACAATTTTCCTATCTTTTGAAGTAAGAATGTCTAATAATATTTATAGCTAGATGATCGAAAGTTAAGGATTGACGTATTCAAAACCAAGATGCTTTCTTACCAATCTGACGTACCCAACCCTAATCCCTTTGGTTTTGTCTCCCATACCCTCAAGCGTCATGCTAATACCTAGCCTTCTTTCTATCTACGAGTCTCTATAAATACAGAATCTCTGATCACTGCCTTGCCTTAACCTTCACCGCCCTACATTCCAAAACACAAGAAGGACCCTGGTCGATTGTCATTTTTCTGTCGCTATCCCAAGCTCAGGAGAAACCATGGACTCGAAAAGACCAGTCGTACATATCCATGCACTGATCATAAGTGTTTTCTGTCTCTTCTTCGGCTCCAGTTGCAGGCATCTACTAGAGTCCCCACGGATTCATCTTCCTTTCCGAGCTCATAGGAGCTTATTGTTGTCAGCTCCTGCCACGACTTTCGACGTCAATGACTATGGAGCTCGGGGGACGGAAGCCATGACGATGTTCAGGCGTTTCAGAAGGCATGGGAAGAGGCGTGTTCAGCTACAGGAGCTGTTCTTGTGGTGCCCGAGAAGAACTACCTCCTAGGCCCAATCACCTTCTCAGGTCCCTGCCAAGACAACATCACTTTTCAGGTAGATAATCAAGAAGATTAATGTGCAGCCATGAGATCAATGGCTACGGTACAGCTTACAACATGAGCATGCATGCATGCGTGCGTACAGTGTATATGCGAAGATCTAAGATCATCGATATGACTTTGTATATCCATTACGTGCTTATACACGCAGATTAAGGGGATTATAAGAGCGTCCGACGATCAGTCCGCCTATGATGGAGACCGGAGACATTGGATCATGTTTGATGGGGTTCAGAACCTGGTCGTCCAAGGCGGCGGAACCTTTGACGGCAATGGGCTTATCTGGTGGCAAAACTCATGCAAAATCAATAAAGCTCTCGTAAGCACTTTGCATCAACGTTGCAAATTATTGGATACTCCACCAAACTCTTGTTAAATTTTATATCTGACTATTGTCGTTTTTGTTTTTTATTTGCAGCCTTGCAAGGACGCACCGACCGTAAGTTACTATTTACCAATCTCTCTCTCTTTCTCTCTCCTTGCATGTATAGCTCTGGGGAGGGATAGTTACATTCGAGTTTAAATTTCTAGCTTTCAAACAGTTATTTTTTTAAAAAAGAGCTGATATATATATATATATATATATATATATATATATATATATTAAAATTGCCGATTAGGGTTTGTCGCCCCATTTAATAGAAATTCCTTACATAGGTTTCCTTTTTCCACATTTAGCATTTCTTGTATATGCAAAAAACGAATTGGGGCAATAGTGTTACTCTTGTCCCAATATTCGAAAGTTGCCCAACTTTTTTTATGAGACATTTAGTACTTGTATTATAAGAAAGAGAAGATTGGCACAAGTATACTTGAAAACACGGGCGATTAATTGAATTTAACCTTATTATAATCTACTCTTTGCGCCCAAATGTTTTTAAACTTTGAGTCAGAAGTTAAACATGGAGCTGAAATATTCAGTGCCCATGGCTGAAGAAATGAGTTATTAAGGCTTGTTGTCCATCTTTAATCAGATGACCTATCTTGATTTTTCATCGTGGAAAGGCAATTTAAATGCATAGTCATTAATTATGGTGAAGGGGTTTGATTGAATAATGATAGAAATGCAATCTCTTTGGATGAAACTTATTTGCTATGCGATGTGAAATATCACATTGATCATGCAAACAAGCTGGTCATTTTTATGTGAATCGAGTTTATTTTGCTCAAATGCTCCACTAAAATATGTCACGACGTATAATGCATACTCTAAGATTCTTCACATCATCTTGAGAGAAATTACCAAAAAAGACCTAAATCTATTACGTTTGTATCAATTCGATCATAAATTTTTTGACAATTTGTTAATTGAGTCATTTCGGCCAATTTTAGCTAGTAATTGCTGATGTGAATGCTGAGTGTCCTCCATGACATGGCTGACACTAATGTGTATAATTTTTATAATTTTTTTTTCTCTTTTGCTTCGTTTTTTTTTTAATGGTTGGCGAGGGTCCTCGAAGACCCTTATCAGCTATGGGCGAAGGTGCAAAGTGCCTCCCTAGATTTTGGTGAAGGCCACCTCCCCTGTAGTCGGCAAGCAGCCCTAACCTAAATCTAGCAAGGGCCTTCGAGCCCTTGCATGTGGCTAGCAGGGCTTGAAAAGTCGTCGCCTGCGGTCAGTGAGGTTTGTCGGTGATCCTCACCCAACAATAAAAAAGAAAACAAAGAAATTTAAAAAAAAAAAATAGTAAGTTCAATATTTATTATAAAAACTGTCTATAATTACGCTGGCCATGTTATGTAAGACGGTCGACGTCCATGTTAACGATTTCCAATAAAAATTGACCAAAATGACTTGGTAAATTATCAAAAGATTTATGACAAAATTGGTCAAATTAAAAGGTTTGACACCGAATTGACACAAATGGGATAAGTATAGGAGTTTTTTTGATAATTTTCCCCATCATTTGTGCCATCAACTTAAGCAGTTATTGCTCGTTTTGCTAGGCTCTCACTTTTTACAACTGCGAGAACCTGATAACGCGGAATTTGAAGATTCAAAACGCGCAACAAATTCACGTTTCGTTCGACAAGTGCAGCGACGTCCAAGCCGCCAATCTCCGAGTGACCGCGCCAGGAAGCAGTCCAAACACGGACGGGATTCACATCACCGGTACTCAGAACATCCAAATTTCTAGCTCCATCATTGGCACAGGTAATTTCCAGATGGCCCTTCTAAACTTCAATCCCATCGCCGAGAAAACCTTCCGTTTAGGATCCCAAAAATGACTCGTGTCACTGTCCCATCTATTCTGTACATACAAGGTGATGATTGCATCTCAATTGTGGATGGATCGCAAATTGTTCAGGCCATGGACATAACCTGTGGCCCAGGTCATGGAATCAGGTAAAATTCGGAGTGAATTTTGCCAATATAGAGAGCTTATCTTCTTTCTTTTTTTCCCCTACTTTCTTCAGCTTTCTCTCAGCTAAATTACTGACCTTTGGTCTTGTGATCTGTGTTTGGGGGATCAACCCTAGCATTGGAAGTTTAGGGTCTGGAAACTCAGAGGCTCACGTTTCAGGAGTAACAGTGAATAGAGCCAACCTTTCTGGAACCACCAATGGAGTCAGGATCAAGACATGGCAGGTAAACAATTTCTTGCTTGATTTATGCAGAAATGATGTATTTTACGGCTTTTTTGCAGTCACCTATCCTCTCTTTTTTTCTGGATAATTTTCTCAGGGAGGGTCCGGAAGTGCTAGCAACATAAAATTCCAGAACATAGAGATGCATGATGTGAGCAACCCCATGATAATAGACCAAAACTACTGTGACCAGGATGAGGCCTGCGAGCAACAGGTTAAAGAAATTGATTGCCCCATGCGATAAAATGAAAAGTCGAGCTATTTATAAACTGCCCTTATAAATTCTTTAAGTTACTTGATCTTTTGGGTGAAGATGATAAGAATCGATCTCTGCAGAAATCGGCTGTTGAAGTGAGGAACGTGACGTACCAGAATATAAAGGGGACGAGTGCCTCAGATGTGGCGATCGAGTTCAACTGTAGCCAGAGCGTTCCCTGCAAGAGCATAGTTCTGCAGAATATCGACATGCAAAAGACCGGAGGTGGATCAGCAACAGCTTCTTGCGACAACATTGATCCTGAGTACATTGGCACTGTTTCGCCCCGTTGCTCTTGAAGAGATGTACATCGATAATATTCAAACTGAGTTCGTTAATAATAAAAATAATAATAAAATAACACCCTTGTGTGAATGGATCAATAAATCGGCATCGACAACATCATACCATGAACGTCGATTGCCTAACAAGTTTGACACGTTTGCATTTCAGGATGATCTTTTGTTTCTTAAAAGAAAATTAGAGCTAGAAACACGGTGGGGTTGTGGTGTACTGAAAGCAATGTTAAGATTACTTTGGATGGAAAATCAAAGTATTGGAGTATGATTATGCCAAACTTGCATTTGATCATTTAAATGTCACCCCAATAATAGAATTTCTGACATATGATTCATGCCTGCAAGCTTTTTCATTGAGAGATATGCTTGATACCTTGATAGCAAAAGGTCTTTTTTCTCTTTTCACAGCTCAAGCTTATGAGAAAATTGTCGTTTACTGTGATGTATTAGCACGCAAATCCCTCACGGCTGTCATAGGCATATCCGGGCTTGAAAAATCAGTCCATGCTAAGCGGGCTGGGCCGGCGTTTCGGGCCCCCTATTTCCTTCGGCTATCTCAGTATATGTTGCCAGTTTGGTTCATATTTGAGCAAAGTCCCAAATTTGAATCACTCATTAAGGTTCGAACCTTAAATGGGGCAACGTGATTATGGATTAGTAGAGTATTTGATAGGTTAATTTATTCAGTTAGGCAACTTCCTTGAATTAAAAAAGCAAAAAATATGTACAAAACATAAAGCCTAACCCACTAGCTCCAGTAAAAAGTCCAAGTCTATTGCCTTTTCTTTCCTTGGATATATATACATCAACGATTCTTAGAAAAGCAGTGTCCTTTCAATTTAAATCACTCACTCGGTTTTACGTTTGAAATGCAATTTATTGATTAGTACAATACTTGATGGGCTGGTTTATTCCATTACGACACTCTCTTGTATTGAAAAGGCAAAAAATATGTATAAAATATATAGAACTTGATACATCGGACTCATAGATATATAAATACAGACCGTCCTTACAAAAGTAAGGTCTTTTCGACTTTGAATCATTTGCTTGAATTAAGGTTCACATCTTATGTGATATATACAATTACGGATATTAAAAAAATAATAAATACGTATAAAATTATATAGAGCCCAGCTCACTAGTTCTAACGAGATAAATCTAGAACCTTTTTGTCTTTTTCTTTGGATGAAGATATATAAGTACCTCCAATTCCTGCGAAAAGCAGTGTCTTTTCAATTTTGGTTACATAACTGACATCATAAACCCATTCATGGAGACAACACTCCCCTTCCCCTCTCTCCAAGATATGCAGGTGATCACTCTCGACTCGATCTCTTTCCTAGCTACAGAAATAATCCTCGTATCGACTAATATCGTTCTCCCGTTCCATTAGAGGAGAATCACAATTCGGACACACGAACCACATGATCTACTTTCACACAGCTTTGAGCCCATGTTCCATTTCAGGAGGAAAATGAAAGTACACTAGACCGTTGTCCTGCTTGAGAAGTTGTCTTTTTCCCAAAAAGAGGCGGTCTTGGTTTTTTTTCCTTTCTCTCTTTTGTTTTCGGTTCTTTTTCCTCGTCATCGAGTTCTTGCTTCGGAAGAATTCGAGTGTGTCGTCTGTCAGGGTTGTGATTCTCCTTTGGTGGCGTGCGAACGATGACAGCCGATAAGAGGGTTTCTCTGTGTCTAAAGATTGAGAACGAGACGTGGGTTTTGATCGATTCATGCTCCGCCGCCGTGATTCATCGTCCAGCGACGGAGCTCCGGCGGACTTTGATCTCGAGCTATGAAAAAACCCCTAATTTACGAGCCTGCAATTTGACCCTTTTATCATTCGGTTGCAAAGTTTTGTACTTTAGCTCTTTTCTTGCCGGATTGTGCGCGTAACGCTTAGCAAAGATGCTTTACGATCATTCCTTTTTTATGGGTAACATGCTTTACGTTTGGGAGCTCCATGGATGTTTATGCTGATTTGCTTGGACTCACTCTTTCTCTTTGCATTTATGTATCTGGGTTTGTAGCTAAACTTGATTGTTCGAAGGAGTTCAGCAGATGGAATGGTTAAGAAATGACACCTAAACGTTGGGCATATATTGCTTTTTGGGGAAGAAAAAAGAAGTCCAAGATTTAAATAAGCCACTAGACTCCACTGAGTGGAACTGATTTCTCTTTTTGCCCTCTCATCACGTGCTTGTGATGAAGCAGCTGAACATTGTGAAACTTCCCATTTATTTTTTGGTCCCCCTATTTGACTGAGCACTGTGGTCGATGAGAAGTGCTTGCTGTGATAATCTTTAATGAGACCATATCAAGATGCTTTTGTCATCAATTAAGGCATGTTTGCCAACGTTCTGGTTTTACTTATGTAAGTAATGGCTTTGGTATGAAATTGGTTTTGATTGGTGGAATGAAAGACAGTGACAGATGATTTCCCTTCAGGGATCAAGGTTGCGCTAGTAATAATACTTTTGATATGCCTGGGATCTTCTGCTAGTTGTTGTTGAGTTAACTGACTTATCATTGCTTCAAAGATGCATGATTTTATTGCTGAGACTAGTTTTATAACATCTTCTGAAGACATAATTAAAACAGTTCATCCTATTTCTGTGTAGTGTTCTTTACTAACGTCGCCCTTCAGCATGTTGATCATGATTTTCCGGTGATAAATTTTTTAGCTTCCTGTATTTGAAAATACAAAAGTTAACTGGAGTATTTCCTGATGACACGATTTAATCTAGCACTACCCTTTGCTTTCTTTGCTTTATTTTATATGTAAAAGAAGGAATGATGTTGCATCTATTCAACTTGGTGCACACTTCCATGAGCCAGATCAATCTTTAGAAGCATATGGTTGGGAATATTTTGAATGATCTCATCATGGCCTCATGAAAGAGTTTGTCGTTAATCACGTTGCATAAATGATGGTAACGTCTTTCCTTTTATAATCCTACTGTTTTGTTGGTGGATGGCGATATTGTTTTTTGCATAAAATAAAGGAAACGACAAGGTTTGTGGCTGCTGGATATGGCGGGATCCCACGGACCCGGCATTCCAATAACCATCTAGAGGACCTAACACACGAATAACCGACAAACTGCATTGAATACTTCATTGTCAAGAATCTGTTTAGAGGAAATTCCTGCATGCTAAAAAGACTATGTCCTCACACCTTATTTTAGTTAGAATGGAGATTTTATCCTCGCGAGGGATCTTCATTGACGTCAAACTGAACCAGGGTTAAGCTCTGTCTAAAAAAGCACGTTTTACATGCAGTCATGCTTTTATTAATGGTTCATTCACAGTGGATAGCCAAAGAAACTATATAATTATCTACAAGCAGATTCTTGGAGAGTATATTCTAACTCTTTGCCATGTGTCCGTGCTCATGCTTCTTGGTTGGTTTGTTAGTCTTGCAAAATTCGAAAGATAATTACATTTTTATGCAGATCCATCTTCTTGCATAATGTGAGAGATCTATGACTATCCCTTCTTTTTCTCTGTGCTTGTAACGTGTCTTTATTTCAATTCAATCCTTATTACCATGAGTAATGATAACACTAAATACCTTGTTTATTCCCTATTTTTCTTTTGGTCACGGAGATTGGAGATAATTTGAGATATAAAGTACAAATATTTTGGTCATGAGTAACTCTTTGCCATTTGTCCGTGCTTTGATCACATCTTCCTTCTTGGTTGGGTCGTTAGTCTTCCAAAATTGTCGAAAGATAATTACATTTTTATGCAGATCAATCTTCTTCCATAACGTGTGGGATTTATAACTATCCCCTCTTTTTCTTTGTGTTTGTGAGTTTATGATGTGTCTGTTTCAATACAATCCTTATGACCATGAGTGACGATGAGAATAAATACCTTGTTTATTTCCCTATTTTTCTTTTGGTCATGGAGATTAGAGATAATATGAGATATATAGTACAAATATTTTGGCATTATGGATATTGAGGTAGCTGTGAAGAACATATTATTTAGTTTTTTGCAAAACAAGAATTACTCGTGTGCAATAGGTGGAGCAAGCAGTTGTATTCTGACGATATATTTGTTAATCTTGTCAATATGCTATGTGCTTCTTTCTGCCTGTAACTTGCTTGATTCATATTTTCTTTGTATTGCTTTTAGTGGGGATGTTTTTATTATTTATGGAGGGAATCGCAAGACGTAGATGAGGAAGTGGAACCAGTGTTTGCAACATAACAATTGCAGAGAACTTCATGTGCAAATGAAATTAATGCTGTCAATTTGTTTCAATTGCCTAATTGTACTTGAATGCGTAGTTTTACAGAGCGACCGACTTGCCTTGCTCTCTGTTTCTGCGTGTTTTACTCTTAAATGTCCTATAAGAGACTTGCTGGCTTTTGCAGCCAGTCGATTGGGATATATGATTGATGACCAAATTGGTCATCCACAGTATAATGCTTTTGTCATCAAACCGTTGCCTCTCATTAAAATGACCTCATGATCCCATTAAGATATATAAATATTTAGTACAAATCCATACTTGCCATTTTGAGCCAGGATGTCCTTCAGAAATACTCACTGCTCGTCTACAGGTATGACTGGATAACTTGCAATCTTGTAATGATGGTATCTTTTACTTCCATGTCACCTGAATAGAAAACACAACTGTATTTTTTAAAGGTTTGGGGAAGGATGTCTATGATAAGTAGCAAACCGTTTTTGTGTTTCCAATGGAAAGAGATGATCCTTAATGCAATCTTTTGATCGTTCTATATTTCACTCAACTTCCAATTCTTTAGGCTTCTCTCTGGCAGCACAGAGAAAAATCTGGTTGATACATGTATTTAAGGTTGGAGAGTCCGTCACTTCTCTGAGAGTCTTTGTAGTTTTTTGATTTCTCTGGAGGTCTCTCTTGCAGGATTTCTTTGAGTCATCAAATTGATCGTGGATGCTACTTATCTGTAATCTCTCCTTTTGTTTTCTTTCCTTCTTTATTTTCTTTTTTTTTTTTTGGTGGAAGTAGTAAATATATTGAGCTTTAAACCAACCTATACAAAGCAATCACAGCACCAAACTTACACTCAAAATGACATACCATTTTGAGTGGAAGGGTGCCGAGATGTAAAAGGACGGCCACCGAAGGGCACTACAAGCGAAAAGGCTACACTGAATCACAACAAACCAACCAGCCCAAAGGAAACAAGCAAAAACCGGCCAAAGGGGGACAGACGATCCAGCCCTCTCAGCGGGTGGCTTCAACGTCGACCGAAGAGACCCATCGACCAAAGAGATGGTCTACCGCAGCACCAGAAGGACCGCCGGCCACCAGCCTGAAGTTAGCTACGACGTTGAGAGGGAGGTTCAATCTCCGTGGAAGAGAAGATGATGGGATCAATACCCCAGCTGCACTGCAGTCTCCTATTCCTTGTATTATTCTCCACATTTCTGAATGTGACAGCCTTGTCTCTGACAACTTTAAACAGGTGGTTCTTTATGGCCGGGACGGCCGGGACCACCAGGGACTCCTCTCTAAAAAGAATACTATTTCTGTTTTTCCAGATAATATGACAGAGAGCACCAAAGGAAAAATGGACAATGCATTTGTAGAACTCTTTACCCGAGAGCAAGGTTACGGCCCACCGGAGATTCTCACCCCAAGACCTATTGCGCCACGGAAGATTGCATCTGGCAGCCCAAAAGAAAGCAATGCCAGCAGTAACATGACAGCCAAAAAATAGATGGTAAATGGAATCCGGTGTGGTATTGCAGAAAGCACACGTACCACTATCAATCCTACCGTAAGATAAAAGGAGAGCTTGGGTAGGAAGTCTGCATTTGGCAATAAGCCAAAGATTTACTTGGTACCGAGGTGTAATGGAGTTGTTTCAAATGAACGCATGCCAATGGACCCGAGCCTTCTTCCATCTAATGGTCTCCCAAGCCGAACCTACGGTGAACAGTCCAGAAGACGTCTCCATCCAGCAAAAACGGTCCTGATTCTGAGAAAGGATCAGGAGGGGGTGGTCCCACAACTCCAAGATAGCCTTAGTAGCCTGGCCAGCTGTGGAGAAGAGATCAGCCACTGTCGCATACCTAGGTAGCCCGGAGCTATAGATGAGAGAATCCGAGAAGAAAAGGTTCAAAGGATCCCTAGGGTGCCAGTTGTCAAACCAAAGAGATGCCAAGCGGCCGTCCCCTATCTTCCAAAAGAAAGATCTCCGGAATTCACTTCTAAGTTGAAGAATTTTCTTCCAGGCCCACAAACAATGGGTAGGCTTCTTGGCGATCCAAAAGTTCTTCCTTTTTAAAAAAGTCGAGTGTATCCATTTGCACCACAATGACGCCTTATCAGAGAAGAGAAGCCAGATATGTTTGAGCATGGCTGCCTTGTTGCAAATTCCTTCTTTATTTTCTTCATGGCCTCTTATATTAAAAATCCTTGTGCCATTCTGGCTTCACTTGAATCAACAATCTTTTTTATTTTATTTTTAATATCAATTTGAAAAGATGAGCTCCAATATCTTTCAATATGAGTAGAAGATCATGTGATGAGATTTCTCCTTGGCTATGTGAAATGTACTCCTTTCTTCTCTTGCTGAGCATATATGAGCCCTGCTTGTATTCAATTTTACGGGTTGTCATCCTTCAACTGTTTACCCATGTCCACTCCATGGTGGAAGTCGAGGCTTTAGTATGTGGTCTGATTCTGTTCACTAATCCATGCTGTTACTCTTTAAGTTTAAACCCTCAGGGCTGATTCATGATGTTTCGAAACTCAAAAGGAGACGATGTCATTGCTAAAGGGATGAGACCCGACTGTAGCTAGCCTTGGTGGATTATGGGTTTGACATGTGAAGATATACCAATATGGCAAATTAACACATGCTTGCCCTCTTGGAGTTTCAGGTGCAGGAGTCCAGGTGGTTGTCCTCTTTGAGTTCAGCATGCAGGAGTGCCCGCTTGAGAGTTTAGCTGATTTTGTATCCGTCTGAGTCTTGTTAACCCTCCTTGTTCAGTCGCATACCTCCTATTGAATTTGAGAATCAACACTAAGTGTTGCGCAGGATATTCCAGAATGATGTCTCTTCTGTCTTATTTATCCGGCTTGAAGTGGTGCTGGTTTACGACATTGTCGATACACAAATGGCGTAGTTCTGGGGTGGGAGGTAATATTTGGAAATGCAAAAATACAATCGTCCAGTGAAACATAGTCAGCTTGCTGGTGAGGGTGTCTCAGCCGCTCCGTTGAGAAGTCGCTTGCTGCTGGGCAGGAGTCTGCAAGATCCTGAGACAAGTCGTTCAGAAAATTTACGAGGAGAGCCAGCAATTGAACATTGTGGGTCCTTGTTTCTGTTTAGATACAAAAGCTAGCATTCCCTTGTTGTTTGTTGATCAACGGGAAATCCGGGAAGTACCTCTCTGTTCCTCACGCTAACTAAAATTTACACCGAGCAGTTAGGGGAACAATGTCCGTCGATTGTATTGTTCCCCCCAGCCCATCATTGCTACGTCGTGTTTAGCAATCGGTGTAAATAAATGGATCGATGGTTTCATTTCATGATACTCGGATGTGCATTGAAAAACGGTGACAGTTGGATGACTTCCAAAAGCATGATGGTAGCAGAATTGAAGTTGAAGTTTAATCGCATGACGAAGGCTGCTAAAAGTTTCATTCGTCAACTAGCAATTGGTGAACCATCAACAGCTAGCTAGGCGTTCTTCCGTCTTTCATCATTTCAAAATGAAAAACAGTGCATATTTTCCTCCGTATTCTCTCCTGGGTTCCTTGTAGGAAAAGAAAGTACCCACCCAAAGCGGTAATCCTCTGTCCTTCTTCCAATCCAATGTCGAGCCAAAAGGAAAGAACCGCTGTACTACTGTCAAATGAAGCAAATGATTATTGCTTCCTTAAGAGGCAAAAGCTTGGTTTATGAGCAAATGGTACCGTTTCTCAATGGGCATTGGACGAGCAAAAAGCCTAATTGTTACTTTACTACTTTAAAGGGGGCAGTCGGCAACTCCCACATTATTACCGATGTTGATTTTCTTCATTTTAAGTTATTTAATTTGTTTTATGTCAATGCAACTCGATCAAACCCATGAACTGTTATCATTGATGCCCATGGTCCTCCTCATGATCTGCCCTTTTGTCCTAGGAAATGTCGCTCTCCCTTTTGTCCTAGGAAATGTAGCTCTTTCATTCTTTTTTTTTTTTAAATATGTTTTTTGGTTTCTTGTGTTGATGAATGGACACCGATTAGAAATTGCAAGGTCGATATTTCGATATTTGGAAAAAATGGCCCAAATTAAGCAAAATTGTTTTTAGGCATGCCCATCTGACAGAAACAATCATTAAGTAAATTACTTTGCATGCATATCGGATTTCCTTCGATGAAGCAATATAAAAAGGGCGCCGTCATTCTCGAATGGAAACGTGAAAGTTGAAACGGATCCTATCGAGAAAAAAGAAGACCACATAACATATTTGAAGCACAGGATGCTTCCTTTAAACTGCAGAAAAGCATAAATATATTTCTTAAGCAACGCATGTCACAGCCCCCACCCAAAGAGTCACCATAAAAGCTATTCCTTTTTCTTTTTTCTTTTCTTTTCTTGGTGTGTTTTTCCAGAACGTAGAAAGCTTTCCCTTTGCTTTGGTGCAACAAGTGGAAGCTTCGGATTGGCAATATGGGGGAATTCTGGAATGATGTGAACTGGGATTCAAGAAACCAAAGAAACTTTTAAGCTTTCTTATATAACAGTGACAGATGTGCATGGTGAGATTATGGATATATATACGTCAGTGTTCACGGAAGAGAGACAATCCCATGTACAGTCTGCAGAGCATTCCTTCCTCTGGGTGTTGAATTTTGTCTGTCCTTTTCTGTGTTACAGACTTATGTCTGGCCATTGAAAAATCTGAGAGCAACTCGAAAAATTCGGGGCAATTCCTATCATTGGACAGGGAAACAAGCAAAACAGGTGACTCTACATGTTCTTGTGCTCATCTCAACACTTGATAAACGCTAGGTGCTATTTAGACGTGAATTCCGATGTTGAAGAAAGTTGAGGCTTGATCATCTTTTTCCTGCAAGTAGTAAGGTGGTGGTGAATTTGGTGCGCCCCAATTTGATCTTATCTGGAGAGAGTGCACTGATTATTGGAAGATGAAGCAACTGGCAAGCAAGGTACCGGAGAGTGCGGTTCATGAGCCTTCCACATGTAGAGATGATACTGAATCCGATGCTGGCACCGAGCCCGAAATAGATGGCTCTCTGTTGTAAGTGTCTTGCATTTGCAGTGAGCTTGCCTGATAAATACATCTGTTTGTTCCTTCCATGTAAATTTCACCTTTGAGAAAAATTCACACAGCAATTGATATGTTCCATCTATTGATTGATTGTTCTGATTCTGGAATGCAGCAACGACGAGGCGAGGCAGCCCCTATCGAGGAAGATTCCAATCCCTTCTTCTAGGATTAACCCTTATCGCATGGTTATTGTAATGCGCCTTCTCGTGGTTGGATTCTTCTTCTACTACCGTCTGAAGAATCCAGTTCACGATGCGTACATGTTGTGGTTGGTATCTGTAGTTTGCGAAATATGGTTTGCTGTGGCTTGGATATTGGAGCAGTTCCCTAAATGGCATCCGGTGAACCGCGAGACCTATGGCGAGAGGCTTGCCCTGAGGTTTTGTTGTTCATTCGTTAAATTGTCCGCTGAAAGTTTCCCCTCCGCTGAGTTTATTGTTGCTCAAAAGTTTCACACGTTACCGATGTTGGCACAGATATAACAGGACAGGAGAGCCGTCTCAACTTCCTGCAGTTGATATTGTAGTCACCACCAACGATCCTTTAAATGAGCCTCCCCTTGTTACGGCCAATACTGTACTATCCGTTCTTGCAGTGGATTACCCAGTCGAAAAAGTTTCTTGCTACGTTTCGGATGACGGAGCTGCGATTCTCACATTCGAGACTCTACAAGAAACGTCCGAATTTGCGAGAAAGTGGGTTCCCTTTTGCAAGAACTACAGCATCGAGCCAAGGACCCCGGAGCAGTATTTCTCGTGCAATGTGGATTACTTGAAGAACAAGATTCATCCGTCCTTTGTCAAAGAGCGCCGAGCCATGAAAGTAGGAAACTTTTCTGGAATACATGTACAACAATTTGTCACGTGACATGGTTTTTTTGCATGTCAATGATATTGGAACTACTTGTGAATGTATACAGAGAGAATACGAGGAGTTCAAAGTGCGGATTAATGGGCTCGTGGCAAAGGCAAGGAAAATTCCAGATGAAGGATGGGTCATGAAAGATGGCACGCCATGGCCTGGAAATAACGTGCGTGATCATCCAGGAATGATCCAGGTTTGTCCCTCAGTTCCATCCACATATTTCCTGCACTGATGTCATCTTTGTGCTGCGTTAATAAATTTCATTGTGCATTTAAGGATGCCAACCAATATATACAAGATAATTTCCAATAGTGTATTTAAGATTCACGCCGAACCTGCTGTGGATTGGAAAACTCCCTCAAACCGGTAGATAATTTGTGCCGCCAAGCATTAAAGGATCATATTACTCTCCCTTTTGTGTCTCTGTTACGCAGCTAATGTTTTTTTATTCACTGTTCTTGTTCTTTGAAGATCTTTTTGGGCCATAATGGAGGACATGATGCCGATGGTAACGAGCTTCCCCAGCTGATTTATGTGTCTCGTGAAAAGCATCCTGGATTTCGACATCATAGTAAAGCTGGTGCGATGAACACCCTTGTAAGTCATAATTGCATAAGCTTAAGCTTTTCTGCCTTAATTTAGGGATCAAATCAACTGACTGGTATCAACCTTCGACAGGTTCGTGTATCAGGAATACTTACCAACGGACCTTTCTTGTTAAACCTGAATTATGACCATTATGTTAACAACAGCAAGGTACTGCAGGAAGCAATGTGCTTCCTAATGGATCCAAATTATGCAGAATCGGCTTGTTATGTTCAATTTCCTATGAGATTCAATGGGGTCAATAAGAATGATCACTATGCTAACCGCAACACCATTTTCTTCGATGTAAGTTGCACATCTTCTGTTTCCTATGTAGTCCATTAGTCATGATTTCTAAGCTTTATGCGCTCCATGATTGCCTTTTTTGAATTTCAGATAAATTTGAGAGGCTTAGACGGCATTCAGGGCCCCTTATATGTCGGTAGTGGGTGCGTTTTCAACAGGCGAGCTCTTTATGGTTATGAGGCTCCACGCAAGATCAAACAGAGAAAGAAAGAAATTGTCTCGACGTGTTTTGGAGGATCACGTAGAGGGAGTTCTACAGCAAAAAAGAGAACTGACAAGAAAATGAAAATTTCAAGCAAGAGTGCGGACCCTAACGCTCCAGCGGTCAATCTAGAAGATCCTCAAGAAAGGATAGAAGGTGGTTTTATACAGTTCCAGTTACTCTCGCTTATGACTATGAAACTTCATTTTTATCACCGATCTGTAAATCAACATTCAGGGTAGGGTGCTTTCTCATTGGCTTTCATCGTCTTTTGGGTCGTACTTTCTCACGGATTTTGAAGAAGTGATCTGAAAATGCAGTTTAGTTTAGACCCACATGATAATGAAACTTCTGAGGCCTGGAGCAATAGCTATTAATCCATTTAAGACCGTAACATGGTGTAGAAAAAGATTGATTCTGGCAAATCACCTCATAATGACTGAAGCAATGGCTGGCAAGTTAAGGTTGTCTCGGACTAGTGAAGCTAGATAATGATCATCCATGGAAGTTTTGATGTGTAGGTGATGGATACGAGGATGAGACGTCGCAGCTCATGTCGCACTTGAGCCTGGAGAAATGGTATGGTCAATCATACGGCTTCATCGAGTCGGTACTACTTGAAACAGGGGACATTTCTCAGTTCGCATCTCCAGAAGCTCTCCTCAAAGAAGCCATTCAGGTTATTAGCTGTGGATACGAAGACGGCACCAAATGGGGAAGCGAAGTATGCCTCTATCACCCAATTCTATGGTGGTTTGCTGGAACACTTTAAATGAACATGAGCTTTTTGCCCAGTATAAACAAAATGAAAATATTCCTTTGTGACAAAGAATGCTTGGAATCTACTGTCTCTGTGACCATGATGTCATTTTTGCAGATAGGATGGATCTACGGTTCTGAATCAGAGGAGTTCGTGACGGGACTAAAGATGCATGGCCGTGGTTGGAGATCGATCTATTGCATGCCGAAACGTGCTGCTTTTATAGGCTCTGCTCCCACTAACCTGTCGGATCGTCTAAATCAAGTTCTCCGTTGGGCCCAAGGTTCGGTTCAAGTGCTCCTTAGCCAGCATTGCCCCATTTGGTATGGCTTCGGTGGGAGACTGAAATTGCTTCAACGGCTTGCATATATCAATGCCACGGTTTATCCATTCACGGCCATCCCGCTGCTTGCATATTTCACATTGCCGGCTGTCTGTCTATTCACCGGAAAGTTCATAATCCCACAGGTACCCTTGATATGTATTGGATTGTGACCTCTCTTGACTCTCGTAAGTCGTAAGATGTTAGTTTTGGTAAAATATCACGTATTATATCCAAACAAGTTGTGATAAGTCGAAACTGCATCGTTATGTTCATTTGACGAACTATCCATCATATGTCTGCAACACGTAAATAGAGATCTAATGCTCCTGATCTGTAGCTTATTGTTTCTTTTCTCCAAATGCAGATCAGCATCATAGGCATTGTCTCTTTTATCTCACTTACTTTATCGATCATCGCCACCAACATACTAGAAATGAGATGGAGCAGGGTTGGGATTGATGAGTGGTGGAGTACCGAACAGTTCTGGGTAATAGGAGGTGTCTCGGCGCACCTGTTTGCTATCTTCCAGGGCCTGCTCAAAGTCCTCGCCAGAATCGATATAAGTTCACATACTTCTTCCAAAGAATCCAGCGAAAAGACCGACTTTCCTGAGCTGTACATGTTCAAATGGACGAGCCTGCTCATCCCACCAACGACCGTCCTAATCATAAACCTGATCGGACTGGTTGCCGGAGTGTCTAGTGCCATTAGCAGTGGGCATCATGTTTGGAGCATGCTGTTCTGCAAGCTGTTCTTCGCTTTCTGGGTGATAATTCATCTCTATCCCTTCTTCAAAGGACTAACTAGCAGCCAGAACAGAGTGCCAACCATCGTCATCGTGTGGTCGATTCTGCTGGCCTCTATCTTTTCCTTGCTCTGGGTGCACATCAATCCTTTTACAACCCGGGTGGTCGGCCCAAGTCACGAGCAGTGTGGAATCAACTGCTAGGTACCTTTAAAATCTTGCTCAAATCCGAGCGTGTTCAGAACGTCTCACCACAAATGTTCAGTTTGACAAATAGGCTATATGAGTGAACTTTCACTGTATAGAGTTTAGTGAATCTATTGATTTGTTGATCTTATACGGAAATGTAAACCTAGCATTATATGGCTGGGTTGCAGACAAGTTCCAATGTTGATCTTTGATAAAGTTCGGTTTTGTTTGAATAATGACTTGGACATATATGCATTGCAGCGATGCAAAATGCACAACTCTCAGTGTAAGAACACTTTTTTCTGTGTTTCTCATAGAAAAGATCGATTATTCACGTGATTCCGATATCTCCTTCGTTCAGGAGTTACGAATGATGAGCCATAAACCCTTTTTCTCTGTTCTGCTAGAAAAGCAGGCAACGGTCGCGAGAAAGTTTTGCAGTCCATGCAGCTTTTAGGAAAGCAGCATGATTAGATATTATGAGAGCTATGGATTTGGAGGCTTTAGTATTACTTCTCTTCCCATCAAAGAAAGAGACGGTATAAAGACTCTTCCTCACTATAGTCACCAAAAGAAATATGGTGAGAAGTATTCTAGAAAATAGTGAGATGAGAGGAGACCATAAAGGTATAGACTAGGCTAAAATCCCACTCCAATTCCATAATGAAAAGTCTAACTTAAAACCCCTAAATTGATAAGTGGAGAAAAATCATGTTACAAAAAAAAAAAAGGATAAGTTTATCATAAGTCCTAAAAATTATCATAAAAGTGTAATTGAGTTATGCAACTTTTAAAAATGGCAATTAAGTCCTAAATCTTGTCACGAAAATGTGATTGAATCCTAAAACTTTCAAAAAGTGCAATTAAATTCCAAAACTTATCAAATGTATTCACTCAAGTCCTTTCGTAATTTACACTTTTTGAAAGTTTTGGAACTCAATTGCACATTTGTAACAAGTTTTAGAACTCAATTGCACTTTTTAAAAACTTTAGAATTCGATTAAACTTTCGTGACAAATTTTAAGACTTAATTGCAATTTTTGAAAGTTTTAGAATTCAATTTCACTAAGTTTTAGGGCTTCTAATGCATTTATCGAGCATGCTAAAAATAAACATTCATTCTTTTGGCGAAGTGGATTAGGACCTCCATTTGGAGTTTCGAACATCAAATCATCATGGGGACTCAAACGCTCAAGATAAATTTGATCGATGATTGATCACACCCTAATATTCCCTGAAATTTGACAAAAGGGTCTCTATATCTCGCTTTGCTTTTCGATAAATTTTATCGTTAAAGAGATATACATAGAGATAGATATACATAGAATATCTAATCAAGAGAGCACCAAATGAAGTTAGGATTTCCAAGAGTAAAATGACATATTTCGTGTTGTTATTCCAGTAGGACCTCTGATTGCAAAGAGAATAAGTGAGCAATAGCTCAAACCAACTCTGCAACACCATTCACATATATTTTCAAACCTTGATACTGATCACGGGCACTACATACCCTCTCCCTCCTTTTACCCCCCTCCTATCTCCCTTAAACAAATAATAAAGAAAATGACTAAAAAAAAGAAAATAACTAAAAAAAAAAAGAAAAACTCACCGTCTCCCAGCAGCAGCCCCGCTTCACTTCTTCTCCGCTTGCTCCGGCTCCGGCGCCGCAGCGTGCTTCTCCTCCGGCGGCGGGAGCCCGCTGTCGATGCAGCTCCTGCACCGCCTCTCGACCCAGCCCTCGATGTCGTTATCCCCGCTCCCGCCGTGGTGCCGCCCTCCGCAGAGGCGGGCCACGATCCCCGCGACCACGCCGATGATCGTGATCGCCGCCAGCACCACCACCAGCGTCTCGATGGACCGGCGCGCGTAGCGGCCCGGCTCCGCCGCCGACGGCGGCGGGGGAGGCCCCGCTAGCGGCGTGTACAGGCCGTCGCCCGTCATCGGCGCCGGGGAGGCTCGGCGAATGGAGTTGTCGAGGACCCAAGCGAGAGCTTGTTCGGAGCTCAGGGACTGGAGTGTTCGGGGACGTGCATGCGAAGTAGACGACGCCGGGCGGCGATGCGAACGAGACCGTCGACTGCCGAAGCCGAGAAGGAAAGACGGCGAGAGAGAGAGAGAGAGAAGCGAAGAGAGAGAGATGGAAAATGGCAGCAGAGAAAGGCAGAGGAAAGGAAAAAAAGCGGTTTAACGGCATTGTTTCTCGGAAAATCGCAAATATAAATTTTTTTGTTAATTTCTGGATGAGAAATTTAAAAACAGCAACGAATTTTTTTATTTTTTATTTTTATAATAGTTTGATTTGAGCTGTTATCATTGGTACTTACATTCTTGTCGGACGTCAAGGCCGCTGCTTATGAAATGTATTTATTCAGTGGCACAATAAGAATACCAAACCAATTTTTTTTGTTTTCGGGAATAAAAAAGAATAGAAACGCGTTTGTATACGTTTTTTTTTTCCAAATCTATTTTTTTGTTCGAAACAAATTTGAAATAGAAACCATAAAACACTTTAAAGACAAATTTTCTCTCTCTATTTTCTTTTATTCTTTCTTTTCTTCTTCTTTTTTTCTTTATACTCAAACTGACGCCGTCGAGGGCCGACAACCTCGCCGGTGTCGCCGGCCCCAGGCAAGCCTTGCCGTGGCTAGGCGAGGCCGCTGGCCCTCGTCGGCCGGTCGCCACCAAAAGGAAGAAAAAAAGAAAGAAAAATACAATAAAAATATTTAAAATTAAAAGAAACAAAAAAGAACACAAATTTACCAAATGTTTTACGTGTTTTTTTTTTCTATTTTACGAACAAGTTTACTGCAAACGCGTTCTTTTGTTAAAAAATTGTTCCTCGAAACAAATAGTTTTTATTTTCGTTTTAAACAATTTTTGAGCAACGTTAAACGCCGCTAATGTCGCATCTAAGAATACCAAACCAATTGAGAAAGAAAAATAAAATTCCAAGAATGGACCATATGACTTTGTCGTTGATGTCTAGTATACTCATCGCTTTACTCTTCAACTTTCCTCTCCCTTTTTGAATTTGTAAGGGCAAACTATTACCATGTCCGTACCACCTTCGCTAAAATGACAAAAAGAAAAGGTACAATTTTATAATTAAATCGAATGCGGGTAGAAAAATTGTGTGGAGGAAAATTTCTCTCCTTATTTTTTTTGGTGAAAAATAATTATATTAAACTTTAACCAAAATATATAAGCGAATCAAAACTTGTACTCAAAATGTAAAAGAAGCATAATGAGGGAAAGGATGCCGAAAGAAAGAAAATAGAACAGCCAACGAAGGCACATTCATTCTGGGAAAAATGTAGAAAGGGAGAAAAATGTTAATGCCTTTAATTTAATCGACCCGGAATTACAAAAGAAATAGAAAATGGGAGAGAATGGGACAATCTGACATGTCAGCGGTGGGTTTTGGACTACTATTTGGCACCTGAGCGGAAAATGACTATGCTAGCCCCACGTGAAAATATCGATTGGCGGGTGGGGAGCTCAAGGCCCAAGTCGAGATTGTGTGTGTTACCTCTCTCTTTCATCAGAATCTTTGCCTTCTTGTCACCATCTTAGTGCATTTAAATGCGGGGGGTGAAATTTATGATTCGCCGAGGCATCATGTATTTTTATGGATTTTCACCGACACAACGGTCGGTAAAAACAAATCACAACCATCCAAGTCGAAATCTTTCGAAGGGGCGAGACGCCTTACATTTCAATTCGATGGTTAAAAATGACGAGAAGTGATCAAATTAGGGACCTTTGAGTTAAATATTTTTTTTTTTTTTTTTTTTTATAAATTGAGCGCAACCATCAATTATGGGGCCGAGTGGATCGCTTAGTGTCTAGAAATTTCTTAGAAGGTTAGGGGGCGTCTAGGCCATATAAAAAGATTTTCAGGCCTTGATGGGGTTGCTAGGGCCCAACCCAACCTAGGTCCAAAATGGGGCATGGCCTGTGACCTAATGGGTCGTCTTGAGCCCAAGCCAGCATGACTTGTTGCCCTGCCCTAATTCCAAATCCATAGAGATGGGGATATTGAACTGAGTTCTTCTTTTATCTCAAATGAAACGAATGCATTCCCAATCTATGATTTTGAGCCAATTCATTGGTTTGTATGTAATGAAAATTGAATGCTGAGTATTTTAGTAAAACTCCATACATTTTTTCTATGTATTTTAAAAAGCAAATTTTTTCTATATTTTTATATTTTTGTGTTACTTATGTTATAAATAAGGTCAAGCTCTTTTTTTTTTTTTTTTTTTTTGCATCTGTCCCTCTTTTCCTAACCCTTGCACTTTCAACCGAGGGTATTCTTGTCGCTTTATTAAAATAAACTCTGGAAGAAGCATTTTACATAAGTCGCCCGGTCAAAGCCCAAGGCCCATCAAGCCCGTGGAGCCGAAAGTAGGCTTTTCGGGCTGATAGGCCCATATCAAGCCCATCTCCGCAGTCCCGGACAAGCCCGGCCCAATAGCCACTGCTCGTCTTCTCCGCACAAAAACCCTAGCACCACCACCACCACCACCTATAAAGCCTTCCTTCATTCGCCGTCTCACTCTCTCAGACCCTCGCCAGCGCTCCCCTCGGCTCCTCGATCGCCGCCCCGTCCCTCGCATTCGACAGAGAGAAGAAAAACCATGGCGGAAAGAGGCGGCGGCGACCGTGGTGGTTTCGGGCGCGGGTTCGGCGGCCGCGGTGGCCGGGGCGACCGTGGGGGCCGGGGCGACCGCGGGGCCGTGGCCGCCGCCGCGCGCCGCGCCAGGAGGAGGAGAAGTGGGTCCCCGTCACCAAGCTCGGCCGCCTTGTGAAGGAGGGCAAGATCCACTCGCTCGAGCAGATCTACCTCCACTCGCTGCCGATCAAGGAGTACCAGATCATCGACACCCTGGTCGGGCCGTCGCTCAAGGACGAGGTGATGAAGATCATGCCCGTCCAGAAGCAGACCCGGGCCGGGCAGCGGACCCGGTTCAAGGCCTTCGTGGTCGTCGGCGACAACAACGGCCACGTCGGGCTCGGGGTCAAGTGCAGCAAGGAGGTGGCCACCGCCATCCGCGGCTCGATCATCCTCGCGAAGCTCTCGGTGATCCCGGTGAGGAGGGGCTACTGGGGGAACAAGATTGGGAAGCCGCACACCGTGCCGTGCAAGGTCACCGGCAAGTGCGGGTCGGTCACCGTCAGGATGGTGCCGGCGCCGCGGGGGCCGGGATCGTGGCGGCCCGCGTGCCGAAGAAGGTGCTCCAGTTCGCGGGTATCGAGGACGTGTTCACGTCGTCCAGGGGATCCACGAAGACTCTCGGGAACTTCGTCAAGGTATGTCCTTTATTTGAGCTTGGTTTTGTTCTGTTTTATTGTTCAATCGAATTCTTAGACCATGCTTTGATGATGATGCACTGGATGTTTCTGTCTTGTGAAGTGAAAGTGTGAAAATGGACTATATTTGAAGGCCTTTGACCTGTTTGAATTCTAAATGTCGAGTATGAGCTCGATGCTATGACCTGTCTCTGTGTAGTTTGCGTGTAGTAGTGATCATCACGAGCTTTATAAGCAAGTTCCACCCAATGGTGTCGTTGATGATCGTAAAGATTGGTCCTTTAGCTTATCATTGTCATGAATTTGTATGCAGACTCCATATGAAATTTGCACATGACAATCCATTGCTTATGCGGTATAGTTTTATGAGATGAAGTTGCCATGAAGTAGAACTAGTATGGATGTTTTCTTGCTTTACGATCAATCTCTGAATCTAGTCTTCCTCCCCAATATTACGCTGTTATGGTCCAATTGGTTATGATGCCAGGATTTTGCAATATTTGATTGATCCCGATTCTGTGTATTCCATTTACAATAGAAGTTCCCAGGGAATTCATAGACAGACTGTTTCCTATAAAAAAAAAGTAGTTGTTCTTTCATATCCTTATTGAGTTGATCCCACAGATACGTATAATTCAGAAGACTGAGTGATTAATACATGCAGTATCTCTTTCTTTTATCAAATGTCCTACCGGTTGACTCTCTTTGTAGAATAGTCGTTGTGTTGTTCGTCAATCCACTGCAGTCTTGACTTTCGAATGCATAGTTTTAGATTAAAAGAAACAAGAAGAAACATAGAATTTAACCAAAAGAGTTTCTTGAGGCAGGGTTGGGCGGACACGTAGGACAAATTTTGCTTTCTGTAGTCAATAAACTTCCATCTGAAATTTGCCTGATCTGCTTTCCTCATGAATGGCCTATCCTGTACTTTGTCTATGTGATGCCATGGTGTTGAAGTGATATTACGTGGTCATGGAATTTTGGCCTTCCATTTTTCTTACATTTTATTTCCTGCGATTTTCCTCAACATACCTTGATCAAATATTTTCTCTAATTTGAAGATGTCTGTGTGTGCATTGAGACTGTGCAAGTTCTTGTAGAGTTCAGTAACGTTTGGTGCTCTATGTAAATCTTGCTTATCTGCAGGCAACCTTTGATTGTCTCCTGAAGACTTATGGCTTCCTTTCCCCCGATTTCTGGAGGGAAACAAGATTCATAAAGTCTCCCTTCCAGGAGTACACTGATCTGTTGGCGAAGCCCACCGGGAAGCTGCTCGTTTTGGATGATGCCGAGAGGATTGATGCCTGAAGTAGCTCTTTGGCGGCTACAAGTCATGTAGTTCGCATCAGCAACTTTTTACTTTAGATTGTTTTGTGTTGTTTGTCTTCACATTTGTACGACATTCAGTGCCTTTTTTGTTATAATTTGGATTGAGAATTGGATATTTGGTCCATACTAAAAAAGATTTTCCAGAGCTTCTCATCAAATATCTGGCCGTGGTTTTGATTGCACGAGTGCGCGTGCTCATTCAACTCGGCGAAAATCCAATCTGCCGTGCGGAGGGAACTTGTCATGTGGGAAAATCTGTTATAGATAGGGAAAGGCCGAGCCTAAATGATAGGCTCAGCCAAAAATGCGGAGATGGTTTGAGTTGGGGACCTGCTGTTTGGTTTATACTTTGTTCAAGTGTAAAAAGGTAACGAGGTTTTGTCCTCTGATGTCCAATAACTACAAGAGCAATTAATTTCCGTTGCAATCGGTGAGCAACACAGTTTAAGATTAAGAAGCAAACTCATATAATTGCGCTAATCGTTTTGATTCTAACTTACGTGCTGGGTAAGCTATCCAAAACTCTCCTCTAAACTTTTGGTTTTATGCGTTTGTTCCTTATAACTTGTATTTTGTGTTTTCATTAGCCAGCCGCTAACGCGTCAAGTCTCTGTTACCGAAATTCGCTACAGTTCACTTCTATCGCTCAGCAGACCGTCGATAGCAATAACGAAACACCGATGAAAACGAGGAAGTAACGTTTTGAGGCTACCGCTCGAGTTGTCTTGCACTTTTGACTTGAAGAGGTGCGGAAATGTGTTACGGTTGTCCTTCATCGAAGTTACTAAAAGTGAGCAAAGAGCATAGATAACAGGTGGCTTTGGAAACCCACTAGGCCCAAGTCTGTCATGCGACAACGTCAATAGTTTCGCCTCTTTTCGAGCCCAATAGGCTCAATGGATCCTCGGGGCACCATTGTCCTTTCTCACACTTTTCTCCACCCAATTCCGTATGCATGTTTAGTTCCCTAATTCAGCATGTCCTCTAGATAAACCATGGTTCAAAACCGGTTCGGTTTTCGATCCTAAACCTTGAACTTGGTCGGTTCTAATATGGAATTACCAAACCGACCGAGACTGGTTTCCCATTTTCAGAACCGACATTGGATGTGAATGTGAACCAGCTTTAGATGGGTAGTGTAAGGTTGGTTCCGGCTAGGGGTGAGCATCAGTCCGGAGTCAACCCTGGACCGACTCTGGACCGGCCCAACCCTGCCGATCCTGGTCTGATTCCCAATGAGACTGGGTTGGTCATTGGTTCTATAATTCCTGAACTAGCACTGTGCGGGTTGGTCCTCTATCCTTAAAGTTCCGGGCCGGTCCAACCCGGTTCAACCTGGACCAACCCTGACTATATATATCTAATATATTATTTATAATTTTTTTATATAAAGAAAACCTTAAAATAAATGGCGTCAACAACATTAAACAGTTATTTAGTAAGGAGTTCAAGTAATTTTATATTGTTATTTAATAACTTAGAATTTTAATGATTTTTACGGCGTCAATAGTCATAATTTACGAATGAGGAAAATATTTTTGCCAGAGTCCTCACGGCATCCAAAAAGACATAAACAACTCATTATGACATCTTACTATAATATTCGTTCTCTTCTATCTTAATTGTCATTTTAGTCTTCAATTTGCTAAAATCGAAATAAATAACTTCTCTGCTCGCCACTCGACATTCGCCTTGCTCGCTTTAGGTCACTCGTGCCGCTCGTTGCTCGATGCTCGCTTAGTTTGTTGCTCCCTGCTCGACATTCGATACTCATTCTGTTCGATGCTCACCCCACTCGACCCTTATCGTTTGCTTTTCTTAGCTCACTTTGCTCATCATCGAACCCATTGGGTCGGTAAGGTCCTTTGTTGCCCTTTCAATGAGTATAGAAAATGAAATAAAAAATTATTTGTTGGTTTTGGGTTGACCTTGAAACCGGACCAAATCCAATGTGTCAATCTGATCCTCAATCGTTTTTTTAAGGAGTACAAAAAATAAAATAAAAAATTATAGATTGGTTCGGGGTTGACCTTAGAACCGGACCGAATCCATTAAGTCGGTCCTGGTCCCTGGCCCCAAGCTCAATAGGGTCGGTCCTCGGTCCCAAAAATTGAGAACCAGCACTGTGCGGGTTGGTCCTAGGATTTGGGGGTGAATCAGCCCAACTCAGACCATACTCACCTCTAGTTCCGACCTGTTTCCGGGTTGAACAAGATTATTATTAATTGGGGTCAAAAGTGAGTCATTTTAGAAGCACAGGGGTTGAAAGTATAATTTCTCAAGAGATATGCATAACTCTGCAACCAAACACTCCGAAATGCCCCCTCCAAAACCCTAGCTCTCGCGCCACATATATATCGTATCTTCCCAGTCTCTTCCTCATCCATCAAACCCTAGCTCATTTGCTTCGTCACCGCTACCTCGCGAACCCGAGAAACCACGATGGCGGAGAGAGGAGGAGGCGACCGCGGCGGCTTCGGCCGTGGATTCGGCGGCCGCGGAGGCCGGGGCGACCGCGGGGGCCGTGGCCGCCGCCGCGCGCCGCGCCAGGAGGAGGAGAAGTGGGTGCCCGTCACCAAGCTCGGCCGCCTCGTGAAGGAGGGCAAGATCCACTCCCTGGAGCAAATCTACCTCCACTCGCTGCCGATCAAGGAGTACCAGATCATCGACACCCTGGTTGGGCCGTCGCTCAAGGACGAGGTGATGAAGATCATGCCCGTCCAGAAGCAGACCCGGGCCGGGCAGCGGACCCGGTTCAAGGCCTTTGTGGTGGTTGGCGACAACAACGGCCACGTCGGGCTCGGGGTCAAGTGCAGCAAGGAGGTGGCCACTGCCATCCGCGGCTCGATCATCCTCGCGAAGCTGTCGGTGATTCCTGTGAGAAGGGGATACTGGGGGAACAAGATTGGGAAGCCGCACACCGTGCCGTGCAAGGTCACCGGCAAGTGCGGGTCGGTGACGGTGAGGATGGTGCCGGCGCCGCGAGGGGCCGGGATCGTGGCGGCGCGGGTCCCGAAGAAGGTGCTCCAGTTCGCTGGTATCGAGGACGTGTTCACCTCGTCTAGAGGGTCTACCAAGACTCTTGGAAACTTTGTGAAGGTATGGTCGTTTTGCGTGTGGATATTCTCATGCCGTATTGATTGGATTTGCTGTCTGTTTACACCGGGTGATGCGCTTATTTGGTTGCGGCTAGTTGTTTGATAAGTTTGGTATGGATGATGATAGCTTCTTTGTAGTTGAGGTTTGTGAGATGTTCGTGCATACCTTGCCTCTGATACATTTGGGATTATACTTGGGAAGTTCAAGGCAAATTCATTGAAAGTGACTGATGTTATCTGCTTTGCCCTGGTTTTGGAATTACTGAGGTGGTCGGTCCTGAACTCCCATAGCTTATCATCTCCGTGAAAGCAAATTCAAACTCGGCATAAGTGTGTGATTCTGACTTTGCCTCATGAAGACAATGAGAGAAAAGGAGGGGGAGAAGGGGGGGGTGGGGGTGGGATAATGGCTTAAATTCTGATGCGGTGTCTTCGGAATTAAATTAATGTGAAATATCATACTGCTTGTGCATTTATTTTCACGTTTGATCTTTGTGCCTTCTGTTTTTCTCTAATTGTGCAGGCTTGGTGCTCTCTGTTAGTCAGAGCGTGTGAAATGGAAAAAAAGTAGAAATAAATTTTAGAATCTACTTCTTTGAAAACAAAGAGAGAGTAGAATCTAACCGAGATTGGTTGTTTAAGGTTGGCCTTTTGGAGGAGATGAAATTTTGCTTGAACTGTGCCTGTTCTGCTGTGCTTCCTTTCCAAGTTGATTGATGGTGTCTCTGTGGTGGCCCATCAACTTGTCGATACAGTTCTTAAGTGATGTTTCTGAGTTATGGAAGTTTGTGCCTTCTGATGTTCATTTGCATTTCCTAGTTTCTGACTGATATCTCTATCGAGGTTTCTTGAATTCATATAGAACTAGTAGTAGATGCATTATGTTCATCTCACGAGGAAGGCATTTTTTATGTATCAAAAGTTAATTGGGTTCTATATATCACTCTGCTTGGTCTGTAGGCAACCTTTGACTGTCTGCTGAAGACATACGGCTTCCTTACTCCGGACTTTTGGAGGGAAACACGATTCACAAAGTCTCCATTCCAGGAGTACACAGATATGTTGGCTAAGCCCACTGGGAAAGCACTCATTTTGGATGACGCCGAGAGAATCGATGTCTGAGCTAGCATTTCGGTGGTTAAGAGTGTCTAGTTTTTGTTAGTACTTTTAATTTGTTTAAGATGTTATGTTTTTCCTTCTGAGATACCATGTTGCTACCTTAACGGGATAACTAGGCACTGCTTCATTTTGTGCTTTTTGTCTTGATTTTGATGAAGGTTGAAATACTGTGATAAATCTTTCAGATCTTCATATCGAGTTCTCGTTCAAGTTATAATTGTCTCGAAAGAGAAGGTCTTTTTGTGCTGGTGGCCGCATCTTTTTCCTTTTGAATTCTTTTCTACATTTCGTGTCTTATCTATGATCTACTTAAAGGGGAATTGCATTCTTAACAGAAGCTACAGTCGATGTCGAAGTTGAACACTCCAAAGGAAAAGGATTTTGCCTGTTTTCACTGGATGTGGTCTATTCCTGGATGGGTAGGATACAGACTTTGGATCTAGAACCTATCTTTGCTCTAATACCGATTTTGGAACCTGTCGGGTCGACCTAAGAACTTATATTTCTTTTGTTCCCTTTTCTGGATTGAGTTACAAATTCATTCGAAGTAAAAGATGAATAATAGAAATATCCTCTCTACCAAAAGCTACAATCCAATCCAAAAGATGATTCAAACATGCAACGTAAATCATTAATTATAAAATTCCATCCCTTATTAATACATTAAAATATTGCTTCAAATTTTAACCACCTGAAAATGTAACAAACGGCATAATTATATTTGCAATAAATTTATATAAAACTTCAATCTAGAGGTTAAAAATAGATTAGTCGGTTTGAATCTTGGGTGGGTGTTTACTCAGAACCAGAAACCAGATCTGTTTTTAGGGGTCTAGTCTGGTTCTTGGATAGAACCGATCTGGTCCAATATTCCTAATTATTGCTGGTCTTTAAACTAGCAAGGCTCCAATGACTTTTGACAAGTTTTGATAATTAAAAATTATGTGCCGGCTTCAGCCTTGTTAGACAGAAAATACACTGAAATGCTTGACTCAGGAAGTGAGAACTTTTCAATTCGGTCGACATGAGCAAAGACCCCCGGTTGCTTTCGTTTCCCTTGGGACGTGCTTGCCTCGGAAATTTTATTGTAGTAGTTAAGCATTCTACCTGCTCACGCCAAACTAAATTAGTTCTTGCATGATCATGCGCGGTTTAGGTACCTACTCCATCAAAAGAAGTTGTCGCAGTTTAAACAAAGGGATGTCGTCACCATGAGATGATGCGAGTCGGACGTCCTATCTCTTTTACTTTGTAAATTGCGGTCAAGAGATTTCGGACGGTGGCAACGGGACTGAATGGCCTTCGCGCTGCAGGGGCATGTAATCTAATATCCATTGCGTAACCGGGTTTTAGCATTCAAAGCCAGGTTGACTTGATGTTCTTGCTCTGAGTGATCTTCATGTGACATCCTCGTAGTGCTTTTGACAACTCAAGAACCCCAAACCTCTATCTAGTTTATTGTAGTGACTTGAACGGAGAATACAAAAGAATTCTTCGGGAAATTGACTCAGGAATGAGCTCATTGGTCTGACTTTAGGATTGTGTTGCACAGGTCGTCGGTTCTTAATCTTAGCTTTTTCGGGGGACACTACCTTCTTTTAACTAAGAGGTGTATTGTGAATTCTTGATGGTGGTTAAGGTTATACCTCATCACAACACAGGAGGCTGGAACCTTTATTGGGGCCACCCAACTTGCTAGGCAACCCTAATGAGCTAATGAAACTATACTTCTTATTTTAATGTGTCGGTGCCTGCACACTTCAACCGGAAATGATTGTTTTTCTTCCCCTTCAGGTCAAACATGGCAATTTTAGGACTCACCAATGTCCAATTTTATGAGGTCCCCAACTATTATATTCATCGAGGTGCGCAAGCTATCTCTACCTCCTTAGTTTAACGTTGGGGGACATCTCAACGAGAGGTTGGTGACAATCGGCTAATTTACCCCAACATAGGGTAAGCCCCATCATTTTGCAACTGAGGCGGGAGGACTCCTAGCCGTTTACCTGTAAGTTTTTTATTAAGGACCTGTTAAGGTCTGTTTTCAGGGACACTTTCTTCTTCTATTTTTAGGTGTGTCAGTTACCTCAAATCATCACCTTCTGCCCAGAAAAAAAATATAGCGGGAAAAGACGAGGAAAGCTCTCGGAAATCGGGTCAAAATCCGGGTCGTGTTTAGCCCTCTCCTTTGTTTTTTCTGGTCTTCGGTTTGGGGCGGTAGCGGCAGGGCCAAAAAACGAAGACCCGATTCCCCTCCAATCCAATCTCAGGAAGACCCGGCCGACGACTTCCCGGCTCGCTCCGTTCCGATTCCCTTCCCTTCCTTCACGCGGATTTCGGAATTCCTCGCGTCCACCGGGTCGCGGTCGGGTCTTAAATTCCGCGCAAAAGCCGCGGAATCGGGAGTCAAACCTTCGCTCCTCGCGATTCCTCGCCTCTTCTTCTTCTTCTCCTCCTCCTTCTCCGACTTCGATTCCTCTCCTCGTCGTCCGTCGGCGAATCCTCGGTCCCTCTTTTCCGGTCGGGGAGCTCGTCGATATTCCCGATGGGGACGCCGGAGTTTCCCGATCTGGGGAGGCACTGCACCGTCGACGACTGCAAGCTGATCGATTTCCTCCCCTTCACCTGCGATCGCTGCAATCAGGTCTCCTCTCTCTCTCTTTTGGTTTTTGGAGGGCTACGCGCTTGGTGGGAATTGCGTCCGTACGAGTTATCTGGTTCTTTGGTTTAGGATTCGGATGCTCCTTAGCTCAAGATCGTCTCTTGTCTTGATCTTTGTCTTGATTACGGTGCGTGACGGCGATAGCGAAATTGCTGGAGCTCAATGTTGGGCCGCTTTTGATTCGTTCATGAGTACAAATATTGGGTCGAACTGGTAAATCTAGCGCATTGGGTGTGGTTTGCCGTACCGAATGGAATATGGAAAGAGGAGTGGATGATCGGGGAAAGTGGGTCCGAGGGGAATGGGCTTCTTGCACGTCGAAGTTAATTTTGGGAGTATGAAGAGCTGCCTGCATACGTAATATTCGCGGATCTGCGTCCGGGCATGAAAAACCTGTTAAAGAGCGAAAGGGAAAGTTGGGATGAATCTAATACCTACGTAGGAAAAGGAACATAGAATGGTGTTTAACAGGAATGTGAGTGCACAGTGAATTTGCTCGATTCTGGAACAGCTAGTTGCCTGCGTGTCGAATTGGTTCAGGGGAAGTGGGCACTTGTTAGTCATAGATGAAGATGACTCTGGAATTAAAACGCTGAAGTGGAATAAACGAAACATTAAGTGTCGAGCAATGTGTTTTTATTCATATATTTCTCATGAGTGAACTATTTGTTTTTATAGCTAATGACATCATGAATGTCGATCATTTGAGGTAGAACTGACCGAGTGGGGTAACTAGCTAGACATCGATATATAGATGATAGGATGCATCCGGCGTGAGATATTATGTGCATGTCAAGATTCTCTGGAATCAGACGAGTTACCATGGTGGAGCCATTAAGGTCCTCTGCTCACTAGATATTTGCTCTTAAGTCTAGCGGAATGTAATATGCGTTTCTTTCTCGTTTTCTGTTTTCCTCTTCGAATTAGTTACTAAAAACAAGATAAGTCCCCCTCTTCCGATTATTGCTTACCAGTTGCGTGGTTTTTGTATCTGGTCACGTTTATTGCCTCTTTCGGCTTGGTGCATTCATCTGATTTATGAAAATACATGTGGCTGTAGGTATTCTGTCTGGAGCACCGGAGCTACATCAAACATCGATGTCCGAAAGCTGACAAGAAAGATGTCACAGTTGTTGTCTGTCCACTCTGTGCGAAAGGTGTCCGGCTTAATCCCGATGAAGACCCAAATATCACTTGGGAGTCCCACGTTAATATAGAGTGTGACCCCTCAAATTATGACAAAGTCACAAAGAAGAGAAAATGCCCTGTACCTGGTTGCAGGGAGATCCTTACATTTTCAAACACAATTAAGTGCAAAGACTGCACTCTGGATCACTGCTTGAAGCACCGGTTTGGTCCAGACCACAATTGTGCAGGTCCAAAAAAGCCAGACGCTACTTTCCCCTTTGTCAATTTTTTGAACAGGAGTAAAAAGGAAGTCTCAAAATCAAGTGGATCTCCAGCAACATCTTCCAAGTGGACGGCGAGATTTCTGAATGCTGCTTCAACAGTTCGAGCCTCAACAGAAGCAGGCATGGCAAAATTGAGTAATGAATTAAACCGAACATTGCAAATTGCGAAGGATGGGGTGGGGCATAGTGGCAGCAGCGTTAGCAGTGCTGGTAGTGGAAGTGGAAGTAGGCAGCCAGAGGAGTGCCCACAGTGTGGTGCAAAGTTTTCATCCGTCACTTCTCTCATAGAGCATGTGGAAAAGGTCCACGAGAGCAGTGGTAACCGTGCCCCTGTTCGAAAGGTTACGATTGACGTATGCCCCAAGTGCAGTAGAGGATTTCGTGATCCCATTTCTCTTGTGGAACATGTTGAAAGGGATCATGGTGGTACTTCAACAGCTTAGCTATCCTTTGTGACGTTACAAAAGCAACATGTCTAATGAGAGATCTTGGGAAGTTATTCTTTTTTCAAAATTTTAAATTATCGGCAAATGTTCAGTTTGTGAATGCGTCGGACCTATTTGTCTGAGGCCTCATTTGTGACTGTTCTGCAAAGTGCACTGTTAATTGTGAGGGGGCCGTGCAAAAGGAAAGGTGGAGGAGTGGGAAATTAGATAGAATTTTGAGCTTTTTGATTGTGAACCACTCTCTGTTAGTTATGCAAACAACTATTTGATGTGGCTTTCCCTTCATTGATGTTTTTTCTGTCCGATGAGGAAATGGAGAGACAGAAGCATGCCAATGCAGTCTTGCTGGGAAACAATATTACCCCAGATTCTGTCAAATAGCGCCCTACTCAAATGTTGCAATTTCTAGTATATGGCGATTTTGCTCTGTGATACGTGAGTATTCTGACAATCGAAGTTTGGCTTAAGAGGTATGTTTGGGTGCTTGTTAATGTGATCGTTTATTTCTACGCAATATAAGCTTCCAAGCATCTCGTTCGTCTGTGATAGAATGCTGCCTTGACAATACTTTCAATCATATTGGAAGAGAAGTTTCTGGACCATGTCATCTCAATTTTCCATTAGAAATGCACATTCTTCTCCCTCACAAATCTCAATTCTAGAGCAACATTGACATTTACACATGCATTTTTACTGATGCTTCTAAACTTATTGCAGATGTGGACTCAGCATGTATTTTCAGCTCAGCACCCTAGATTTGTCACATACTTTAGGAAAACAGTGAAATGAGTTCTTGTAGCTGTCGGAATAATTTTATGCTGAAATGATTGTTGCTTATGAGTTGGATCATGCTCGTTTTGACCACTCCACTGTCCATCCTTATATTATCACCCCACTTCTCTGCCTGATGATTCTGAGTCTGGAGCACTCAAGTGCTTCCAGTTGTGATAGTGGCTTTCATGGCTGGATGACTTTCTCACTCTCAAACTCTTTTCATGGTCATTCACCTTCTTCTTTGGCAATACCTGGCTTGACTTTGCTTTAAGGAGCAGCAAGCAATCAAATCCATCTTGCCTTTTGGAACTCCTTTTGGCTTTGCAAAAGGCGACGGCAGATAATGAGTTAGTGAGTCCAATTCGACGTCCAATTCGACTTCGGCCCCGGCTCACACGAGTTGTGTTGTTAAATGCACGTACCGTCCGATCAAGGTAGCAGGTGAAATGCAAGGATTTTCTTAATTCTGGTACCAGGCTTTTCAAATGGATTACAGATGAGCAAGCTCCTTATGCGGGGGGTGCCCTCTGTTTTATTTTTGTCAACTCCAGTTTGAATGCGCAAGCTCTTGTCTAATTCGCAACGAATTCAAACCTTGGAAAATAAAAAAATTAAACAGATCCTGGATCTCTCTCTTTTTATTTTATTTTATTTTATTGATCAAGGCTCTATACAGTTCATCTCCTACCTCACCATGCACGGCATCCCATGCCCTGCATTAAAAGTCGCCATTTCTAGATTGCAACACGAACCATGTGTACGAAAAAGAATCTAAGTGCATTGATATGAACTGCACGTTCAAGATTCTCATGATTGAATTCACCTTGTCTTGATCTCCAGAGTTTACTTCACCAGCTGTATGATTTCCTGTTACACTTGTAAAATTTTTATGGAATTATTATGAATAGAACCTTACTGTGGCAGTGCTCACAATTTCAATAATTTCAACATTTTGAATTTCCCTTTTGACCCAAAAAAAAAAAATTTCCCTCAAAAAAATATTTTTTCCAATAACAAGAAAAATACTTTGCTGGCCTTCGAATTTCCAGTTTGATAAATAAAAGGTATTTACCTATGTTTATGTTCCGGCAAATTTTATATTTAAGGGTGTGTTTAGATAAACTTTTACTTTTCCCTATTAATCTAATTCAAATGTTGTGAAAGACGCATTTTCGATTCCAAGATTTTCTTCATCGTACAAATTTTGCTATATGAACTCACATGTAATTTTCTTTGATTTTTGTTTATAATTTTGGGTCATATTGAATTATGCCGTGGAGAAACAAAAAGTTGGCTGAAGTTCATAAACCAAATGACGTCAGGCGTTGTCCAGCTGTCGACTGTCAACTGCCAAGACAGCACACCACGACAACAACCGCGGCATCGTTCCCGCGAAAACCTGCCGTTAATTCAAACGCACAGAATATTCACAATAACCCCAAAAATGACCAAAAAAAAAAAAAAAAGAAGGAACCAAAACTAAAAAAAGATTGAATTCTTTTTTGGGTCGGAAGAAAAAAAGAAATCGAAGAAACAAAATCATCAGCTGTGGGTGGCCTTCCACAATGATGTCGCGTGAGGCCCACACATGTCGAAACCGTTGAATGCGTTTTATAGGCAATTTTCAAGCGCTTCGGCAGGCGCCCATTCGAATCAAGATAGGAAGAGAGAGAAAGAGAGAGTTTTGCGGGTGCCACATTCCGCCATCGCCGAGGAAATTTGCAATTTTGATCGCTTGGGTTCCAAGGATTTCCTGCCCTCTCCCCCTGCTCTTTCAGTGATTTCCGAGGTATCCTTCTCCTTCTCCCTGTCTCTCTCTGTCTCTCTCTGTTTCTCTCTTTTTCTTGTTTCAATTACGCACCCACGTTCTATCACCCTTTAATTTTTCGTTTGTCATTTCCGTTTTTCCGATGACAATCTTGTTCATCTCTCAATGCGCTGTCTCGCCGAGTTCTTGGTCGGTGTGATCCTATGTCGAGCTTCGTTTGCTCGTGCATTTCGCCGAAATCTGGGGACGTTCAAGCTCGAATGGGTTCATTGATTGATGGGTTCTTTTTTTTTTGTTGTTGTTGTTGTTGGTTTTTCTGATTTTGGAAATTCGTGTGTCGGCATTTGTTAGGGGCTAGCCAGAAGTGACCCTTAGATTGATGATCGTTTGCAGGGTGCTTGTTGAACCGAAGAGGTTACGCGCTCCGTCTCGCCGCAGCCCTTTCTTTCCCTTCTTGCGCGCCAACCGTATAAGCTCTGACACTGGTTCCGCAAGGGGAAGAAGGGTTGTGCGGGGACCGAAATTTTCTTTGAGATTTCCAGCAGCGATTGCACAGGGGATTTTGAACAACATGAGTGTTATTTCGGGCGTGATCTCCAGGCAAGTTTTGCCTGTTTGTGGCAGTCTTTGTTTCTTCTGCCCAGCGATGAGGGCGAGGTCTAGACAGCCTGTGAAGAGGTACAAGAAGCTTATTTCCGATATATTCCCGAAAAACCAGGTTAGTGAGCTTCAAGCTTGGTTTCCACTTTTCATATTATGGGCGTTAGCAAGCGATGGTTTTGCAATTTATTTGCTGATCAAGACTTCAAAAGAAGCTTGCTGGGCTTGCTCAAATGGATGCATACATGGGTTTTAAGACGACATCAAACTTTCAAATTCAGTTGGTGTAGCAAAATTAGCAAAATTCTCTTTTTTGATCAAGCTTCTGGTTGGCATCACTGCAAAGGGCTTTTTAATTATTATTCCATTTTCTCTCTGTATGAGAAAATCATCACAAAGGTCTGGTAAGCAAGAGCAGGGGTCTATGATTACCTAGACAGCAGCTATGCTGCTAAGCAAGCTTCAAATTAAGGAACCGTAATTTCTGTCAGTTGCTTTACTAGATGCTATAAACCACGTGCTGTGTAACTCAACTCTTGATTAACATTGGAATCATCATCACCAAGATGAATCTGGAGGAAATAGAAGTGATCTTGTCACATATTGACAGATGTCAGGATAAATCGTTGAGATAATCTTGAATTATAAGATACCCTAGTCGTAGTTCCATCCACTGGGTGGCACATCTATGTTCATTTTTGTGCACAGGCAATGATGAGAGAATGAATGGTTGGAACTGATATTGGGCCTCTTTGCCACAGTAAATACCTTATTGGCCTCTTCTCAAAACAGATATTAGTGGCTCCATTGATGCAATTCTTCGTGTCAGTCCTTTTCAAAATTGAGCGTGGTTTCACTGCAATAAGAGGGACTTGCCTCTGGATTGCTCATATGTATCTTAACACAGTAAATATTTAGTACAAAACAAGAGCAGCAAGTGAGGGAATGTTACCTTTTTATATTTTAGAAAACCCAAATCTTTATTAGCAGTCGATATTCTTATTCTGTATCATGCCTTCTTCTATGTACTGTCTAAACGCATGTTACTTTGTATTATGACAGGATGAAGAGCCAAATGACCGGAAAATTGGGAAACTGTGTGAATATGCTGCTAAAAATCCTTTGCGTATACCAAAGGTACTGTCGTGGGATTGATAATGTCCTGATTTGCATTCTTATTTATGCTCAACTATGCTGAAAATAACTGGGCCATAATGTAGAACCATATATCCATTCAGCATTGTTGATCGTTTGGTTCACTTGATTGGATCGAGTTTTTGGTTGACTAATATCTGGTTGAATTGCATCTTTGACAAGTTTATTTTGTTGTAGAAGAGCTTTGCGCTTTGAATATTGAAGTTTGTTTGATACTTTAATGGAAATTCTGTAGCTTGTTATGGAACCTCTTGTATCAATTGCTCTACCAATTTTATGCAGCAAAAGAATTAGAAACTTTTTGATGATTTTTTCTGGATCATTTTGAACAAGCCTATGATTTGGCATGGACTTTTTCAAAATTAGAGCGTGGAAGCAGGAATATGGTTTGCAATCAAGGGTGGAGGATAATTCTTTTGAGCCAAAAAAAAAAAAAAAAAACCAAAAAGATTGGAGGGTAATCTGAAGCTTCTGATGTTCCAAAATTTCTGTCCAGTGGAGCTGTGAAACTGAAAACTATGTTGACAAAGGGATTCAAGATTGATGTTCATAGGAATATATGCCTCTGAAAAACTCACATAGAAATTAGACATTGCAGCTAAGGTGGCCTTTGATCAGAAAATATCAGGGCAGATGTAACCAATGAGAGATTTTGGAATTGTTTGACAAAAAATGGATGGAGCAATGACTCGTGAAAAATGCCATAATCTTTCAGCTAGAAGAAGCTTTAACTCTGGATGGGGGTGCTAAATTGAACTCTCAGATGTAATTAATGTGCTGAGGAAATTTGGCTGCTGATTCTTGGAATTGGGTTCTGCTTCCGTTGTTGCAAAGATAATCAAAGCAAATGGTGTCATTGTGGACAATGTCAAAAAGTTGGTCTTGCTAGTGTAATGTCTAAAGTCTGTAATTCTATGGTTCCCGTACGTAGGAGAGTTAATGGGTTTGGTTTCATCTCTGTGTTTGTGAAAACTTAATGATATTCTCAGCCCTCAGCAAATGGCTAATTTTTAGGGACCACTTGACAATCAATGACTATTTTCATTCCTGTGGACTCTAATTTGTTGAGGTGCCAAGCATGTTGACTTGTGTGGGAAAGGGAGAGCTCTAGAAAGATGATGCCATGCTCCCTCTCTTTATCCTCTGAATCATGGTAACTGCCATGAAATACAATCTAAACTTTAGAAGATAACTGTATCACATAGGAAACTGAAGGTTTAGATGCTTGTTGGCCCGCATTCTGGGGAATTGCCAGTTCATGTATACTTGGGGTTTTAGCATGGTTAAGGATAGAGAGTGCAAAGGTCATTGTTGACTGACATTGGTTTTTCTAGACAGCCATGCTGTATCAGTCTCAAGGAATAAGCACAATATTTTTTCAAAGTCAAACCGTCTCATCGGAAAACCTACAATTGCATCATTTGAGTTTTTAAATCCACAGGCACCGTTGATATGCAAATATGTCTGAAAAATTTTCGTGATTAAAATGGCAAATTCGTTATTAGACCTATTAGATCAATGAATTTAAAGAAACAAGGGCTGACTCACTTGGTGGGGGCCATTCTTTTTGAGGTTTTGTGTCTAAGTTCAGGTCTCTCCATCCCTTTGTCTGCACTATATATGAAAATATCCGATTGACGATTTGGAAAGAAAATAAATATTGTAGAATGATTCTTCAGACCTCAGGTTGGTCATTTTAGGTTACTGAAGTAAACTTTGTGCAGGATAATTAATTAAAATTTCAAGGCGCCTCTCATAATTTTTGGCTCGTCATGTATGCTCGATTTGGATATTGTTCGAAATCTTTTTCTTTTAATGTGTGGAATAATTTGCAAATTTCCTATGGAATTTCTTCTCCTTGTTAATTTTATTTGTCCTTGGCGCTGACAGGAAAAGTTATATTTTGCTTGCTGTTTATGTGTTTCTGGTGATTGGTTTATAGTACAAGGCTTACAAGTTTGTTTAGAAAATGCTAGACTTTATGCTTTATGCTTTGCCTTTTCATCTTGGTGATAGTTGCTTATTCTGAACAGATCACGAGCACACTTGAACAAAGATGTTACAAGGAGTTGAGAACTGAAAATTTTCGATCTGCCAAGATTGTCATGTGTATCTACGGAAATTGCTAGTTTCTTGTAAGGATCAGATGTGAGTTTGCCTTCCCTCAATACATTTCCGTTCTCTCTGTATGGCATTCATATACATCACTCAGCAATGATATCTTAGTATAGGTTTCGAGTACCTATAGCAGGGGCAGATTATCTGACTGTCCTTTAAATTATTGTTTTAGTTGTGGCCCTTCTTGCCATACTGTGAACAGTTCTCTGCAAAAAATTTGTTGGTTTGATTTTTGTATTTGATTTGAGAGTACCATAATGGAAGTAGGTGAAACTGTTGAGTTCTATGGTGGGGAACTCTATCATGCTTGTGCAGCTGAGTCTCAGGGAAAACATTTACAGAAGGCACAATATATAAGCAGAATGGACTCTGGCATTTCCTACACAAAAACACTGGATCTGTCAACTTATCTTGTGGCAAACATATCTTTTTTTTTCCTTTAAATAGTGGTTTTGTGGCTCGACTGGTACTTAATAGTTGCACTTAGAGTTTTGTTAGTACAGTGTAAGTTTCAGCAAATACTGTTATGTATTTTAAAGAGACAGCAAGATAAAGAGGCATTTCTCCAATTGACTTATTCAACCATGAAATTTAGTCATAGTGTTTATGTTGGGCTACTTGGAACCTTTTACAACAAATGAAAACATTCACCCATAATACTCTTCAGCATTGATTTTCAAACTTGGAATAAAAGCTTTCAAATGATTCTAAAGCAATTAAAGTCTATGGATGTGCTCCATAGTGATTTGCTCTCCACTCATTGCCTCTTATTATATTTAGCTCAAAGGAATGGCATGTACCGGCATATCTCACGTGGCCTTTTTCCCCATCTCCTCATCAGGAAATAGGCAGAACCACTTGTCTTATATCCATTGACTATGTGTGTGCTGTCTAACCTTAAACTTATGTTACAGGCCTCTGTTTGCAAGTAGTCTACTAAGCATAATTAGCACTTTACTGGATCAAACAAGACAGGATGAGATGCAACTAATAGGATGTCAGAACCTTTTTGACTTTGTAAATAATCAAGTGAGTTCTAATGGTGGATATGTATACTTTAGATTGTGAATTTTACTTCTTGAGGTTTTCATGTGAAGGTCCAAGTTTTTCTAAATTAATTTGTTTTGTAGAGGGATGGCACCTACATGTTTAACTTAGAAGGCTTTATTCCGAAGCTCTGTCAATTGGCTCAAGAACTTGGCCAAGACGAGAGAGCGCAGCATTTACGCGCGGCTGGTCTACAGGCACTTTCTTCCATGGTATGTTCTTTTGTCCCAGTCACTTGTATACCCTTAAAATTTCATTTGACCTTATATTTGTGGAGAGAAATAGCTAATGAGAATAAAGATACCGATAGTTGTAATTCTGTTTGCTACATAAACATGGGCACAGCTCTCTCCCCCTTCTCTCTCTGCTCCCCCCCAAAAAAAAAAAAAAAAAAAAAATCGGTTTAGTCATCAGTAGAACTTGGTTACAAAGCTATTCCTCAAGCAGAAGTTGATCCGATAGTGTCATGCCATTAGCTCCCTTTTACTTAACTAGAAGCTCTCTTTTGGGAGAATATAAAGTAGCAAGGGACCATTTAATGTCATTTCAGTCTCCAAGAACTCTAGAAAAGCACTCCCTTTACCTTTGAATTGGTTTTATTATTGCACAAAGAAGACACTCTTGTGCTGTGAAGGCAATGTGCATCCTCATATCTTTGAATTGTCTGGTGGTGGCTTGTTTGAGACATTGACACCTTGCATTGTGGGTCCATAGCCTCTGGAACTTCCCATTTCTCTGGCTGGTGAATCAAAGATGGTGGGAGAAAGTGAAGATTTGTAACATGAGACCCTACTCCCACATAGATTTGGAGTGAAAATGTTGTATGATCTGCAAGTAGTTAGGACCCACTCCATATAGACAAATGGAGTGCTTTTTGATGATTTGGCCCAACTGATAGCAATTTTATGGACCATGAAATTGGCCTTGAATCAAGTCAATTTGAAAAATGTTATTCTGATTCATGTCTGCAAAGGAAGAATGTGGTTTAGGATTGAACTGAGAGGGACATGGTTTGCACTTTTTGAGCTGTAACTATTGTTCTAGTCTATGGAGGAAATAGCAAGTAACCCATAGTCTATTGGGGTAATTTGAGGATAGTGTAGACTGACAAGGAGAGTGAGTTGGTTGATATTTGTACCTAGCCGTGAGATGTTGATACCTGTGGGATAATCTGGAGCAATGTTCAATTAGATTTGTAAAATATATGGATGCTTCATCTGCTTGTAAGGTATGATATTTTATTTTGGACTAACAGGGGATGTTTAGCTTGTAGTGGTAGTTGCATTGTATGCATTCTTAAAGTTTGAGTAATTACCTTGCTATTCATTGGTTTAATGACCATTCAAGTATTACCTTGTGATCTGTGCTGAAGCACTAAACCTGATGTATTCTTGTGCAGATCTGGTTCATGGGTGAATATTCACATTTTTCAGGCGAGTTTGACAATGTGAGTATATTGAAGTGCTTTTTCTTGACTGTTGCCTGAAGAATTTAGCAGATTCTCATTAGAATTCCACATTTTTCAGCATCTGCTTGAAGTTCATGTCTTGATGATAGGATTTTCCTTCAGCTCTTTGTTTTTTTTTTTGCCCCTCCCACGCTTTTATTCTGGTAAACAGAAGTCTTGCTTATGTAGAACCCTTTACATACTTTGTACCTTAAAGCATCATGCCGAACTTTAGATCACAACTGATGCTAACAAAAGCTTTGGATCACAGTTTGCACATCATTGCACAACTTTGTACCTTACAACATCAAGCCTAAAAATGCCTCTTAAAACTGACCCACAATATTTATTTTTTTATTAAATGTCAATATTGACTATTCCCTCATTCTGCACATTGCAACTAAAGCCTTGGATCAAACTATGCTGACTGGCAAATGTTGATCCTCAAAGGTTTATTTCTGTTGGAGCATTTGATCACTATGATTTAAATACAAAATCTTCTTAGCATCTTTGCCATATTGCAAATAACAACCGGCAAATTTAACTACAAACCTGCAAGTCTGTTGCCACTACTGATTTACCTTTACTTTTCCCTTTCACTACTAAGGTGGTCTCTGTGGTCTTGGAAAATTATGGGCATGCTAAGAAAGTCTCTGAAGACCCAAACAAGCAAGGATCTGAGAATCGTTGGGTACAAGAAGTGCTAAAACATGAAGGTCATGTCTCTGCATCACCAGAAGTCACAATGAGGGTTCCTTCTTGGAAGAAACTTGTTAATGACAAGGGAGAAGTAAATGCAACAGTGTAAGCTCTCACGAAATGAGATTGAATTATGCATTTGCCTTTGTTGTAGTTTGTAATCAATAACTGTCTAATAACTGTCTAATAAATGACTAGAATTTTTCTTCTCCTTTTTATGCCGATAGGGATGCAAAGAACCCATGCTTTTGGTCCCGTGTTTGTGTTCATAACATGGCCAAGCTAGCCAAGGAGGCAACCACAATCCGGCGAGTATTAGAATCATTCTTCCGTTATTTTGATAATGGAAATTTATGGTCTTCAGAACATGGTCTTGCCTTTCCTGTCCTGAAGGACATGCAACTTTTGATGGAGAGTTCTGGTAATTGGATCTATTAATTGCTGTGGCTGCCCATTGCCAGAGATTTTTGCCAATCTGGAAACTTTATTGTTCGTTCATGACAGATCCTGTTTTTACTGTTCCTCACAGGTCAAAGTACACACTTTTTGCTGTCCATACTAATCAAGCATCTTGATCACCGAAATGTTCTTAAACAGCCCAGTATGCAGATTGACATTGTTGAGGTGACAACCTTCCTGGCTCAGCATGCAAAGGTCGAACCCTCAGTAGCCATCATAGGTACTGTAAGTGATGTCATGAGGCATCTGAGGAAAAGCATACACTGCTCGCTTGATGATGCTAATCTGGGAGCAGATGTAATTAAATGGAACAGAAAATTCCAAGAGGTCGTGGATGAGTGTCTGGTCCAGCTGTCTCTTAAGGTTCTATTCTCTAACTTTTGCACCCTCTGTTGGTCAAGTTTTTTTGCCTGTGAGGCTTGCATTCCGTTCATCACTTTTCTTTCTCAGCTAATGCTTATCGATCTGTTTTGTGTGCTATTCGCGATACTTTTATGGCTTTTTCCTGGACAGATAATGATGAATTTTGTACGTGAATGTTGGGTGATAGACTGCATTGACATTGTGACAGGTTGGAGATGCAGGTCCAATACTTGACGTTATGGCTGTCATGCTGGAGAATATATCCACCATTACAGTTATAGCCAGAACAACAATTTCTGCTGTTTATCGCACTGCCCAAATTGTTGCTTCTCTACCAAATTTGACTTATCAGAATAAGGCAAGAAGTTAAGTCCAAGTATTTTCATTATTATGTCTTTGCCAACTTCATCTTGAAAAATAATGTTTACTTCCTCTTCTTTTAGGCATTCCCAGAGGCTCTATTCCATCAATTACTGCCAGCTATGGTGCATCCAGACCATGAAACAAGAGTTGCGGCCCACCGCATCTTTTCAGTTGTTCTTGTTCCATCTTCAGTTTGCCCCTGCCCATCTTCTGTAATTTCTGAGTCCAAGAAGGGGCAGGACCTTCCTAGGACGCTTTCAAGAACTGTCTCAGTATTTTCATCTTCTGCTGCCCTTTTTGAGAAGCTAAGAAACGAGAAGATTCTGTCGAGAGATCATGCTCCTCAGGATGATAAAGAGAACAGTGAGGGGGATACAAGAAATGACAACATTGGGATGCTGAGCAGATTGAAGTCAACATACAGTCGAGCATACAGCAGCAGAAATCCTTCTGTACTACTGAATACAGATAGAAATCCCGTGAGCAAGTTAAATAAGGAACTGGTGAGTCTCAGAGATGCATCTGTCAGTTCTCCTGTCGTTTTTGTTCAAGGGTGGCTTCCCAATGCCAATTTATTGACACATGAAAATTCTGAAGCTAGGAAACTCAAGTTTGTGCTCTTATCCAATCAATCTTAGGCTGATGCTAAATGACATGTCTCGGTCACCCCCATCTTTAGTTTCACTGACACTTTCATGTTGCTGCTTTATGATGCAGACATATTTTTATGTGTAATAAATGGTCTTCTACTTGAACGTGAATCGGATCATTTTGTCAATATGTTGTTAGACGACTATGATCTTATTTAGCATTTAAATTCTAATTTTAACTGGGGATGGAAATGGTATTTTCTCATATATCAATTTGGTCATTTTTGCATGGTAAAGAATATTTTCCTTTAGGTGTAGTAATACATATTTTTTATACGCATGAGATGACAGTTGTTAAGTTTTTTGGACTTCAGGAGGCTGTTCCTCTCAGGTTGAGTAGCCGCCAGATCACTCTGTTACTTTCATCCATTTGGGCACAGTCTATTTCCCCAGCAAACATGCCTGAAAATTTTGAAGCTATTGCGCACACATACAGCCTTGTATTACTGTTTTCTAGAGCCAAGGTATCATTTAAGTCCAGTTCTCAAGATTGTATAGCACTACGTTTCATGCAAATGCATTCCTTCTCATCATGTCTGTTCATGTTGTCATACCATCGAAAGAAATACTGCAGTTCAGTTGCGGGAGGATCTACGCAACCAGTCCCACATAATGGCAAAAGACTTTCCCTGTAGTGTGGTTGTTCTCCATGGCAAAAGACTTAGATGTTGTTTTTACCAGTTTCACAATATCAGAGTGTGGTGTTACTAAGTTCAGATTGTGTAATCTGGCTGTCAAAAAAAATTTCTTTGTTTATCTAAATGCTACCTTGTAAGGATTCCTCGCTAAAAGGATGTCTAGAAAGATACTTAGAAAAAGGGAAGTGTGGCATTCTTAACATGATGAGTGCGATTTGGACCATAAATTTCTGGTCATTCACTCTAGGATTAATTCAGCTTTTATTACTTTTTTCTTTTGGGACATTAGGGGCAGTCTTAGGACATTTGGACATGGCAAACAAATTGAATCAGGTTTTCTTCCACATCAGGCACCTTTGGCTCTGTAACGTCTGATTGTGATAAATTTGGTCATTGGGTCTTGCTCAACACATAATAAACTTAGCCTTCAGAGATCGGTAATGCAGTTGCATACTTTCATTACTTTGTGATGAAAGATTTCATGTACAATGCCAGTCAATGTAAATGCTTGTATTTTAGTACTTGGATGGCAATATTTCAACGAATAAAATTTATAGACTCAGTTCCTGAATATTTTGCCTTGCTTGCAGAATTCCAGCAATGAGGCGCTGGTTCGAAGTTTCCAGCTCGCCTTTTCCTTGCGAGATATTTCTCTCAAAGAAGGAGGTCATCTACTAAACTTTTATCATATGCATTATTCATGGTTTTACTGGACAAGGATTGATATTTCTTTTCCTTTGTGATGACAAACAGTTTTTATGTGCCTAGTACCGTGAATGATTGTTCTTGCAATTGCTGATGTCAAATAAAGGGACTAGTAATGCTCAGATAAACTCTCTACTTCAACTAAATAGTAACATGTAATGTCACTCAGCAGAACCATCAATGAAGCTCTAGAAAATTTTGCTTCGTAGGTTCTCTTTAGCATGCAATAGTTGTTTTGTTTGATTGACTTAATTATAAAGTTTTCCAGCAGTTTAAACTGCTGGGAAATATTTCCTGACTTGCTGTGGCTTTGCTAGCTTTGATTTCTTAGAATGTTGTTGATTTTCCCATGCCTTACCATTATAAGATTCAAAGTAGAATTTCTTGATGTCAATTTGATTTGAGAATTGGGTCCCTATGAGGCTGATCGTCTCTTCATTACGGGACTGGAAATGCCATAGTTTTAGGTCCCATAACTTATTTGATTTCTATGTTTAAAGCTGATAATTTCTGTCTCAGCCAACTAATTTCACTTTGCATCAATTTAAAATTCTTATTCTTTATATCCTGAATTGAAAAACTGTAGATGTCTCTGTGCCTATGCTGCGATGACAATAATCATGGTAATTGGGAGGTTCTTTTGCTTTCTTCAGGTCAACAATTTGGAAAAGAACGAAAAGGATTCTTTTGTCCATGTTCCGTAGATAAATGAAAGAGAAGTTAAAATACCACAGTAATGGCTTCCCGTAACTTTTACTAATCACAAAGATGTAGACATAGATTATGCCATTCTAAAATGTTGGATTTGGATGGGCTTTACTTCTAGTAAAACACCTGCTGTATCTCAATTTAGGTCTGTCTCATATGCTTCATTCTGCAGGACCATTGCCACCATCACGTCGGAGGTCCCTTTTCACGCTGTCCACTTCAATGATCATATTCTCTTCAATAGCTTATGGAATTGTTCCACTTGTTCATTGTGCCAAGATAGCACTAACAGAAAGAACGGTGCGAGTTTTATTTCAACATCTCGATAATCTTTATCTTGCAAGGAATTTTCCATGCAAAATGAATTTAATACCTTCAATCACATATCACCCTCTTATTGTGTAAATACTGGAGTCTTTGTTATTTCATAAAGAGATTCTTTTCATTTTCCTCGAAGTGTCCAGTCAATCCGTCAGTAACAAATAAACTTTATTAGGTCTAATAATCTTTTTGTGCTGGAATCAGGCTGATCCATTTCTGAAGTTAGTTGAAGATCGCAAGTTACAGGCTGTAGACACCGGATCTAGACATCAAATGAATGTTTATGGTTCGACAGAAGATGATGCCGCTGCCTTGAAATCTCTCTCTCACATTCAGTTCACAGAGGATCAAAGAAGGGAATCCTGTGCTTCTGTAATTTTGAAGACTTTAGGCAGCTTGCCGGAAGTAACTTCTGGATGTCCTTTATCACCTGAATGTTAATAGATGCATTGTATATTGAATTTGACATGTTGCTTAAGCTCTGACATCTTTTTTGCAGCCTGAGCTGTCCACCGTTAGGGAGCAACTTGTCAGTGAATTTTTGCCTGATGATGTCTGTCCTCTGGGGTCCCAATCATTCACGGACTCTCCATGCAAAATATATCAGCTTGAATCGAGAATGAGCAAATCTCATTATGATGTAATTCTTGTGGCCAATTTTATTTACTCCCTTTTTATATAAATGACATTAACATCAATTTCTGTTTTCTTTTCTATCCAACAGCCTCCTCTATTACCTGTGGAAGATGATGCTTTTGCAGATTCATTTGAAAGTCAAACTACACAGAATTTGGAGGACATCGCTGTGGGCAGACCCAATCTCTTGAGCATAGATCAACTTCTAGAATCTGTATGTGATATGTATTATATCTTAGCTACTAATACGGAATTGACAGTTGCTGATTCTGCAAAGTTTGAGTTTTGAAATAGTTTTTTCCATCCATAATGTTGGTTTGGTTCTCCAATTTTCAGGTACTGGAGACTGCTCATCAAGTAGGGAGATTATCTGTTTCAACTGCCCCAGATGTGCCTTACAAGGAAGTGGCACGGCACTGTGAGGCACTTCTCATAGGAAAGCAGCAGAAAATGTCCAACTTGATGAGCGTCCAGCAGAAACATGAAAGCTTGAGAAACTTAACCTTGCAGAAGAATAATGATGTGATGACAGGATCTCATTTCCCTGCGGAGATGGGTACTCAAAATCACAGGGTAAGTGATTCATAACGTAAGTACCATAATTTGTCTGCATGTGTTTTACGGACCCACCCCTTCCCCTGGTGCCTTCTTTCTCTTTGCCTTGTGTCTTCCTTTCAACGAGAGGCGAGCCACAAGGCAAAGGCATCATATATTAAGCGGAACGGGCAGCACAACATCGAGGTACTCAATTTGTAGTTCATCAAATGGTGCTACATCCACAGCCTTAGGGTACTTGATTCGGTCATTATAATTTGAGGTCCCCTACCTTTTCTCTGTAGTTTCTGTTAGAAATGCTGGCTTCTAACATATTCAATCGACAAAAAACCATTGCAGTTTGGCAATCCTTTCCTGGAGAATGACCATAATGCCAATATGCAGAAACCACCCGTTGGCACCACCGCATTATTGTGTTCGACTGAATACCAGCATAACCCAAGCTTCTTCAGACTACCTGCGTCAAGTCCATATGATAACTTCTTAAAAGCTGCAGGTTGCTGATCCTTCGGGAGTGTGAAGACGACATGGTTTAGGATAGGCGCGCACTGGCATAAAGCTAGTAGTGGTTGGACATAGAGCTCAAAGACTTCCCTGGCGTCGAAGCATTTGTCGCATAGTTATGGTACATACTATCTTCTCGGAATGGAGGAGGAGCTGGTCAAGGTTCAATGATTTTGTCACTCCATACCCAATTCATTCATTCATTAAGTGTTGCCCAGATTGGGGGGGACATTCTCATGATTCCTCTTCCTAGAGTGTTGGTACCACATCTGGGTTCGCGTACATTTCTTTTGTTGAATCCCTTTGATGTATAGATGGGGCCTTCAGTTCTCTCTCTCCTCTCTGCTTGTTTTTCCTTTTACGTATTTGGATGGAGAAATCGGCGAAGTTTCGAGGCCTGAAGGCAAATGACACTCACCTCGAAGATATAACATCTGGAAATCCTTCCTACCTTATTGTTAAAAATTTTGAGTGCATCAACTCCATTTGAGTGCCAAGAGCAAGTAGAGTAGCTTTCATTAGGATTGAGGTGAATGTGTGATAGTTCATTTCATTCTCACGGTTAATGCTTTGGAGCTTCTTGTCAATGTGATGGTTGATACCATGAATTGCAATCCTGCGCGTTGTTAATTCCCCCTTTGATACTTGTCGTATAACACAAAAAAATATTGGCTTGTCTCACGCGACTTATCCAATTTTATAATAAAAGTTTTTTCTCGTGAAAATTTCTAGATTCTTGAAAATCTTAAAGCTAAACAAATCGACCACTCACTCTTATTAAGCTTTATTTCTAGACAATTGATGAGGCTTGGTTGGAGTAACTTATTTATTCATAATTAGTTTTCGAAAAAATAAATATTGACCTGTGAATTTATTTAGAATTATTGTAAAGACTTTTTGAAACTCAAAATTTTCAAATTTCATCATAACAGGTTTGGAGGGAGCACATTTGAGCCGTTTATTTCGAAAGAAAGAAAGGGGGCTGTACCCTCAGTTGAGAACCTATTGTCCAGATTTTCAAGTAACTCTTATCATAAATGAATAACTTCTAAGAACCTGCTAAAAAATAATTAATAAATTTAATATAGGAAGGGCACATTTTATATGAGGTTAGTATGGCATGTGATTAGTGATTTCATTTTAAATCGAAGTAATTTTCAAGATACTCGCTAACTTTCTAGGTGGGAAAGTAAATACGTAATTAGTATTTTCATAATATTCCCAGGTAATTCTAACTACGATTAATAACTTGTATGATGAGAAAAAGTGAAATTTCTACAGGGTCAGTAATTTTTACAATGCTCGGTAACATTTAACAGGTGTCTATTAATTTTCCTATATATATATATATATAAATGAGGTGCCGACATTTTTAAATAATTTTGATGCTGATTAACGTGGTTAGTAAAGTTTCACTTGCGAATACTGTAAAAGCGACTGATGAACCTCATAAGGATAAAAAGAAAAATTCAAAAAATCGTGTCAGCTATCGCTTCACGGCAGCGATACACGTGGCAATACCATAGGAAGGCTCGAGAAAGCTATTAAGCGAGAGAACTCGAAGCAGGCCCGGTTCTGCTAAAGCCATATTTGTTCTTCCCGACATACTTCGGAGCAAAACTTTAGGAGGTCTGGTCTTTAGGTGAGTTGAGAATTTTCATCTTGTAGTGCCCGAGCATGTTCCCTTTTCCTTGTTCATGTGTTCATCGATTTGGGTTTCTTTCTCGGATGTGTTTTTTAGCTCGCTTGCAAGGGTGTTGCGGGAAAATGCAGAGAAAACTTGGGAAGGTTTTTGGGTTTGGGCTACTCTGTTTTTTTTTTTTTTTAACTGGGTGTGTGGGGGAGAGGTCGAAATCCTAGTGGGTTTCACTGAAACGTGTGCGAGGACTTGCTGGGTTGGCTTGCTTTGAGATTGTGGCAGGGATGGTTCGGTAAAGATGAAGAATCTTGGAAATTCAAAAGTGTTGTGCAGCTGTAGGAACTTGGGATATTAGAAAAGAAGAGGCGAAATGAAAGCTGAGGTGAGAGATGGGTCCTCAAAGTGACTCAGACGTGGTTGGGTTATGATTATCTAAAAAGCAGCTCCATCGTGTTCCATGATATGATGATGTCTAGCAATTGGCGTGAGATTGCAGCATAGTTTCATTAGTTGTAGAATTGCTCTCTGGGTTCATCTTCTTGGGCTGTTTGTGTTCGACTGATGCGTCGTTGGTTCGGTTAGTCTGAGGGAGTCTTTGTTTCTGCTTGTAAATTCTGAATCTTACGGAGCACTTGTGTTTGAGATCCTTGAAATTGCTGCAGCGACAGAGCTAGGCATGCTTAGCACTAGATATCATAATCAGAATTCTCCTGTTAACGTCTCAGTTTGGTATCTGTGTTGCCTTTCCCTCACCGTGAAGCTTTTTTGCCTCTTTTTTGTTTAATGCAATTAACAACCTTGATTCTGCCCCTTGTTCGCAATTTTTATCCTGTCACCCATATGGTTTTCGGGTATGTGCTCAATAGATCCTGAATTTGTGCAATCTTATAGGAGACTAAATGCATCGGTAGTTGTAAGGATCCTTTCCATCTAAAAGAGGAAACTAGCTAAAAATGGAGAATGAACGTCCTGAACTCAACCTTTGGAGCCTTCTTTATGTATATACATGCTAGGATCACTATCTCTTTTCTCGCTTATGTATCTGTGGTTTCTTCTCTTCCATCCCATTTTCTTTTTCAGTTGGAAAAATGTCAGCCACGTACATAATAAGTGCTGTGCTCGGATCATTTGCAATCGCATTTGCAGCTGACCACTTCATTGCCGACAAGAAGATATTTGGAGGCAAGTGAAAGTTACGATCATCTTTTTTTGACTGCTGTATGTGGATGCATCTCTTGACCAGAAAGTTCTGAATGCCTAATGCTGTCTAATTTTTCTTTTTCCCCTGTTCTTTTGAGTATTCAGGAACCACACCGCCGACCATTACCAGCAAAGAATGGTGGGAAGAGACGGACAAGAAGTTTCAGGCATGGCCTAGGACAGCAGGCCCGCCAGTTGTTATGAATCCTATCAGCCGTCAAAACTTCATCGTCAAATCCCGCTCTGAATCTTGAATCTTAATGGTCTTGGATCTCTGCCTTTTGTAACTAATGCTTTGTTAACTAGTGTAGCAAATAGCAACTGGCTTTCGGTGATAGGCACGTCCTGACTTGAATATTATGTTTGTATGAAGTCTTCCTAAAATTTGGTCTATTTGTCTAATAACGCACTATAAGGTGTGTAAGTACCTGTGTTGGTTCAGTTCTAGCACATGCTTTTGGTGTCTGATGCTCAATATCTTTCTTTGACAATATGGACATCAATGCGGATGATGCTATCGTCGCTCAGTTTTTCTGCAGAAAAGAGACTTAATAATGAACGTGTCTTTGGGAATCCTACTGTGGACTTGCAAAAAGTCCATGCTTCTAAGCATTTACATTCAGAATCTGTCAGCCAAATTGAAATGTGCAACGAGGGTAAAGGCCGCGCATATGTTTTGGCACTCCTAACTCTTTCAACACAAGAAATCCTTCATGTGCATTGAGTATTGTGGTGTCTCGATATTTGGCAGGAAAATCATGGTCGCGGTAGCAGACCAAGTGTCACCGCCCAAGAAAACGACATGACCAGAGGTTTTTTGAATGAAGGATCGTGATTGATTTATCAAGATTGGGCAGATCTCAAAGCTCGTAATTAGGTTTTCTAGTGTATTCTTGAATACATTTTTGGAAGCAATATTATAAATGTATATTTATGTAATATATGCGGGAAGTTGATGAATGGGAATATGTGATCTCCTCATTAAATTAAGGAGAGATCTATGGCTATGCTGAAGTTTATACTTATGTATAAACGGGTCTCCTTCCCTCTTTTTTGAATAATAATAACAATATAATTTTTAAAGCTTCTCTTTAGAGTTTCTATTTCGAGTTTTTCGGTCGAATTGAAATGGCCTTTTTATTTATTTATTTATTTATTATTTTTTGTAAAGAAATTAATTATAGTATGCCCCCAAATGTTCATATATTTTTTTTTGTTTTGCGCCCCACAACTCTTTCTCACTCAAGCTTGGTTCAAAATATAGCAAAAATATTAGTAGCATTGCAAAAAGCTATGTCGGGATATTTCAATGTTGAAATGATAATAAAAGACATTGTCAAGCATCTAGTTAACAAGCAACGATGACAACGACGTGGTAAGAGGGCTTTTTCTAATTGGCAGTAGCCAAGGAAATAGTGAGCAAGTGCAGGGGAATCCTGTAGCAGTGAAAATTTTCCTGAGAATCTATAGGTTACGGTGAGATATGACAGTTATTTAATTTATTCAATCCAGTGGAAATAATCAGGAGCTGGAAGAGATTGGACAGCAGTGCTGGAAGGGAGCTGTGGTAGAGATCTTCTTCGATGATGTTGTGGAAGACTTTGCTCCTGACCTTCAAAATGCTCGACCTCATACATGAACTCACCATTTTGGTGGCACAAACCAAACCATTCAACATGAACATGTGGACGTAGATCTTTCCCCGACAGCTCGGCATAAATCGAATGCTTGTGCCACTTAGGTGGCACGTACCGAATCTCCTTTCTTCCCATAGTTTCTCTCTTTTTTATCTTTTGTGGTGTGCACTGAAGACATGTAGATATATATCTGTCCGTCTGCATCAGCATTGTTGATTTCCAAAGTTTTGTTTGGTGAGATAAAGATGGATGATGCCATACAATACAAATGATTGCTTATCCTGTGATTTTTACAGCGCATGACAAAATTTCTGGAATATAAATCAATTTCTATTCTATGGACGAGTTTCTAAGCAAAGAAACGCGTTTGATAACGATTCAGAATTTTTATATCTAGAGTAAAAATTCGTTTGATAAGAAAATAAAATTTCTATTTCTAGGAGTGGCGACGATCGGAGTCTGACGTCTAGTGATTGGCGTGCGGCGTTCAGCAATTGATGGCGCGTGGTCGGCATCTAGCGGCCAACATCCGGAGTCCGGTGTTTGACGTCCGGAGGTTGGCGATCGCAGCTAGCGGTCGGTGGCCAACGGCCGAACTCCGTGGTCGGGGCGGGGGCCAACGGCCGGAGTCCAGCGGCCGGGGGCAGGGGGCCAACCGCCGGAGTCCGATGGCCGGCGACCGGCGGTTGGCGACGGGTGGCTAACGGCCAATGTCCAATAGTCGACATCTAACGGCCGGTGGTGACCAATGGGCGATCGGTGGTGGGCCTCTGGTGTCCGGTGGTTGGCGATGAGTAGCCAACAACTGACGGACGTCCAACATCCGGCGGCCGGCGACGAGCGGCTGGAGTCCGATGGTTGACGGCCAGCGTTTGGTGGCCGGTGGTTAGCGGCTAATGGCCGGGGCGATGGCGGGCGGATGGCGGCCGACGGTGGGCGTTCGGAATCCCACGAGCGGCGGGTGGGCGATGGGCGATGATGAGAGTGAACGATGAAAAAAGTTTTGATTTCTCATTTATGTTCTAGAAATAAACTAAAAATTTTAACTTCTAATTTCTACTCCAAATCTATTTTTGGAATAGAAATTTGTTCCAGAAATAGAAAAATGAAATTGCGTTACTAAACGGATTTCTGTTCCAAAACTGTTTCAGGGAATAGAGAAACAGAGAAATAGAAACATTGTCATACTCGCCCTTAGTCTGTTTCTTTCATAAATAGATTTTCTTGTAAGTCAAATTCTTCGAGAAAGAATGGAATGCTATCTGCAAAGAAAAAGTGGTTAGTTTGCTTTTGCAATTTCATTTTTATGCTTCTGTTCTGCATAAAAGCTCTCTAATACTCTATCGTTAGTTATGCAAGTGTCGTACATTTTGTCTATTTGTTGTTCATCATCCAAGAATGCCTACCTGAACCATGAGCTTGATAAAATTTCATCCTCACCAAAGGCATTTCCAAGCAAGAAATACTTGATTTCTCATTCTGTGTTTTGTCATCAAGTTCTTTTAGACAAACGAAGAAATCACAGGTTCACAACAGCATCACATGTTCGCTTGATTTAAGTCAAAGCTTGTATGGAATGGGTACATGTTAAGGTACTTATTAAACCCAGCGAAATTTCTTGAGACCTAACAACTTTTCGTTTCAAAAAATTTAAAGTGAATTTTGGATGTGTTTATTCATGAAATATTCAAGACTTGAAAATATTTCTAAAAAAATAATTGTTTATTTTGCTTACTAAATTAATGAATGAAAAATATCTTCATCACTTATTAAAATAAATATGCATAAATTGTTGTCGATTAATACGTTGACTAATTTGTGTGCATGGAAAATCACAGCACCCTCTGAAAATTCACAGGACAGACCGACACATTTCACGTCTAAGTTGGTGCTCCCGTGCCTCCACATGGGATTCTGCTTTCTTTCATCTGAAAATCTCACTTCCCTGTGCTTTTTTCTCGAACACTTGATCTTCTTGGATTGAGTATAGAATAACATTTATTTGAGGTTGTGTTGTGTTAATAAGAATACAAGAATATGCGTTGAAAGTACTAAAACTTGTTAGGAAAGTGCTATTGTGTCTTAAAATTTACAAATAAATAAATAAAAATAAATCAATCCTTAAAACGTGTTAAATTTAGGGGTGTGCAACCGGACCGAGTATACTTGGGAACCGGACCGGCCCACCCGGAAAACAGGGTCGGGAACTGATTCCCATTGAAACCGGTCCGGGAACCGAGTCCGATTGATTACCCACCCAGAAACCGGTTCCTGGACCAGTTTTGGAACCGATTTTGTAAGTATAGGTCCAAAACCTTTTTTTTTCCCCTTATTTTTATTCTTACTCCCGCAATCAAGCGTCGTTTTTCCTCTTGGCTCTCTCAAACACACACGGCACTCCTTATTCGTCGTTCCTCTTCCTCACTTGCTTCCCTCTCTCATCGGCTCCCTCTCACACTGTCCGATGGACGGACGGTGTTCGTCGCTGCCAAATTCTTGTGTAACACATGGATTGGCTCGCTTAATTTCTCTTTTGTAGGAGGAATTATGCTTGCATAAATGAGTAGCTTTATGTATTAGTTGTGGGAATAAAACTAATATTAGACCCATATTTGTTGCTAATTGTTTGCCTTATGATTTTATTTATTGTAATTAGCCCGTGGATCCTTAATTTTTCGTTTAGTCAAAAAGTTAATGTATTTATTTCTTACAAGTACTTAATGTTTCGATACAAATTAGGAGGATTACGTTATTTTTTCGCATATTAATATAAAATTCGAAGTCGTATAGTATATCGGGAGATTGCAAAATAGGTTCCAGCGGAAACAGGGTTGACCCTGGAACCGGATCGGAAAAACAGGATGGGTTGGGTAGTCCAATACAAACAGGGTCGAGTGCATGGTCCAAAAAAGGAGAACCGGTTATAATAGGGTTGGGTACAAGATCTAAGTCTAAACCCTACTTACTCTGGACTCGATCACCCCTAGTTAAATTAGTGCAATTAAATCATTTCATTAACTCTGTCCAATTTGGCTAAAGGAAAATACCGACGTATTTTTTTTTCCTTACATGAAGATGACGTGGCTAAAACATGAAAAATAAGGCTAAAATGACTTCAGTCTAAGTATGCTTTTTTGATCTAAATACTATTTAAATTAGATTAAAAAAAGAATAAAGGAAAAATGGTAAGGGCCACCGCCGGCCCACCATCGCCGAGAAGGGCCATCAATGGTGGTGGATGGCCAGCAAAAAATTACGAGGGTCACCAGGCCTCGTTGACTGCAGGCAAGGGTTGTAGTCGTCACCTAGATCGGGTGATGGTCGCTAACCCTCTACTTTTTACTTCCCTTTTCCCATTGTAGTGAATGCAGTACGACTCTATTAAAGAGCAGCTATACAAATATAGGCATGGAAAATCATTAAAAAAAAATTCCGTTATTTTCCGATGGTCAGAAAGTCTTTTACCAATTTTCAAAAATTGTGAGGGGAAAAGAGAAGGCCAATCACTTTACCAAAAATAAATAAATAGAGAAGGCCAATCATTCTCATTCTTGTAGAAGTACGAAATAGTGGGCATCTATATTGCAGGGATCAAGCAATGAAAAGGAGTTTATTCCTCTTTGTGCTCATATTTATCTTCTAAAAATTAGAGAACATAGAAAGGACTGCAGTAATGATTAAAGAGAAAAGTAGCAGAATTCAGGCTACTTTTGCTTTATCTTTCATCCGACGAAGGTATTCCAAAGGTAAATGGAACGGCATCGAATTGCTTGCGGATATGCACCAAGAATCGAGTGAACTCTGCAAGACTTTGGAATAACGTCGTACACACTTCATTGCACCATGTATATTCCTATCTCTCCGCCTATAGAACCTAGCAAAATCCTGCTTCCTTTTTATCCTTCTCCTGATAACTAGATGAGTTCCTGCACGGCGGTTATGCTAAACCTCCTCGAAAACTAATAACACAAATCACAACCATGACTGAGGTTGTCTCTAGCATCCTCGGACCTCTTGGGGGGAAACTAGGTTCAGCGGTTTTCGAAGAAATTCAACTGTTATGGAGCGTCAAGGGTGACCGAGACAAGCTCAAAAACTTGCTAGAGATGATCGAGAAGGTGATCACCGATGCTGAGCAGAAGCAAACAACATATCCAGCTGTGAAGCATTGGCTGTCAAAGCTTAAAGACTTTTGCTATGATGCTGAGGACGTGCTAGACGAATTCGAAGCCAAAGCCTTGCGGGGGCGAGCGAGGCCGACTGAGCATTTGACCCTTAAAAGGAAGGTACGCTACTGGTTCTCGTGGCTATCCAACTTCATTTTCCAATTTAAGATGGCACACAAAATGAAAGAATTGAGGGAGAGACTTCATGAGATCAATGAAGAGAAAAATGTGCTCCACCTGTCGAGTAATGTTCCTGACAAAAGTATAGTTCAACGGAAGGAAACTCATTCTTTTGTGCTTGTTTCGAATGTGATTGGAAGAAACAAAGACAAGCAGAGGTTAATAGAGCTGTTAATGAGAACGGATGATGACGGAGCTGGTAAGGTAGGTGTCATTCCAATTATTGGAATAGGAGGTATTGGAAAGACGACTCTTGCTAAATGGGTTTACATGGATGATAGGGTAAGCAAGCATTTTGATATCAAAGTTTGGTTATCCATGTCAGTTGATTTTGAAGTTAAGAAGATAATAAGAGAGGTCATTGAGTCCCTCAGTCAGGAAGCAAAATGTGATAGTTGGAGCCTTGAAAAGCTGCAAAATCACTTAAGAAGTATTGTGGAGAACAAACGGTGTTTGTTCATAATGGACGATGTGTGGGAAGTGAGTCAAGAGGACTGGAAAGGACTGAGAGATTTGTTAGAAGGTGTTTCCGAAGGGAGTAAAGTCATTGTGACTTCGCAGAATAAAATGATCGCCTCAATCATGGGCACTGTCCCCCCGCATAATTTGGCCAACCTTTCGCAGGAGGATTCTTTGACTTTGTTCATGAAGAGTGCCTTCGATCAAGGGCAAGAGAAGAATCACCCAGACCTTATGGCAATCGGCAAGGAAATCGTGAGCAAGTGCGTGGGAAATCCTATGGCAGTGAAGACATTGGGGAGCCTTTTGTATTCAAAAACCAACCCGACCGACTGGGAATCTATAAGAGATAGTGAGATATGGCAATTACAAACTGATATTTTACCTTCATTAAGGATAAGCTACGATTTAATGCCTTCTTACTTGAAAAAATGTTTCGCTTATTGCTCCATATTTCCGAAGAATTACGAGTTCAACAACCTGGAACTGATCCAACTATGGATTGCAAACGGGCTTATTCAACCCAGCGGAACTACCCAGGAGCTGGAAGAGATTGGACAACGGTATTGGGTGGAGCTGTGGTCGAGATCCTTCTTCGACGATGTCGTGGAAGACTATCTGTTCCTGACCTTCAAAATGCACGACCTCATACACCAACTTGCGATTTCGGTGGCACAAACCGAATCATCCAATGTGAACATGGACATGCGCACGCAGGATGTTTCCTCGACCACTCGGCATATATCATTTTCGGATCCATCTCTTCTACAAGAAAGTGAACTACCTAGTTACTTGAGCAAACTCAGTGGCGTTCGCACCATCATGTTTCCAATAAAAAAGGAGGGTTCCACTAGGGAGTCCTTTCTAGAGATGTGCATTTCGAGATTTAAGCAATTGAGAGTGCTATATCTACATGACTCTAGCTTTGACCAACTACCTAGTTCAATCGGTGGTCTAAAGCATTTGAGGTTTCTTCATTTATGCGGCAACCGTAATATCAAGAAACTCCCCAATTCAATCTGTGAGCTCCACAATCTGCAGAGCTTAGGACTTGCCGGCTGTGAGGAACTGGAGGAAGTGCCTGCAGACATTAAGAGTATGATCAACCTCCGCTTTTTGGATATAACCACAAAACAGCAGCAATTCCCAGAGAAGGGAATAGGATGCTTGACTTCTTTGCGGTGCCTATTCATCGGAGACTGCAAGAATTTGGAGGTCTTGTTCAATGACATGGAATCACTCACGTTGCTCCGTAAGTTGTTCATTGGAGGATGTCCGAAGTTGGCATCCTTACCACAAGGCATCAAGAATCTGAAGGCATTGGAGAATCTCTGGATTTGCAACTGTGAGAATTTGAAGCTGCCAGAAGGCGAAAGTGATGAACCACGCTCCATGTCAAGGCTTCGATCCGTGATGTTTGTGGGATTACCAAAGATAGTTTCTTTTCCCAGGTGGCTCAAAGGTTCTGCAAGAACACTGCAGAAAATTGATGTTGTGCATTGTCCCAACTTGGGCACAATGCCCGAGTGGCTGCAAAATTGTTTTTCTCTGAGAAAACTGAAGATTGAAGACTGTCCTAGCTTGTCCTCTTTACCAGATGGAATTCGCCACATTGCCACATTGAGAGAGCTGTGGATAGATGATTGCAGGGAATTGAGCAGCAGAATTGCTGCTAGAAGCGGTGAAGATTGGAGCAAGATCGCTCATATCCCGGAGATTTACATTGACGGAAGGAAGATGAAATGAATTGATTAATCGGTATAAGCAAACTCCCCCCCTTTTTCTGACACGTTTATGAAAAAATATTTGATGTTTTGGAATGATGTTACTTATATCGTCCTCATTTACTTGCAGCGACTGTCACACCATGTTGATGGAACCATGTTGTATTGCCAATTGGAAATTCCTTTGAGTTCCTGAAGAAAAAGTTTCGATTTTTGCTCATGGAAGATCCTACTTTCCCAGCAGTGCTGAATTCCCATGCTCAAGATCAAGAAAATAATGTTTGGTTGATCAATGTCAACGTTTTCTTCTTATTGTTTGTCTTCTTTTCTGTTTTGTGTGGTGTTCTCCAAAGATACCGTATATGTATCTGTATGCCCGGGTCAGCTTTGTTGTCTTCTGAAGTTCTTTTTGGAGAGTTAAAGATGGATGATGCGATGCAATACATGATTGCTTCTCTGGTGACTTTCAGTCTGTTTCTTTCATAAACAAATGTTCTTGTAAGTCGTTTTTTGAGAAGGAATGGAATGCTATCTGCAAAGCAAAAGTGGTTACTTTGCTTTTGCAATTTCATTTTATGCTTCTGTTCTGCATAAAAGCTCTCCAGTATTCCGTCGTTAGTTATACAAGTGTCGCACATTTTGTCCCTTTGTTATTCATCATTCAAGAATGCCAACCTAAACCATGAGCTTGATAAAATTTCATCCTCACCAAGTCATTTCCAAGCAGAAAAGGTACAAGATTTCTCATTCTGTGTTTTGTCATCAGGTTCCTTTAGACAAACATAGAAATCACTAGTTCACAACAGCATCACATGCCTCCCTGATTCAAGTCTAAGCTTGTACAAAATGGGTACATGTTAAGGTACGTATCGAACTCATCCCGGGACTTGACAACTTCTTGTCTCAAGATATTCAAAATGAATTTAGTCTTATTTGTTTCATGAAAAGCTCAAAATTAAAATATATTATTTAAAAAATAATTATTTAGTTTGCTTGTAAAAATTAATGAATGAAAAATGTTTCTATCACCCACGAAAATAGTTAGATATAAATTATTATCGATTGTGGAATATTTTGCGTGCATAGAAAATCACGGCACCCTTTGAAAATTCACAAAATAGACCGACACATTTCACGCCTAATCTGGTGCTCCCATTCCCCCCATGGGATTCTGCTTCTTTTTATCTAAAAATCTCACTACTTTCTTCTTGTTTCTTGAACACTTGATCTTCTTGGATTGAGTATAAAATAAGATTTCTTTGAGGTTGTGTCGTGTTAACAGACTACATGATATATGCATATGCATTGAAATTATCTCAAAATTGCGATTGAGTCTTAAAACTTATAAAAAATGCAACCGAGCTATAAAACTTGTCAAATTAGTACAATCAAATCATTCCGTTAACTCCATTCAATTGGGCCAATGGATAATGTCGATATGACTTTTTTTATTTTTATTCTCTCTTCTACATGGCAACAACATGGCTAAAATGTGAAGAATATGGCTAAAACAATGTCATTTTGGTTTGAATATGATTTTAAAATCTAAATACTGTTTAAATTAAATAAAAAAATAAAAAAGAGGAATGAAAGGAAAATGGTGACCGCCACCTCACCATCGCCAGAAGGGCTAGCAATGGTGGGGGATGGTTAGCCAAGAATCGACAAGGCTCGTCGGGCCTCACCGATCGCAAGCAAGGGTTGTAATCCTCACCCAAATCGGGCGAAAGTCGCCATCCCTCTACTTTTTACTTCCCTTTTCTCGTTGTAGTGTATACAGTGCAACTCTTATTTATATTAAATAGCAGTTATATAAAATGAACACTTATGGCGCGTTTGGTAATATACTAAATGGTAACCGATTCTATTCTTTTGCTCACGAAAGTAAATTTGGAACAAAAATTCGCGTGGTAAATTTTTTATTCCCGGGAACAAAAATCCATTTTTTTTTTGTTTCTAGGAATATATTTGAAATAAAATCAAGAAGTAGAAAAAAAAATTTTGTTCCCAGAAAAAATTCTAAAATCAAACCTAATTTTTCATCTCTTCTCTTCTCTTTCCTTTTCTTCTTCTTCTTCTTCTTCTTCTTCCTTTTGGCCGATCGCTGGCCTCAGCCATGGTCAGTGATTGGCTAGATGAAGGCCAGCAACGCCATGCCAAAAAGAGGCTTGTTGGCCCGAGCCTCGTTGGTGGCTGGGCAAGCTTTGCCTTGCTAGATCCAGGCATGGTCGACCTTGTCAGGCCACCACCAAGTCGCTTGCCTTGGCTAGGCGACGTCGACCTAGTGGTGGCATGACAAGGCTAAGCCTCATCGGTGGCTAGGCGAGGCTTTGCCTCACCGGATCTAGGCAAGGTCAAACTCGCCTTACTCGCGGCAAGGTTAGGCCTCACCAAATCTGGGCAAGGTCAACCTCGCCTAGCCTAAGTGAGGCCCAAGCCTTGCCATGGCTTGGGTTTGCCAAGGGTCGGCGACATTTCAGCAAGCCCTCGTCTAGCCGACGACCGAAGGAAGGAGAAGACGAAAGGGGGAAAAGAAAGGATTTTTTTTTTAATAAAGTTATTAAAATATTGAATAAAAATTGTTTGAATTAGAAATTTTAAGGATTTTACCAAACCCATTTATATTTTGAGAATAGAAATTTTGGGCAATTACTAAATGCACCTTAGAATCATTTATAATTTTTTCCATTATTTTTCTAATGGTCCAAAAGTCTTTTTCCAATTTTCAAAAATTGTGAAAGGAAAACAGCACATACTTCTAAGCTATGTATTCTCGTTCTTGTAGAAGTACGAAATCGCGGGGCATCTAATACTGGGATCAAGCAATAAAAAGGAGCTTATTCTTCTTCTCTGTGCTCATATTTATCTTGTAAGAATTAGGGAACAAAGAAAGGAATGTAGTAATGATTAAAGAGAAAGTAGCAGAATTCAGGCTACTCTTTCTTCATCTTTCATCCGACAAATGTATTCCAATTGTACATGGAACGGCATCGAGTTGCGTGCGGATATCCACCAAGAATCGAGTGAACTATGCAAGACTTTGGAATAACGTCGTACACACTTCATTGCACTATGTATATTCCTATTTCTCTGCCTATAGAACCTTTCTCCTGAGATGAGTTCCTACTCGGCGGTTATGCTAAACCTCCTCGAAAACCAATAACACAAATCACAATAATGACTGAGGTTGTCTCTAGCATCCTCGGACCTCTTGGGGGAAAACTAGCTTCAATGGCTTTCGAAGAAATTCAACTGGTGTGGGGCGTCGAGGATGATCAAGAGAAGCTCAAGAACTTGCTAGAGGTGATCGAGAAGGTGCTCACCGATGCTGAGCAGAAGCAAACAACAAATCAAGCTGTGAGGCTTTGGCTATCCAAACTTAAAGGCTTTTGCTACGATGCCGATGACGTGCTAGACGAATTCGAAGTCAAGGCCTTGCGGAGGAGGGCAAGGAGGACTGAGCGTTTGACCCTTCAAAGGAGGGTACGCTACCTGGTCTCGTGGCTATCCAACTTCATTTTCCAATTTAGGATGGCACACAAAATGAAAGAATTGAGGACGAGACTTCATGAGATCAATGATGAGAAAAATGAGCTTCACTTGTCGAGTAATGTTCCTGACAAAAGTATAGTTCAACGGAAGGAAACTCATTCTTTTGTGCTTGTTTCGAATGTGGTTGGAAGAAATAAAGACAAGCAGAGGATAATAGAGCTGTTGATGAGAATAGATGATGATGGAGCTAGTAAGATAGCTGTCGTTCCAATTGTTGGAATAGGAGGTATTGGAAAGACTACTCTTGCTAAATGGGTTTACATGGATGATAGGATAAGCAAGCATTTTGATCTCAAAGTTTGGTTATCCATGTCATTAGATTTTGAAGTTAAGAAGATAATAAGAGACATCATTGAGTCTCTTAGTCATGAAGCAAAATGTGATAGTTGGAGCCTTGAAAAGCTGCAAAATCACCTAAGAAGCATTGTGGAGAACAAAAGGTGTTTGTTCGTAATGGACGATGTGTGGGAAGTTAGTTGGGAAAATTGGGAAGGACTGAGAGATTTGTTAGAAGCTGTTTCCGAAGGGAGTAAAGTCATTGTGACTTCGCGGAATAAATCGATCGCCTCAATTATGGGCACTGTCCCCCCGCATAATTTGGCCAACCTTTCACAGGAGGATTCTTTGACTTTGTTCATGAAGTGCGCCTTTGATCAAGGGCAAGAGAAGTATCACCCAGACCTAATGGTAAGCGGCAAGGAAATCGTGAGCAAGTGTGCGGGGAATCCTATGGCAGTGAAGACATTGGGAAGCCTTTTGCATTCAAAAACCGACCAGAGCAACTGGGAATCTATACGAAATAGTGAGATATGGCAATTACAAACTGATATTTTACCTTCATTAAGAATAAGTTACGATCTAATGCCTTCTTACTTGAAACAATGCTTTGCTTATTGCTCCATATTCCCAAAGAATTACGAGTTCAACAACCTTGAGTTGATCCAACTGTGGATCGCAAACGGGCTTATTCAATCCAACAGCAATAATACAGAGCTGGAAGAGATTGGACAGCAGTATTGGGAGGAGCTGTGGTCGAGATCCTTCTTCGATGATGTCGTGGAAGACTATCTGTTCCTCAAGTTCAAAATGCACGACCTCATACGCGCACTTGCCATTTCGGTGGCACAAAACGATTCTTCCAACGTGAACATGCGCACGCAGGATGTTTCCTCGACCACTCGGCATATATCATTTTCTGATCCGTCTCTTCTACCAGAAGATGAACTACCCAGCTACTTGAGCGAACTCAGCGGCATTCGTACCATCATGTTTCCAATAAAAAAGGAGGGTTCCACTGGGGAGTCCTTTCTGGAGATGTGCATTTCGAGATTCAAGCACTTGAGAGTGCTATATCTACATGATTCTAGCTTTGACCAACTGCCTAATTCAATCGGTGGTCTAAAGCATTTGAGGTTTTTCCATTTATGCGGCAACCGTAATATCAAGAAACTCCCCAATTCGATATGTGAGCTCCACCATCTGCAGAGCTTAGGACTTGCCCGATGTGAGGAACTGGAGGAATTGCCTGCAGACATCAAGAATATGATCAGCCTCCGCTTTTTGGATGTAACCACAAAACAGCAGCGATTCCTTGAGAGCGGAATAGGATGTTTGACCTCTCTGCGGTGTCTATTCATTGGAGATTGCAAGAATTTGCAGGCCTTGTTCAACAACATGCAATCTCTCACGTCGCTCCGTAAGTTGTTCATTGGAGGTTGTCCAAAGTTGACGTCCTTACCACAAGACATCAAGAATTTGAAGGCATTGGAGAATCTCTGGATTTGCAACTGCGAGAACTTGAAGCTGCAAGAAGGCGGAAGTGATGAACCACGCTCCATGTTGAGGCTTCGATCCATGATGTTTGTGGGATTGCCAAAGATGGTTTCTTTTCCCAGGTGGCTCAAAGGTTCTGCAAGAACAATGCAGACAATCGATGTTGCGCATTGTCCCAACTTGAGTACTTTGCCCGATTGGCTGCAAAATTGTTCTTCTCTCAGTAAACTTAAGATTGAAGACTGTCCAAAAATGTCCTCTTTACCAGATGGCATTCGCCACATTCCCACATTGAGAGAGCTGTGGATAGATGATTGCAGGGAATTGAGCAGCAGAATTGCTGCTAGAAGCGGTGAAGATTGGAGCAAGATCGCTCACATCCGGGAGATTTACATCGACAAAAGGAAGATGAAATGAATTGATTAATCAGTATATGCAAACTCCCCCACTTTTTCTGACACGTTTATGAAATAATATTTGATGCCTGGAAGTAATGTTACTTATATGGTCCTCATTTACTTGCAGCAACTGTTGCACCATGCTAATGGAACCCTGTTGCATTGCCAGTTGGAAATTCCTTTCAGTTCCTGAAGAAAGAGCTTCGATGTTTGCTCATGGAAGATCCTACTTTCCCAGCAGTGCTGAAGTCCCATGCTCAAGATCAAGAAAACACTGTTTGGTTGATCAATGTCAATGTCTGTGAAACTCCAACTCCACGACTCTTCTTTCTTCTTATCGTTTCTCTTCTTTTCTGTTTTGTGCGGTGTGCTCCAAAGATACCGTATACGTATCTGTATGCCCGTGTGAGCTTTGTTGTCTTCAGAAGTTCTCGGTGAGATAAAATTGGATGATGCGTCCAATTCGAATGATTGTATCTGGTGACTTTCGGTCAATTTCTTTTATAAACAATGTAAGTCGAATTCTTTGAAAAAGTATGGAGTGCTATCTGCAAAGCAAAAGCAGTCGCTTTGCTTTTGCAATTTCATTTTAGGCTTCTGTTCTTCATAAAAGCTCTCTGATATTCAATCGTTGGTTACGCACGAGTGTTGTACTTTTTTGTCGAATTGTTATTCATCATTCAAGAATGCCAACCTGAACCGTGTGCTTGATAAACTTTCATTGTGTTTTGTCATCAAGTTACTTTTAGACGGACGCAGAAATCACAAGTTGACAACAGCATCACATGCCCGCTTGATTCAAGTCAAAGCTTGTACGAAACGGGTACGCGTTAAGGTACTTAATCATCCAAATCCTCAGTAAACGAAGCTTTCGTTGATTGTAAGCATGTGCACAGCACTTGCCGCTAACCACGGTCCATCCGAATCTGAATCTTCCTTATCAAACTCAGCGAAGCTTCTTGAAAATTTTCATGTTGTAGTGCCCGAGCATGTTCCCTTTTCCTTATTCGTGTGTTTGTCGATTTGGGTTTCTTCCTCGGATGTCTTTTTAGCTCGCCGGCAAGCTCTCTGTTTGGGTGTTGTGGTAAAATGCAGAGAAAATTTGGGAAGGTTTTGGGGTTTGAGCTACTCTGTTTTCTTTTTTTTTTCTTAACTGGGTGTGTGGGGGAGAGGTTAGAAATCCTACTAGGTTTCCCTGAAACATGTGCGAGCACTTGCTGGATTGGCTTGCTTTGAGATCGTGGCAGGGATGGTCCAGTAAAGATGAGGAATTTTGGAAATTCAAAAGTGTTGTGCAGCTGTTGGAACTTGGGAATTAGAAAAGAAGAGGCAAAATTAAAGCTGAGGTTAGAGATGGGTCCTCAAAGTGACTCAGACCTGGTTGGGTTATGATCATCTAAAAAGCAGCTCCATCGTGTTCAATGATGTGATGATGTCTAGCAATTGGCATGAGACTGCAGCATAGTCTCACGGGTTGCAGAATTGTTCTCAGGATTCATTTTCTTGGGCCGTTTGAGTTTGACTGACGAGTCGTCGGTTTGGTTAGTCTGAGGGAGTCTTTGTTTCTGCTTTTAAATTCTGAATCTTACGGAACACTTGTGCTTGAGATCATTGAAATTGCTGCAGCGACAGAGCTAGGCATGCTTAGCACTAGATATCGTAATTAGAATTCTCCTGCTAACGTCTCAGTTTGGTATCTGTGTTGCCTATCCCTCACCGTGAAGCTTTTTCACCTCTTTTTTGTTTAATGCAATTAACAACCTTGATTCTGCCCCTTGTTCGCAATGTTTTTCCTGTCACCCATATGGTTTTCGCGTATGTGCTCAATAGATCGTGAATTTGTACAATCTTATAGGAGACTAAATGCATATGTAGTTGTAAGGATCCTTTCCATCTAAAAGAGGAAATTAGCTAAAAATGGAGAATGAACGTCCTGAGCTCAAACTTCGAAGCCTTCTTTATGTATATACTGTTGGATATATTGTTAATATAGTCCAAAAATAATATGTTCACATACAAGCCCAATAGGTGAAAGCACGGTTATTTGGGTCCATATGGGCCGGAGCCCAATAACTTGCATATAAAAACTCTAGGGTTTCCCTACGTTGGAGGGAACACTGTTGAGCATTCCAAACTTGACGTCTCTTGGTGTAATACTTCAAGCAACCGCTTCTTCTCTCTCAAACCCATAACCTCCAACAATCTTGAAGTATTATGTTCGTTCTTTGAGCCAAAGTGATTACATGGAGAAGATGTTGTATAACAAACATCTTGTTTTCAAACATATGAGTACTCCATTTGATTCTAGGTGGAGAGTTTTTAATGTGAGTGTTATGGGTCTTTAATGTATGCGATACATTATACTAGACCTGATATTACTTTTTGTATACGCAAGTTGAGTAAATACTAGTAATCCAATATAGAACATTGGAGGGTTATCTTATTGTTCTATAATAATCCGGCTATATTAGAAAGATATACCGATGCTAGTTGGATTACAAGTGTGAGAGATAAAGAATCCACTAAGGGATTAGTTTTCACATTACCCGAATGTGTTGTTTCTTGGACGAGCAAGAAACAAATATACATAACTTACTCAATGATAGAATTTGAATTTGTTGCTTTAGCGGCAACTGGGAAAGAGGCCGAATGAATTAGGAATTTATTGTTGGATATCAAATTATGACCTAGTCCTATGCCTCCTATTTCTATTCACTGTGATAGTCAGGCTACTTTAGCAATAGTTTATAGTAGTACCTATAATGGTAAGTCTAGACATATTAGTCTAAGACATGAGTATGTGAGATAATTGATTAAAGATAATACCATAACAATTGTCTATATGATGTCAAGTAATAATCTTGCTGATCCTTTGACGAAGGCTTTACCAAGAAACATGGTAATAATGACCTTACAAGAAATGGGGCTGAAATCCTTTAATTGAAATCACCAATAATGGTAACCCAACCTTTTTCTAGAACATCACTAGTTACGAGGTTTAATGGGTAAGAACAAGTTATTGAATGTGATTGTTTGAAACTGACGTAGCCCTGATATGAGAAGTTAGTATCGTCTATTACGTTTTGAAGGTTGGATTAAATTCTTAATGAAGTATAGTACAAACTTGTAATGTGTTGATAGTAACATAAATACATAGTAGATACTTCACTTATATGAGCTTAGAAATGGTGCCGTTTCTTACGAAAGTTAGGATTGCTTTCTAGAGAGCTCATAAAACAGGATCAAGCACAAGCCATAATAGTGCGGAGTAATATAGAACTTCTCACTGAAACAAGATGTTAATGTATGTGCGGTATGTCCGGTTCTATTATATAAAAGTATAAGTTTAAAGCCGAGCTACTTGTCACTTTGATAGAGCTTTGAGATACTTGCACTAAGTAAAGGTTTAACTCGAAAGAGACCTTTATGTATGTATATTAATCTCATGGAAATTTTTGGCTGCATATTTATAACGTTTTATTTCTTGTTTTTGTTTTATAAACAAAAGTGGGGATTGTTGGTAGTTTGTTTATAAAATAAATGAAGAGGTGCCTTGTCCCACATCGAAAAGATGTGAGTGCGCACTTGAACGAGATTTGGCACTAATCGACAATCACTATTTTTATTTGTTGAAAATTCGGATTTATTTCTATAAAAAAAATTAACTTTAAATCTTGTTAAAACATTGCGACTGTTGACGGAAAGTTATGATCTTTTTTTTTTTTTATTTTTTATTTAATTTCGAATTTTTTATGTCTTTTCAACGTAACCTTTAAGACGTACTTGTTCATTTTGCAACATTTCTCGAAAGGTTACCTTTGTTCTTTTTGCAACCTTTTGAAGGGTTACCTTTATTCGAAAGACAAAAATAAGTACGTTTGTTTTAAGATCAAACACACATCTTCTTTCATTTTTTCGTTTTCTTTTGAAAGAAACTACAGCCATTGTTCCAATTGCTTCCTATGAGATACTCTAGAGAAATACAAGAATTGTTATCTTGTATTCTCATTTGAGATTTTGTTGTATTCTGGAGGAAATTTGCCGGTGACCATTAGCAACTTTGTGGGGCAAATAAGTCATTAAAGAAAGTGATATCACGCCTCAAAGTCCGACTTGATTACTCTAAAGATCCGACTTCATTGTTCTACTAAATTCGAAGTCATATTTTTCCCAACAGGTGATAGGCACGTCCTGGCTTGCATATTATGTTTGTATGAAGTCTTCCTAAAATTTGGTCTATTTGTCTAATAACGCCCTATAAGGTGTGTAAGTACTCGTATTAGTTCAGTTCTAGCACATGCTGTTGGTGTCTGATGCTCAATATCTTTCTGTGACAATATGGACATCAATGCGGATGATGCTATCACTTAGTTTTTCCGTAGAAAAGAGACTTAATCATGAATGTGTCTTTTGGAATCTTACTGTGGACTTGCAAAACGTCCATGCTTCTAAGCATTTACATTCAGAATTTGTCAGCCAATTGAAATGTGCAACGAGGGTAAAGGCCACGCATATCTTTTGGCACTCCTAACTCTTTCAACACAAGAAATCCTTCATGTGCATTGAGTATTGTGATGTGTAGATTTTTGGCAGGAAAATCATGATTGGCAGCAGCAAACCAAGTGTCATCGCCCAAGAAAACGACACGACCAGAGGTTTTTGGGAAAATCCCAATAAGGACCTAAAGTGCATTCCTTTTCTCAAAAGAGGACCTAGAGTGGAGTCTATCTCAAATAATGACCCAAAGTGGTCATTTAGTCTCAAAGAATGACCTCATTCGCCGGTCGGTGAATAAATGCATCTCCGATGCATTTTTCGGTGGCCTGATCAAGGGCATTTTTGTCCAATTTTTTTTAAAAAATTTTCAATTGTCTTGTTCTTAATTATTTTTTTTTTGGTCAATGGTGACACTGTTCATCATCTTCTTCGTCCCATGTTCGTCTTCTTCTCAAGAACATTGGACTAGGGAAGGGCTTACAGGCCCTCGTCGGCCCTTATCAGTGGCCGGTGAGGTGGGCGAGCCCTCGCCCGGGGCGCGGCGGGCGACCTCCCCCTCTCGCTCGCTGCTCCACGGACAACCTCGTCTTCTGCCAAGACTACGACTGGGACGCCCACGTCGCCTTCTTCATCCCTTCCTCCCACCACTACTCCCAAATCGACGACTTCTCCGGCTACCCCTTTTGCCCTCGAGGACCTCCTTGTAGGGCCTTGATTTGGACAGCCCTCCTCCCCCACGGCTAGCGAGGGCTCGATGGCCCTCGCCTGCTGTCAGCGATGGGTGCGAGCCCTCGCTTACTGCCGGTGATGGGCATTGAGCCCTCGCCGACCCTTACCAGCAGTCGGCGCTCGCCGGCCTTTCCCCAAGTCCAATATTCTTGATCTGGGCAAGAAGAAGTGAACAGGGGACGAAGAAGACGATAAACAGGGCAACCAAAAATGAAAAAAATGGACAAAAATACCCTAATCAGGCCACCGGAATATGCATCGGAGATGTATCTATACACCAGCCGGCGAGTGAGGTCCTTCTTTGAGACTAAATGACTACTTTGGGTCATTCTTTGAGATAAACTTCACTTCAGGTCCTCTTTTGAGAAAATAATGGCACTTTGGGTCCTTAGTTGAGATTTTCCCGAGATTTTTTGAATGAAGGATCATGATTGATCTATCAAGATTGGGCAGATCTCAAAGCTCGTAATTAGGTTTTCTAGTGTATTCTTGAATACATTTTTGGAGGCAATATTATAAATGTATATTTATATAATATATGCGGGAAGTTGGTAGATGGGAATATGTGATCTACATCATTAAATTAAGGAGAGATCTACGGCTATGCTGAAGTTTATATTTATATATAAACGGTTCTCGGTTCTCCTGCCCTCTTTTTTGAATCATAATAATAATAATAGAATTTTTAAAGCTTCTCTTTAGAGTTTCTGTTTCAAGTTTTTTGGTCGAATTGAAATGGCCTCTTTTTTTTTATTTATCTATTATTTCTTGTAAAGAAATTAATTATAGTATGCCCCCAAATGTTCATATAATTTTTTTGTTTGCGCCCCACAACTCTTTCTCACTCAGGCTTGGTTCAAAATATGGCAAAAATATTAGTAGCATTGCAAAAAGCTATGTCGGGATATCTCGATGTTGAAATGATAATAAAAGACATGGTAATGATAATAAAAGACATTGTCAAGCATCTAGTTAACAAGCAACGATGACAACGACGTGTTTATAGGGCTTTTTTTAATTGGTAGTAGCCAAGGAAATAGTGGGCAAGTGCAAAAGAATCCTGTGGCAGTGAGATATGACAATTATTTTACACCATTAGAAATCAGTTACTATCTTAATGCCGTCTTAATTGAAACAATGTTTCACTTATAGCTCGATATTCTCGTAGAACTATGAGATCAACAACCTTGAACTAATTCAACTGTGGATCTCAAACGAGTTTATTTAATCCAATGGAAATAATCAGGAGCTGGAAGAGATTGGACGGCAATACTGGAAGGGAGATATGGTTGAGATCTTCTTCGATGATGTTGTGGAAGACTTTGCTCCTGACCTTCAAAATGCACGACCTCATACATGAACTCACCATGTTGGTGGCACAAACCAAACCATTCGACATGAACATGTGGACGTTGATCTTTCCTCGACAGCTCGGCATAAATCGAATGCTTGTGCCATTTAGGTGGCTCGTACCGAATCTTCTTTCTTCCCATGGTTTCTCTCTCTTTTTTCTTTTGTGGTGTGCGCTGAAGATATGTAGATATATCTGTCCGCCTGTGTCAGCTTTGTTGAATTCCAAAGTTTTGTTTGGTGAGATAAAGATGGATGATGCAATACGATACAAATGATTGCTTATCTGGTGACTTTTAGGGTGCGTTTGTTTGTATTTCTGTTCTTTTTTTGTTCCGGGGAACAGAAATAGTTTTCTATTTCGGGGAACAATTTTTGACCGAAAAACACGTTTGGTAAACTTGTTCCTAGAATAAAAAAGAACAGAACACATTTGGTAAATTTGTGTTCTTTTTTTTTGTTTCTTTTAATTTTTTAATATTTTTGTTTTATTTTTCCTTTTGTCTTTCTTTTTTCTTTTTTTCTTCTTTTGGCCGGTCGCCGGCCTCGGCCATGGCCGGCGACCGGCCGACGAGGGCGGCGGCCTTGCCCGGCCACGGCGAGGCTCGCCGGCCCCGGCGAGGCTCGACCAACGCGGGCGAGGCTCGGCGAGCTCGGGCTCCCCGGATCCGGCGAGGCCGAGCTCGCCCGGCCACCGGCGAGGCTCGGCCTCGCCGGCAACGCCGACCTGGCGGTGGCCCGGCGAGGCCGAGCCTTGCCGGTGGCTAGGCGCGGCAAGGCTCGGCCTCGCCGGATCTAGGCGAGCCCGAGCTCGCCCAGCCAAGGCGAGGCCGAGCCTCGCCGGGGCCGGTGACGCTCCGGCGAGGTCGCCGGCCCTCGACGGCCGGTCGCCGGCCATGGCCGAGGCCGGCGACCGGCCAAAGAAAAAAGAAGAAGAAAAGAATAAGAAGAAAAAGAAAAGAAAAGAGTGGAGAGAGAAAATTTGTTTTTAAAAGTTGTTCCAGAAACAAGAAACAACTTTTTTTTGTTTCTTATTTCTGTTCTTTTTTTGTTCCCGCGAACAAAAAAAACAGATTTGGAACAAAAATGCAAACAAACGCGTTTCTATTCTTTTTTTGTTCCCGAGAACAAAAAAACAGAAAATCTGTTCATAAACAGAAATGAGAAACACAAACAAACAGGCCCTTAGTCTGTTTCTTTCATAAACAGATGTTCTTGTAAGTCAAATTCTTCGAGAAAGAATGGAATGCTATCTGAAAAGAAAAAGTGGTTAGTTTGCTTTTGCAATTTCATTTTTATGCTTCTGTTCTGCATAAAAGCTCTCTAATACTCTATCGTTAGTTATGCAAGTGTCGTACATTTTGTCTATTTGTTGTTCATCATCCAAGAATGCCTACCTGAACCATGAGCTTGATAAAATTTCATCCTCACCAAAGGCATTTCCAAGCAAGAAATACTTGATTTCTCATTCTGTGTTTTGTCATCAAGTTCTTTTAGACAGACGAAGAAATCACAGGTTCACAACAGCATCACATGTTCGCTTGATTTAAGTCAAAGCTTGTATGGAATGGGTACATGCTAAGGTACTTATTAAACCCAGCGAAATTTCTTGAGACCTAACAACTTTTTTTTCGTTTCAAAAAATTTGAAGTGAATTTTGGATGTGTTTATTTCATGAAAAATTCAAGACTTGAAAATATTTCTAAAAATAATTATTTATTTTTTTATTAAAATTAATAAATGAAAAAAATCTTCGTCACTTACGAAAAATAAATAATGCTTAAATTGTCGTCGATTAATACGTTGACTAATTTGTGCGAGTGGAAAATCACAGCACCATCTGAAAATTCACATGCAGACCGACACATGTCACGTCTAAGTTGCTGCTCCAGTGCCTCCACATGGGATTCTGCTTCTTTTCGTCTAAAAATCTCACTTCCCTGTGCTTTTTTCTTGAACACTTGATCTTCTTGGATTGAGTATAGAATAACATTTATTTGAGGTTGCGTCGTGTTAATAAGATTACAGGATACATGCATTGATAGTACTCAAACTTGTTAGGAAAGTGTTATTGTGTCTTAAAATTTACAAATAATAAATAAATAAATCAAGTCTTAAAACATGTTAAATTGATGCAATTAAGTCATTTTGTTAACTCTGTCCAATTTGGCTAAAAAAAATACTGACATAGTTTTTTTTTTTTTTTTTTTTTTCTTACATGACAATGACGTGGCTAAAATATGAAAAATAAGGCTAAAACGACTTCGGTCTAAATATGATTTTTTGATCTAAACACTTTTTAAATCAGATTAAAAAAAGAATAAAGGAAAAATGGTAAGGGCCGCCGGCGCCCCACCATCGCCGAGAAGGGCCAGCAATTGTGGTGGATGGCCAGCAAAAAATTACAAGGGTCACTAGGCCTCGTCAACCGCAGGCAAGGGTTGCGGTCTTCACCTAGATCGGGTGATGGTCGCTGGCCCTCTACTTTTTACTTCCCTTTTCGCGTTGCAGTGAATGCAGTGTGACTCTATTAAAGAGCAGCTATACAAATATAGACATGGAGAATCATTTAAAAGAAAATTCCGTTATTTTCTGATGGTCAGAAAGTCTTTTACTAATTTTCAAAAATTGTGAGGGGAAAAGAGCACATTCTTCTAAGCCAATCCTCATTCTTGTAGAAGTACGAAATCGTGGGCATCCATATTGCAGGGATCAAGCAATGAAAAAGAGTTTATTCTTCTCTGTGCTCATATTTATCTTGTAAGAATTAGAGAACACAGAAAGGAATGCAGTAATGATTAAAGAGAAAAGTGGCAGAATTCAGGCTACTTTTGCTTTATCTTTCATCCGACGAAGGTATTCCAAATGTAAATGGAACGGCATCGAATTGCTTGCGGATATCCACCAAGAATCGAGTGAACTATGCAAGACTTTGGAATAACGTCGTATACACTTCATTGCACCATGTATATTCCTATCTCTCTGCCTATAGAACCTAGCAAAATCCTGCTTCCTTTGTATCCTTCTCCTGATAAGTAGATGAGTTCCTGCACAGCGCTTATGCTAAACCTCCTCGAAAACTAATAACACAAATCACAACCATGACTGAGGTTGTCTCTAGCATCCTCGGACCTCTTGGGGGGAAACTAGGTTCAGCGGTTTTCGAAGAAATTCAACTGTTATCGAGCGTCAAGGGTGACCGAGACAAGCTCAAGAACTTGCTAGAGATGATCGAGAAGGTGATCCCCGATGCTGAGCAGAAGCAAACAACAAATCAAGCTGTGAAGCATTGGCTGTCAAAGCTTAAAGACTTTTGCTATGATGCTGAGGACGTGCTAGACGAATTCGAAGCCAAAGCCTTGCGGAGGCGAGTGAGGCCGACTGAGCATTTGACCCTTAAAAGGAAGGTACGCCACTGGTTCTCGTGGCTATCCAACTTCATTTTCCAATTTAAGATGGCACGCAAAATGAAAGAATTGAGGGAGAGACTTCATGAGATCAATGAAGAGAAAAATGAGCTCCACTTGTCGAGAAACGTTCATCACAAGAGTATAGTTCAATGGAAAGAAACTCATTCTTTTGTGGACGTTTCGAATGTGATTGGAAGAAACAAAGACAAGCAGAGGATAATAGAGCTGTTGATGAGAACGGATGATGATGGAGCTAGTAAGGTAGGTGTCGTTCCAATTGTTGGAATAGGAGGTATTGGAAAGACGACTCTTGCTAAATGGGTTTACATGGATGATAGGGTAAGCAAGCATTTTGATATCAAAGTTTGGTTATCCATGTCAGTCGATTTTGAAGTTAAGAAGATAATAAGAGACATCATCGAGTCCATTAGTCAGGAAGCAAAATGTGATAGTTGGAGCCTTGAAAAGCTGCAAAATCACTTAAGAAGTATTGTGGAGAGCAAAAGGTGTTTGTTCGTAATGAATGATGCGTGGGAAGTGAGTCAAGAGGACTGGAAAGGACTGAGAGATTTGTTAGAAGGTGTTTCCGAAGGGAGTAAAGTCATTGTGACTACGCAGAATAAAATGATCGCCTCAATCATGGGCACTGTCCCCCCACATAATTTGGCCAACCTTTCGCAAGAGGATTCTTTGACTTTGTTCATGAAGTGTGCCTTCGATCAAGGGCAAGAGAAGAATCACCCAGACCTTATGGCAATCGGCAAGGAAATCGTGAGCAAGTGCGTGGGAAATCCTATGGCAGTGAAGACATTGGGGAGCCTTTTGTATTCAAAAACCAACCCGACCGACTGGGAATCTATAAGAGATAGTGAGATATGGCAATTACAAACTGATATTTTACCTTCATTAAGAATAAGCTACGATCTAATGCCTTCTTACTTGAAAAAATGTTTCACTTATTGCTCCATATTCCCGAAGAATTACGAGTTCAACAACCTGGAACTGATCCAACTATGGATCGCAAACGGGCTTGTTCAATCCAGCGGAGATACTCAGGAGCTGGAAGAGATTGGACAACAGTATTGGGAGGAGCTGTGGTTGAGATCCTTCTTCGATAACGTTGTGGAAGATTATTTGTTCCTGACCTTCAAAATGCACGACGTCATACACCAACTTGCCATTTCGGTGGCACAAATCGAATCATCCAACGTAAACATGCGCACGCAGGATGTTTCCTCGGCCACTCGGCATATATCATTTTCGGATCCATCTCTTCTAAAAGGTGAACTACCTTGCTACTTGAGCAAACTCAGTGGCGTTCGCACCATCATGTTTCCAATAAAAAAGGAGGGTTCCACTGGGGAGTCCTTTCTAGAGATGTGCATTTCGAGATTCAAGCAATTAAGAGTGCTCTATCTACATGACTCTAGCTTTGACCAACTACCTAGTTCAATCGGTGGTCTAAAGCATTTGAGGTTTCTTCATTTATGCGGCAACCGTAATATCAAGAAACTCCCCAATTCGATCTGTAAACTCCACAATCTGCAGAGCTTAGGACTAGCCGGCTGTGAGGAACTGGAGGAAGTGCCTGCGGACATCAAGAATATGATCAGCCTCCGCTTTTTGGATGTAACCACAAAACAGCAGCGATTCCCAGAGAGCGGAATAGGATGTTTGACCTCTCTGCGGTGTCTATTCATTGGAGATTGCAAGAATTTGGAGGCCTTGTTCAACGACATGCAATCTCTCACGTCGCTCCGTAAGTTGTTCATTGGAGGTTGTCCAAAGTTGACATCCTTACCACAAGACATCAAGAATCTGAAGGCATTGGAGAATCTCTGGATTTGCAACTGCGAGAACTTGAAGCTGCAAGAAGGTGGAAGTGATGAACCACGCTCCATGTTGATGCTTCGATCCATGATGTTTGTGGGATTGCCAAAGATGGTTTCTTTTCCCAGGTGGCTCAAAGGTTCTGCAAGAACAATGCAGACAATCGATGTTGCGCATTGTCCCAACTTGAGTACTTTGCCCGATTGGCTGCAAAATTGTTCTTTTCTCAGAAAACTGAAGATTGAAGACTGTCCAAAAATGTCCTCTTTACCAGATGGCATTCGCCACATTCCCACATTGAGAGAGCTGTGGATAGATGATTGCAGAGAATTGAGCAGCAGAATTGCTGCTAGAAGCGGTGAAGATTGGAGCAACATCGCTCACATCCGGGAGATTTACATCGACAAAAGGAAGATGAAATGAATTGATTAATCGGTATAAGCAAACTCCCCCACTTTTTCTGACACGTTTATGAAATAATATTTAATGTCTGGAAGTAATGTTACTTATATGGTCCTCATTTACTTGCAGCAACTGTTGCACCATGCTAATGGAACCCTGTTGCATTGCCAGTTGGAAATTCCTTTCAGTTCCTGAAGAAAGAGTTTCGATGTTTGCTCATGGAAGATCCTACTTTCCCAGCAGTGCTGAAGTCCCATATGCTCAAGATCAAGAAAACACTGTTTGGTTGATCAATGTCAATGTCTGTGAAACTCCAACTCCACGACTCTTCTTTCTTCTTATCGTTTCTCTTCTTTTCTGTTTTGTGCGGTGTGCTCCAAAGATACCGTATACGTATCTGTATGCCCGTGTGAGCTTTGTTGTCTTCAGAAGTTCTCGGTGAGATAAAATTGGATGATGCGTCCAATTCGAATGATTGTATCGGGTGAATTTCGGTCAATTTCTTTCATAAACAATGTAAGTCGAATTCTTTGAAAAAGTATGGAGTGCTATCTGCAAAGCAAAAGCAGTCGCTTTGCTTTTGCAATTTCATTTTAGGCTTCTGTTCTGCATAAAAGCTCTCTAATATTCAATCGTTGGTTACGCACGAGTGTTGTACTTTTTTGTCGAATTATTATTCATCATTCGAGAATGCCAACCGGAACCATGTGCTTGACGCAGAAATGACAAGTTGACAACAGCATCACATGCCCGCTTGATTCAAGTCAAAGCTTGTACGAACCGGGTACGCGTTACGGTACTTAATCATCCAAATCCTCAGTAAGCGAAGCTTTCGTTGATTGTAAGCATGTGCACAGCACTTGCTGCTAACCACGGTCCATCTGAATCTGATTCCCCCTTATCAAATTCAGCAAAGCTTCTTGAGAATTTTCACGTTGTAGTGCCCGAGCATGTTCCCTTTTCCTTATTCGTGTGTTTATCTGTGACGGCCCAGGCGGTGGTGCGTAGGGAGGAGGGATGGCGGTGTGTCCGCGCCTCGGTCCCCGAACGGGCGCAAGGAGGGGCGCGTCTCTTGTCCCATATCGCTTAGGGGGAGTCCTGGGCTAGTTTATAAGGTTTTGGTCATTCTAATTTGTGTAACGCGTTTTAAAGCCATGACTCAGTATCCAAAGCGGACAATATTACACAGTGGGGCCCGGTCCAGGTGGCGGTGCGCGGGGAGGAGGGATGGCGGTGTGTCCACGCCTCGGTCCCCGGACGTGCGTAGGGAGGGGGCCAGTCATTACATTATCGATTCGGGTTTCTTCCTCGGATGTCATTTTAGCTCGCCGGCAAGCTCTCTGTTTGGGTGTTGTGGTAAAATGCAAAGAAAATTTGGGAAGGTTTTGGGGTTTGAGCTACTCTTTTTTCTTTTTTTTCCTTAACTGGGTGTTGGGGGGGTGTTGGGGGGGGTGGGAGAGGTCGAAATCCTACTAGGTTTCCCCGAAACATGTGCGAGCACTTGCTGGATTGGCTTGCTTTGAGTTCGTGGCGGGGATGGTTTGATAAAGATGAGGAATTTTAGAAATTCAAAAGTGTTGTGCAGCTGTAGGAACTTGGGAATTAGCAAAGAAGAGGCAAAATTAAAGCTGAGGTTAGAGATGGGTCCTCAAAGTGACTCGACCTGGTTGAGTTATGATCATCTAAAAAGCAGCTCCATCGTGTTCAGTGATGTGATGATGTCTAGCAATTGGCATGAGACTGCAGCAGTCTCATGGGTTGCAGAATTGTTCTCAGGATTCATTTTCTTGGGCCGTTTGAGTTTGACTGACGAGTCGTCAGTTTGGTTAGTCTGAGGGAGTCTTTGTCTCTGCTTTTAAATTCTAAGTCTTAGGGAACACTTGTGTTTGAGATCATTGAAATTGCTGCTATGACAGAGCTAGGCATGATTAGCACTAGATATCGTAATCAGAATTCTCCTGTTAACGTCTCAGTTTGGTATCTGTGTTGCCTATCCCTCACCGTGAAGCTTTTTTGCCTCTTGTTTGTTTAATGCAATTAACAACCTTGATTCTGCCCCTTGTTCTCAATGTTTTTCCTATCACCCATATGGTTTTCAGGTATGTGCTCAATAGATCGTGAATTTGGGAAATCGTATAGGAGACTAAAGGCGTCTGTAGTTGTACCTTCCCATCTACAAGAGGAAATTAGCTAAAAATGGAGAATGAACGTCCTGAACTCAACCTTCGGAGCCTTCTTCATGGATATACATGCTAGGATCACCATCTCTTTTCTCGCTTATGCATCTGTGGTTTCTTCTCTTCCATCCCACTTTCTTTTTCAATTGGAAAAATGTCGGCCAAGTACATAAGAAGTGCTGTGCTCGGATCATTTGCAATCGCATTTGCAGCTGATCACTTCATTGCCGACAAGAAGATATTTGGAGGCAAGTGAAAGTTGCGATCATCTTTTTTGACTGCTGTATGTGGATGCATCTCTTGACCAGAAAATTGTGAATGCTAAATTTGCCAATGCTGTCTAATTTTTATTTTTCCCTGTTCTTTTGTGTATTCAGGAACCACACCGGCCATTGCCAGCAAAGAATGGTGGGAAGAGACGGACAAGAAGTATCAGGCATGGCCTAGGACAGCAGGCCCGCCAGTCGTCATGAATCCTATCAGCCGTCAAAACTTCATCGTCAAATCCCGCTCTGAATCTAGAATCATAATGGTCTTGGATCTCTGCCTTTTGTAACTAATGCTTTGTCAACTATTGTAGCAAATAGCAACTAGCTTTCGGAGATAGGCATGTCCTGGCTTGAATATTATGTTTGTATGAAGTCTTCCTAAAGTTTGGTCTATTTGTCTAATAACGCACTATAAGGTGTGTAAGTACTTGTATTGGTTCAGTTCTAGCACATGCTGTTGGTGTCTCATGCTTAATATCTTTCTGTGACAACATGGACATCAATGCGAATGATGCTATCACTCAGTTTTTTCTGCAGAAAAGAGACTTAGCCATGAATGTGTCTTTTGGAATCCTACTGTGGACTTACAAAAAGTCCATGCTTCTAAGCATTTCCATTCAGAATCTATCAGCCAAATTGAAATGTGCAACGAGGGTAAAGGCCACACATGTTGGCGCTCCTAGCTCTTTCAACACAAGAAATCTTTCATGTGCATTGAGTATTGTGTTGTGTAGATTTTTGGCAGGAAAATCATGATTGGCAGTAGCAGTCCACGTGTCACCGCCCGAGAAAACGACATGACCAGAGGTTTTTTCAACGAAGGACCATGATTGGGCAAATCTCAAAGCTCATAAGTTAGTTTTCTAATGTATTATTGAATACTTTTTTGGGGGCAATGTTGTGATTTGTGTGTGTGTATATATATGTGTGTGAGTTGTTGGTTAAAAAAAATATGCGATCTTACCATTAGATTAAGGATAAATTTACTGCTATGTCGGAGCCTAAATTTGTCTATAAAGGGGTCTCCTCCCTTCTATTTTTGGTCATAGTAATAGAATTTTCAAAACTTATCTCTAGAGTTTCTATTTTGGGTCTTTTTTGTGGATGTAAAATGGCCTCTTTTTTTATTTATTATTTCTTGCTAAGGGTTGAGAAATTAATTATAATATGCTCTCAATGTTCATATTTCTTTTTTGCGTCCCATAACTCTTTCTTAGTCAGGCTTGGTCCAATATATAACAAAAATATTAGTAGCATAGCAAAAAGTGTTCACCTTCATAAGTATATTTGCTCCCGAGCCAAATTGATGCATGTGAATGATGGGGTAAATAAGCATTTTGAGTTCAAAGTCTGGATATTTATGCCGGGATATTTCGATGTTAAAATGATAATAAAGGAAGTCATCAAGCATCTAGTCAACAAGCAACGATGACATCGACATGGGGCTTTTTCTGATTGGCAATAGCCAAGGAAATTTTGAGTAAGTTCGGGGTAATCATGAGAGACAGTGAGATATGGCAATTGCCGACTGATATTTTACCTCATTGGAAATCAGCTACAATCTTAATGTCGTTTTAATTGAAACAACGTTCACTTATTGCTCGGTATTACTGTAGAACTACAAGTTCAACAACTTTGAACTAATCAATTGTGGATCTAGAACGAGCTTATCCAATCCAGTGGAAATAATCAGGAGTAGAAGAGATTGGACAGCAATACTGGGAGGAGCTGTGGTTGAGATCTTCCTTGATGATGTTGTGGAAGACTCCGTTCCTGACCTTCAAAACGCACGATCTCATACATGAACTCGCCATTTTGGTGGCACAAACCAAATCATTCAACGTGAACGTGTGGACACAGACCTTTCCTCAATAGCTTGGCATAAACCGGACGTTTTCTTATTCGCCAGTGTGTTGTGCACTGAAGATATGTAGATATATGTGTCTGCCTGTGTAAGCCGTTAAATTCTGAAGTTCATTTTGGTGAAATAAAGATGAATGATGCAATGCGATACAACACAAATGATTGCTTATTTGGTGGTTTTCAGTATGTTTCTTTCATAAACAAATGTTCTTGTAAGTCGAATTCTTTGAGAAAAAATGGAATGCTATCTGCAAAGCAAAAGTGGTTACTTTGCTTTTGCAATTTCATTTTATGCTTCTGTTCTGGATAAAATCTCTCTAATATTCCGTCGTTAGTTATGCAAGTGTCGTACATATTGCCCATTTGTTATTCGTCATTCAAGAATGCCAACCTGAACCATGAGCTTGATAAAATTTCATCCTCACCAGAGGCATTTCCACGCAAAAAGTACTTGATTTCTCATTCTGTGTTTTCTCATCAAGTTCTTTTAGACAAACATAATAGTCACAAGTTCACAACGGCATCACATGCCCGCTTGATTCAAGTCAAAGCTTGTACGAAATGGGTACATGTTAAGGCACTTCTCAAACTCAAAGAAGTTTCTTGAGACTTTGATAACCTTTCGTTTCGAGAAATTTAAAATGAATTTTGGTTGTGTTTATTTTATGAAAAAATCTAGATATAAAATATGTTTTTCAAAAAAATCACTTATTTACTTGCAAAAATTAATGAATGAAAAATATTTTTATCACCTACGAAAATAATTAGGTATAAATTGTTATCAATGATAAGAATATTTTCTATTGATAAATTTGCATGCGTAGAAAATCAAAGCACCCTTCGAAAATTCACAAGACAGACCGACACACTTCACGCCTAATTTGGTGCTCCCGTTCCCACACACGGGATTATGCTTCTTTTTATCTGAAAGTCTCACTGCATTCTGTGTTTCTTGGACACTTGATCTTCTTGGATTGAGTATAAAATACGGTTTCTTAGAGGATGTGTTGTGTTAAAAAGAATACAGGATATATGTATTGAAAGTTCTAAAATTTATCATAAAAGTGCAATTGAGTCTTAATAGTTAAAACTAACAAAAAGTGTAATCAAGTTATAAAACCTATCAAATAGGTGCAATCAAATTATTTCATTAACTCAGTTCAATTTGGCTAAGGAGAAATCCTTACATGACTTTTTTTTTATAATTTTCTCTTTCCTATGTGATAATGACATGGCTAAAAGATGAAAAATAAGGTTAAAACAATTTTGTTTTAATCTAAATATGATTTTTTAATATAAATACTATTTAAAAAAACAAATGAAAAATGACGAGGGCCAACTGCCGCCACCCCACCATTGCCGGAAAGGGCCAACAATGGTGGGGGATGGCCAGCAAAGGATTACTAGGGTCATTGGGCCCGTCGACTACAGGTAAGGGTTGCAATTATCCCCCAGATCGGGTGAGGGTCATCAACCCTCTACTTTTTACTTCCCTTTTCCCATTGTAGCGAATGCGATGCGACTCTTACAAGTATCAAACAACAGCTATATAAACATAAACACCTAGAATCATTTTTAAAAAAATCCGTTATCTTCTGATGGTTAGAAAGTCTTTATCCAATTCTCATTCTTGTAGGAGTACGTGGGCATCTATAATGCAGGGATCAAGCAATGAAAAGGAGCTTATTCTTTTTCTGTGCTTATATTTATCTTGTAAGAATTAGGGAACAAAGAAAGGAATGCAGTAATGATTAAGGAGATAGTAGCAGAATTCAGGCTACATTTGCTTTATCTTTCATCCGACGAGGGTATTCCAAATGTAAATGGAACGGCATCGAATTGCTTGCGGATATCCACCAAGAATCGAATGAACTATGCAAGAATTTGGAATAACGTCGTACACACTTCATTGCACCATGTATATTCCTATCTCTCTGCCTAGAGAACCTGGCAAAATCATGCTTCTTTTTGTATCCTTCTCCTGATAACTAGATGAGTTCCTGCACAACGGTTATTCTAAACCTCCTCGAAATCTAACAACACAAATCACAGCCATGACTGAGGTTGTCTATCTTGTGGGGAGACTAGAAATTCAAAAGTTATTGGGCGTCAAGGGTGACCGAGACAAGCTCAAGACCTTGCTAGAGATGATTGAGAAGGTGCTCGCCAATGCTGAACAGAAGCAAACAACAAATCAAGCTGTGAGGCTTTGGCTGTCAAAGCTTAAAGATTTTTGCTATGATGCCGAGGACGTGCTAGATGAATTTGAAGCCAAGGCCTTGCGGAGGCGGGCGAGGCCGAAAAGGAAGGTACGCTACTTGTTCTCGTGGCTATCCAACTTCATTTTCCAATTTGAGATGGCAAACAAAATGAAAGAATTGAGGAAGAGACTTCTTGAGATCAACGAAGAGAAAAATGAGCTCCACTTGTCGAGTAATGTGTGTGACAAGAGTATAGTTCAAAGGAAAGAAACTCATTCTTTTGTGACTATTTCGAATGTGATTGGAAGAAATAAAGACAAGCAGAGGATAATAGAGCTATTGATGAGAACGGATGATGATGGAGTTGGTAAGGTAGGTGTCGTCCCAATTGTTGGAATGGGAGGTATTGGAAAGACGACTCTTGCTAAATGGGTTTACATGGATGATAGGATAAGCAAGCATTTTGATGTGAAACTTTGGTTATCCATGTCAGTCGATTTTGAAGTTAAGAAAATAATAAAAAACATTATTGAGTCTCTTAATCATGAAGCAAAATGTGATAGTTGGAGCCTTGAAAAGCTGCAAAATCACCTAAGAAGCATCGGGGAGAACAAAAGGTGTTTGTTCGTAATGGATAATGTGTGGGAAGTGAGTCGAGAGGATTGGAAAGGACTGAGAGATTTGTTAGAAGGTGTTTCCGAAGGGAGTAAAGTCATTGTGACTTCACGAAATAAATCGATCGCCTCAACCATGGGCACTGTTCCCCCACATAATTTGGCCAACCTTTCACAGGAGGATTCTTTGACTTTGTTCATGAAGTGTGCCTTTGATCAAGGGCAAGAGAAGAATCACCCGGACCTTATGGCAATTGGCAAGGAAATCGTGAGCAAGTGCGCAGGGAATCCTATGGCAGTGAAGACACTGGGGAGCCTTTTGTATTCAAAAACCAACCTGACGAACTGGGAATATATACGAGACAGTGAGATATTGCAATTACAAACTGATATTTTACCTTCATTGAGAATAAGTTATGATCTAATGCCTTCTCACTTGAAACAATGTTTCGCTTATTGCTCCATATTCCCTAAGAATTACAAGTTCAACAACCTGGAATTGATCCAACTATGGATCGCAAACGGGCTTATTCAATCCAGTGGAAATACTCAGGAGCTGGAAGAGATTGGACAGCAGTATTGGGAGGAGCTGTGGTCGAGATCCTTCTTCGACGATGTCGTGGAAGACTATTTGTTTCTGACCTTCAAAATGCACGACCTCATACGCCAACTTGCGATTTCGGTGGCACAAACCGAAACATCCAACGTGAACATGAACATGCGCATGCAGGATGTTTCCTTGACCACTCGGCATATATCATTTTCGGATCCATCTCTTCTGCCAAAAGATGAACTA